>BSBM01000502.1:12602500-13802500 GCA_027924585.1 Larix kaempferi | reverse complement strand
GGGATTTTGTTTAATATGTTACCTTAGTTCTATGTTTGGTTTCTTTTGTGTTTAAATATTTGTCTTAATACACTCCATATAATATTAGTATGTTGTTTTGTTCGCACTAGATTATTGTGGCTTAGTTAGTGAGATGGTTAAATGTTGTGTTTACGTTATTATTACCTTATATGATTGGTTACGATCATACAAGAACTATGAATTATAGATGGATGTGGTTATTGTACATCCATAAACTATGTAAGCACTAGTTATGCATACATACCTTAGACACTTGCACTAGTATTGTTCTATATACTATTGATTAAAATGAAATTGTTAGTGCTTAAAGTGTCATAAGAGGTTAACTATATACTTTTGTTTTAACCTTGATTTGTGATTTGTTTACTTGCATTTATAAATAGTTTATATTTTATTATTAAAAGATGGAATTTGGATTTCATTTGGAATGAAGCTTCATTTCAATAGAAGATAAGATTTTATAATTTATTGAGATTTGATTTGGATTAGATATGACTTTATCTTGTTGAGTAGGTTGTCAAGTTATTAATTTGCTGAATAGTTGAATTAATATTTTATTATATTTTGACCTATTTGTAACTATTGAGATTTTATTTGGATTATATATGATTTTATCTTGTTGAGTTGGATGTTGATTATTAATGTTATGTAGATAAATTAATATTTTTATTATGTTTTGACCTTCTTGGGGCCCTTTTCTAAGGGTTCGAAAGACAATGAATAGAAAGGGATAAAAGGGATTTTGGGAGATGGGTTAGGGGTTAGGGGTTCATTCTTTTGGAGAGAATTATCATTGGATAAGAGAAAACTTGGAGTGGGGGGACACTAGAATTTGGAACCTTGGTATTGGTAACTTGTTCTTGGTTACTATTGTTCTTGGTTTTTTTAGAGTTGCGGGTATGAAGGGTTAGGAAACCCAAATATTTCCTAGAACTAGATAGTTGGATAAGATGCTAGTTGGTTGAGAAGATTAATCCCAATTTGGGCAACCCTTCCTAAAAAACTCCAAATTTGGGTTTATATTCTCATGATATTTAAAGAGACATTGTTATTTGGTGATTTATATATTTATATTATTTTAAGGATGGTGAATTAGAAATTAAAAAAAGGGTTATTCATTCCACCAAAACAAATAGGATTTAAAAAGAGAAGAAGAAGACCACAAGCAGACGAAGAAGAAGAAGTTGGGAAGGATCATAGACATGGAAACGTAGATTATAGGCCGACAGAAGGAATTGCTAACCCCAAGGGGCCTCGCCATAGCCATCGACTAGGAATGGGCCACCATGACCATAAGGGAGGTGGTCAATCCCTAAGGATTACCCCTTTAAAATTAAAAGAAAATGTTTAGAAACCTAAAAATAATGTTACTAGATATAAAACATGTTTTAACACTAAAAACAAAACCGAGAAAATCTTGCAACAAGGAAAGGAGAAAACTAGGAAAAAAAGTTTTGAAATTTGTTTACTAGCCATATCAAATATGAAATCTAGTGGCCAGAATAAAGAGGGTGTTTGCTATAAACTTAGAATCCTTTGACATCCATGAAAACTACAATAAAAGACACAATCATGTATAAGCCCTTGAATCTACATGCCAAAATAAAAGAAAAGAGGTTAACTATATAAAATGGTAGAGAAATAAAAAGAGAAAATAATTGGAGAATAGTAACAGTTATGATCATTACTACAAACCTGCTTTATGAAATGCCTAGTTTTCTCTTGGATGGGAGGAGAGATCAAGACTGAAATGGAAAAAATGTCTTACTAATGAAGTGAAATGAGAGAGGGAAAGGTTTTGAAATGGAAAAAATGTCTTACTAATGAAGTGAAATGAGAGAGGGAAAGGTTTTATCCTCCGAAAACCATAATTAAATTAAAATATTTATATTAGGAAAGATGGATATGTCCCATGTGTATGCGTGGGCGCCATACAATGGCCAAGGAAAGTGAATTAATATTATAAAAGCTTGCCTAAATTAAATATTTTTGTATTTTTATTTATTTAAAATTTAACTATTAAATTTAATAAATTAACTTATTTTCAATTTCATTAAAATATACTTTAAATTAAATTTTATATATTTCACAATTTTAAATTATTAATTATTAAATATTAAACCTTAATTAATAATAATTAAAATATAAATACAAAAAATTATGAATTAAATTAATATAGTTAATTAATACGGAAATCATTTAACTATTTTCTTTTATGAATTCAAGTAGAGTTCAAGATTGTAGCAATTGACCTAGCACTTGTGTATACTAAGGAGGTATGATATGAGATTTAATAACTAACAAAGTGGTAGAGACAATACGATGTCTACGAAAATATCAAAGTTTTATTATCATATTTGACCTCCTTGACCTATGGCCACCTTACCTTATGTGATTTATGTGATATGCTTGTTACAAGAAAATGTAAAAGAAACTTACACCTAGTATGCATATTTGTGTGTGCATATGTGTATATATTTGTGTGCGTATATGTGTATAGATAACTTAGAAATGTGACTTGAACCATTAACTGATGAAATTTATGTTGTGATGAATAATTATATGGTTAGGACATGTGGGGATTGATGTTGGGTGATGTCACTATAGGGACCACTTGTGTCAACATTGTCAGCACCCTCAACTAAGATTACTCTCATAATGTGCTCCCTTGAGAAAATAAATGAGATGTTAATGGGCCTCCTAGGAGTGTCTTATGTTGAAGTGGAGGGCTCACCATCATAGGAGGGTAACCAAGAGGTATCAAGGAATTTAAAGAAAGAACCTCCTCCCCAAGAAATTTCTAAGGAACTTCAAAAGATTAATCTTCCAATTTTTTGGGGGGGGATGATGGCGAGAATGATAATGCTTGCCTAAAGCGCATGATGATGTGTTTTGTGCTGAGAGACTATGTATCCACCTCAAAGGTCAATATATTCATATTCAATATTATAGATAGTGTTTTAAACTAGTGAGGGAACCTAGCAAGGAAGTTACATCTCACTCTAGATACTTTCTCTTGGGATATATTTGAGGAAAGGTTCTAAAGAAAGAACTTGCCTGATTTCTTTGAAGAGCAGGAGGTAGGAGACTTCAATACTTTGATTTAGGGAAATATAATAGTGGAGGATTCTGAGATTAGAATGATGGAGATAGTAAAGTATGTATTCTACATGTACTGGGATCAACAGCATCTAGATTTTTTTGTCTATGGGATCAATTATAAAATGAGGACCTTTATATGGATTTAGAAACAAACTTCAGTGGAAAATGTAGTCAAATGTGCCTGATATGTAGAAGAACATCTAATATCTAAAGGGGAATGGAGAGGGGGCATAAAATTGAATGCCCCATAGCAACATAGGGTGCAGAGGACACCATGGACATTTTCCAGGGGATGGTACTCTAGACCACCTCCTTATGGATGCAAAGCTACCCCTAGATTTGTTGCGACAAATGTTCCATTGGAAACAATTGTAGTATCATAAGCATCATTAGGGACTCATGAGAGTGCAAGGAATTCATGAGGGGAAATAAGCAAGTTCAAAGGTTCTAGGCCAAAGGAACTTGTCTTAGAGATGTCTACAATTTAGTAGTTAGACTCAATCCCACTTTGCTTATTGGGGATATGGGGATCATCATCTCTAATGTGATTGTCCAAGGTATCAAACAAGTACCATGCACATAAAAGAGAAGTCCCCAATGGGGAATTCAAGCAACAATCACTATATTATATATACAGTAGTTTATAACTACCATGCCAAGCATTAATCTAGTATGATGGAGTCTTCATGCAATGGATACGAATTATGGGGTCCTTCATTTCGAATTTTGAATGTCTCAATCTTCAGACCTGTGGGTTATGGGTCCACTTATTCTCTATTCAAGTAACAAATTTTACAGGATTACAAATTTTAGGTATACAACAACATTTTGCATTCAACCAATGCAATTTTAACTCATTGATCTACATCTCTTGATATTCAACCATCCATTCCCTTCTTGAAGGTCAAGAACAATTTGATCCAAAACCACACAACACCGATCACCATAGATTTAATTTAGCGTCAATACTATCCAATAATCAATCATATAGTATCATTGTACTATTATTCATGCTAGAATGCATCATCATTATCCACAAAAAATATATGAATTATAAACGGAAACCCTCACACTAATCAAATTAGAATTCAATATGTAATTTCACAATTTCTACTACAGATTCTACACATTTAATCTATTACATAGATGTGGTACCATGGTGGACCTGATATGCATTCTAATGGATTCCCTATTCATTCCCGCAGGATTACAATATATTGAAGGAATTTGATGCTTCCAAATTACAAAAAACCTTAACAAAACTCCAAAAAATCTGTAACTGCCTACCAAAATAACTTTTGATTTTATCTTTTAACTTATCATAAACTAATCAATATTCTAGATGCTTGATTATGTGTACATGAGGGTTGTGTCCTCTTGTAGTTCATTGTCCACGTCTCACCCTCAAAGGTTGAAAAAAAATGACTTTGATTTGGATGGGGTCGATGCCCCTGCATCAAAATCCCAAGGTACACAAAGTTTATGACCTCCTGGTCATATGTCTTCTTGATCTTTTCACGTAACAACTAACTTGTGAATTGCAACAAATCCTCTACAATAACAAGCCGTCTTCTTGCTACAATACCTCAGCAAACTTATCTCCTTAGATTGTCCTTTTGGCATTCTTCTGGTTCATTCCTCTAGAACCTTTTGAGCACTCTTTTGCTCTGGGCCGTTAAAAATATTCTCACCTTCCTCTACTACTACTTTCACAAATTATAAATACCAAACATCTTACCAAATATTAAATAGATTTGTACCTCCTTGCATAATCTTTTCGCTCATCCTGCAAGATCTTCTTCCTCTAATACCAAAAATGATGGATACAAATTCTGTGGTCCTTCATTTCGAGTTTTGAATGTCTTGATCCTCAGACCTGTGGGTTATGGCTCCACAATTATTTTCTCTTCAAATTACAAATGTTACAAGATTACTAATTCTCTGCATACGAAAACATTTTCCATTCAACCAATGTAGTGGTAACTCATTGATCTACATCTCTTGATATTCAACCATCAGTTCCCTACTTGAAGGTCAACAACAATTTGATCCAAAACCGCACAACACAGAACACCATAGATTCAATTTAGCATTAACACTATCCAACAATCAAACATATAGTAGCATTGTATTGCTATTCCCACAGGAGCACATCATCATTATCCACAAAAATTAAATGAATTATAAACAGAAACCCTCACACTAATCAAATTAGAATTCAATATGTAATTCGAAAATTTATACTATAGATTCTACACATTTAATATATGACATAGATGTGGTATCATGGCAGACCTGATCTCCATTATAATGGTTGTCATGTTCATGCCTGTGGGATTACAATATATTGAAGGAATTCAATGCTTCCAGACTATAAGAAACCTTCACAAAACTCCTAAAAAAATTGTAACTACCTACTAAAATAAATTGATCCTATCTTTTAACTTATCGTAAACTAATCAATCTTATAGATGCTTGATTATGTGTACATGTGGGTAGTGTCCTCTTGATGCTCATTTTCCATGTCTCACACTCGAAGGTTGAAAAAAATCGACTTTGATTTGGAGGGGGTCGATGCCCCTGCATCATAATTTCAAGGTACAAAAATTTTATGACCTCCTAGTCAATGTGTTCTTGATCATTTCACGTAACAACTAACTTGTGAGATGCAACAAATCCTTTGCAGTAACAAGCCCTCTTCTTACTACAATAACTCACCAAACTTCTCTCCTCAACTTGGCCTTTTGGCATTCTTCTGGCTCATTCCTATGGAACATTTTGAGCACTCCTTTTATATAGGATGTTGCAAATATTCTCACCTTCCTCTACTGCTACATGCACAAATTATAAAGACCAAATTTCTTACCAATTATTCAATAGAATTGTACCTCCTTGCATAATATTTTCACTCAATCCACAAGATCTTCTTGCTTTGATACCAAAAATGATGGATACTAATTATGGGGTCCTTCATTTCGATTTTTGAATGTCTTGATCCTAAGAACTGAAGTTTTGGGTTATGGGTCCACAATTGTTCACTCTTCAAATTACAAATGTAATAAGATTACTAATTCTATGTGTTTGACAACATTTTGCATTCAACCAATGCAACTATAACTCATTGATCTACATCTATTGATATTCAACCATTCATTCCCTGCTTGAAGGTCAATAGCGATTTGATCCAAAACCGCACAACATAGATCACCATAGATTCAATTTAGCATCAACACTATCCAACGATCAAACATATAGTATCATTGTACTTCTATTCACACTGGAACGCATCATCATTATCCACAACAATTACAGGAATTATAGACAGAAACCCTCGCACTAATCAAATTAGAATTCAATACGTAATTCCATAATTTCTACTACATATTCTACACATTTAATATATTACATAGATGTAGTACCATGGTGGACCTGATCTCCATTCTAATGGATTCCCTGTTCATGCCCGCATGCTTACAATATATTTAAGGAATTCAATGCTTCCATATTTCAAGAAACCTTAACAAAAATCCTAAAAAATTGGTAACTTCCTACTAAAATAACTTTTGATTCTATCTTTTAACTTATCATAAACTAATCAATATTCTAGATGCTTGATTATGTGTACATGAGGGTCCCCAGCTATGGGTTCCAACAATGTGCTGGTCACGGAAGGCAGCGCCATGCACCCACCTGGCAGTATGGCTCACCTACCTAGTAGTGGACCTATGCAGGCATTCTTCCCCGAGCAATGTACCTAGGATTGCATCCTCACCCTGGACAACTGTCTCTCATGCAAGCAACTCTGTTAAATTGGATGATGTGCTGGTGGTTGGAATTAAATCCAGTTTGGTCGTCATAGTCGTTTATCCATTACTACAATAGCCTGTACATTCGGCTCTCTCGTGCGATGCCTCAATGCTCCCTTTGCAAATCCTTTGAAATGATTTCTCCTCATTTTATCACCCTCATTTGTATC
The DNA here is from genome assembly GCA_027924585.1 of Larix kaempferi. NCBI lineage: Eukaryota > Viridiplantae > Streptophyta > Pinopsida > Pinales > Pinaceae > Larix > Larix kaempferi. Next base: position 13,795,401 of record BSBM01000502.1, on the reverse strand, counting down.
AGCATTCCAGTTATCCTCTGCTTGTTTCTACGGTTGTAAGTTCTACTTTGTTTTTCCCCTCTTGCGTGCTCATTGATTACGCTATGAAGCATCTGCATGGTACCTATATGTGTGGTGCTTTTCATGGCGTCGGTCGAATGGCTACCTCCCCAGATAAGGACAAGAGAGCCATCAATGGCTACGACGACAAGGTCACCGCTCCTGTGCGTAGGTTGGTCGATGACTGGGAAGCTAGTCGGGTCTCTGACATTCTTACCTCTGGTAGCCAAGGTAACCAAATAAACTATTACTGGTTAATGAAGAATAAGATAGGTATCCTGGTTGAATAAATGCTTGCAAATTGGAATATGGCCAAAGTTTCCATTATGGACACAAAGACTCACATGGTCCTCCTAGATGAAATGCTCACAACTATGGAATCTAGTGTGGATTGAAGGAAGTATTCCTTCTTCACCAAAGATACTCCTCTCTATGACACTGGTGTTACACTTAAATCTCATCACCATGAGTCTTGTGTTAGCTTCATGCCTCAATCCCTGAAGCTTCCCTGACTAGTAACACTTAGAGTAAGTTGTGAATCCTTGTGTCCACCTTTTCTAGCTACAATGGCGCATGTTGTCATCCAGAAACAAGTGCCATATCATGCCCGACACAAAGTGGAATCTAGCATCCTGTGCTAGTGGCTCAGGTTTCCTTCATATAGATTGCGCCACCCCCTTCTTGGCGCAAAGTTCCCTCATGTAGGGTGCGGCAAAGTTGGTTAAATTGGGTAGATAAGGGATTCGAGTGAATTCACGAAGCATGGTGAGGTGGATGTCTATCCCTAAATAGTAGGTGAGTTGTCCTTCGGTTCCCTAACCTCAAGAGACGATCCCTTTGACTTCTCCCATTAGTTCTCAACCTACTCTATCCACTTGGTCTTATAAATATGGAGCTCCTCTCCATTGGAAGGGGAAGATGGTCTATGGCACTCTCATGCTGGTGGAATTGGCTTAGGTGGTCCTTGCGCATCCTTGGGAGTCTTACTTCATCCTTGGAGGCTTTGGTTTGGCTTGTTGGAAGGAGGATTGCGACGTTAAGGAATAGGTTGTAACGTTCTTATCTATTGTACTCTCTTTTATTACAGTTAATGCAATCTCTTCCCATATACATTATTGTGTTGTTAATGTGTAGAGATTACCTCCTTAACTATTAGCTTATATCAATCATATGCAATATATGCTTTTACTACTTGTTTGCATTTGCTTGTTCAACAGGGTTTTGCAGTTGCAGATCTGAAGGCTCTCGAGAATTGGATCAAGCAAGGGGAAAAGGGGATCGTAAATATCAGGCAAGATACATGTTTGTTACTTTATAATTCTATTAATCTAGGGAAGTTGATTCCATTCTATATGTATTTGTTCTAGATCTAGTTATACTAGAGAGATGTGGCCTTTAAGTCTGCTTAGGTAGATTGTCCGAAAACAAATTTGGAGACCATACTGGGGAGTACTTTAGCTTTGATTTCAGTTTAGGTGTGATTCCATTGATTTCCTAGTGATCCATTTATTAGCCTCTTGATCCCTTCCCACCATCAGATCTTATCATTAGAGAGCTTGTTGTTTTCCCCTAATACTTTTAGAATCAATATCAGGTCATTTGATTTTTATCCTTTGGAGATATTTTGTTTTTTACAATTGATTATTCGCTCGACGCACCTGGGATGTGCATCCAGTGTGCCTCTACCCATCCAACGCTTGTTTTGTGTGTGCAATCTGATCCATTGGTGTTATTTCCTTGCATACAGTCTGTGCCATTTACGCTTTTCCCTTGTATACAGCCTGCGCTAGGTGCTCTGCAGCATACTGACAGAGTGGGCCAGCCCTTTAAGCTTGGTGCTTGGTACAAATCCTCTCCAAATTTTTCTTTTTGATCTAAATTGCAAGATTATGTGTGTTGTACCTTCGAGTCATAGGCTTGTTTTCCAAACTTGCTTGAGTTTGGATTTGTTTTGTTGATTTTTGGGTTCCATTTGGTCAAGTTAGAGATTTGGTGGTGGCGGCCAATTTCAATCCCCCACATTCATCCGCTCGATCTTGCATTCCCTAATCACCTTACTAGGTCTATCCGTTATCTTAGATCTGATTCCAAACCCTTTCTTCACTTAGTCATTTAGTTTTGATTGCATTTGATTGATATTGAATGATTCGAGTGTCTTTAGACCCATTTGAGTGCTTGCCATTTTTCTTTGAGAATTTCCAAGTCATTGGAGTGTTACGATCAGTCTCTTGTTTCTACTATTACATCTGAACAACATTATTATTATCAGATCTTGTTTTGATATATGTATTGAAAAATTGGAAGTGCTTCATTTTTAACTATTTTCAAGATCATTTGGAAATTGTTGTGGAATTTTTTTGTGCTTTGGAATTCCTTATTTATATTTTAGAGAAGTTTGAAGAAGCATAAGTTGATTATATTTTTCTTAGTTATGAGTCTTTCATCTCTTTGAAAATATCAAGTGAATTCAAGCTCTTGCAAAGTATTTCAAATTCGAAATGTTCTATGCACTTTTGGTATTTCTATGCTTTTGGGTCATCATTGTGGAAATTGAATAGTTAGTGCATTCTAAGCATAAATCTTCCTTTTCATAATTACTTCGATTCATTATAGCTTGAAAAGATAAAAAGAAAATGTTTTGATTTGTTGTGTTATTGTTTTTGTGTTTTGTTGGAAAGAATGAAAAGAGTGCTTTCAACCATCTTTGGTAGATTTTTTAACTTTTTGGGATTTCTTTTCTTTTGATACCATTGAAAAGGAGATTTCTCCTTACCTTAGATAAAATTCATCAAAAGAAAAGGAAATGTGCACCTACATGTAGCTAAGGTTGCATTATTTTTAAATTTATTTCTACACCTCATGCATTCACCTAACCGCATAAGATAAAATTAATCATAACATTCTACCCAACATTAAGATGTATCCTATTTAAGAAAAAGTGTGAATATTCTAGGAATCTTTCATATTTTGGGAATAAAGTTTCTCCCGTAACTCGTAATTAGGCAGACTTTGGACCGTTGGAAATCTATTAAAATTCTCTACAACTTTCATGTTTTGATTTTTCTTTGATTCCTTACCGTTTGTCCGGGGTGGGCATTTTAGTAAAGAAACATCTTTCAAAAGATGCTTTAGAAAAGCATCTAAAATGCTCGCCCTGGACAAATGGTAACGAATCAGAGAAAACTCAAAACATGAAAGTTGTATAGAATTTCAATATCTTTCCAACAGTCCAAATTCCGCCCAATTCTAAGTTACGAGCAAAATGTTATGCCCAAAATACAAAATATTCCTTGAATATTCACGTTTTTTTCTTATTTAGGATACATTTTGGGATTGGTAATATCTTATGATTGGTACCGTTAGGTTAAAATTTACTAGTAGCTTGTGTGATAAGTTAGTGATGTGTTTTGGCGTCGTAAAACGTGGCAGTTGTTGTTATTTTCCTGCACTGCATCTCGGGGGCCTACAGTTCTTCCACGTACCAACTGGTATATCGAAGGCTCTTTCATGTACCCTTAGGTATATTGAAAGGCACTTCACGTACTTGGTAGTATATCGAAAGGATCTTGTTGTATGGTTTTGCATTATACAGGACCACTACATATTTGTGCTCCCACGTACCTTGGGTATATCGGGAGACTCTCCTAGGATTCCTGAAACCAACCGAGCTAACCATTTGGCCGTCTTGGCAGAGAAATACACCGAGAACAACACTTGGGGAGATACTATTCACGTACTTCTAGATTTCCAGGTTATACGGTCAGGGGTACAGTCCCAATCCTCCCTGGTTAGTGCTCTAAAAAATTGGGCCGAGTATAACTATTGGACCTTGGGGTACATCGCGAGTTGCGAAGCCTTGACAATCCTGTGAGGTTCCATAATTTTGAATCCACGTCTGTCACATAAGTTTGCTTGTGGCATTAGTTTGTGTAGATTTTGATTTGATTTTCTTTTTGTATAGCAGACACTTAGGAGAAATTATGCTTCAGTAATTCTGGATGAACCACCTTTGAGAATCTCTCATATAATTTTAAACTTGCAACCCGAATATCCCCTTAATCATGAGGTACTGTCAAGGGAAAACATGGATCCACCAGTTACTGTCATGTCACCTGAAGAAGAAAAACTCACCATGGAGTCTGGAATAAACTTTTCACTTCCCTTAAGTCCACTAATCACCGATCCTCCAAGGTTTGTGACTATGTAACCATCTACTTCACCAGACATCTCTTTCCACCATTCGGTGGAAGGAAAACCTAGGGTTCTAGAATGGTACAATCAACCTTAGGATCACCCTGTATATACAGATTTAGTTCCATCTGCATCCTTTTGATACACCACTCTAGGGAAACAATGGGCCCACTTTGCTTTGTGTTCGGTGGCAGAATCTTCCCCCCCTTAATGGATTCCTAGTAATGAACTCTTGGCTCCATTCCATGAGAAGATCGCTCAGTTATGCCAATGTGGCGATTTACTTCGGCACCTGAGTATCTCACGGAGAAGTCATACCTTGGAAGTGCCCACGTCTCAACACAACCCAATTCGTTCAATATCTCTTACTTCACCGGAAACACCTATACATAACATGACCACTTATGAACCTCGTTAACCCTCGTTTCCTGCAAGTACGCCTCTTAATCAGGAGACCAATTCCATACCCCAAGTGACTCAAAACATTGAACGACAACTGTCCAACATCCCTCATACTACTACTGGAACATTACCCACCCCTCCCCCACCCCAAAATCGCGGGGAGGATACTCTTTACCTATCAATTTCTTCATGAGTAGTGTTCCTCAATTAGTAAGTAACCATCAACCTATTGTGATTCAACCATCAACAAGTGGTCAAAACATTATTATGTTATTTTTTCGATAATTTCATTCCATTATCATTCAGGATCACTAAGAGAATAGCATGTACATCATATCTACAACATATCAATCATAGACACAATAACACAAGCACACAAGAGACACAGAGTTTCCTTGGGGAAAACCAAGAAGGTGAAAAACCCCGCAACTTTCTTAGAGATAAGATAAGCCACAAACCAAGATCACAATGATCAAACCCAAAGAGATGTCTCTAGAAGATACTCCTCCTCCTCCACTTGTGCACCACTTTCTCTCTTAGCTATGTGAGCTTGAGAAGTGAGTGAATGAATAGAATGAGAGAGGCACACCCTCTATTTATACATTGACTTGACCTGCCAATAAACCAATAGGGCCGAATTCCTAAGGAAGCCTAAAAACCCAACCACATGACCTAACTAGGGCCAACCCCACACTGGTGGTCTAATAACCCATCAATACAAATGACGACCCTTACAATGTAACTTGTGACACTTGCAAATACAAATGACGACACTTCCAATCAGAGGAATAATACATCTTTGTTGGATATACAATAAAGTACAAATGTAATATACAAGTGAATATCTTCCGAAGCTACAAATACATCAACACTCCCTCTTAAATAGGCAGGTATTCTCTAGACATAGGTCATCAATACATATTGTCCCAAGTCTTCAATTCTGGAGCTGGATCATCATCACTAGATCATGGAGCATCATCATCATCACTGTTGTTGTACTCGACATCTCGATCACTAGGCTATCTCTGAATTATTCTCGTCATAGGAATTTCTACAGAGCCATCCCTTTTTCATGTTGGATGTAGGCCTAGCCTCCTGTAGGTCTTCATCATCATTGGCCATACTGTGGAATCCTCGGGACTTATTACGTGTGTCACAAAACCTCGAAAGAGCATCCCAGGACTGATTATGAGCCTACTGCTCAACCTATCGGATCTCCCAGGGCAATATTATATGTGACTACCACAAAACCTTGAAAGAGCATCCCAAGACTGATTATGAATGTACTGCTCAACCTATCGGATCTCCTAGGGAAATATTACATGTCGTTATGGAAAAACCTATAAAGAGCATCCTAGGACTAATTAAGAGCATACTCCTCAACCTATCAGATCTCCCAGGGAAATATTTTATGCCATAGGACAAAACCTCGAAAGATCATCCTAGGACTGATTACGAGCATACTGCTCAACCTATCAAATATCCAAGGGAAATATTATATGTCCTCCCAAAGCAAAACCTTGAAAGAGCCTTTCCTAGATCTCCCAGGGAACTATTACATGCCATAGGAAAAACCTCGCAAGAGTATCTGCAAATCTCCCAGGGAAAGATTATATGCTTATCTACACAACCTGTCCATGGCCATAGAGTATCATTCTAATACTCATCATACATCATCATGATGTACATCATCACATGATCAACCTGATCATTGTCATAGCATCGTCCTGATGCATATCATCATCTAGATCATCGTCACAAAATTGTCCTGATGCATATCATCCAGAGCATCGTCCTGATACTCATCATCAACATATAATAAAATTGGTCATACAAAGAATCCACCTGATGCATATCATCACACACTATCCAACTGATCATGTAAAGCATCCACCTAATGCATATCATCACACATGATCCAACTGATCATTTAAGGCATCCTCCTGATGCATATCATCACATATGATCATCCTGATCAACATCATGCAGAACATCATCCATAGCATCGTCCTGATGCTCATCACACAACGCTTACATCCATAGCCATGGGAAGGACCCTCCTATCACCATGCTTTGAATGGCTCCTGCAAATGTGTCCCATCAGTTCTTCCTCGAAGTATCTTCAATCTGAAGAACACCAAGCCTCTCTATGAAGTACTCAAACTTCACTCTGGTTAGTAGTTTCGTTAAAACATCTGCAACCTGTTCATCCGTCGCAACATACAGGAGCTTCACTGCTCCTCTTTGCACCATATCCCTGATATAGTGATATTTTATCTCGATGTGCTTTGACCTGTCATGGAACACCGAGTTCTTTGACAACTTCACACAGCTCTTGTTGTCACAATACATACAGGTAGCATCCAACGGGAGATCAAATAACTCAGACAGTAACATCCTAGGCCATACTGCCTCACAACTTGCCGAAAAAGCTACGACATACTCTACTTCAGCTGTACTCAGTGCTACGCAGGACTGCTTCCTGCTAAACCAAGAGATCACACCTGATCCCATACTGAAGCAGCACCCCGAAGTGCTCTTCCTATCTGCAAGACTGCCAGCCCAATATGAATCAACATAACCCTCTAGGTTAAACTTTTGATTCGTATCATACTTCAGCCCATAATCAATCTTACCCTTCAGGTACCTCAGAATATGCTTTACAACAACTAGGTGAACACCTCTCGGATTTGTCAGGAACTGGCTCAATGTGTTCACTACAAATAAAATATATGGTCTCGTGTTCATCAAGTACATCAAGGACCCAATCATCTGACAATACACCGTGAGATCAACCAGCTCAAATGAAGCATCACACAATAGCTTCAGGTTCGATTCCATAGGTGTGGCCATGGCCTTGCAATCCATCATCCCGAACCACTTCAGGATCTCTACTACATATTTCCCTTGTCCAAGGAAGATTCCATTTGCACTATGCCACACCTCCATGCCTATAAAGTAGTGCATCATCCCCAAGTCCTTCATCTCGAACTCGGTATCAAGTTTCCTCTTGGTGTCAGAAATCAACCTATCCTCTCCTGTAACAAACATGTCATCCACATACAATAGTAGTATCACAGGATTGCCTTCCTCAACCTTGTAGTAAAGGTTGGAATCCGCTTTACTCTTGGTAAAGCCCAAACTGGATAGAAAGTTGTCTATCTTACCATACCAAGTCCTAGGAGCTTGCTTCAATCCATACAAGGATTTCTTCAACCTGCACACATATGAATCCCTGTCATGTGTCTCAAAACCAAGTGGCTGCTCCACATACACTTCCTCTTTGACTACACCATTCAAGAAAGTTGTCTTGACATCTATCTGGTGTATCTTCCACTTCATCATTGCAGCTAGAGCAAGTATTGTTCTGATGGAAGTGTATCTAGATATAGGTGCAAAGGTTTCTTCATAATCTATTCCCTCTTTCTGGGAGAAGCCACGAGCTACAAACCTCGCCTTGTATTTCTCTATGCTACCATCGGCAGCATGCTTGATCTTATAGATCCACTTGAAAGTCACAACAGACTTCCCTTCTGGTCTTGGGACCACATCCCAAACATCATTCTTCATGATCAATTGATATTCCTCGACCATGGCATCCTTCCATTCTTTCTTTTCTCCTACCTCTTCATAACTGGATGGTTCTTTGTTCATAATGTCATAGAGCAAGGCAACATAGCTAGTGTGTGACCTTGTCCTTTTCATTTCTCTGTGTTCATATTCTAGAATACCATACCTTTATTCATCTTGGATGATCTCTCTAGCCCATCCAGGTTTCCTCTTGTGATATTTCTTCTCATGGGGTGGATCTACAAGTTCTTGTGGATCTTCAATTTCACGAACTTCTTCTGGAATTGCTTCATTCATAGTGGTGTCTTGAAATTTGGTTACCTTTGGTTCTTCATTGTCTTCAACAGGTGTCTTCCTTGATTTGATGTATGCTTAGTCTTCATCAAATGTTACATTCCTGCTAATTTCAATCTTCTTGAACCCTGGAAAGTAGATTCTGTATTTCCTGAAGGATCTAGCTTTGTCCTCTTTTCCTTTGGATTGTGTGTGTATACTGGAGAGCCAAATATCCTGAGATGGCTAACTTCAGGTTTCTTAGCTGAGAAAACTTCTTCTGGTGTTTTGTTGTCAAGTATCTTATGGGGTGTTTTGTTCTGCAGATATACAGTTGTCCTAGCTGCTTCTTCCCATAGATGCATAGGCAGATCTTGGTCATGAAGCATTTCCCGTGCTGCTTCCATGATAGTTCTATTCTTCCTTTCTGCAACCCCATTTTGTTGTGGATTGTAAGGAGTGGTCAACTCCCTGTTAATCCTTGAATCACAGCATAAATTCTTGAAATCTCTTGAAGTGAATTTTCTGCCATTGTCGGATCTGAAGGTCTTGATCTTCTTATCAGTTTGATTTTCTAACAAGGCTTTGAATTCCTTGAACTTATCAAACACTTCATCTTTATTCTTCAAGAAATAAACTCAAGTCTTCCTAGATAAATAATCAATGAAGGAAACATAATATACATACCCACTCAGAGAACTGGATGTCATTGGTCCACATACATCAGAGTGGATAATCTCCAAGATTCCTTTTGCTTTGCTTTCACTTCTTGGAAATGCCTTCTTAGTATTCTTCCCTTTTTCACATCCTTTGCAAATGCCTTCATGTTTTGACTGCATTTCAGGAAGATCTTCTACAACTTTGCTTGCAATTGGTAGTGCTCTGTAGTGCATGTGTGCAAGCCTTCTATGCTAAAGTTCACTTGGCTCCATGGATTCATGTACCATGGCATTTCAGGTTGTCCCTCTAATTTGTATAATCCTCCCTCTTGCTCTCCAATCACTACTGCATCATCTATGGTCTTACCCTTTGGCCACATGAGTACTTGGCCATCCACAAATGCAACTCTCATTCCTTTTATATCCAAATATGACATGGATAGAAGATTATTCTTGAGTCCAGGTACATATAGAACATCTTTCATATTCAAAGACTTCCCAGAGTCTAGTTTGTAGGAGGCTTCACCACTTCCTTTTATGGGATATTGGTAGTCATCCCCAAGTTCCACCTTATGAGGTGACTCATGTTCACATAGATCTACAAAGGATTCTTTAAACTGTAATATCCCATTCTGACTCTTAGGATGTATTAGCATTTAATGTAAATAATGTGTACATGTAATGTATGTTTTCCTAGCGTGGAGATCAAGGCCAAGGCCCCACTAGTGAATGCCCGAATTTGATTTAAAAGGGCAAGCATTGATATTTGATGCCCATGTGCTCTTAAGCCATGGAAATTGTAATAGGCTGTAAATAAACATCATGCAATAAAATTTCAAGACTGGCTATGGAGGCAACGAATGAGAAGGGGCCATGTGTATCCACTAGGGAGTAGTGAGGGGGCTATGGGATGGAACCCTAGGCTGCCATATGTCATTATGAGAACCCCTTTGACTTCCCTAGATGACATTTATGCCTGTTGTAAGGAAATGGTTGAGATGTTAGCCCATGGATTCAATGGAGCATGGGCAGCCCTGAAATTCGTATGGGTAGGTATGGGCTCTGTTTACTTGTACCACAAGTCACTCTACCTCTTGGAGGTTGCTTCATTCTCGTCCCCACTCCATGGTGAAGAAACCCGACATCATTATCCATCCAAAAACGAGCTCCCATGAGTGAGAAAACCAAAAATCGCAACTTGGAATGAACCCACGTTTTGGGAAGCCAAAAACTCCCAGAATGGGTATTGGATAGTGAAATCCAATGGGGGATCCATTGGTATGAGCCTTGGGGCGAATTTGGGAGCAATAGCTACCCCAAAATCCATGGGAAAGCCCAGTTTTAATAGCCCAGAAAATCAGTGACGGATTTAGGGTTATTTGTGATAGAGTTGTGAGAAATCCGATTGTGGATGTATGAATAGAGGATAAGATGGCTAAGTCCAGCTTGAAGTGTATGTGACTCTGGGATTGAGCTCAGTGGACTAGCCACCTCCTCCATTTCCCATTGCATGCTTGAAAAATCCAACTGTGTGTTGTCTTAGCATGGTTGTTTGAGTGAAACCCTGACTGTGAGTGAGCCATCTAGTTCCTCCTTAGTGGATACATAGCCCAGCTTGGGGGTGATCTCTCAGCTGAAAGAGTACAGGCTAGACAGAGATCTATGGTTGGGTGGAACGTTGCTCTCACGTAACGAGTTGTTGGACATTTGCGTTGCAAGATAAGTATTCTTTGTGGATTAAATTATAAACAATCTGTGTTCTGCAATGGGCTAAAAAGGATGCCAATTATTCATGAGGTTGAAATTGAAATGAGGTTTGTGCATAGCATAAGAATGGGATTGAATCCCTGCATATGGAATCATCTTATGTTTGTGCTTACGTGTGTTGTTATGTTTAATTCCACTGTGTTTTATTGAAGTTCGAATCTGCACACAGAAGTTTTTAATTGTTATGAATTTTTATGAGTATAAATATTGGGGCTAAGTCTACCAAAAGCCCGGTGTGTTGTTAATGTTTCCTTCCCTGCATTCGATTATGGAAGGGGACGTTACAGAGTGGTATCAGAGCTCTAGGTTCAACACTAGGGCTGTCGGGCCCTTCACAGAGATATAAATCATTGTGTGTACATACATTTTGTATTTGGAACTAAAATGCATTAAAGAAACTTCAAGATCACATGGCTTCTATATGTTGGAATGGGAAATCATTTCCATGACTGTTTGGAGATTTTTGCGAGCTGCTTGCATTGATTGCATTCTATGAAATAGAGGAAGGAGGGAGAAAATTCATTTTCAGGTTGAATGCTTGCTCTAATTTGTCCCCAATGCTGTAGCATTCAGTTTTTTATTTGTCTGTTTGCCTCCATGGAGGAGAGAAAGGAGGGGCAACCTCTGCCATCTTATACTATTTTTGTTATTTTGTTGTTTCATGCTTAACATGAAGAGGTGCAATTTCTTTTCTTGAAATATTGTTTTTGTTGCAAATATGATTTCTGTTTGTTAAATTCATGAGTTAAAGCATGAACAGTCAGCTGTTACAGCCCCATATCTCAATGATGATTTTTACTTACAATGAACCCACATTGTGTGGCCGATTGATGATTTTCAGAAGTGAGGAAAGCCTGCGAATTACGCCCTTATACTCATGAGTTTCCTTCCCCATGCTTGTCTGCTTGGAGATTAATTGTGAATCCATTGGTTGGATTGTTGAATGTGAGATGAAAGAAAGATTTCAAATTTTTCCTAAGTGTTTTCGAAAATTTTGTTTAAGTCTGTTTCGGAAAGAATTCCCGAATGTCTTCCGCAACTGCGGAAGCATTCGGCGAATTGCTCCGAAACTGCAGAAGCATTCCGTGAGTTTTTCCGCAACGTGGAAGAGTTCGGGAAGTCGCCCCGAAACTGCGAAAGGAATTCCCTTCCGAAATTTGCGGAAGGAATTCTCTTCCGAAATTTGCGGAAGGATTCCGTGATTTGTTCCGCGACACGGAAAAATTCGGTGAACTGTGCCGAAAAAATAGAAAATTCTTTTCCGTCAAGATGAAGTTTTCAGAAAGAATTCTCTTCCGAAATTTGTGGAAGAGTTCTGCGAATCTTCCCGAAACTGCGGAAGCATTCCGCGAATTGCCCCGCAAGTGCGGGAGCGTTCGGAGAATCGCTCCGTAATGGGAGCATTCACCGAATGGCTCCGCAAACTGCGGGAGCATTCGCCGAATGGCTCCGCAACTGCGAGAGCATTCGCCGAATGTCTCCGCAATTGCGAGAGCATTTGCCGAAAGGCTCCGCAATTGCGGGAGCATTCACCGAATGGCTCCGCAACTGCGGGATCCTTCGCCGAATTGCTCCGCAATTGCAGGAGCAATCGACGAACCGTCCCGCAACGGCGGTAAAAAAAAAAAAAAAAAAAAAGGAAAAAAGTGACCAAAACTTGATTCTTGGATAGAAGGAGCATCCGGGATCAGAATTGAATGATTCCTGTGGGGCTTGGAGGCCATTGACGAAGGCCATGAAAGAACCAGTGAAGACCCCGAGCCCATTACACTCCGATGTGACAGAAAATGGATAATAGTGACTTTTGAAGGACGGAGTCCCGAGGCTTGACAGAAGGTTAGTTTGAGCTGAAATTGATATGAGGCAGTTATGAAGCAGGCACGATGTTAAGTTCAGCATCTTGGAGCCAAACTCCAAGGGATGTGAAGTCGGGGTGATCAAGAAGGCCAAAAAGCACTGTTCCGGGCCACTTTTTCGGGATTTTGAAAAGTTGATGTACAGTAAAAGTGACCCTAGATGTGGGAATCAAAAATTTTACTGAACTAGACATTTCATATTCTCATTAAGACGGACAGTTTCCGTTAGACAAAGATTTCCCAGAATGCACCGTTTGGGAGATAGCCATTTTTGGCCCAAAATTTGGAATTTTGTAAAAATGTGAAAAGTGAGAAGTAATAAAACCCAGAAATTCATAGAAGATGAATGGTGTATCGGAATTGGGATCCGTGAATTGCTGAGTGTTCCTTGTTATATGGACTAACTTCGCCCGATATAAAAGTTTTTATGATTCCTCATATATTTTCTTCCACAGGTGGCTAAAGTTGGCATTCTGGACCAAAATGTAACTGTGTAAAATGCACAAAATTGGAGTGAAAGTGGTCATTTTTGAAGAGATGCAGTTTCCACACCTGATGTCGGAATGGAGCATGAAGACAGGCTTTGGAAAGCTTGTCCAGCAGGGGACAATGATGCATGACCAGAGTTTGAATGAGGTCTATATATATCACAGATATTTAGTGCAAAAGAGTGCCAGTGGCTGTTTTGACAAACAAATTTTGTTGTCAATGTGGGCAATTTCTACAATTGCATGAAAGGGAAGAATTCCTTAAACCCCTGTTTGTTATCATACTTATAATTATGAAATTGTCATATGGCATAAAAATGTTAAAAATATAAGGGATTACATAGATGTATATGCACTAGATGGCATCTTAACAAACATTGCATAGTGCATATGGAAATGCTTGTGCATAAATGAGATATTGCATATTGGTAAAATAATGAGGTCTACATATGCAATGAACCACTAACGGAGAATATTGTGGTTGATAATCACTATTGATGTTGGTATTGGTTGTAGGACCCTCTGCAGATATTGTAAATCTTCTGACCATATCATTGAAGAATGCCCTCAGTTACAGGCTAAGATGCAAGCAAAGACACCACAGGTCAATCAGAATATCCAGTTGATTGGAGCAGAAAAAAGAGAACCAGACCCTACAGTTAATATAGTGACACGCAGTGGAGCTACCACTGGTGCGCAAGAGATGGGAACGGGAAAGCAAGCGACGCAATGGGTGCGCCGCGCTAACATTAAACCAGCCCCACTTAACCTACAGAAGCAAAAAGAAGCATTTAAGCAAGCTCAAGAGTATTTCTCAGATCCGAGAGCTTCAAGTTCTGCCGCAATTCCGCAGAACAATAGTAGATCGCAAGTGCTAAGACAAGACAACCTGGTACAAGAACAGGCCACTACAGCTGGAAGACCTGATGACGATAAGGAGCATGCACTAGGCAGTGTTCATGCGTTCCTGCGACAATGTTTAAAATTGTTGCGCAATGAACAAGCAACTCTAGAACTCCAACACCTGTTAGATCAGTGCCAACACTCTGCTTCGACGAACACACCACAGCGTGCTGTTCACCAGATTAGGAGTCACATTAGAACTGGAAAAGAGATGAGGCTTACAGCGCAGATTGGAGCATTTGAAATGGACGAAGTCATGTTAGATTTGGGCTCAGAAGCCAATGTTCTCACTATGCAGACATGGGAACAGATGGGAAGCCCTCAGCTTACAAGATCCCCTATCCAGCTAAGACTCGCAAATCAGCAACGAGTCTCTCCATTGGGCAGATTACCCAATGTACCTATTGATATTGAAGGAGTAAGAAGCTCTGCAGATTTTGAAGTAATCAAAATTATGGATAATAGTAGACCATACCCAGCGCTGTTAGGAATAGACTGGGCACTTGATAATTTGGCTGTCATTAACCTGAAGAAAAGACAGATGACCTTTGAGGATGACCAGATCAGGGTCATCGCACCTCTTGATCCTATTCAAGGACCAAGATATATAGAACCCATTCGCGCAGAAGAGGAAGCGCGCCACATGGAAAGCTTGTATCAGATGACCACTAACCACAGTGACTATGTCAACCCCACAGCAGACGGCCATATCAGCTGGCGATGTGATAGCTCGTGCACATCAGATTCAGATGCAGGATTGGAAAACTGGCAGAATCGTCTACATGAGGTTTCTGCAAGACGTTGCGCCATGATGACTAAATCCATTCGATGGATTGGCACAGAATTAATTGATACTCCAACTTTTGATGGCTTAACTGAAGTAACTAAATTCATACAGGAATATGAACAAAAGCTTCCAGAACCGCAGCGCATCCAGGCACTGGATATAGCATTGCGCGCTACACCCGCAAGATGGTGGATTGCGCACAAGGAGAATATTCATACATGGAAAGACTGTCGCAGATTGATACTGCGCAGATTTCAGGACACCACAGCCGAAGCGCTACGCAAATATGAAGGACAGAGTGACCCCAGGTCACACATTGAAGCATGTATTCAGCAATGGTCAGATATTCCGGAAGATGAATGGGTTCACCAATTCATCCACACATTAGATACAATTCCAAGGAATTGGTATACTGAAATAGAATTGCGGAAAGGCACTCTTACTTGGGCTCTTATGATAGAAAGTTTTCAACTTACATTCAGCTTTGAGTCAGAGCATCCAAGCATTGATCAGGCTCTGAAGTGTATTAAAAAGAAGGTATTTGAACCAGGTCTAGTAACAGAATATTCCCAACCAGATTGGGCTGTCCAGATAGAACATGCCCTGGAATGCTATAACTTCACCGCTGAAGATGAGGAGGACGATCCTCGCAACATCAATATCCCAGAATCAGAAGGGACGCGCAATATTGAAGGTCCTGAGCTTGACATTCCTGCCATCGCAGAACACGTCAAGCTCAAGAAAGTTAACATTGGTACAGAAGCTGACCCAAAGTTTGCTTCTATAGGAGATTATTGGGATGATGAAACTGTTGCGCATGTTTCGGATTTATTACGTGATTACCAGGATATCTTTCCTACCAAGTTCACAGAAATGAAAGGCATCCTAGGAGACTTAGGAGTGATGCGCATACCTCTGAAACCCGACGCCAAGCCAGTAAAGCAGCGCCCATACAGGTTGAACCCGCGCTACAAAGAAAAAGTCAAAGAAGAAATTGATAAGATGCTTGCAGCAGGTATTATTGAGCCAGTAGAGGAAAGCGATTGGATTAGTCCTATGGTGGTCCAAGAAAAGAAAACGAAAGGTGAAATAAGAATTTGTGTCGACTTGCGCAAACTCAATGATGCATCAGCGCACGACCCATTTCCCACTCCTTTCACAGATGAAGTACTTGATAATGTTGGAGGACAAGAAGCAGTTATGCCCATGGAATACATTGTTCCCAGTCTCCGAATTGCGCAAATTACAGAAATGGCAGATCCTGACACTATGAATGAAAGACTTTCGCAACTGCTTTCTTTAGAAGAAGACAGACTTATGGCCGGATTTCATCAACGGGTACAAAAGGCAAGACAGAAAGCTTGGCATGACAGGCACATTAAGCATAAGCACTTTGAAGAAGGAGACTTGGTACTCCTTTATGATAGTAAATTCATCAAGTTTCCAGGCAAGTTTCGTGTGCATTGGTTAGGTCCTTTTCAGATAATAAAAATAACAGACGGAGGCGCAGTTCAGCTTGCGAAGCTGAATGGAGAACTACTACCTACAATGATAAACGGGAGTCGGCTTAAGCTTTATTGCGACGGCCACTCCGTCCTGTCGACATAATATATTACTCAGGAATGCAGATGCCCAGTGTAGTTGAAAGAGACATCGCATTTAGTCTACACGGAAGCTGCGACACACCCTCAGTTTCCAGCTTCCTGCGCAGTTCCTTGAAATATCCGCGCATCCTGAATAAAAATTGCTTGAGCAAAGCTTAGCAGTCCGCTCTGGCGAAGTTTTGCTTTATGGACCATTGGACTATCGCTCTTGCGAAGTCCCCTTTCATAATTTGCCGCTGAAAAGAGTTTTGTTGTGAACCCATAGAGGCACGGTTTCCTAAGTTGAAATGACCCGCCGGAAATTTTGAATTACAGCAGTTATGTAGCCGCGTTTGAATAAATGAAGGATAAGGCCGCTATTTAATTCTACCCGTTCTGACGGATTCGGCTTAATCTCCGAAAGATTTGCATTTAACTCAGGCGCCGAAAGCATTAGCTTCTCCCGGAAGGCTGTCAGAACCCGTCAATCACACTAAATGCACCGCTACGGCAAGGAGGATAGCGTGTTGTCAACTCATCTGTAGCCGCCTATAGCTACGTAACCCCACTTGGTCGCATTTACTAACCCCGCTGGCTATAAATACCTCACACTTGTATCAATTTCGGGTTACTGTCTCGAGTTGCATAAGTTGTGTTTGAAGATCTGCATTATTTTTTTCAGAGCCGAGTGTGCAGACTATTTTCCCTTGTTTTCAGAGTCTATACCCTACGCAGTTCCGCCATTTGCTGTCCAGAGTTTTGTTATTTACATTGGTTCACAACGGAGAATTTATCGACTGAAGAAGTTGTTCGTCAATTTCTACCCCGAGGCTTAGATTTCGGTATGGCCACTCCGGTGACGGCTTCGACCTACGTACACCCCGGTGCTACTGATCCCAGAACATCTCCAGGCACAAGAGCATCTCAGCAGCAGCCGGAGGAACCTGTTCCAGAGCCGCTCGCGTCTATGGTGAACTACCTTCCGCCGCGTCCAGATGATGCGCCGGATGTACAGATCCCGAAGAATGCAAAGTATCCAATTCCGCTACCGCCACTACCGGCTAGTGTGCGGGTAGAGGGCCAACTATTGGGAAACATTCCATTGGTTAAATTCTCTGATTTTAACCTTGGAGACTATAAGACATATCCTCAGTTTCAGTTGGACCGATATTTGGATATCGTCCATAATCCCACCAGAAACGTTGATGAGTTTATCCCGAAGGGATTTGCAGCAAATCTTGAGCGCCCTGGACTCTTGAATTTGTTGAAGCTACCGCACTTTGGGCGTAGCAATGAAGTGAACGCAGTCGTTAAAACACTGCTATCCTGCGTTCATGGAGGTTACCTTTGGCTCGGGAGGCCAATTGATCTAAATGTTGATTTGATACACCGTATCACCGGCCTATCTAAGGTCGGGAAGGATCCCAATATCCATTTTGCGGGAAAGGAGAAGGACCGAAAATTAGCTGCAAAGCTGGTCCAGAAATATAACTTGACAAGAGGAGGTCGGGCTTATGACCTCACCACAGTTGAAGATGAGGCACTTCGCTTCACAGGAAGTCTGCTTGCAGGCAGACTTCTCACCAAGTGCCGACCAAAAGAAGTTACTGGAGCTGTCGTAGAGCTCGCTATCGCAGCTGCGGAGGGAGAACAGTACAATTGGTCTCTCTTCCTTCTGCAGATATTGTAAATCTTCTGACCATATCATTGAAGAATGCCCTCAGTTACAGGCTAAGATGCAAGCAAAGACACCACAGGTCAATCAGAATATCCAGTTGATTGGAGCAGAAAAAAGAGAACCAGACCCTACAGTTAATATAGTGACACGCAGTGGAGCTACCACTGGTGCGCAAGAGATGGGAACGGGAAAGCAAGCGACGCAATGGGTGCGCCGCGCTAACATTAAACCAGCCCCACTTAACCTACAGAAGCAAAAAGAAGCATTTAAGCAAGCTCAAGAGTATTTCTCAGATCCGAGAGCTTCAAGTTCTGCCGCAATTCCGCAGAACAATAGTAGATCGCAAGTGCTAAGACAAGACAACCTGGTACAAGAACAGGCCACTACAGCTGGAAGACCTGATGACGATAAGGAGCATGCACTAGGCAGTGTTCATGCGTTCCTGCGACAAAGTTTGAAATTGTTGCGCAATGAACAAGCAACTCTAGAACTCCAACACCTGTTAGATCAGTGCCAACACTCTGCTTCGACGAACACACCACAGCGTGCTGTTCACCAGATTAGGAGTCACATTAGAACTGGAAAAGAGATGAGGCTTACAGCGCAGATTGGAGCATTTGAAATGGACGAAGTCATGTTAGATTTGGGCTCAGAAGCCAATGTTCTCACTATGCAGACATGGGAACAGATGGGAAGCCCTCAGCTTACAAGATCCCCTATCCAGCTAAGACTCGCAAATCAGCAACGAGTCTCTCCATTGGGCAGATTACCCAATGTACCTATTGATATTGAAGGAGTAAGAAGCTCTGCAGATTTTGAAGTAATCAAAATTATGGATAATAGTAGACCATACCCAGCGCTGTTAGGAATAGACTGGGCACTTGATAATTTGGCTGTCATTAACCTGAAGAAAAGACAGATGACCTTTGAGGATGACCAGATCAGGGTCATCGCACCTCTTGATCCTATTCAAGGACCAAGATATATAGAACCCATTCGCGCAGAAGAGGAAGCGCGCCACATGGAAAGCTTGTATCAGATGACCACTAACCACAGTGACTATGTCAACCCCACAGCAGACGGCCATATCAGCTGGCGATGTGATAGCTCGTGCACATCAGATTCAGATGCAGGATTGGAAAACTGGCAGAATCGTCTACATGAGGTTTCTGCAAGACGTTGCGCCATGATGACTAAATCCATTCGATGGATTGGCACAGAATTAATTGATACTCCAACTTTTGATGGCTTAACTGAAGTAACTAAATTCATACAGGAATATGAACA
Organism: Larix kaempferi; assembly: GCA_027924585.1. Classification (NCBI taxonomy): domain Eukaryota; kingdom Viridiplantae; phylum Streptophyta; class Pinopsida; order Pinales; family Pinaceae; genus Larix; species Larix kaempferi. Next base: position 13,775,918 of record BSBM01000502.1, on the reverse strand, counting down.
AAAGCTTCCAGAACCGCAGCGCATCCAGGCACTGGATATAGCATTGCGCGCTACACCCGCAAGATGGTGGATTGCGCACAAGGAGAATATTCATACATGGAAAGACTGTCGCAGATTGATACTGCGCAGATTTCAGGACACCACAGCCGAAGCGCTACGCAAATATGAAGGACAGAGTGACCCCAGGTCACACATTGAAGCATGTATTCAGCAATGGTCAGATATTCCGGAAGATGAATGGGTTCACCAATTCATCCACACATTAGATACAATTCCAAGGAATTGGTATACTGAAATAGAATTGCGGAAAGGCACTCTTACTTGGGCTCTTATGATAGAAAGTTTTCAACTTACATTCAGCTTTGAGTCAGAGCATCCAAGCATTGATCAGGCTCTGAAGTGTATTAAAAAGAAGGTATTTGAACCAGGTCTAGTAACAGAATATTCCCAACCAGATTGGGCTGTCCAGATAGAACATGCCCTGGAATGCTATAACTTCACCGCTGAAGATGAGGAGGATGATCCTCGCAACATCAATATCCCAGAATCAGAAGGGACGCGCAATATTGAAGGTCCTGAGCTTGACATTCCTGCCATCACAGAACACGTCAAGCTCAAGAAAGTTAACATTGGTACAGAAGCTGACCCAAAGTTTGCTTCTATAGGAGATTATTGGGATGATGAAACTGTTGCGCATGTTTCGGATTTATTACGTGATTACCAGGATATCTTTCCTACCAAGTTCACAGAAATGAAAGGCATCCTAGGAGACTTAGGAGTGATGCGCATACCTCTGAAACCCGACGCCAAGCCAGTAAAGCAGCGCCCATACAGGTTGAACCCGCGCTACAAAGAAAAAGTCAAAGAAGAAATTGATAAGATGCTTGCAGCAGGTATTATTGAGCCAGTAGAGGAAAGCGATTGGATTAGTCCTATGGTGGTCCAAGAAAAGAAAACGAAAGGTGAAATAAGAATTTGTGTCGACTTGCGCAAACTCAATGATGCATCAGCGCACGACCCATTTCCCACTCCTTTCACAGATGAAGTACTTGATAATGTTGGAGGACAAGAAGCAGTTATGCCCATGGAATACATTGTTCCCAGTCTCCGAATTGCGCAAATTACAGAAATGGCAGATCCTGACACTATGAATGAAAGACTTTCGCAACTGCTTTCTTTAGAAGAAGACAGACTTATGGCCGGATTTCATCAACGGGTACAAAAGGCAAGACAGAAAGCTTGGCATGACAGGCACATTAAGCATAAGCACTTTGAAGAAGGAGACTTGGTACTCCTTTATGATAGTAAATTCATCAAGTTTCCAGGCAAGTTTCGTGTGCATTGGTTAGGTCCTTTTCAGATAATAAAAATAACAGACGGAGGCGCAGTTCAGCTTGCGAAGCTGAATGGAGAACTACTACCTACAATGATAAACGGGAGTCGGCTTAAGCTTTATTGCGACGGCCACTCCGTCCTGTCGACATAATATATTACTCAGGAATGCAGATGCCCAGTGTAGTTGAAAGAGACATCGCATTTAGTCTACACGGAAGCTGCGACACACCCTCAGTTTCCAGCTTCCTGCGCAGTTCCTTGAAATATCCGCGCATCCTGAATAAAAATTGCTTGAGCAAAGCTTAGCAGTCCGCTCTGGCGAAGTTTTGCTTTATGGACCATTGCACTATCGCTCTTGCGAAGTCCCCTTTCATAATTTGCCGCTGAAAAGAGTTTTGTTGTGAACCCATAGAGGCACGGTTTCCTAAGTTGAAATGACCCGCCGGAAATTTTGAATTACAGCAGTTATGTAGCCGCGTTTGAATAAATGAAGGATAAGGCCGCTATTTAATTCTACCCGTTCTGACGGATTCGGCTTAATCTCCGAAAGATTTGCATTTAACTCAGGCGCCGAAAGCATTAGCTTCTCCCGGAAGGCTGTCAGAACCCGTCAATCACACTAAATGCACCGCTACGGCAAGGAGGATAGCGTGTTGTCAACTCATCTGTAGCCGCCTATAGCTACGTAACCCCACTTGGTCGCATTTACTAACCCCGCTGGCTATAAATACCTCACACTTGTATCAATTTCGGGTTACTGTCTCGAGTTGCATAAGTTGTGTTTGAAGATCTGCATTATTTTTTTCAGAGCCGAGTGTGCAGACTATTTTCCCTTGTTTTCAGAGTCTATACCCTACGCAGTTCCGCCATTTGCTGTCCAGAGTTTTGTTATTTACATTGGTTCACAACGGAGAATTTATCGACTGAAGAAGTTGTTCGTCAATTTCTACCCCGAGGCTTAGATTTCGGTATGGCCACTCCGGTGACGGCTTCGACCTACGTACACCCCGGTGCTACTGATCCCAGAACATCTCCAGGCACAAGAGCATCTCAGCAGCAGCCGGAGGAACCTGTTCCAGAGCCGCTCGCGTCTATGGTGAACTACCTTCCGCCGCGTCCAGATGATGCGCCGGATGTACAGATCCCGAAGAATGCAAAGTATCCAATTCCGCTACCGCCACTACCGGCTAGTGTGCGGGTAGAGGGCCAACTATTGGGAAACATTCCATTGGTTAAATTCTCTGATTTTAACCTTGGAGACTATAAGACATATCCTCAGTTTCAGTTGGACCGATATTTGGATATCGTCCATAATCCCACCAGAAACGTTGATGAGTTTATCCCGAAGGGATTTGCAGCAAATCTTGAGCGCCCTGGACTCTTGAATTTGTTGAAGCTACCGCACTTTGGGCGTAGCAATGAAGTGAACGCAGTCGTTAAAACACTGCTATCCTGCGTTCATGGAGGTTACCTTTGGCTCGGGAGGCCAATTGATCTAAATGTTGATTTGATACACCGTATCACCGGCCTATCTAAGGTCGGGAAGGATCCCAATATCCATTTTGCGGGAAAGGAGAAGGACCGAAAATTAGCTGCAAAGCTGGTCCAGAAATATAACTTGACAAGAGGAGGTCGGGCTTATGACCTCACCACAGTTGAAGATGAGGCACTTCGCTTCACAGGAAGTCTGCTTGCAGGCAGACTTCTCACCAAGTGCCGACCAAAAGAAGTTACTGGAGCTGTCGTAGAGCTCGCTATCGCAGCTGCGGAGGGAGAACAGTACAATTGGTCTCTCTTCCTGCTGAATTCTTTTTTGGCTGATTGCCTGAATGTGCAGGACAATGCAGGCCAATCATTCCATTTTTCGTGGCTTCTAATTCTATGTGCTCTCGTCGGGTGGAAGGAGCCCCCGAATACTCAGTTCCGTCCACGCCGCGCAGGAGAGGTTGCCGGCATGCGCTACATCAACCTCTGGGATTCCCCTAATCCCGCGAAGCGCAAGATGAATCGCGCTGTTTTTTGTGAGTATTACTATCTCCTCCGAGAGACCATACAAGATATGCCAAGGCTGAGCGAGGAGACAGCCACATTGTATGAAGGGAAGTTGGCTTTTACTGCCGACATCCATCAACTCTACCTTCGGCCTTGCGACATTCCAGGTGACTGGGCCCTAGGTCTTTACAGGATGACCACAGAAGATGTCGAAGAAACCATTAAGTCGTGGTCGGACGAATGGAGAGCAGCAGCTGACATCGCACCTGCGATGCCACCCGCCGCTGCGCAAGCAAAAGATAAGGGCAAGGAAGCCCCTGAGCAAAGAAGCGATGAAGGCTCAACAGAACCAGCCACAAAGAAGCAGAAAGTGTCGCATCCCACTGAGGCCATTCCCTCGGAGATCGACAAATATTTGAAAGAGCAATTTCGTGAGATGAGGAACATGCATGCTCACATCCGAGGTGCTCTAGACCTACAATTTGTAGAACTAAAAGGTCTCGCAGGAAGGATTGCGCAGACCCATGCGCCAGCATCTACTTCGCAGGCGCCACAACCAGTTCCAACTGATGAGCGAGTTGAAGAACTCACAGAAAGGCACACTGTCGTGCATATTCCGCCTACCAGCATGACACTTCCAGATCCTCTAGCTGAACTACAGGTAAGCACAGTTGGACCTGTAGAAATTAATTTGTCTATGATTCCTATAGAAACTCTACAGCTAGTACAGGAGAAAGTTTCTCTTGAGTTGAGAGCTAGAGAGCTCTCTACTTTCCAGGCAAACCAACGACTGCAATCGCAGGAGATAGAGCTGAAGGAAAGTCATAAGAATATCTCTGCGAAGCTTGCACTCTATGAGGCGCAAGACACCGGCATCAGAAACGCAATAGAAGAGATTGCTCAGGAATTGCCGGCTTGCGAGATTCAACCAGACCTCCCTCTGGTTGCAAAAGTTCAAATTATTGGCGAAAGGGCGAAAACCCTGGAGCAAGAAATAGCTGCTATGGCAGAAGGCCATAAAACCCAGATTGCTGAGCTAGAAGCTCGCGTCGCTGCGCATCTTACGGATGATGCGCAGGTACAATTCGAAGCATTGAGCAGAGCTTCCACACGAATGAAAGGTCGAGTACAGGAAGCCAAGAACCTGATGGACCAGGCTATGGAAGCATGGTCAGAGCTTGTGAACCTCCCTTTTAAAGTGGGACTATCAGAACAAGTGCAAGCTGCAGAACAGTCTCTCACTGTTCTGAATGAAGAAGCCAAGTCCTTAACAGGCTTGCCAAAGATGAAGAAAATGGGCGAAGTGCGCAAAATGCAGCAGCAACTGCACAAGCTCAGAACTGAAGATGAGAAGCTCACCAACAGCATTCAGCCATTCATGGATGAGTATGCTGAAATCGTTGGCCAGATTGAGACAAAAATCAAAGAGATTGCCGAGTCTCAAGAGATCATTGATACACTCACTAAAGATGAAACAACCGCAGAAACAGTACAAACAGCTGATCAGTGTATTGAGGAATTGGACTCCGCTATTGCGAAGTGGCAGAAAACATTCGCGGAGATTCAAGCAAACGCAGATGCGCAAATCAAACAACCACGCGCTAGTGCGAGTGGCTCGAGGGCGAGCCACAAGTGAGTGTTGGGGGCCTGTTGGGGCCAAGGTCGCAGCTATAGTAAAAGCTGCGAATTTTGGGAAAAAGCACGAGTATGGAAGGAAAGTGCTAATTTTGGGACAAGCACTAAGTTTTGGGTAAGAAGGAGACGGTGCGCAGTACGGTGCCAGATGGATGATCTCAGCGCAGATCACGGACCGGAAATTGCGGAGCTCGCGCGCACGTCATCGAAGAATGAAGGTGGCTCAGCTACCATAATAAATAAGGCGATGGAGTAGAGGGCTCAGCTACCCTCATTTAAAGGCTTAGTACAGAAGTTATGGTTGCTCGGATCAAGGAGGAGCAACGGACCAGAGCATTGAAGGCGAAGGACGATCGCCCATACCCACAATCTGCGCCGGAATTCACGGAGCCTGCAGGAAGCGGCGACGTGACTGCAAGCGGCGCCTACAGTACACCTAGCCATGTGCGTGGTTAGGGTTTTTGGGAATCACTGTTGGGAAAGGCCCACAGTTTTGTAAAGGTGTGACCGTCATGGCTACCTATATAGATGAATCATTGTAATGGGTAGAGGGTTCTTCCTCCCTTCCTTCAGTTCCTTCCTTTTGGAGAGTTAGAGAGTTGGACACTAGACTGTTAGAGAGCCAGTCTAAAGGATAGATCATGTGTTGATTATCCTTCACTGTAATTTCTACCCGGTGTGTAGAACTAGAGAGAGGAAATCGGATAGCCGAGGAGCTAATCCCTGAGTTGCCAGACAGTCTGAGTCGACGTCTGTGCCTTTGTAATCTCCATAGAGAGGAGACAAGCTTGAGAGAAGGGCTCCCAGCTGTGTGCGTGGAGTTTCCTGTAAGTTCTAAGGCTGCAGCTGTGTGCGCAGCATATTGTATGACTCTATCATTTTCTGGTTAATATAACGCTCCCGTGGACGTGGTTTTCCTCGAGGGGATGAGCTTCACTTATATCTTCTTGTTATAATGTTTGCGTGAATGATAACTATTTAGAGTTCATTATTTGTGTATGCAAGACTTCTGTCTTATCTTTGTGACTGTTTGAGCAAGTTGGAAAGATCCCTTGATAACTATAAGTGTCTTAAGTACTAAAGAGGTAGTAACGCACGGTCGCTGCGGCGAGAGCAGACTGCGTTACTGCGCTAGATGTGAAGGGCGAGGAAGTGTTTAGCGCGTCGACCCAAGGGATAGTTGCCTGCTGCGTTAGAGAGAAGAAACTGCGCAGTAGACCTGCCAAGGAAGGGACCCACGCAGCTGCGACGAGCGGCCTGCGGGAAGGTACGACCGCCGATTTCACAGGAACCATTCAAGGAAGAGCCATCTCCGCGTCACCCCGGTTAAGGAAACCTGATTCCTTAACCCCCCCATAGCCACTTCGGGTGAGACCTCGAGCTGCCGCGCAGCTCGTTGCCGAGAGGGCCAGTGCGCCAAAGGGGTTTTGTTGCTGCGCTTCATTAAAACCCGGGTCTTCCCATAAAAGCAGCCAACAATGTGAGAGGCATGTAATATCAAAAGGAATTGGGATGGCAAACCGAGGGACTGTCAACTCAGAGAAGGAGCATCCATTCCTCATTAAAGAAGAGAAATAACATCTGCAAAATGGATAAGTGTTCCCTAAACCCTGAATGATATATATATATATATATATATATATATATATATATATATATATATATATACATACATGCATGTCTAATTATTAGAGTTAATAAGTTAATATGCAGAGCATGTTTTGATTTTATTTCCATTATGGCAGATTGCTTGAAGTATGATTAGGACCTTCATAGTTCACATCAGTAAGGAGTGCATGCCTTTCTGGTGCTGAGTTATGTTGGGGATGCCAATATTGACTACGCCTTAAGGGAATGGACGCATTCCTGGTGTTTCAAGGTTGGATATTATGACATATGTTTACCATTCTAGAGCAGCAATACTAATGAGCTTGCTATCCATTTTGTGTTGACAGATTATACATATGAAATTTAGTACTGCACATTAAAGGGAAAAGTGAAGAAAAGAATACTCAAGAGGACTGTATGAGCAGTGGTAACCCTTGTGTAGGGTGAGTAGGTATCATGGGGCCATGATAGCCTACAGTTAAGAAAGCCACCTAAAGAATTCCTAAATGGAACCGCCGGCTTACACAAGAGAAGAAGTGCCACCCTTGTGTGGGTGAAGAATTGTTATGCGCATTGAGGGATTGTGATACATGTGAAAGGCTGATGCAATCCTAAGGCAGAGTAGTGGAGCCTTGACCTGTAATGGTCGATGGCGCAGTTACCTTCCATTGGCCGATGACCCAGACGTATGTGCTGGCTCGGCAATGGAGAGGGCCAACCAGGTATGGGACTGGTTGGGCACCACCTAATGCTTGGCAGGGATGATTTTAAGAACCCCCCCAAAATTTATATGTATAAAAAATGGGCGAATCTCCCTGATATATAGGAAAACTTGAAGGCGATTTTATCAATAATAGAATATGTATATATAAATTTTTTGGCGAATCTTTCATTTCATTATATAATTTTGTAAAATCTCGGCGAATCTTTCACTAAATTAAAATATATTGTAAAATCTTGGTGAATATTTCACTTAATTATAAAAAACTGTAAAAACTTGGCGAATCTTTCACTGATTTATAAAATATAGTAAAAAATTGGCGAATCTTTTGCCAATAAGACTCAAGCTTTTGATTATGTAGATTACTAAGGTAGTGCAACAGAAGAACATACACCAGAGCTCAACTTTGGACTCTCTCAACTCCTAGACTCTCGAATGAACAAGTGTATGAATGAGGAGAGGATGGATTTATTTATACATTTCACAAGCAGTATTTGATCACTCACAACTATAAGGTGTTGACAAAACACGACTGCACTAACTAGATTCAGGGAAAGTAGGGACTCTACTTGTTATCTCGTCCCTTAATTGTCCAATGGGCATGCGGGGTCATGAATCTTGACAGACCAACAAACTGATAGAATTAAGTGAATATCCTAGTAGCGGACCACTTCCTTTATATAGAGAGATATTTCTTGGACCAATTCCAATATTCCAACCAATATTCTCACCAAACTTTCTTCTCTTTGGTGTCGAATGGTAGGAGAGTTGCATATTTTTCAGTGAATACTTAAATTGACTCAATCCACACAAATTTTCCTCGACAAGTGATAACTTCTCCCATAACTATTTTAAAATGTCCCAACACTATAAATGCATCCATAAATTGATAAATAACAACCCCATGCACTTCTAAATTCACCCAGTGATGAGAATAACGCCCCATGCACTTCTAAATTCACCTAGTGATGAGAAAAACGCCCCAGACACTTCAATGCTTGCCCCGGGCACTTCAAAATTCTCCCAAAGATGATAAAAATTCCCTGAGCACTTCAATATTTTCTCAGCCACTTCTAAATTCTCCCAAGGATGATTAAAACTCCCCATGCACTTCAATATTTTCCCCAAGCACTTCAAAATTTCCTTGAGGCACTTCAATACTTACCCCATGCACTTCTAAATTGACCCAATGATGATAGAATCACACCATGCACTTCAATACTTGCCTCGGCCACTTCAAAATTCTCCCAACGATGATAAAAACACATGGACACTTCAATATTTTCCCTAGGCACTTCAAAATTCTCCCAACAAAGATAAAAACGCCCCCATCCACTTCCATGATTTCTCAGGCACTTCATTACTTGCCTCATGCACTTCATTAAGTTCCCCAGACACTTCAAAATTCGTCCAATGATGATAAAGATGCCCTATGCACTTCAATAGTTTCCCTAGGAAAGGGAGAAAAACATCCCACAATGATATAATCACCCAGGCAATTACAAAAATGCCTCAATCCACACAAATTTGACCCGACAAGTGATAACTTTGCCCATCACTATTTTAAAACGTACCAACTCTATAAAAGCATTCATACATTGATCAGTAACAACCCCAAGCACTTCTAAATTCATGCAGTGAGGAGAAAAAATTACCCATGCACTTCTAAATTCACCAGGTGATGAGAAAAATGCCCCGTGCAATTCTAAATTCACCTAGTGACGAGAAAGACGCCCCATGAACTTCAATACTTGCCCCGGGCATGTCAAAATTTTTCGAAAGATGATGAAATTGCCCTAAGAACTTCAATATTTTCCCAGGAACTTCTAAATTCTCCCAAGGATGATAAAAACTCCCCATGCACTTCAATATTTTCCCAAAGCACTTCAAAATTCCCCTGGGTCACTTCAATACTTGCCACATGCACTTCTAAATTGACCCAATGATGATAGAAACGCCCCATGCACTTCAATACTTTCCTCGACCACTTCAACATTCTCCCAACGATGATAAAAAAACCCATACACTTCAATATTTTCCCCAGGCACTTCAAAATTCTCGTAGCAAAGATAAAAACACCCCCATCCACTTCTAAATTCACCCAGTGATGAGAAAAATGCACCATGCACTTTTAAACCCACCTGGTGATGATAAAAACGCCCCATGCACTTCTAAATACACCCGGTGATGAGAAAAACACCTAATGCACTTCTAAATTTACCCAGTGAGGAGAAAAATTACCTAGGCACTTCAATACTTGCTATGGGCACTTACATTTCAAAATTCTCCCATAGATGATAAAAGTGCCCTAAGCACCTCAGTATTTTCCAAGGCACTTCAAAATTCTCCCAAGGATGATAAAAACTCCCCATGTACTTCAATATTTTCCCCAAGCACTTCAAAATTCCCCTATAATTTCCCCATGCACTTCTAAATTCACCCAGTGATGAGAAAAATTCCACGTGCACTTCAATACTTTCCTTGGCCACTTCAAAATTCTCCCTACGATGATAAAAACACCCATACACTTCAATATTTTCTCCAGGCAGTTCAAAATTCTTGCAGCGAAGATAACAACACCCCCATCCACTTCCATTTTTGCCCAAGCACTTCATTACTTGCCCTAGATACTTCAAAATTCGTCCAATGATGATAAAGATGCCCTAGGCAAGGGATAAAAACACCCGACAATGATATAATCACCCAAGCAATCACAAAAATGCCTCAATCCACACAAATTTACCTCAGCAAGTGATAACTTTTCCCATTAGTGTTTTAAAACGTCCCAACACTATAAAAGCATCCATACATTGATAAACAACAACTGCAAACATTTCTAAATTCACCTAGTGATGAGGAAAATGCCCCATGCACTTTTAAATTCACCAAGTGACAAGAAAAACGCCCCATGCACTTCAATACTTTCCCCGAGCACTTCCAAATTCTCTGAAAGATGATAAAAATGCCCTAATCACTTCAATATTTTCCCAGGCACTTCAAAAGTCTCCCAAGGATGATAAAAACTCCCCACGCACTTCAATAGTTTCCCCAAGCACTTCAAAATTCCCCGAAGGCACTTCAATACTTGCCCCATGCACTTCTAAATTCACCCAGTGATGAGAAAAACGGCCTGCGCACTTCAATACTTTCCTCGACCACTTCAAAATTCTCCCAACAATGATAAAAACACCCATATGCTTCAATATTTTCCCCAAGCACTTTAAAACTCTCGTGGCGAAGATAAAAACGTCCCCATCCACTTCCATGTTTGCCTAGGCACTTCATTACTTCCCCTAGGCACTTCAAAATTCATTCAATGATGATAAAGATGCCCTAGGCACTTCAATACTTGCCCTAGGCAAGGGAGAAAAACACCTGACAATGATATAATCACCTAGGCAATCATAGAAATGCCTCAATCCACACAAATTTACCTTGGCAAGTGATAACTGTGCCCTTGACTGTTTTAAAATGTCCCAACACTATAAAAGCATCCATACGTTGATAAACAACAACCGCAGGCACTTCTAAATTCACCTAGTGATGAAAAAAATGCCCCATGCACTTCTAAATTCACCAAGTGACGAGAAAAACGCCCCGTGCACTTCAATACTTGCCTTGGGCACTTCAAAATTCTCTGAAAGATGATCAAAATTCCTTAAGCACTTCAATATTTTCCCATGCACTTCTAAATTCTCCCAAGGATGATAAAAACTCCCCATGCACTTCAATATTTTCCCCAAGCACTTCAAAATCCCCCCCAAGCACTTCAATACATGCCCCATGCACTTCTAAATTCACCAAGTGACGAGAAAAACGCCCCATACACTTCAATACTTGCCCCGGGCACTTCAAAATTCTTTGAAAGATGATCAAAATTCCTTAAGCACTTCAATATTTTCCCATGCACTTCAATATTTTTCCCAAGCACTTCAAAATCCCCCCCAGGCACTTCAATACATGCCCCATGCACTTCTAAATTGACCCAATAATGATAGAAACGCCCCATGCACTTCAATATTTTCCCCGGTCACTTCAAAATTCTCCCAACGATGATAAAAATGCCCATACACTTCAATATTTTCCCCACGCACTTCAAAATTGCACCTAGACACTTCAATACTTGCCCCATACACTTCTAAATTGACCCGATGATGATAGAAATGCCCCATGCACTTCAATACTTGCCTCAGACACTTCAAAATTCTCCCAACGATGATAAAAACACCCAGACACTTCAATATTTTCCCAAGGCACTTCAAAATTCTTGCAACAAAGATAAAAACGCCCCCATCCACTTCCATATTTTCCCAAGCACTTCATTACTTGCCCTAGACACTTCAAAATTCGTCCAAGGATGATAAAGATGCCCTAGGAACTTCAATACTTTCCCTAGGCAAGGAAGAAAAACAACTGACAATGATATAATCACCCAGGCAATCAAAAAAATACCCCAATCCACACAAATTTTCCTCATCATGTGATAACTTTGAAATGTACTCATATTTTTCTTATTTAGTTGTTGCAATAAGAATTCCACTATTAAGGTATATCCAAGGCATGAAGGATGGGTTTAGGTCAAAAGACAAACGTTCTGAAGGTGTCTTTGGTAACTTAAATGGTCAATTCATTCAAATCGACTTCGATGTTGAGTTCTCTCATTGGTTATTTTAAAATTACTATAACAATCCATTGTTGCATACTTCCGAAGTTCATAGTTGTTCACCCATGATTAAAAACTTGTATTAATACCATGGATCAACAATAGCACTTATATAAATACTAGAGTGCCCATGAGAAAAACTATATTCTTTCACATATATAAGGGTGTTGTCATTGGAACCATGTCCTATATATCTACATGTGTCAGAATGTTTGTGTGCTCACTCAACAAAGTCACCATCATGCCTATAAGGTAAACACATAGAAGAGCATATCCAGTTGCAAATTTAATAATTCATGTAACAATATTATTAACAATAATTCTAATCATGAACTAAAATTTCATTGTGTGTTTGCAGGTGTCTCCCTACCCGTTTCCTTCAAGGGCATGAGTTAAGAATGCCTATAGAAATGGGGCCAATCCTATGTAACCACTATACTAATGGTGAAATATGATTCTCTTCAAACACGGGTTTCATTGTTTTGATATTTAGATTGGTGGAAATTGAAAAGCTTCAACAAGATGTCACTGATAAGCCTCACTCACTACCAAGGACAAAATTTCATAGGTCTGCAACAATCTTGAGAGATAATTGTGTGTGCAAACATGGTCTGCTAGGATTCAAAGCATTCTAAATGTCTCCATCTGTAGATGGCCATGTAAGTATTCTTATGTCTAGATCATATAAGAAGCATAACATAAGACAACTCGAATCTTCAAGGAACTCAAAAGTATGTGCAATAATCAAATTTGTAATTGTAGATACATGAGAGGGATGGTGAAGGATGGGATAGTGTGCATTGTTGCAATGGCATGGTGAAGGATGGCATGGGTTGAATCTTACCTATGGATTAGAAATTCATCATGCAAGAAGTAGTGAACTAAACTCATAATTTTGGTTTGAGGCCTTACTTTAGGCAAAAACTTTAAAAAGGTAATCACGTAGGTTTAACATTTTGATAACCATGTTGGGTTCATATTCCAAAATACTTAGTAGGACAACTTGCTTTTGGAACTTGGAAGTGTAATCTTGGACAATTTGCTCTTTACACAATTTGCTCTTTACAATGTCTAAGGCACTACCACTGGATTTGTTGCTCCCTTTCATACCTAGACGGGTAGAATTTTCTTCTCAGAAAAACCTTCACCTCATTCTAATGCATAACATGTGCTCTTTTTTTCTATTGTGGATGTTGACAATGGTGTTCCCACCATAGGAGGGCATGTTGTGGCATTTTCAAGCATGCAAAGTTAATATTTTGCACATCACAATATATGTGATAACTGAAATAAACCTCAAGTTGCATGAACATGTTATTATGTTTATCAACATTCATTTACTCATCAAATGGTTGACTTCTTTGCCTCCATTCTTCTTGGGGATTCTCCGTCCAAGTGATACCATTTTATGATGTTAACCATCCACTGCCAGGATTGTATAATGATATGGAACCAAATGATCTATCCTCTCGCACCTGGTAACACATACACTGTATCAGGGGACCAAATTGCTAACTAGTTTTGAGGGAATGTCTAGAAATCATGACAGATCCATTTATATACATAGTCCATGCCAGAGAAATTAGAAAAAACATCGTAAATCAGAAGAGTCTTTGGACACTTTCTAATCACAACCACAACATAGAAACAAAATCTACTAACAGAGAGCTATGAAGATGCCCAGACATAGGGGCATATCAGTCGGTTTACACATAGCATTCTAGGGAAACAAGAAAATATAGGAGGCAATATATTACCAGCAAGATTTATTAGACAACTAATTTCAAAAGTAAGAGTGTTAATTTATTCAATGGACAAATATTATATAGATTTTTGTTACAAATAAGAAGTCATCTTCCGGTCTAGTATTGGCAACAAGATTTACATTTTATGTTATGGTTTGCATCATGTTGTGACTGCAACCTTCATTCTAAAAAACCTTCAATCATGAATCTTTCTTCCTCGATGAATACCTCAAAAAACTATTAAAGGAAAGTAAAATATATATGACACTCTAATCATGGAATTGAAATAAAGGAAGAGTCACTTCAAGAAAAAGGGATGTCATATCCCCAACAAAATTAAATAAAAAAAGAAAAACAAGTATGATTCAATAGGGAATGTATCATGAAGCCCAAAGTGCATGACGAGAGAAGTTTCCAATCCAAAAGGTAGAAAGTTCATCATCCCATGCAAGTTGTACATTATCACCATTCATTATGGATTACTTTCATTGAAATGATACTATGCCTCATTCTTAACATCCCTCTTTTTGCACTTTTATTCACCCAATCCTTCTAGATTTGCCCCCATTCTCCACATTTTGCATACCTGTCATTGGTGCTTTCCGCCAAGATCAAGCATTAACTTAACAAATTGCTATAAATAGATGGAATCAAACTTCAATGTCAAATCATTGTATTTGGGACAATGATATGTTAGTAGTTGCATTATTTACTTAGCTACTGAAGCAAAACAAATGCCTGCTCATCCAAAGCACATTAGTTGACAAAAAATTTCCCTATGTAAAGCTAGAGCTTCACAAAAATTTCACAATGAGCTTCACACAAATTTCCTCATAACTCATGAGAATTTTGACTATGTGCTTCACAAAAAACTAATTGCTATATACTCGAACATAATAACCTAGCAACTTAATACAAGTGACAAAACCTAGGGACTATACAAAATTAGGAAAAAAACAAGGCCACTGCGGCTTTCCAGTTGCTACTCACCTTTACCAATGTCACTGGATATCTCAATGACTGCTACAGCTGGCTAATGAATGTTGTCCTCTTCTACCATTCTGGAACCAACAATGTCAACATTTTGAGAGATAGACCCCTCTAGAGAAGCCCAGAATTATGTTAAAGTGAATCTCTGTAACTTTAATGAACTTGGTGATTTTCTCACTGTGCTCCTTCACTAATCTTTCTATAGTTTAGCAAGCTAGGTGTTAAGTCCTCCCACCAACACCAACAAACCATCCATCTGTGAATTCAAGTATCTCATCATTTTCCTTATTTATCTTGTGCCATTATGTTGTCACCCCTTGATGCAGCCCAACCTGAGGAACTAGCCATGCCAAAATGAAGAGAGAAATAGGGCAGGGGAAGAGACCTCACACAGAGAAAAGAAACGACTGGAATCAATTTAATTTGAGGAAACTTGCAATCAAAACTCAACGGAGGGAGGCCCAAACTCACCTTACTGTCCACAATATTAGAAAATACTGATCTTCTATGCTTTCCCAATGATAAACATAAAAGGTGAAAATACTTACCATCAATCACAGAACCAAAGATGACCCCACTCTTCATAATCCCTGAACTATATCAGTTGTCATACAATGGATGTTATGCCCCTTGGTAGTACTGCACATGTCACAACAGAATAATGAAATGATAACAATAGGAAAACTAGTTGTTAAGTAGATGGTAGGATAATCTAGATTGTTAGCTGGACCTAAACATATTTGAAAATGAATCCATGTTTTATTACAAGGACCCAAATTCCTCCATACTTTATTAAGTTGTCATCCAATGGATGTTATGCCTCTTGGTAATAGTGCACATGTCACAACACAGGTGGGGCTGTTGTTAATTAGTTTGATGGTATGTTTGGAAAATTTCCAATTTTTTGTGCAATTTTTTTTGGCCATTTTTGTTATCTTTGCCTAATTTTAAAAATGAATACATTTGGTACCTTTTAAGTTGCCAATTTTCCTCCTTTTTTTCTAATGTCCCAAGTTCATGACCCCTGGCATTTTTTTTACTGATGCCAATATTTGCAACTACAAAGAGTATTTTAGTTTCCAAAGTCACACTTATAGCCATAAGTATCTAATTAATAGATTCACCAGCACATGCATGGCATAGATTCAACAACTGGAAAAACTTAACATGCATCACTTGGTATCCGCAAATATGAACAAGCCTCACCCCAAAAAGTGGCAATATCGTGGAAATATCTTGTGGAATATGGAGAAGAATCTCCTCAGAGAATCCCAAAATCCCAAAATCTAAAAATATTTAATGGATAATAAAAGTAGAGTTGGATGTAAATCAGTGGCAACAAATTGGAAGTGGCACGAAATTGTGTTTGAATTGAATATTGATTAATTGCTTCCTAAAAAGGCATGGCAATAGAGAATATGAAATATCTCACTATTTAGGATACAGTTAACTGGGTCAGAACTAGACATTAAGTATAGACTTTTTTAAAAACAGGATAGAAGAATTAAATGATCACATAAACAAAGAGGATATTTATAACAATATCAAAAGATGTATCAACCATATTTGATCAAATTAACAGATATTGTATTTGATGGTGACCTGAAAGATAAATCCCATCATTATGAGAATGATATATTGATATATAGATGCACCAATGTTATTGTCAATTTAAAAAATAAATATAATGAGAAAGTACATTCCATATATAACTATTAACACCCTTTGTTACCGGATCCACCACCCAGTTTGTAGGATCTACATATCCATGGATCTAGATCAAACAGGATCCCTTCATGGAAATAGATCCCCACAAAAAGGAACTGGATCCTGAGCCCATGAAACAAATACTGTGGAAAAATCAAACATATCTTGAAATTTTAAAATGGATCTTGAAAATTCCCCGCTTTTGTGATCCATCGATTCCCCTCAAAAAACACTTTTTTAATTAAAAAAATTCCAAAACCCTAAACACCTAAAGACTAAAACCATAAACCCCATTCATGGTCAAGGTCTGATCTATCCTTGTGTCAATATATGCTCACAAACTCTGATCTATCAAGGTCCGCTCTCAAGTTTTATGTTTGATCTATCTTGATAATCAAGATCTGCTCTATCTGTATGTGCTATATTGTTGCTCACTTCACCCACACTGTTATTTAGTCCTTCCATAGCCTTCACGAAAACCATGTTATTCACAACTAATATGGGCATGTGGATGTGGCTCACAAAAAAATGTTATGACCTGCTTCATGTTCATGCTAAAATGGTCTTCAAAATTATTAATGTTGAGATATTGTAACTTCAAAGAATATTATATTTGTACTTTATTATTCCGGAGATGTTTCATTCCTCCGTGAAGATCTTATTGTATATCTGGAGATGTTTATTCCTCCGTCGGAATGTGGTAACTTGGGTTATTAGACTTACCTAGTGGGGGTCGGCCCTGTATGTGTTATATGGGTCAAAGGGTTATTAGACCCACCATGTGGGGGTCGGCCCAGTCAGTTATAATGGGGTATTTAACCTAATGGTTAAATACGAGCCTACATGTACTTGTGTAAAATACATATCAGAGTAGTGTATAAATAGAGGAGGTGTGTTCCTCATTATACACACTCACTCACTTGAGGATAGCGCACTTGTGGAGGAGAGGTCTGCTATTGTGGAGGAGGAGATCATGTCTCAGGGTTTCATCTTTGTATATTGCTGGTCATCTATATTGAGGAAGCTTTGCTGGGTTTTCTACCCCATGAGGGTTTCCCAGGATAAATCTCTGTCTCTTGTGTTTATGCTGTGCTTGTTATTTCTTAAATGATCCTGTATATGCTATTATTGTGAAATGGAATGTAATGCTGATATTTTCTATCTTATAATATTAAATATTAACATGGTATCAGAGCTAAACTGAAGGAAGGCAAGGTATGGCACTTACGACACTTGCTTTACTTACGACAATTTGAAGATTAGGGTTTTACATAGAAAAACCAGTCATCGTGGAACTTTCACTATAAATCCATTTCTGCAAAGGTTCAGGGTCTGAAAAGTTTACAGGTCGAATATAACATCCCCAGGTACCTTGTGTCCAAAGGGCACCCTCAGACTCATTGTACTTTGTAAGTTATGATCAGTACAAGTTAGGGTTTCTTCCTCTTCCAGATCTCAGTCAAAATCAGGTGACCTAGGAAAAAAGGTCATAACTTGGGCTAGGAAGCTCCAAATGAAATTTCGTAAAAAGTGACAGGTATAACACAGACTGTAATATCTCAGGAAACTTTTTCAAAGGCCGAAGCTGAACCAGTGACACGTGGCATGCCGTACAAGTTCGCTCTCCTGTTTTATCCCATAAACAGGTCATGTTACGACACTTGGTATAACTCTCTCTCAGAGAGTCCAATTGAGGTCATACCTCTCAGGATGGAAAGATAACAGGGCTAGCTATCTCAGAAAACGTTTTCAGAGGCCGAAGTTTAAACAATGACACGTGGCACTCCGTACAAGTTCGCTCTCCTGTATTATCCCAAAACAGGTCACGTTGCGACATTTGGCATAACTCTCTCTCAGAAAATCCAATTGAGGTTAGACATGTCAGGATGGAAAGATGACAGGTCAGGCTACTGCAAAAAAAATTTTCAGACCCTGTGGAGCAAAAATTTCAGAGTTATAGCAGAAACATTCAGGTACATATTTCTGTCAAAATAGAATTATTTTTGGAGCACCTTTATTCATGGCTTCCGGAATTTAGGGTTTCGGAGAAAGTTAGAATTATTGGAATCGGAATCCACGGCTGAATGCTACTCAGAAAAATTGAAATTTAGAGACCAAGATCGAATTTTTTGGTTGGGTAGAAGACCGGGCTTGATTAAACCCTAGCTCGGGATTTTGATCGGAAAGATGGAAAATTAGGGCTTCAACAAAAGTTGGAATTTTTTAAGTCTGTAACCACGGCTAGAAGCTCCTCAGAAAAATAAGAGTTTAGAGCCTTGGATCAAACCTTTTCAATGAGCAGAAGGGTGGGCTTCATCAAACCCTAGTTATGGATCCTGTCAAGAAGATCCAGAAGTTTCAAAGGCAATTTTGAGGGGTCAAATTTTGGAGATTTCAAAATTGAAGTATGCTAGTTTGATCAGCCCAGCAAGACACATCCTTCCATTCATTCGGAAGTGTGAAAGTCAAAGATTGAATTTTTAGGGTTTCTCCAGCAAACTCTAATCAAGCTCCAGATCAAGTTTCAGGGGGAATTGAGGCTAAGAAGAAGTCTCGACAGGTATGACTTAAGGAGGTTCAGGTATGTCTTGAAATCTGATTCTTGATTAAGTTCATAATGTGTTTTGTCTTCATGTTATTTATTAGTACAATCTTGATTAATGTTAGAATTGTCTTATCACCCTAGTAACAGTATGAATGCATGTGAATGATCGAAGACATTCATTGATTAGGGCTATATGATTGTACTAATGCATTATGGTGTTGTGTGAGGTTGATGTTGTCTGCTAACAAGATACAGGTACATCACAAAAGACAAATCAAGTTCCATGACCATGACATCATGAAGACAAAGACTCATCCATAATCTTTGTTCTACTTACGAGGTATGTATGACTTTGTTATATTATGCTTAACCTATGAGACATGCAGGTTCTAGCTCAGGATCTCTAAATCATTGAAGAGATTGTTTAGGTATGTTGTACATAACTAAGCAGGTATACTAATCCAGGTATGTTCTCCTATGCCATGTTAGAATCTTACCTTGTATTGGGATCCCTTATATAAGTATACTTGGCATGATTAGATATTCTTATTCATAAAGTTAGTAATCAAGGGATTATGCATATTATGTCTTTTCTCTTGATTGATGATATGCATGAGTACAAGAAGTCTTCCCTGAAATCTTGAATACTAATGTTTATTATTTATGATCGTGACTATACATATTCAAGACTATTTAGATGTTTTGATAATGTTTATAATATACTAATGAATGTATGTTTGTGTATGAGATCATGAGGATGACACTAGTGCACACTTGAGCATGCACAGTGGTACATAATGAATACAAGTTCAAAAGATATATAGAAGATCAAGCAGGAGGCAACCACACAAACATAAAAGATAAGTATTTGAGTTGCTATTTGAAATAGTAAATGATATTGCTTGTATGCATATTTGTATTCCTATAATATATCATGCTGAGTGTAAACATTCATAGAGCATTGAACAGTATACTACTAATATGCATATGATTGGTAAGTTGGACAAACATTCCGTTGTTGCTTGTCTAGAATGAAACCTCTTTGCTGACATGCTGAGAGCTGTGCACACTCTCGATAGTATGTTCTGGCAGAGATGGAAGGCATCTAGATAGCCACTGTATGCATACAGGATATGAGAAAGTGTTGTGCCAAAGTATTGGTCAAAATAGTTGCATAACTATGTAAATGATATCTGTATGCATAATAGGTTATCATGTCAATATGATTTGATGATTATGAAGTATTACTAATCATGTACTTAATTTTCATTTGCAGGGAAAGATCATGATGAATAATGAACACTGAACAAGCGATGGATGTTAAACAAAAAAAAAAGATTTTCAAATCAAACACACTATAGAAGGCTTGTGGCTAGAAGATTCTCTTAGAAAGAAGAAGAGAATCATGATGAGATGTTTGCTCCAAGTGGCTAGATAAGACCATTCTCTTAATGGTGTAATTAAAGAAGAAGTGTGAATCAGGTTCTGTATGGGTTCCCAGGATCGATAGTAATTGATGAGAATACATGTGAGGATTGCATCATCCTTGAATACAAGTTCTAAAGTGAGTCGTAGACAAGTGTCTCCGAGAAAGAAGAGGGATTGTATCATCCTTGAACACTTGTTCTAAAGAGAGCCGTAGATGTATGTATTCGAAAATGAAGTCCTTGGTGGACATGAGAGGATTGGATCATCCCTGGACTTCAGTCCGAAAGAAGAGCCGTAGACGTATGTCTTCGAGAATGAAGTTCTTGGTGAACATGTGAGGGGATTGGATCATCCCTGGACTTCAGTCTGAAAGAAGAGCCGTAGGCGTATGTCTTCGAGAATGAAGTTCTTGGTGAACATGTGAGGGGATTGGATCATCCCTGGACTTCAGTCCGAAAGAAGAGCCGTAGATGTATGTCTTCGTGAATGAAGTTCTTGGTGAACATGTGAGGGGATTGGATCATCCCTGGACTTCAGTCCGAAAGAAGAGCCGTAGACGTATGTCTTCGTGAATGAAGTTCTTGGTGAACATGTGAGGGGATTGGATCATCCCTGGACTTCAGTCCGAAAGAAGAGCCGTAGACGTATGTCTTCGAGAATGAAGTCCTTGGTGGACGGTTGAGGATTAAGTCATCCTTGGACGTGGTCCTAAATGTACGGTGGAGGATTAAGTCATCCTTGGACGTGGTCCTAAATGTGCGGTTGAGGATTAAGTCATCCTTGGACATGGTCCTAAATGTACGGTTGAGGATTAAGTCATCCTTGGACGTGGTCCTAAATGTACGGTGGAGGATTAAGTCATCCTTGGACGTGGTCCTAAATGTACGGTTGAGGATTAAGTCATCCTTGGACGTGGTCCTAAATGTACGGTGGAGGATTAAGTCATCCTTGGACATGGTCCTAAATGTACGGTTGAGGATTGAGTCATCCTTGGATAGTAAATCCAGTAATTCCGAAAGGAAGGATAGTCCTAAATGAATTGAGTGGATTAAATCATCCTTGGACAGTAAATCCAGTAATTTCGAAAGGAAGGATAGTCCTAAATGAATTGAGTGGATTAAATCATCCTTGGACAGTAAATCCAGTAATTCCAAAAGGAAGGATAGTCCTAAATGAATTGAGTGGATTAAATCATCCTTGGACAGTAAATCCAGTAATTCTGAAAGGAAGGATAGTCCTAAATGAATTGAGTGGATTAAATCATCCTTGGACAGTAAATCCAGTAATTCCGAAAGGAAGGATAGTCCTAAATGAATTGAGTGGATTAAATCATCCTTGGACAGTAAATCCAGTAATTCCGAAAGGAAGGATAGTCCTAAATGAATTGAATGGATTAAATCATCCTTGGACAGTAAATCCAGTAATTCGAAAGGAAGGATAGTCCTAAATGAGATTGAGTGGAATAATCATCCTGTAAATAGATTGGGATTGCCTCGTCCCTAGACATGGTGAGATGTCTTAAAGTGATCAGGACTAATCATCCTGTAAATAGATTGGGATTTCCTCGTCCCTAGACATGGTGAGATGTCTTAAAGTGATAAGGACTAATCATCCTGTAAATAGATTGGGATTGCCTCGTCCCTAGACATGGTGAGATGTCTTAAAGTGATAAGGACTAATCATCCTGTAAATAGATTGGGATTGCCTCATCCCTAGACATGGTGAGATGTCTTAAAGTGATAAGGACTGATCATCCTGTAAATAGATTGGGATTTCCTCGTCCCTAGACATGGTGAGATGTCTTAAAGTGATAAGGACTAATCATGCTGTAAATAGATTGGGATTGCCTCATCCCTAGACATGGTGAGATTTCTTAAAGTGATAAGGACTAATCATCCTATAAATAGATTGGGATTTCCTCATCCCTAGACATGGTGAAGTGTCTTAAAGTGATAAGGATTGATCATCCTGTAAGTTGATCTAGATTGCATCATCCATAGACATGAGAGTTGTCTTAAACCGAGAGGGACTGATCATCCCATAAGCAGATCAGGGTTGTATCATCCTTGGACCTATGTCCTAAAGTGAGAGAGATTGATCATCCCGTAATTGGATCTTGTGTGTTGCAGGGTATGTTGCTATTGTGTATACTTGTATTGATGAGGATACTTGTATTGATGATATGTATACTTGTATTGATGAGGATACTTGTATTAATGATATGTATACTTGTATTGATGAGGATACTTGTATTGCTGATGTGTATACTTGTATTGATGAGGATACTTGTATTGATGATGTGTATACTTGTATTGATGAGGATACTTGTATTGATGATGTGTATACTTGTATTGATGAGGATACTTGTATTAATGATATCTATACTTGTATTGATGATGTTGTTGATCGTGATGATCTAGATGACGATGTTGTTGATCGTCATGATCTAGATGACGATGATGTTGATCGTGATGATCTAGATGACGATGCTGCTGATCGTGATGATCTAGATGATGATGCTGCTGATCGTGATGATCTAGATGACGATGTTGTTGATCGTGTGATGACGACGCTGATGATCATGTGATGATGATGCTGATGATCATGTGATGACGATGCTGATGATCGTGTGATGACGATGCTGATGATCGTGTGATGACGATGCCGATGATCATGTGATGACGATGTTGATGATCATGTGCTGACGATGCTGATGATCGTGTGATGACGATGTTGACGATCGTGTGATGACGATGCTGATGATCGTGAGATGATGATGCTGATGATCGTGAGGATCCAGATGTTGATGTTGCTGTAGTTGTTTGAGTGTTGCAGAAGATAAAGACTCAGTACTGAAGATGTTGATGTTCTAGTATTGAAGATGTTCCAGTAACTGCTTGAGTTACTGATGATGTTGAGAAAGCTTCCAATGATTTATAGATGTATCATGTATGATGTTGATGACTCCTTGCTCGTGCAGATGCTATTATAATATCCTTCTCGTTAAGGGGGAGTGTTGAGATATTGTAACTTCAAAGAATATTATATTTGTACTTTATTATTCCGGAGATGTTTCATTCCTCCGTGAAGATCTTATTGTATATCCGGAGATGTTTATTCCTCCGTCGGAATGTGGTAACTTGGGTTATTAGACTTCCCTAGTGGGGGTCGGCCCTGTATGTGTTATATGGGTCAAAGGGTTATTAGACCCACCATGTGGGGGTCGGCCTAGTCAGTTATAATGGGGTATTTAACCTAATGGTTAAATACGAGCCTACATGTACTTGTGTAAAATACATATCAGAGTAGTGTATAAATAGAGGAGGTGTGTTCCTCATTATACACACTCACTCACTTGAGGATAACGCACTTGTGGAGGAGAGGTCTGCTATTGTGGAGGAGGAGATCATGTCTCAGGGTTTCATCTTTGTATATTGCTGGTCATCTATATTGAGGAAGCTTTGTTGGGTTTTCTACCCCATGAGGGTTTCCCAGGATAAATCTCTGTCTCTTGTGTTTATGCTGTGCTTGTTATTTCTTCAATGATCCTGTATATGCTATTATTGTGAAATGGAATGTAATGCTGATATTTTCTATCTTAGCATATTAAATATTAACAATTAATTATTATTCATGGTTGCAACTTTCAAATTATCAATTATGGTACATTAATGGGTATTAGTGATATGCATGAAAACTCTATTTTTTTGCTATAAATTATAGTTCTAATATTGTGTTTCCTGAATAACTTTGATTCTTCACTCTGTTTTCTATTTTATAAAAAAAAAAAAAAATTGTACTTGTTGTTTCCCCACCATATCCAAATCCTGGATTTTCAAAAATCTGGCCAATCTGTATCTAAATGAGGATCTGGATCCGTAACTGTATACTGGTAACTGAGTTAAGACATATATTAGATATTCATAGAGAAATTTGGCATATCGTAAGACTCTATGAAGTAAATCCAGGGATATTGCCACCTCCATTTCCTGGTAAAATATAGTTATTTTATCAGAAGGATGAGGATAGGAAAGAAGTAGCCCCTCTCTTGAGAATATATATGATATTCTTTGACCTTATTTACAGAGTCATAAGAGAGAAATTAGCCATGTTTAACATATTTAATGCAATATTTATCCCATTATACAAATTCAAGAAACCTCTAATTTTCTTGTCTATACAAACAATATGCAAGGAATGATAAAATATACCGGAGTTTCAACATGTGGAATAGGAGGAGCATACTCAGTATCTCCTGGATAATCTTCCCCATGTCATCAGGTAACTTTTGTAGAAGATGACAGTTAGTGCTAGACCAGTTTTCAACTGAAGACATGTCACAAAGACCAAGCAGAAACTCCTCCAAATCATAGTGGTGGTCCAAGTTAAAATCTGGCACTACAGGAAGCTTTAGGCTCGACTAAGTTCTTTGAACCTAGCCATATTTATAATCCCTTCACAAACACTCAAAGATATTTTCTATGAGTTCTGCAAGACTTAACTTTGTTGTCATCCTGAAGTGGAGGCACATTCAAACTCTCCAAATGAATAGTCCCGAGCTAAGCAAGTGAATATAACACTGCTAAACTATTTATTGCGGTTTTCTTGGATCCATAATTGAGTACTATGAGGACTTTAAGTTTCCCCATAGAACTCAAAATCGAAGGAAGAAAGTAGTTACTTGAAGAAAAGTTTAAAACTAAGGCCTCTACTTGACAAAAAATCATCTCACACCGCTGATCCTCTTCCATGGAAACTACATAGGTAAACCACAAATGCAAACTTAAATTACAACCTTACAGGTTATCGGACACATTATGAATCATTACATATCTTATCTAAGAACTTTTCATATCAAAGGCCAACACCTAGAAATTGACATGTGGCCAGTTCATGTAGATCACATAGTGATAAGTTGATAACCTATTGGTTGTAGATTGGTATACGCAGAAAATCTTGAGAAATGTCTCAAATATTTAAAGTGAACGAATATGGTGAGATGGTGAGTATTCAACAAAACTAACACTCCAAAGTAGAAAAGGTTGATTATTTTGGCGAAGAGAAGAATAGAGAATAAAAGTATCCAGGATACATTACTACCTAGTTCATATATCTAATTTTGGATATATAGCAAATTATGATATAAAGATAAAATAATTAGTAGAAATTTTAAAACAATTCTGATTGCATAAGTGCATTTTTGAAAGAAAAATGCTTTAAAAAGTGATTTGGTGATAAAGAGCCCCATAAGATTATCCTTATCCAGGTTCTCTAGTGTTTCTAGGCCAGGTCCACAGCAATGTCTGTCTATGCCCTCTATTAGTTAAAATTCTTGGTTAGCATTAAACACAGGGACCACATAAATGAAGCAGCGAATCCAAATATAATTTTTTTTTACTTCAATGTTTTGAAGCAAATAAGTATGTACACTACAAACAAGCTGCTAAAATCACCCCCGTGTGAATGGAAACAATTTGTGCATGAAACGCTTGAGCTTTGAGAAGCTCCCATTTTCTTGGTAAAATGTCCTCTTTTTTAGGCATAAGCAACCTCTTCCTCTGTACAATCCTGTCTCTAGATGCAAAATATAGGGACAAGTCTTGCATTACATCATGCTGAGATAAGTAGA
The DNA here is from genome assembly GCA_027924585.1 of Larix kaempferi. Lineage (NCBI taxonomy): Eukaryota > Viridiplantae > Streptophyta > Pinopsida > Pinales > Pinaceae > Larix > Larix kaempferi. The sequence continues at coordinate 13,749,920 of BSBM01000502.1, read as the reverse complement.
GCTCAGAGGCACTACAATAATTGATTGGTTGACTTCTGCTAGATCCAGTTACCTTCAGAGCGAGTGATAGGCCTATACATTCTTCTTGCACCTGTGATTCAATACATCAGTAACAATAAGTGGAAATATTATAGGTGGATAGCTAATCAAACACATAACTTTGATGTTGGAACCGAAAGCATGAATCTCTTGACTAGTAAGCTTAAAAGTATTTTCACAGGTTTTGTTTTAATGCTTATTGATATGAATGTATAGCTTATTTGGAAAAAATGTTTCTATTGAAGAACTATTAACTATGTCTAGAATATATTTTATTGGAACATTGATTCTAATGGTAACAATAGAGGAAGTATGAGTGTGGAATGAAATCCCATTATAGGCAAATGACACAGTAGCAATAGCTTGTAATTAAGAAAATTTAGTGCAATGGTTTACAATGAAATCACCAAACTCAGTACAATAATATACTGCATATAAATAACATTCCAGCACTGTAAGAGGCACATAGTCTTAACTAGATGTTCATATGCATTACTTGGAATTGATTTCTATCCAAAAGCCCAAAAGAAAAATTGGGGCAGAGCATCTGCCTCATCCAACAGCGACAATTCATAAATATGGGTTGAGGTAGTTGTAGAGTTGGTAGAACAAAATTATATCTTCCCAAAAGAAAAAAGGGGAAGAGCATCTTCATTATCCAGCGATTGCAATTTATATATATGGCTAGAGGTAGTTCTATAGTAGAACGAATTTGGGTTGTCATGAGGGTCTTATAACCCTCGCCTTCAAATAAAAAATTCTCCAAAGTTTCCCTGGACCAGACATCATCCAACACCACCATAGTTGGTTTGGCTTTCAAAGTAGCATCTGTTGCTGTAGCTGTCTATGTGCATCCTCCACACTCTCAAATTCAGGTTTCTTCTACGAACAATTTTCTGCCACAGTGTCTCTAAAATTACCTTTAGGTTTGGGGACTGTGAGATCGTGATGAAAATGATATTGTTTGGGTATCTACGTCCATGATTTGGAAACACAAGAACTAATTGGAAAACCTTTTGCAAGCATACAGAGTATCACTTTTTTACATTATAATTCAGATTTTCTCTCAACGAATCAATCCTATGGGTTCTAAAACTGACAGTTTAGATTGTGCCTAATATATATTTAGATTAACATATACTAAAACTTTGTGAAGATAAATTCAATAGTGTAAACACTGCATTCTATGAGTAATCCAAAATAGATGATAGAAGGAATATAACTCTACATAAAATTTACAATCCGGAAATTAAGACAACAGGGACATACTCTCATCAATAATCACATATAATACTCTCTAATACTCAAAAATTACAACAATTGTTAACTCGCAGGCTACAACAAACTAGTTATCACAGCAATAGACAAAAGCACTCAAACTCACTGAAGATTTAATGTGGCATCCTCTCGTTTTATAAGATAAGGAAAAGTAGGTTACAATGTGCCCATAAATGGCCTCAAGGAATGCGCTCTTATGGGTAATTAATTCCCACAAATTACAATTCCCTTAAGGAGTTAAGATGATCAAGGAGTGAACCCAAAATTCCCAAGGAGAGGTGCACCCCACATAGCATTGAATGCACACATGGAGAAGTACACCCCACCTACAAGTATTTCCTATCATCAATGCACTCATAATGAAACGTAATCATCAACAGTTACAACATTTCTTTACTCTAGAACCAAAACACTTCCCTACCTACTAAATGGGTAGTAACTACTACAAACAAAAAATAGAGAAGGAAGATGGTCATAAAACTAACTCAATATCATGAGGAACACTAGTGTGCCCTCCTCTGATGTTGCTTTATTCACCATGGCTAAAAGTGAACTTTTGTTGTTGCTTTCCTAGACTGAAGTTTAACAGCTCCAACCAATAGGAAATTTAACACTCCCTCTTTGTGAGGAAGCTGTTCTAAATAAACTCCAGCTTCGCTCTTGGCATCACAAACTTCCCCTTATATAGGGAATTTGTCAGCATATTAGCCACTTTTAAATCTATTAGAAAGTAGTCCAACAGTACAAGCCCCTTCTAAATTCACTCTCTCAAGAAATAGTATCATCAAATGTCAATGTATTGGAATTTTGGAGTGATCATGAAATATTGGATTCTCAAAGATCCTAATGCAACTCTAATTGTCACGGTAAACAACAGTGAGCTCCAACAATTAATTGGTCAACTTTACAATCAACTTGCAAATCTGATTTCATGACAAGGAGATGACGATTCCATATACTTTGTATCAGATGAACTAAGAACAATTGCCACCTACTTCCTGTTGAAAAAGAAAATAATCTAGTTTTAATTAAAACTCTTGTTGTAATTGATGTAGATGCAATAACAAATTATAATGCACCTCCATGATGTATTTTCCTCATAGTAGCCAGAATTGGCTTCATGAATGATTTGGTGAGGCCAAAAAGTAAGCATACAACCCAGACGCTGTAATAACTTGGGAAAAACCCATTCAACTTGAAGGACCCTTTTTTCCTGTCCATTTTTTACATAGTGGTTCATAGGTGACAAGTTTTTGCTGGGCTGTCTCAACTCATATCAGTTTAGGCACTGAACCTAGTATGACTTGTGAGTCTGAGTTGATCTGAAATGGATTAATATATGATTGTCATCATTATTGCTACTTTTTGGGGTGAAGAATCAGACTGATCCTGAAATCCATTGAACATGGACAAAATTGAAAACTGCCCATTTGGGGCCCCCAATAGTGCACTTTTTGGGGTCCAAAGGCATCCTTGGCCTCACCGATGGATTTAGGGGGTAGTACATAGTGGTTGGTTCAAAACCACCTATTGTGGAAAAAAAACAGAGTTAGTATGAGAGAGTTCTTCCCTTTGGACGTTGACCTACCAGTTTAACCATCACAGTACCAAGTGGATACCATGTCAACTCCCATTACTCATACATGTGGACTTTCAAGAAGTTTCTAGAGAGTCTAAAATTGATCCTCACCCTGTTTACTGATTTCATCATTAATCTTGAGCTCATTATTATCATTTGGATGTCTTAATTTTCCTCTATAGGGTCTTGTTTAGTAATATAATTGTTAGGTCACTATTTTATATGTACTTGGGGCTATGCTAGGGTGATTAATTCTATTTTAGAGCACTTAACCAACAGGTCTGAAAATTTGGAATTGCATGTGCAGGTGAAACATGATGGGGTCCCATTTTTTAGGATGGACCCAATTTTGATACTGCTTTCATACTTTTTCATGGATGTGATGGGGTGGTTCCACTTTCTGGAAGGTCATCAGTACACATTTATTAGACATCGTATGATGCAGACAATACTGCAAGCACAGAGTTTCGTCCATTTGCAGCATCAACAATAACTGTTATCCTATCAGCATTTGGACCTGGTGGTCCTTTCAGTTTTGATTTTTTCATGGTGGAGCACAAACGTAATAAGAAAAAAAAAAGAGACAGCAAAATGAAAAGAAGCCAGACCCATTACAAGAGGTAACTTCAGCATCTTGGGTAACCCTATAGTTTTTTGCTTCACTCTATGTAACTATGGCTCCAACTTTACTCCCAGTCAAATTTACATGTAGGTTTCTGATATTTGAGATTATTCATTAGAAGCTTTTGCTAGTTTAACTGTCCTTGTCATTATAAGGCTACTATATGCATTTATTCTGCCTTTGATTTATGCCAATGTATTTCTGTTATTTTGTATTGTATCAGACCTTCAGAAAATCTTCTTGTTTTAAAGACATCTGAATAATAACACTAAAAAAATCTTCTGAATTAGATCTATCATTCAGTTTTCTTTTATTTGGTGATAACTCCATGAATTTTGTTTTACATGACTGACTTTACACCTATTATTTATTGTTGTTGTATGATATGTTATTTCTATAAAAATTTCTTGTTATTTCATCGATATGCTAAGATTTATTTTTCAATATTATAGGGTCAAGTTCATGAGGAAACTGGCATTGAATGGTTGGAGACAGGGAAATGCCCGATTGCCAAATCTTATCAAGCTGTGAGCAAGGTTCTGCCTCTAGTTGCAAAACGTTTGCAACCCCCACTTGGGATGAAGATAAAATTCGCCCCTGCTATAGTTGCAGCCCGTGTTGCATTGGCAAAGACTCCCTTAGTAAAGTCTTTGAGACCAAAACCATTACCTACAAAGATGCTTGCAATTGGGCTTGTGGGAATGGTTGTTAATGTCCCATTAGGTGTCTCGAGGGAACATACACATAAGTTTTCACCAGCATGGTTTGTTGCTATTCATTATGCAATTCAATTTATTGCAATGCTGAGGAAGTCTGTAAACATGCCAAAGTCTGCTATGGCTTTCACAATTGCAGCATCCATTCTGGGTCAAATGATAGGGTCAAGAGCAGAATAAGCTAGGCTTAAACATTCAATAGATAAGCCCAATGTTGTGGATCACACTTATGAGCATGTGAAAACGGACACAAGAATCAGGAATCAAGTAACATCCTGATTCTTGAAGATGAACAAGATTCAAACACAAGCTATTTGATTATTCACCTAGTGAATACACTAATACCGCTTTGGTAAGAAGCATACTAGAGCCATCACTGCACCTAAAAATCTATGGGTTCTTGTTGATATTGAAATATTGGTCACCCTACGAGATACCTGAGAGTTGACATTCAAAATCAACATTGAATTCTCAAGGTGAAAAAGATTCCAAGAGCTGGTTGTTCAATCTTCACCTAACAACTCCAAATAAATTTTTCAAAACACTTCTAGGGACAACCCTATTGATACACAAAAGCAAATTTGGTTAGTATTATATTTTTGAGTATCTTTAACAAAATGTCGGTTTTGTTGCTCACTCCATTATTTTGTTTTCCTATATACTTGAAAAATATTTTCCTTCATTTTATATCATGGAAGAATTATAGGTTTAAGGTTTGGTCTTCTTTATTAGAACAAGAGATCTTGGATACCCCTGGTATTATTGAGATAGAGAAATTATGTTCATCACTCTCCTCTGAAAATGGATATGAGTCCTTTATGTCATTAGATCCTATTATTGTTCCTATACATACTAACCTAGATGTTGAAGTTCCTCTGGAACAAGAATCCTATAGGCCTATTCTTCTAAACAACAATCAACCTTGTCCATCATCTTATCAATAAAACCACATGCTAGATCGGATACCTATCAATAAATATTATCACCAGTCTTTCAACCTTTGTCCTATATTCTCAAAGAACTACAAGGCTCTCAAACTTCCACCCACTCTTCATGACATGCCTACCAAGTACATGAAGCATTTTCCCAAATACAATAGAGATGGTAGTGTTTTAACAGAAAAGCATATTGCAAATTTTCAGGATTATACTGATAACTTGTATATTCAATATGAAGATGAATGCATGATAATGTTCAGTCAGTCATTGGAGGGAGATTCCATGCAATGGTTTAGAGAATTGTTAGTTGAATCTATCTCTTCTTGGATGGATTTACATGACATGTTTATGAATAGGTGGGATGAGAGGAATATTGATCACCAATACCTATGTGAGTTTGATACTATCAAGAGAAAGAAAGATGAAGACATTTCCAAGTTTATTGGAATATTTCATAGGATTTATCATGACCTGGTGGCTGAAATTCAACCTTCTGAAGCTGCTACCATGGTTTATTATACCTCATCTCATCAGTCGGATTTTGTTTTCTATCTTAGAGAAAGGAGGTCCTCTAGTTGAGAGAAAATATTCATCAATGCAATTGAGCTAGAAAATAATGTGTGGTCATGTGGGAAGCTTCCTAATCAAACAATGCATGATGATGTCTCTTGAATCTTCCAAGATGACTTCCATGATGTTGCGTTTGATCAACAGTTGGAGAAAGAAAATTTGTTTGCATGCAAACATACATTTGATGGATATCAAGAGAAAGATAATATATAAAGTCTTGATTCCAAACTCATAAAGAGGCAGCCAAAGGTAAGCAGATAGGTGAGAGAAAATCTATGTATGCCTCCAGTTGAACTTAAAGACCCACTTCAAGAATATTCTAGTATCCAATGAGTGAGGACAATAGGTATACATACTCCAAATCAACATGATCTTGATGAATGGATGGATGAGTTCAGCATAAAATTCTTTGAGGATTTTCATGATGAAGAAAAATAATTTACTGATGAAATGATTGAAGACATATTTCTCGATAGTTGTGATTTTGGTGAAGATAAAGTGAGCAAAGTCAGTATTCTAGATTCAAACAATCAAGGTCACAACTATGCTCAGTATGTTTTTTCTTCTTTCTCCGAGAGTGCTCAAGACTTTCATGACAATTTTGTTGAATATTTCAAAAGCATAGAATATGTTGATGTGTTTGAGGATGTGGATATGTTTACTGCATTGGCCAACTATTTTGCTACTCATAAAAGTTTTGCTTAAGAGGATAAATACAATTTTATAAAGCAACTCCTTAATGATCTTAAACAAGGTTTCAGTTCTCAAATTAACGAGGAAGACTGTTTATAGGTTGCAGTTGCACATCAATAACAAGTGCAAATATCTATTGAAGCTTCAACAAATTTTCTGAATATATATATAGTAAAACAAGGGGCACTACCAGATCGTATACCTATGAAAAATTCGCTCCATAGGAACTATGTCGGGACTCAGATGCTCTAGAAAAACAACCTTCTCAATCATTAGCTTCAGATATTGACAGTAGTCAACTTTTTCATGATGAGAGTGAAGAAGAGAATGTATTATATGGCCAAGTAGTTTTAGGCCTTCCCACATTTATAACGTTGGCTTCAAATCAAAGCATAATGCAAAAGCCCAAAACATTCATGATGATATACAAAAAATGTAAACCAAAATAAAAATTTAAAAGTACCCAAATGTAATTTACTCATTCTAACCTTGAAAAACTGCAAAGATTTTCCACCCAGCAGGAAGCTACTATCGAATTGCTTTCCACTCACTACTCAGCCGTTGTCAAATTGTACCTGAAATTAAGCTTCATGCAAACATCTGGCTATTCTTCATGTGGGTTTTTATGGGATGAGCTTCAAAAAATGCAGAGATTTTGCCACTCAGCAACCAGCTAATGTCAAATTGCTTTCCACTCACTACTCAGCCGCTGTCAAATTGTACCCGAAATTAAGCTTCATGCAAACATCTGGCTATTATTCATTTGGCTATTCTTAATCTTCATGAATTGCTCACTCATGTAGCATTATATAGGAAAAAATTGTCCCCATTTAACTAGATCGTTGCACGATTTTTCCTCATGAGTCATTATGGACCATTTTTTTAATTAAAAAAATATTCACTAACAAATTTGGGAGCTAAACCCCCCCAAATTCCCATTTACCATGAAATATGGAGGTCAAAACGTGGAGGTTTCAAATTTGGCCTAGGAAACTTGGAAAGTATAGAATCAAGAATTATAGTGCAAATTCAACCATGACCTCGAATCTAGGGAGAGGTGACCGCTGGTTTACCTATGGTCCATAAATCTGGGGCGAAAAAACTGGAAATCACCTACTTGAATGAAAAACTGGGGCGAACGAACTGCCCAAGCCCCTCCAAGAATGAAAATTTAGGGCGAAACCAACTGCCCAGGCCTCCATTACTAGAATTTCGTGGGCGAAGTGAACATTGTGGCCATCTTTCACGGGGCTAACATTAATGTTTAGCATTTTTTCTTCTCTCGCGGCCTTGGCTATTCCGATTTTCAACCATTTTCCCATTAATAAATACTGGACGAATTTTTTTTATTTTAAAAAAACACTTGCATATTAAAATTTGCCCATACTATTTGTTTGAACCCTATAAATTCGCCAGTTGGCTATAAATCGCCCCTAAAATCATCCCTGATGCTTGGTAAACCCAGTCGGCGTGAAGGTGTACTGGTAGGGCATTAATTATTTGATGATTTGGAGCAGCCTGCGTGCTAGCTAAGCATCCTAGTCCACGGGAGGATCCCAAGGATTATGAAGTAAAAGCAAGACCCTGTGGACCAGAGAAGAAATGCACAATACAAATAAGTATTCAATTTCATTCATTTCTTATTTGGAATAATGAAGGTTTCAAGTATAAAGCTTGTATCAGTGAGCTGATGCATTATTGTTTCTTTGTTGGAAACCTTGGTCAATGCAGGAAGCACGGACCCTAAAGGAACTGTAAGCTACTTGGTAAATCTAGAAAGTGCGTGGTTGAGCATTGATTGTTCGATGTTGTGGAGCAGCCTGTTCGTTGGCCAAACATGCAAAATTAATTGATGTTGAGGAGTAGCCTGCGTTCTATCCCAACATTCGTTATTATACCCATAGGAGATCCAAGGCTTGTAAAGCAAAGAAGGGTCCTATGGAATAAAGTGAAGACATCCAACGCAGGTATTGTTGGAAGCAAGAACCTTGAAGCATCTTAAGGATGCATGTGGACATGTAACCACCCTAAAGAGCTTAGCATGAGCAGTAATGAAAGATGGGGCTAGTGGAACTGTGTGAGTCATAGCATCCAAGAGTTAGGCCAACCAAGTGGAGGAACTCCATGGTTGAGAGGTCTGGAATAGACCATAGACACTACGTGTCATAGCCAATAAGGGCGGGTCGAGCATTCACGTTGAAGTGAAAGAGGACAGGAGCATAAAAACCACAGTAGTGGTGTGGGTTCCAGAATGGAACAAAACTAAGAGGAGAAAACTCTTATTGCTCTCTCTCTTTCCTTTTTATTGATGTATTTATAGAATTAGAAAAATTGTTGAATGCATGCATGACTGAAAGTAAAAGTGTGTTTATTTAATTAAAGTGAATTGTGAATGCTAATTAATGAATTTCCTGTGAATGGATGAACATGAAGGAATTCATGTGTATGTTAGGAAAGCATAAAAAGTGTGGAAGTCTCATGAGTAAAGCATGGACTATCCATGTCAACAGGGGGGAAAAACCATTGACTGATTTTTAAATGTTTGGGTTATGCTTGGCCTAACGAGAATTGTAATGATGAATTTCACAGGTGAAAATTGAATCAATTGGTTGCAGCCGGTGCAGGCAAGTGTTGCTAGTGAGCAAAGTGTGGTCAGTTGTTTCCATTAACCATGGTGGCAGACCAAGGGCTATTAGAATTGGCTGGAATTCTTCTTCAAACAATTTTCAAGACCCAAGAAAATCTTGGAGAGATGCTCAAGATGCAAAAGCAGCAGAACGAGATGAACCACAAGGTGTTGCAGGACTCTATTCGTCTGCAGAAAGAGGTAAAGAGAGTTATGAGAATAATCAGCAAGGGAAATAAAAGTGGATCAATGAAGAAGCATTCATCCAATCGTCCGATTAAAAAACGCTCCAGGTGGGAAGACTCAAAGGAAATTGAGCAGATAAAGATGAAGCAACCAGTGAAGTGTTGGAAATGTGGAGGGGATAATTGCCTCCGCAATTGCCCAACAAGAGAACCTCAAGAGGGTAGCAGCCATAAATTTTTTAGACTTATGGATGAGCTGGAAGATCCGAATCAGCAGTAGCAGCTCGTGAAAATCAAAGGACTTGGTCCTGAAAGTTCAAAGTAAAGAACAAAATGCAGGGCAGATCTGCAAAGTTGTTGAAGTTTTGGACATGTGTAAATTGTATATGTGTTAGTATTTAATGTAAATAATGTAATATCCCGAGGATGGTGTTATTCTAAGGGGGAGGGAATTGTAATATCCCATTCTGACTCTTAGGATGTATTAGTATTTAATGTAAATAATGTGTACATGTAATGTATGTTTTCCTAGCGTGGTGCTCAAGGCCAAGGCCCCACTAGTGAAAGCCTGAATTTGATTTAAAAGGAAAAGCATTGATATTTGATGCCCATGTGCTCTTAAGCCATGGAAATTGTAATAGGATGTAAATAAACATCGTGCAATAAAATTCCAAGACTGGCTATGGAGGCAACGAATGAGAAGGGGCCACGTGTATCCACTAGGGAGTAGTGAGGGGGCTATGGGATGGAACCCTATGCTTCCATATGTCATTATGAGAACCCCTTTGACTTCCCTAGATGACATTTATGCCTTTTGTAAGGAAGTGGTTGAGATGTCAACCCATGGCTTCAATGGAGCATGGGCAGCCCTGAAATTCGTATGGGTAGGTATGGGCTCTGTTTACTTGTACCACAAGTCACTCTACCTCTTGGAGGTTGCTTCATCCTCATCCCCACTCCATGGTGAAGAAACTCGGCATCATTATCCATCCAAAAACGAGCTCTCATGAGTGAGAAAACCAGAAATCGCAACTTGGAATGAACCCACGTTTTGGTAAGCCAAAAACGCCAAGAATGGGTATTGGACAGTGAAATCCAATGGGGGATCCATTGGTATGAGCCTTGGGGTGAATTTGGGAGCAATAGCTACCCCAAAATCCATGGGAAATCCCAATTTTAACAGCCCAGAAAATCAGTGACGGATTTGGGGTTATTTGTGACAGAGTTGTGAGAAATCCGATTGTGGATGTGCGAATAGAGGATGGGATGGCTGATTCCATCTTGAAGTGTATGTGGCTCTGGGATTGAGCTCATTGGACTAGCCTCCTCCTCCATTTCCCATTGCATGCTTGAAAAACCCAACTGTGTGTTGGCTTAGCATGGTTGTTTGAGTGAAACCGTGACTGTGAGTGAGCCATCTAGTTCCTCCTTAGTGGATACACAGCCCAGCTCGGCGGTGATCTCTCAGCTGAAAGAGTACAGGAAGGACAGAGATCTATGGTTGGGTGGAACATTGCTCTCACGTATCCAGTCGTTGGACATTTGCGTTGCAAGATAAGTATTCTTTATGGATTAAATTATAAACAATCTGTGTTCTGCAATGTGCTAAATCTGAATGCCAATTATTCATGAAGTTGAAATTGAAATGAGGTCTGTGCATAGCATAAGAATGGGATTGAATCCCTGCATATGGAATCATCTTATGTTTGTGCTTACGCGTGTTGTTATGTTTAATTCCACTGTGTTTTATTGAAGTTCGAATTTGCACATAGAAGTGTTTAATTGTTATGAATTTTTATGAGTATAAATATTGGGGTTAAGTCTGCCAAAATCCCGGTGTGTTGTTAATGTTTCCTTCCCTGCATTCGATGATGGAAGGGAACATTACATAAACCCAGTCATGTGTTTGGAAGCCCCATTATCGATAAGCCAATCATCACATCCTTGAGAGATAGTACCTATGAGAGAAGAGATCAGCACATATTCTTCCTCACTTGAAGAGTCTTCACTTTCTTCCCTAGTCTTCTTCTTGGGACGTTCATCATCCTTAGCAGCATGAGCATGATATCTCTTATTGTTGCTCTTCCTCTTCTTGTTGTAGTTGTTGCTGTTTTTGTTCTTGTTATTCTTGGGACAATCTAAATAAAAGTGTCCCTTCTCATTACAAGTAAATCACCTCAAATATTTCTTACCTCTTTGATGGTGGTGTGGAGTTATCTTGTGATAAGATTTCTCCCTCTTGAACTTACTTTTCTTGGTGTGTGCTATGAGAGCTTGATCTTCATTTTCCATCTTTTCTTCTCGGGCCACAAGCCTAGCTTCTTCTTGTGAACATTCCTCCCACAGTCTACTGAGAGAGATCAATTTATTTCTTGCACAGATTCCTTGGATGAAGGAGTCCCATGACCTGGGTAGGCCATTCAATGTGGTCATTACAATTTCTCCATTCTCCACTAATTCATCCATAGCTTCAAGTTGTTCCTTGATTTGAGAGACCTTGGATAAGTAGGATTGTATGGTCTCTCCTTTCTGGATCTTCACCCCTTTCAATTGGTTCCATAGAGTCATATTCCGATTTATATTTTTTCCTTCAAACAACTTAGTCAAAGAGTCAAACATCTCCTTAGGCGTCTTTAGGGAAGACACATGGGGTATGAGATGGTCTTTAATAGAATCAACAATGATTCTCTTGGCTTTGACCAAGTTCTTCTTGTGTAAGGCCTTAGCCTCTTCTCCCTATGGAACTGGAACCTCTTCACTTATGTAAGTGTCCAACTCATTCTCTTCTAGGATTAACCCAATCCTATACTTCCACGCTCAAAAATTATCAGCACCTTCAAGCTTATCCTCAAGCTTGGTGTGGTGAGACATCTTAAAGAGTACTTCAAATGAAAATAGAAAAGTTATTAGGTCTTACCACTTGATTTGCTGAAAACTGGATCTGGAGCTGGATTAGGGTTTGTCAGAGAAACCTTAAAAATTCAAAATTTGAATTTTGAACTTCTGAAAGGATAAAAATATGCGCCTTGTTGAGCTGGTTAAGCTGGTATACTCCAAATTTGAAAACTGCAAAATTTGACCCCTCAAAATTGCCTTTGAAACTTCTGGATTCACTAGACAGGACCCTGAACTAGGGTTTGATTTTCCCAGAGCTTCACCCAACCAAAAAGTTTGATCCAATGCTCTAAAATTTGATTTTTCAGAGGAGCTTCCAGCCGTGGTCTCAAATTTCAAAAATTCCAACTTTCTCTGAAACCCTAATTTCTTGCAGCAAAGATTAGGTCAAAACTGAAAATGCTCAGAATTGAATTCTGTCTCGACAGAAAGATGCGCCCTTGCAATCTAGCCTCCTGCCTTTGATGATCTATGGAGAGAAACCCAAAAATGAAGAAGCCCTAGCTTCCACAGCTACACAGTGCCTTCTTCTTAGGTCAGCTCTGATACCATGTTAATTTTTCGATAATTTCATTCCATTATCATTCAGGATCACTAAGAGAATAGCATGTATAGCATATCTACAACATATCAATCATAGACACAATAACACAAGCACACAAGAGACACGGAGTTTCCTCGGGGAAAACCAAGAAGGTGAAAAACCCCGCAACTTCCTCAGAGATAAGATAAGCCACAAACCAAGATCACAATGATCAAACCCAAAGAGATGTCTCTGGAAGATACTACTCCTCCTCCACTTGTGCGCCACTTTCTCTCTTAGATATGTGAGCTTGATAAGTGAGTGAATGAATAGAATGAGAGAGGCACACCCTCTATTTATACATTGACTTGACCTGCCAATAAACCAACAAAGCCAAATTCCTAAGGAATCCTAATAACCCAACCACATGACCTAACTAGGGCCGACCCCACACTGGTGGTCTAATAACCCATCAATACAAATTATGACACTTACAATGTAACTTGCGACACTTGCAAATACAAATTACAACACTTCCAATTAGAGGAATAATACATATCTGTTGGATATACAATAAAGTACAAATGTAATATACAAGTGAATATCTTCCGAACTTACAAATACATCAACACATTACTGGGGGGAAACCCCTATTCGCTAACCCTAATATGAGTGGAGGGCTTCCAACTGGTCATTTCATTGGCATATCCTTACCAGTCGCGGGACCTACCATGGGATTACATCGTGGATGGGGAACATCCAACCTAACTCAATCACTATGGAGTCATATATATCCAAGTAATTTCAACCCCGCCTCGAGACAATACCAGCCTGGAAACATGCTTCCCAGGGTACCTTATCCCGGCAACTCAAACACTCCATGGGGACATCACAATGTTATGCCTATTGGAATCCCACCAACCTTTCCTCAAGTCCCACCACCCCCACCACCGTTTGGTCCACCTCCACCTCCTTCCGGAGGCGACGGGCCCCCACCTCATTACAGTGGGGCAGACCTCCACCTTCCGACGGAGGCCCACCCCATTATGATGGTGGAGTCCCACCCCACACAGGTGGAGGAGGTAGAGGCCAACCTTCTTCCGATAGTGGAGGACCCCCACCTTCGGGCGGAGGCCCTCCTTGTTCTTGAGGCGGTGGAACACCTTATTCTTGTGGTAGAGAACCCCCACCTTTTGACGACAGCCCACCCTATTCTGGAGGAGGAGGTGGAGGACCACCTTATTCCAGCGATGGTGGAGGACCCCCACCTTTTGGAGGAGGTCCACCTTATTCCAGCGGCGGCGAAGGACTCACACCTTTTGGTGGGTGCTCACCTTATTCCGGCGAAGGTGGAGGAATCCCACATTTTGGTCATGTACCACCCTATTATGGTGGCGAACCACCATCAAGTCCACCATCCAACCCAGGTGACACTGTTGGCTGCTTTTCTGGGCAGACCCGGGTTTTAATGAAGCGCAGCAACAAAACCCCTTGGCGCACTGGCCCTTTCGGCAACGAGCTGCGCAGCAGCTCGAGGTCTCACCCGAAGTGGCTATGGGGGGGTTAAGGAATCAGGTTTCCTTAACCGTGGTGACGCGGAGATTGTTCTGTATCTCTTCTTCTTCCTTTAATATCGGCGGTCGGACCTTCCCGCAGGCCGCTCGGTGCAGCTGCGTTGATTCCTTCCTTGGCAGGTCTACTGCGCAGTTTCTCCTCTCTAACGCAGCAGGCAACTATCCCTTGGGTCGACGCGCTAGACACTTCCTCGCCCTTCACATTCAGCACAGTAACGCAGTCTTCCCTCGCCGCAGCGACCGTGCGTTACTACTTCTTTAGTACTTAAGACACTTATAGTTATCAAGGGATCTTTCCATCTCGCTCAAACAGTCACAAATATAAGACAGAAGTCTTGCATACACAAATAATGAACTCTAAATAGTGATCATTCACGCAAACATAATACAAGAAGATATAAGTGAAGCTCATCTCCTCGAGGAAAACCACGTCCACGGGAGCGTTATATTAACCAGAAAATGATAGAGTTATACAATATGCTGCGCACACAGCTGCAGCCTTAGATCTTACAGGAAACTCCACGCACACAGCTGGGAGCCCTTCTCTTAGTCAAGTCTCCTCTCTATGGAGATTACAAAGGCACAGACGTCGACTCAGACTGTCTGGCAACTCAGGGGTTAGCTCCTCGGCTATCCGATTTCCTCTCTAGTTCTACGCACTGGGTAGAAAATACAGTGAAGGATAATCAACACATGATCTATCCTTTAGACTGGCTCTCTAACAGTCTAGTATCTAACTCTCTAATTCTCCAAAGGGAAGGAACTGAAGGAACCTCTACCCATTACAATGATTCATATATATATAGGTGGCCATGACGGTCACACCTTTACAAAACTGTGGGCCTTTCCCAACAGTGATTCCCAAAAACCCTAACCACGCACATGGCTAGGTGTACTGTAGGCGCCGCTTGCAGTCACGTCGCCGCTTCCTGCAGGCTCCATGAATTCCGGCGCAGATTGTGGGTATGGGCGATCGTCCTTCGCCTTCAATGCTCTGGTCCGTTGCTCCTCCTTGATCCGAGCAACCATAACTTCTGTACTAAGCCTTTAAATGAGGGTAGCTGAGCCCTCTACTCCATCGCCTTATTTATTATGGTAGCTGAGCCACCTTCATTCTTCGATGACGTGCGCGCGAGCTCCGCAATTTCCGGTCCGTGATCTGCGCTGAGATCATCCATCTGGCACCGTACTGCGCACCGTCTCCTTCTTACCCAAACTTAGTGCTTGTCCCAAAATTAGCACTTTCCTTCCATACTCGTGCTTTTTCCCAAAATTCGCAGCTTTTACTATAGCTGCGACCTTGGCCCCAATAGGCCCCCAACACTCACTTGTGGCTCGCCCTCGAGCCACTCGCACTAGCGCGTGGTTGTTTGATTTGCGCATCTGCGTTTGCTTGAATCTCCGCGAATGTTTTCTGCCATTTCGCAATAGCGGAGTCCAATTCCTCGATACACTCATCAGCTGTTTGCACTGTTTCTGCGGTCGTTTCATCTTTAGTGAGTGTATCAATGAGCTCCTGAGACTCGGTAATCTCTTTGATTTTTGTCTCAACCTGGCCAACGATTTCAGCATACTCATCCATGAATGGCTGAATGCTGTTGGTGAGCTTCTCATCTTCAGTTCTGAGCTTGTGCAGTTGCTGCTGCATTTTGCGCACTTCGCCCATTTTCTTCATCTTTGGCAAGCCTGTTAAGGACTTAGCTTCTTCATTCAGAACAGTGAGAGACTGTTCTGCAGCTTGCACCTGTTCTGATAGTCCCACTTTAAAAGGGAGGTTCACAAGCTCTGACCAAGCTTCCATAGCCTGGTCCATCAAGTTCTTGGCTTCCTGTACTCGATCTTTCATTCGTGTGGAAGCTCTCCTCAATGCTTCAAATTGTACCTGCGCATCATCCGTAAGATGCGCAGCAACGCGAGCTTCTAGCTCAGCAATCTGGGTTCTATGGTCCTCAAAGCAAAACTTCGCCAGAGCGGACCGCTAAGCTTTGTTCAAGCAAGTTTTATTCAGGATGCGCGGATATTTCAAGGAACTGCGCAGGAAGCTGGAAACTGAGGGTGTGTCGCAGCTTCCGTGTAGACTAAATGCGATGTCTCTTTCAACTACATTGGGCATCTGCATTCTTGAGTAATATATTATGTCGACAGGGCGGAGTGGCCGTCGCAATAAAGCTTAAGCCGACTCCCGTTTATCATTGTAGGTAGTAGTTCTCCATTCAGCTTTGCAAGCTGAACTGCGCCTCCGTCTGTTATTTTTATTATCTGAAAAGGACCTAACCAATGCACACGAAACTTGCCTGGAAACTTGATGAATTTACTATCATAAAGGAGTACCAAGTCTCCTTCTTCAAAGTGCTTATGCTTAATGTGCCTGTCATGCCAAGCTTTCTGTCTTGCCTTCTGTACCTGTTGATGAAATCCGGCCAAAAGTCTGTCTTCTTCTAAGGAAAGCAGTTGCGAAAGTCTTTCATTCATAGTATCAGGGTCTGCCATTTCTGTAATTTGTGCAATTCGGAGACTGGGAACAATGTATTCCATGGGCATAACTGCTTCTTGTCCATACACCAAGCTGAAAGGTGTGTGACCTGTTAGTTTCTTGCAAGTAGTTCTGTAAGCCCATAATACAGCTGTGACTCTAAGGTCCCAATCATCTCTTTGTTGATTACAGATTTTTGTCAGGGCATTCTCAAGAATCTTATTGAATGCTTCCACCGTACCATTAGCTTGAGGATGGTAGGGTGTACTCTTATGGTGATTAATTTGAAATTCTTGAGTAAGGGCCTCTATAGTCTCATTGAGGAAATGTGTACCTTGATCACTCATGAGGATCACCGGGCATCCAAACCTAGTGATAATGTTCTCGAAAATGAACTGCGCGGCAGTAACAGCGTCGCAGTTCTTAACTGGCTTCGCCTCAGCCCATCTGGTGAGGTATTCAGTAGCTGTAATGATATATCTTGCGCCAGTTCTTTTTCCTGGTGGGTTAATAGGTCCTACAAAGTCAATGGCCCATTTATCAAAAGCACGCAGTGTGATCTGGGGTCTTAGTGGCATTTCATCTCTCCTTGAGGGTTTTCCTGTGCGCTGGCACACATCGCAACATTTACAGAATTCCTTAGTATCCTTGTGCAATGTCGGCCACCAAAGTCCTGCGGCTAATATTTTCTGCGCAGTCGGCTTTCCTGCGAAATGGCCTCCTGCGGTACCTGAATGCGCTTCTGCGATGATAGAGCTCTTTTCATGTGGTAAGATACATCTGCGCAAAATTTCGTCAGGGCCCAACTTATAAAGCTGGCCTGCTATCAAAGTGAAATCTACGGCTCTAACAACAAGTTGCTTTTTCTGCTGGATTGTAAGCTCAGCCGGCGCTTGTCCGGTAGTGAGAAACTTAAGAATATCAGAATAATATTCGTCTGCTGCTTGGATATAAAACAACTGTGCGTCAGGCAGATTGTCCTCCAGACTCGTAGGTTCCTCTCCTGACTCTATTCTGGATAGATGGTCAGGCCCTGCATTCAATCTGCCTGGCTTGACAATAACCTCAAAATCATACTCTTGAAAGAGCAGTAGCCATCTGCAAATTCTTCCTCCTAAAACTGGTTTATTGACCAAATATTTCAAAGCAGAATGGTCAGTATACATTTTAAAGTGAGCTCCTAACAGGTAGTGTCTGAATTTCTGTAAGGCATACACCATAGCTAGTCCTTCCCGTTCTGTAGTGGTGTAGTTCTTCTCAGCTGTAGATAGCTTTCTGCTGGAGTAAGCAATTGGGTGGTCAATACTTCCTTCTCCAGACTGTGTAAGCACGATTCCTAATGCTATGGAAGAAGCATCAACATGAACATGAAAAGGTTTTCTCCAATCCGGGAAAACTAGAATAGGCGCTGTGATCATCTTTTCTTTAAGTGTGTCCAAGCTCTGTTGGCATTCTTCTGTCCATTGGAACTTCGAATCCTTCTTCAGCAATCTTTCCATAGGCGCTGTGATCCTTGCATATCCTTTGATGAATTTTCTGTAGTATCCTGTATGTCCCAATGTAGTGCGCAATTGCTTAACTGAGTTGGGCGCAGGTAAATTAGCAATGATGGCAACCTTCGCAGGATCCATCAGAAGTCCTTGTCTGCATACAATATGTCCCAACAAAATACCAAAGGGCGCACAAAATATACATTTTTTCAAGTTAAGGGAAATCTGATGCTGTCTACATTTTTCTAGCATCATGCGCAGATTCGCAATATGGTTCTTTAGTAAACCAAATACAGTCCAGTCATCAAAATAGACTTCTAAAAACTTGTGGATAATTTCTTTAAAAACAGCAACAACGACTCTAGAGAAGATAGCAGGTGCGTTTTTAAGACCAAAGGGCATTACCGTATACTGGAATGAGCCCCATTCTGTTGCAAAAGTAGTCTTGTGGCGGTCATCCGGATGGATTCTGATCTGATGATATCCCGAGAATCCATCAGTGAAGGAGTAAGCCTCTTGTCCTCCAACATTATCAAGTACTTCATCTGTGAAAGGAGTGGGAAATGGATCATGCGCTGATGCATCATTGAGTTTGCGCAAGTCGACACAAATTCTTATTTCACCTTTCGTTTTCTTTTCTTGGACCACCATAGGACTAATCCAATCGCTTTCCTCTACTGGCTCAATAATACCTGCTGCAAGCATCTTATCAATTTCTTCTTTGACTTTTTCTTTGTAGCGCGGGTTCAACCTGTATGGGCGCTGCTTTACTGGCTTGGCGTCTGGTTTCAGAGGTATGCGCATCACTCCTAAGTCTCCTAGGATGCCTTTCATTTCTGTGAACTTGGTAGGAAAGATATCCCGGTAGTCGCGTAATAAATCTGAAACATGCGCAACAGTTTCATCATCCCAATAGTCTCCTATAGAAGCAAACTTTGGATCAGCTTCTGTGCCAATGTTAACTTTCTTGAGCTTGACGTGTTCTGTGATGGCAGGAATATCAAGCTCAGGACCTTCAATATTGCGCATCCCTTCTGATTCTGGGATATTGATGTTACGAGGATCGTCCTCCTCATCTTCGGCGGTGAAGTTATAACATTCCAGGGCATGTTCCATCTGGACAGCCCAATCTGGTTGGGAATATTCTGTTACTAGACCTGGTTCAAATACCTTCTTTTTAATACATTTCAGAGCCTGATCAAGACTTGGATGCTCTGACTCAAAGCTGAATGTAAGTTGAAAACTTTCTATCATAAGAGCCCAAGTAAGAGTGCCTTTGCGCAATTCTATTTCAGTATACCAATTCCTTGGAATTGTATCCAATGTGTGGATGAATTGGTGAACCCACTCATCTTCCGGAATATCTGACCATTGCTGAATACATGCTTCAATGTGTGACCTGGGGTCACTCTGTCCTTCATATTTGCGTAGCGCTTCGGCTGTGGTGTCCTGAAATCTGCGCAGTATCAATCTGCGACAGTCTGTCCATGTATGAATATTCTCCTTGTGCGCAATCCACCATCTTGCGGGTGTAGCGCGCAATGCTATATCTAGTGCCTGTATGCGCTGCAGTTCTGGAAGCTTTTGTTCATATTCCTGTATGAATTTAGTTACTTCAGTTAAGCCATCAAAAGTTGGAGTATCAATTAATTCTGTGCCAATCCATCGAATGGATTTAGTCATCATGGCGCAACGTCTTGCAGAAACCTCAT
This sequence comes from Larix kaempferi, assembly GCA_027924585.1. Classification (NCBI taxonomy): domain Eukaryota; kingdom Viridiplantae; phylum Streptophyta; class Pinopsida; order Pinales; family Pinaceae; genus Larix; species Larix kaempferi. The sequence goes on along the minus strand of BSBM01000502.1, from coordinate 13,730,007 downwards.
GTAGACGATTCTGCCAATTTTCCAATCCTGCATCTGAATCTGATGTGCACGAGCTATCACATCGCCAGCTGATATGGCCGTCTGCTGTGGGGTTGACATAGTCACTGTGGTTAGTGGTCATCTGATACAAGCTTTCCATGTGGCGCGCTTCCTCTTCTGCGCGAATGGGTTCTATATATCTTGGTCCTTGAATAGGATCAAGAGGTGCGATGACCCTGATCTGGTCATCCTCAAAGGTCATCTGTCTTTTCTTCAGGTTAATGACAGCCAAATTATCAAGTGCCCAGTCTATTCCTAACAGCGCTGGGTATGGTCTACTATCATCCATAATTTTGATTACTTCAAAATCTGCAGAGCTTCTTACTCCTTCAATATCAATAGGTACATTGGGTAATCTGCCCAATGGAGAGACTCGTTGCTGATTTGCGAGTCTTAGCTGGATAGGGGATCTTGTAAGCTGAGGGCTTCCCATCTGTTCCCATGTCTGCATAGTGAGAACATTGGCTTCTGAGCCCAAATCTAACATGACTTCGTCCATTTCAAATGCTCCAATCTGCGCTGTAAGCCTCATCTCTTTTCCAGTTCTAATGTGACTCCTAATCTGGTGAACAGCACGCTGTGGTGTGTTCGTCGAAGCAGAGTGTTGGCACTGATCCAACAGGTGTTGGAGTTCTAGAGTTGCTTGTTCATTGCGCAACAATTTTAAACAGTGTCGCAGGAACGCATGAACACTGCCTAGTGCATGCTCCTTATCGTCATCAGGTCTTCCAGCTGTAGTGGCTTGTTCTTGTACCAGGTTGTCTTGTCTTAGCACTTGCGATCTACTAATGGTCTGCGGAATTGCGGCAGAACTTGAAGCTCTCGGATCTGAGAAATACTCTTGAGCTTGCTTAAATGCTTCTTTTTGCTTCTGTAGGTTAAGTGGGGCTGGTTTAATGTTAGCGCGGCGCACCCATTGCGTCGCTTGCTTTCCCGTTCCCATCTCTTGCGCACCAGTGGTAGCTCCACTGCGTGTCACTATATTAACTGTAGGGTCTGGTTCTTTTTTTTCTGCTCCAATCAACTGGATATTCTGATTGACCTGGGGTGTCTTTGCTTGCATCTTAGCCTGTAACTGAGGGCATTCTTCAATGATATGGTCAGAAGATTTACAATACCTGCAGAGGGTTGTAGGATTTTGGCAATCCCTAGCAAAATGTCCTTGTGTTCCGCAATTATAACAAGTGATCTGTCCTCTTCCGCGACCAAAATTTGTTGTGCGTCCGCGTCCTCTGTAATTTGCTGCTCGGGCGTCCCGAGTTTGGTCATAAGGTGGTCCTGCTGTGGGTCCTTGTGTCTCTGCTTGTACCCTATAAACATCATGCTTTCTTTCTATCATAAGATCATATGCTCTACAATTGTTCTCATCATGACCTACTGATTTACAGAAATTACAATATAGATTCTTTGGAGTTTGTACATATTTCTGAAGTAAGTGGCATTCTTGTGGTCTATGACCTCTAGTTCTGCAGATTTCACACCAAGGCCCTTGTGCCTGTGGTAAAGGATTAGGTGCTCCAGTTGCAATATAGTCTATGAAAACGGGACAATGGTCCTTTGAATGACCTTGGGCTTTACATTTTGTACACCAAATTTCTTCCTTAATCTCCTTGCCTTTCTTAATATCGTGCACTTGCAAGGTTAAGTTTGCTAATTGGTTCTGTAAATGCGCAACATCGTTGCTTGTTCCTGCAATTGGTGAAGCTTCTAGTTTCATAGCCATTTCTAGGGCTTGTTCCTGAGTATTGAGATTCTGTTGCATAAGGGGAAGTCTAATGTGTGGAAGCAGTGCAGCAATAAACCATTCTTTATGTTGCTGTGGTGCAAACTCGAAGCTTACTTGATCTATCAAGGCTTTGAACTTCTGGTCAAAGTCCCATACTGATTCTGTAGGTAACTGTTTGATGTCTTTGAGCTCTGTTATACACTGTGATTCTGATTTAGGTTTCTTGAATTCTCTAATCATGGCATTTCTTACCTCAGCAAGCGTCCTATTCTGTGCTGCTGAGTATTTCATGAACCAAGTCAAGGCTCTTTCTCTTAGTGTGGTTGCTAACTGAACCAATTTAACAGCATCGTCATTAATTTGCTTGATTGTCCAAATGGCTTCACATAAGAACCAGTGCTGCTCAGGGTCCTCTATCCCTGTTCCTCTAAAAGTTGGTAGCTTCATGTCATCACCCATCCTTCTTGCACGGGTTTGAGGTGGAGGTACCGTAGCAGTGCCTCCGGGATGGTTAAACAAAGGTGGTACAGAGGTACTAGAAGTAGCGTGTGGGCTACTAGAAGGTGTTACTGTAGGATTATACTGAGCTCCGTCTGGTTTTTGCGGTGTAAAGGGGTAATACGGGATATGAGCACTCCCTTGTCTTTCTATATGGCTTGCTCTAGGGACTTGGCTATTGTCGGGGCTAGACTCAAAAGGATATTGGTCAAGGCCTACTTTATATCGTTTTCCACTACGAGTGCAACCAATAACTTCAGGATCACTATCAGAATCTACAGACATTACTTGACTATGCTACTCATCAGAAGCAATACATAGCTTTCCTTTTTCATACAGAAGCATTTTAATCCATAAGTTTAGAGAATTTAAGAACTTACCTCTGTGTACTTGGAAGAAACTCCTCTCAGCTTCACTGAAACTCTTTCTTGTATCGACTGCAAATTCGGTAATGAAACCTTCCAGTAGACTATTCAACCAAAAGTCTACTGCGCGGGACACAGGATTGTCTATCTGCTTCACAATACTGACTAGCTCAGGCGTCCACGTGACGGGTCGATCAACATGCAGCGTAGGTCTAGAATCTGCTAACTTGGCTATCCAAGCGTGTAACTCCAATGCAAACGTAACAAAGAAAATTTTGTAACGGTCAGCATAAATATACTTCTGTAACCAATCTTCTGTTTGAAGCGTAGGGCTTCTATTTTCTTGTTCAGCAAACTCTTTAGCCTTTAAATCAAACCAATCTCCAATTTCTTTAGCTGTAGGATGCCAGTAACACATTTGTTAGCTGAGCAAGTCTCAGTGTAACAGAACCTTATGTTGTCTTCAGCAACAGTCTCAGATGTCGCGTGACTAGTAAGTCTTACAGCAACAAGTCGCAAGACAAAGGAATCATTTGTTGGCTCAATCAACAGGGTTCAAAGCCATGGAAGTAATGTGATCAAAAAGTCACAAGACAACAGAACCATTTGTTGGTCACTAGGCAACGGAACCATTTGTTGGCTCCTCAATCTCGCGCGTCGCCAAAATAACAAGTCTCATTCGCGCGGCAACGGAACCATTTGTTGGCTCCTCAATCTCGCGCGTCGCCAAAATAACAAGTCTCATTCGCGCGGCAACGGAACCATTTGTTGGCTCCTCAATCTCGCGCGTCACTGGAATAAGAAGTCTCGCTCACGCGGCAACGGAACCATTTGTTGGCTCCTCAATCTCGCGCGTCACTGGAATAAGAAGTCTCGCTCACGCGGCAATGGAACCATTTGTTGGCTGCTTTTCTGGGCAGACCCGGGTTTTAATGAAGCGCAGCAACAAAACCCCTTGGCGCACTGGCCCTTTCGGCAACGAGCTGCGCAGCAGCTCGAGGTCTCACCCGAAGTGGCTATGGGGGGGTTAAGGAATCAGGTTTCCTTAACCGTGGTGACGCGGAGATTGTTCTGTATCTCTTCTTCTTCCTTTAATATCGGCGGTCGGACCTTCCCGCAGGCCGCTCGGCGCAGCTGCGTGGATTCCTTCCTTGGCAGGTCTACTGCGCAGTTTCTCCTCTCTAACGCAGCAGGCAACTATCCCTTGGGTCGACGCGCTAGACACTTCCTCGCCCTTCACATTCAGCACAGTAACGCAGTCTGCCCTCGCCGCAGCGACCGTGCGTTACTACTTCTTTAGTACTTAAGACACTTATAGTTATCAAGGGATCTTTCCATCTCGCTCAAACAGTCACAAAGATAAGACAGAAGTCTTGCATACACAAATAATGAACTCTAAATAGTGATCATTCACGCAAACATAATACAAGAAGATATAAGTGAAGCTCATCTCCTCGAGGAAAACCACGTCCACGGGAGCGTTATATTAACCAGAAAATGATAGAGTTATACAATATGCTGCGCACACAGCTGCAGCCTTAGATCTTACAGGAAACTCCACGCACACAGCTGGGAGCCCTTCTCTTAGTCAAGTCTCCTCTCTATGGAGATTACAAAGGCACAGACGTCGACTCAGACTGTCTGGCAACTCAGGGGTTAGCTCCTCGGCTATCCGATTTCCTCTCTAGTTCTACGCACTGGGTAGAAAATACAGTGAAGGATAATCAACACATGATCTATCCTTTAGACTGGCTCTCTAACAGTCTAGTATCTAACTCTCTAATTCTCCAAAGGGAAGGAACTGAAGGAACCTCTACCCATTACAATGATTCATATATATATAGGTGGCCATGACGGTCACACCTTTACAAAACTGTGGGCCTTTCCCAACAGTGATTCCCAAAAACCCTAACCACGCACATGGCTAGGTGTACTGTAGGCGCCGCTTGCAGTCACGTCGCCGCTTCCTGCAGGCTCCATGAATTCCGGCGCAGATTGTGGGTATGGGCGATCGTCCTTCGCCTTCAATGCTCTGGTCCGTTGCTCCTCCTTGATCCGAGCAACCATAACTTCTGTACTAAGCCTTTAAATGAGGGTAGCTGAGCCCTCTACTCCATCGCCTTATTTATTATGGTAGCTGAGCCACCTTCATTCTTCGATGACGTGCGCGCGAGCTCCGCAATTTCCGGTCCGTGATCTGCGCTGAGATCATCCATCTGGCACCGTACTGCGCACCGTCTCCTTCTTACCCAAACTTAGTGCTTGTCCCAAAATTAGCACTTTCCTTCCATACTCATGCTTTTTCCCAAAATTCGCAGCTTTTACTATAGCTGCGACCTTGGCCCCAACAGACACACCCCCTTATGTCCAATTCCCTATGGGAAAACCTTATAATTAGTTGATTCAAGGTCCTACTGGTCCATACATGCCATATCAATACTATCAGTGTCCACAGCCAAACCAACAGCTTCCATTCCTAGCTACTTTAGACCTACCAGACCTGTCTCGCTTGACAAGTGATCCCATCCTATGTGGTTATAATTGGCCACCCATTCCGGTTAAGTTACCTTCTGATATTCCAAAGTTTGATGGCAAGCTCAGTGAAGATATGAAGAACCATGTGATGGCACAACATCTATGGTTCTCATCCAATTCCTTGATGGGTGATTCGATCCATCTGAGGTTATTTAAAAGGACCCTCACCAGTTTCATTGGCAAGTGGTATATTGAACTACCACCGCACTCGTTTTCCAATTTTTCGTTCTCTAGCTATGTTGTTTTTGACTCATTTCCAGTTACCCATCAACTATGAAACTGGTACAGACTTACTGACTTCTCTCCTCCAGACCATCGCGACTCAAATTTTCGATCATATCCATGAGTGGCGGAGGAGATGACGTCTCATTAAGGATCCTATTCCAGACCAATTATTATATGACTGGTTTACGAAGTCTCTTTTACCCGCCGTATCTAGAGATGTAGTTATGGGGGGGATCGTCATTGAGGAACAAGCTATCACTCATGCCCAGTACTTAGACCTTGTCTATGCTCAATCTGTCACTTTATATGACATTGTTCCCGACATCCCCCGCCCTACCTACGATAAACAATATGCAGGAATGTGAACTATTCTTATATTACTTGCAAACATATCAAAACTGATTAATTCTGATGTATTTTACAATATTATACATGCTTATATAGAATTCTGAGACACTTGGGTGCCTTCTCGTTACGTTCAGTTACAAAGAAGAATTTAGAACAGTTTCAATAGTTCAACCGTTACAGTCGAATGGAAGACAGAGAAACAGTCTGTCAAAGTTCAACAGTCGTTGGTTGCATGTCGATGCTGCATGTAGATGTCGTGAACTATGAGGTTACTGAACATGTCGAAGGTGCGGAATGTGTCACACTATGTCGAAGTCAAGACTCGTCGGAGTTGTGTGGAAATTGAAACCTATGAATTCATGTTGAGTCGAAACTTGTCGAAGTCGTATCGACATTGATGACTTGCCAACTATGATGCGGATCGGACCTCCTTCCTTAAGAAACAATGGTCTCCATTGTTTGCTCGCGAAGGTGAGGAAACTTGTCGGTCACTTTAGTAGTAGAGTACCACTTTCCTTGAGATGGGAGTTTGCTAGCTTTGGCAACCTGAAACAAGGGAATTGTGTTCGTCCTTATAAGTTGTACTCATCATCCCACAATGGTGTCACAAGGAAGAGGCTCTTGAACATCTAGATGGATGTCTTCGGGTGATGCTGTTGAGAAGTCATTCTATTCCAACAAGGGTCCATGGTATGGTCGAAGTAGATCCACATTGAAGACTGGATGTAGACCTCGGCATGTAGGAATGTCGAGTTGGAAATCGTTTTCGCCAATCTATCGAAGAATACTGTACGGACCATATCCAGAAAGGCTTGAGATTCTTGAATGGGCGTGTGAGGCGCTCCTTCTCGAGATGTAACCAGACCTGATCCCCAATTTGGAATGGATGAGAAATACGATGCTTGTCGTGTCGGGCCTTAGCTTTCTCGTTTACTTTGTGCAACATATCCTTTGCTTGTCGCTAGATGTCGAAAATCTATTCTCTGAACTTGACTGCTTTATCACTTTCTCGCTGGCTGTAGTCGGTGTCGCTTGGCTGTGTCGATGAGCTGATCAAGTCAATAGGCGCTGAGGGTTGAAATCCATAACAGACTTCGAATGGAATCTTGCATGTAAAGATGTGTTGAGCACGATTGTAGCTGTGCTGGATGTATGGAAGACTTTCATCCCATGTGTGTAAATGCTTGTGATTGTACATGCGAAGCAGTTGTACTACAAGGAGATTCACAACTTCTGTCTGTCCGTCGGTCTGAGGATGGAAAGCTGTTGACAATGAGGGTCGTGTGTCCAGCTGTTTCCAGAGGGTCTTTCAAAATATGCTGACGAATCTAGAATCTCGGTCGGAAATGATGGTTGTGGTTAAAACAAAGTGTTTCCAAACATGTGTAAAGAAGAGCTGAGTGGTCTGTTGCGCTATCGTGGTCTTCTTACATGGTATGAGAATGCCTATCTTGGAAAATCAGTCGAATACTACTAATATCGCGTCATGCTGATGTCTGGTAGTAGGATAACCTATCAAGTAGTCCATAGAAATAGATTCCCATGGTCGACTAGGAACTGGCAGAGGTGTGTACAATCCCTGTCGTTGATTAGGAGGTCTAGCAATGGCACAAACCACTCATGATCGAATGTACTTGTCACGATGTTGGATTTAATTGTAGGGCAGGAGAAATACTTCTGCAGAATAGCAAGTGTCTTTTCTACTCCAAAGTGTCTTGCTGTCTTCTTGTTGTGCACGTCCTAAATGAGCTGCCATCGTTGCTCATTGGTCGGTACACAGAGCTGTCCAAGATTGTATAGCAAGGTGTCTTTCAAGAAGTAGTCGGAGTCTGAGGTTGATGACTTGTTAGTTTGTAACTATCAGTAGACTGCTGAAAATTCATTTTCATCCTCATACAACTGTGTCCAAGTGGTCGTGTCGTATCCCTACATACTTATCACTGTCAAAAGGAGAGTAATGGGTGGTCGACTAAGACAATCAGCGGCGAAGGCGTTATCTTTATCTTTCTGATACTTAATAACCAACTGGAATTGTTGTAGGTAGTTAATCCACTTGAGTTGTCGGTTTGTCTGCAACTTTGATTGTGTCGGAGCGAACTGTAGAGGCTTATGATCAGTGAGAATGATTGTTTCCTTGCCAAGGATTTAATTCCTCCATTGCTTGAGAGCTTGCACAATGGCGTACATTTATTTTTCGTACGTCAAGTATCTTCTAACTTTGTTGTTAAAAATATTGGAATGAAAATCGATTGGGTGACCAGCCTAAGTGATCACTACACCCAAGGCATAGTCCGATGCGTCCGTCTCAATATCAAAGGGCTAATGCAAATCAGGCAACACAAGTACTGGTGCAGTGTAGAGCTTGTGTTTGAGTTGTTCAAAAGTTGCTTGTTGTTTTGTTGTCCATTGGAAGACAGTTTTCTCATTTCCCTTCGTCAACTGATTCAAGGTCCAGGCTATCTAACTGAAGCCGAGTATGAACCGTCAATAGAAATTCGCTAAACCAAGAAAACTTCTTAGTTCTTGAATGCTTCTAGGAATGGGCCAATCTTTGAGGATCTGTACTTTGTCTAGGTCGACGTGAATGCTTGCAAAGTCAACTACGTACCCCAAATATTTAATGTTGGTCATCGTAAAAGAGCACTTTTCCATGTTCAGATAAAGCCGATGTTGCTGGAGAGTATCGATGACTTGTCAAAGATGTCCGACATGTTCTTCCCATGATCGAATGAAAATCAATATATCGTCGAGATAGACAATAACCCATTTGTCGATGAAACGTCGAAGAAGGTTTTCCATATGTCGCATGAAGGTCGCAGGTGCATTGGTTAAACCGAAAGGCATGACTAACCATTCAAACAATCCTTCCTTGGTCTTCAAAGAAGTTTCCCACACATCTTAGGGCTTTATTGGAATCTGATTGTATCCTAACTTGAGGTCGATCTTGGTAAAGAATTTTCCATCGGCGCGGTAGACCCGGATTCCTCAAATACGATCATGTTTAAACTTGAGTATTTTAAATTGAGGCTTTCTCACCAGCTGGATTTCCAAATTGCAACAAAGGTTGTTGGGAAGACAATCCATCGCACTGTGTTAGACGAAGGTGCTTCCACCTCGGTCATGTCGTTATCTTGTTGGCCATCCATCAACTCTCCTGAGTTAAATCGTTCTCCTACTACCCTGAAAGCATTCGACGGTCGTGGTTCCAACTTCACGGGCTGTTACAAGCCTTAGAAGTAGAGTTGGGGAGAAAGACTATAACTATTAAGGTGGAAGTAGTCATAGCCCCTTTGGATGATAATATCTCTCTTGGTCATAACTAGTTTTACTCCATGCCTGTGGTCGCATCATCTATCTTCCACATTGTGCAATTCCACCATCAAGGACGAATTGTCACCATCGACCAACTGGAATTATGTACACCGGACACCGGTACTCACCCTGGTGACAATGTCACTTTGTTAGGACAATCATCACAGCCATATGAGAGAGTGGGGGTCGGCCTCATAAAATATTCATCTCTTATGGGTATCTTTCCAACCTTGGAGCCCCCTAACCATGTTGCCACAGTGAACATGATCTCCTCCATGATTCCATCTTCTTCCAACTCTACCGATCAATGGCTCACGTCCAATGAGGCCACCATGCATTTGATTGGAGATAATATGCCTCTCTCACCAGCTGAAGCTACTTATGATGCTATCCATTCATCCCTAAGGACCACTTGGTTGTGGCCTCTACATCTTGTTCTCTACAACGGACGTCATCCCCACCAGATCCTCTGCTCTGGACAATCCATTCTGATGATTCCACTACAAAATTTGAACCCAAAATCTGACAGCATATACATCAAATTTTCTACATCTCGCTGTCGACCATCTGAAAATCTCCATCTTTTTTAAACATCAGTCTAAATTCGGCTGAAATCCGACGATAGGACATCCCATCAGATATCCGACACATACCCCCGACGGCCAGGCAGTCGGTTATCCAACGACCCACACTTAATTTAAAGTTGGATATCTTAGACATGGACATTGGATGACCGACGACAATCTCGGGCTTGTTACTCTTGGCAAAAGGAATCTTCAGTGAAGCAATGTACTGGAGATTGTTGAAGAGAATATCCTTTCAGCTTTATTTGACAAGAAGTATGACTAAGAAATGATATGATTGATAGGGGGAGTATGGAATGATGATGCATGCTTACCTTTTATGAATTTACTAGACAAAACCTTGTTGAAGTTTGAAGTAGCATAAGGGGGAGCATTTTAGCATGAAAAAACCAGCAACAAAATTTTGATGAAGATGAAAAGGTACAAGGATAATTTACAAGACACAATATCAATGAAATTTTACTTCATTTGCTTCAACTACTCCCCATATCATATGAACTTCTCCCGCCGTAACCATTTCTTACCTTGAGTTAAAGAGGCGGTTGTGAAGTCGAACTATCATAGAGCATCGTTTCATATATCTTTGGTTTTCTCAATACTCTAGAATGAACATAAAGAGGATTTCCATGGTAATATATTCCATACAAACCTATCAAGTGCACTTTTAGGTCAGCAATATTGTCGTCTCCGAACTGTGGCAGCTCTTTGGCCATTTTCACCTTGTAAATTGAAGGATTCCTGCAAACACAAACCACTATGTTACGCGAACTTCTTTCAAGGCTTTGTTACATTTGCTTCTAAGATATTTCATCGCTTTGTTACAAGAATATTACTGACCTAAAAGTACACTTGATAGGTTTGGATGGAACAGATTACCATGGAAATCCTCTTTATGTTCGTTCTCGAGTGACTCGATATTAACAATCCCCATTATCACAAGGGGATACATAAAGTTGACAAAGGAAATAAAGAAAACATATAAAGGGATGCATAAAGTTGACAAAGGAAAATAAAGAAAACCTTTAATTTGCATCGAAAAAATAACAGTGTACGAAGTGAATTGAGGAGATTCAAACCTGCGATCTATGTCTAGTCCCAAGGATACCACCTTCAATCCTAACCTTATCAATCAATTCCCATTGTCATTTCCTCTCATACGATGTCCCACAACCATTTCTCTCGACACCTAGTACTCTTCATTCATTTTGCATGCATTTCACTATGCAATCGTCTCAGATTCTCACTGCATTTTCCCTCAATTAGTTTCTCAATTCAATATGAACCACACCCGTCGTCCAAGGAGTGTTTCCAGTGGTCTTGAGTTTCATCCTGGTAACAGTGACGATTAATGGTATTATGTTTCCCTTCAGCTGCAATATGGAAAACTCATAGTTCACTACGAAGGTTTGTTTGACAAATGTGACGATTTGGGTTCTGTTACCCCAGAGCAATTCCTCAAAGTGTCCCTGAACAGAACTGGGGTTATGGAACCCAAACCATCACATTTGTCATACAAATATTTGTAGTGAACTTTGAGTTTGTCATATTGTAGCCGAAGGGAAACATAATACCATGAATCATCACCATTTCCAGGATGAAACTCAAGACCGTTGGAAACACTCGGACGGCGAGCGTGGGTCATGCTGAATTTAGAAACTAATTGAGGGAAAACACAGTGAGAATTTGAGACAGTTGCATAGTGAAATGCATGCATGATGAATCAAGCTTGAAGGTGGTAGACTTCCGTCTCCCACTGTGAATTGCATGCAGAATGAATCAAGCTGCTTGAAGGTGGTCTCCGATTTTCAGTTGCACTTCAAGCTTGAAGGTGGTAGCCTTGGGACTAGACATAGGTCGTAGGTTTGAATCTCCTCAGTTCAGTTCATACCCTGTTATTTTTTCGATGCAAATTATATGTTTTCTTTAATTCCCTAGTGTAAGAGGAGCCATTATGGGCAAGTTGTAGCCCTAAAAAATGATGAACATTGACAACAAGAAGCATGTTTTTAATTTTTGTTTGTGTATGCTAGATTAGTTGTAAATATCATGCTTCAATGGTAAACATACCATTTTGGAAGGGTTTAATGTGAGGTTAAGGATATTGATTCCAAGGAAATTAAAGAGAAGGTTAAGAATATTGATTCCAAGGAAATTAAAGAGAAGGTTAAGGATATTGATTCCAATGCATCATTTACTCAGCCTTTGAAGTTGTTGAAACTCAAAATTGGTTATGATGAGCAACCAAACATCACAACAAGCTCCAAGAAATTGTCAAAATTTAGATGACACGTGAGTGGCTTGTAGAAAGCCAGCATCGTAGCCATTCATTGAGCTCCTCTCTATTTCAAGAATAATTTAATATTCTCTACTGAAGAGGGCCAACCACATGAAGGTGGAAGCTCTTATGGCCCCTCCCCCCCTTCACATCACTCTCAATTCCCCATACCCAATGCATGTACCTGAAAAACAAATTGCATGCAAATTCATGCATACTTCATCATGAACTTGCATCTACCATTCATTTAATAAAGGCTAATATTCATTAAACCATTGTTTCATTCAGTCAACACATTCATTCAATAAACCATTCATTCATTCAGTCAACACATTCATTCAATAAAAGTTGACATTCAATGAAGGTAACAGTTTACTACACTGAAACATTAAACCATTCATTCATTCATTAGGCCAAAAAACATGGACGATATATTATTATAAAAAATCATTAGACGACGTTTTTCCAGTCACTTATTTTTAGTTTTTCTTCTCTTTTGTTTTACCAAAAATTCTATAATAGCACCATCTTGATCTGGACTTTCTCCTCCAGTTCTTGGTTCTTCATCAGGCGCTTGTCGTGATGTCTACAACCTAAAGTGTTGATCCAGACGTGAATTTTGTGGCAAGGGGTTTGGATTTGCTGCAACAATGTGAAAATGTTACATCGTTATATTTTGCTATTATAATGACAAGTATTTCATTTAAAAAAACATTACAAATGTGTTTTTTAACCTGCTGTGGCCACATCATGTTGTAAATGTTCTTGTCTAGGATCAACCTGTATAGTTTCACCCTCTACATGCTCTGCAGTTGAAATATGGTGAACTATAATTAACGTTCACAATTTGCAATGCTATACATAAAATTGTAGCATATGAATAAATTCTTTACCAGGATTCGAAGCATGATCTTCTATTTGTTGTTCTCCCTCCTCAATATTAGGGGGATCATTTCTTTCCTGCTCAAAATAGAGTCAATATTTTATGTCAAGTATTTATAACAAATAGGTTGCACAAGCAATAAATCTTCATTAAACTATATAGATTCTATAAAACCTGTGCACCGGATGGATTGGTACTAGAAGACTGTGTTTTCCCAGATAAGATTTTTCAGTTTTCAACAACAGCTCCAAAGCCATGCTGGAAGCCAAGGTTCATGTCTTCTGCAGTGGGCATTTCATTGAATCGGTTGGCCTTCATATTTGCATAACGTCGTTAATTAAAAATTTTGCGGTGCAATAAAACGAAAAATAATTTGCAATTTATGTGATGCACCTGCAACAATTAATTAACAAGAATATGCGAAATAGCAGAAATGACAGAACTCAGAATCACTTTCATATTGATCACAGGCCACTTCGAGGGGGCAACCTCCTTTGAGCAAGCTCAATAAAATTAACTTCACGGTGCCTTCATAGGTCTCAACACACACTTATATACTAATTCTAGGCACCAATACTATGGGTCAAAACCATGGGCCGTTACAAACTATGGATCAAAAATACTACGGGCGACTTACAAAGCATATGCACCAACAACAATAACATAAACTATTGATCAACAAATACTACGGGACGACTTACAAAGCATATGCGTCCAACAACAACATACTAACAAAGTAAAGACATGGGTTCCTAACATCCCCTCCCCCTTAAAAAAAGCTTTGTCCTCAAAGCTTTAGATGTGGAAATTGTTGTTGAATCTGAAGGAGTGGTTCCCATGTAGCATCCTCTGGTTGCATGTCGTGCCACTAAATTAAGACCTCTGTGATAGAGAGAGAGCGAAGCTGACGCGTGCGCTGATTGAGGATGGCCTCTGGCTCCAAAAGGATGGATCCTTTATTGTCCAGTTCGGGTAAAATCGTTTGTCCATTGATGTTGGTGCTAAGAAATTTCTTCAGACAAGAGACATGAAAGACTGGATGAATGCGGGAAGAAGGAGGAAGTTCCAATTTATAAGCAATGGACCCAATCTTCTGAAGAATCCGATATGGCCCATAGAACTTTGGAGCGAGCTTATGACGCCCTTTGAGTTTCAAGGATGATTGTTTGTACGGCTGGAGACGAAGAAAAACCATATCGCCGACTTGAAAAGTGCGCTTAGAACGGTGCTAATCAACTTGTTGCTTCATGCGATTTCTTGCCATGTGAAGATTGTCCCGCAAAATGTGAAGAATCTGATCGCGGTTTTGAAGGACCGTGTCAACTTCCTGAACTAGTGAACTGGTGGGGGTGTATGGAAGAAGAGCTGGAGGTTCCTGACCATAGACTGCTTCATATGGGGTCATTTTAGAGGCAGTGTGGTAAGAGGTATTGTACCACCATTCAGCGAGAGGGAGCCATTTTTCCCACTGATGTTGTTGTTCCGAGGTGAAGCAACGAAGATAAGTTTCCAAGCATTTATTGACAATTTCAGTATGACCATCTGTTTGTGGGTGATAACCTGAACTCATCTTCAATTTGGTGCCAGTGTGGCGAAATAGTTCTGTCCAAAAATGACTGGTGAAAGTCGCATCAAGATCCGAGACAATGGAAGAAGGGATGCCATGAAGACGAAAGATCTGGTCCAGAAAAATTTGAGCAACGGAGGAGGCTGTATAGGGATGGTTGAGAGCACAAAAATGACTATATTTGGAGAGGCAATCAACCACAACAAGAATCACTATCTTCCCGGCAGATTTAGGGAGCCCTTCAATGAAATCCATAGAAATATCTTTCCAAATCCGTGTAGGTATGGGCAAGGGTTCAAGCAATCCTGAAAGGAGTGTTGTTTCACCCTTATTGCGCTGGCAGGTATCACATTCGGCCACCATCTGTTGAATTGTCCTTTTCATGCCTTGCCAAAAGAAGTTACGTCGTGCTCGTTCATACGTTTTGAGGAACCTAGAGTGCCCTACCGATGGAGAAGCATGGAGTTCATAGAAGACAACCTGTTGAAGATCTGTGGTCTGGGGAAGCACCAGACGACCCTTGTATTGCAGAGAAGCACCATCCCAAGAGTAATGTGGTACAACAGAAGGGTTGTTGGTCAAGCATTGGATGATTTGAGATAAGGAGGAGTCATTGACATAACCGTGTTGAACAGATTGCAACCAATTTGGAACAGGAATAGAAATAGCTGAAAGAGAACCTTGGGCATCAAATGTGCGAGAAAGAGCATCTGCCACAATATTGTCTTTACCCTTCTTGTAAGTGATCTAATAGTCATAACCCATGAGTTTGCTAACCCATTTCTATTGTGCCGGGGAGGAGAAACGCTAGTCCAAGAAATATTTCAGACTCTGGTGATCAGTCTTGATGCAGAAATGATTCCCTAATAGGTATGGGTGCCACTTCTGTACTGCATGCAAGATAGCCATCATTTCCTTCTCATAGGTAGAGGCAGCTAAATTCTTACCTGAAAGGGCTTTGCTGGTGAATGCAATGGGGTGTTCATCTTGAAGGAGAATAGCACCAAGTCCATTGCCGCAAGCATCACTCTCAATAGTGAATGGCTTGGAAAAATCGGGCATAGCTAGCATAGGTGTAGTACACATAGCTTGTTTTAGTTTGTCAAATGCACACTGAGCAGCAGGTGTCCATGTGAAGGCATCCTTTTTCAATAGAGCAGTTAATGGAGCTGCTATCTTCCCATAATCCTTGACAAACTTGCGGTAGTAGCCAGTCAACCCCAAAAAACCACGAAGGCTCTTGAGTGTCTGAGGATGCGGCCAATTGTTCATGGCATCGATTTTGGCAGGATCCACGCGAACCCCTTGTGCTGAGATAATGTGCCCGAGATATTCAACTTCCTTCTGTCCAAAAACAAATTTTAACTGCTTGGCATGGAGATGATGGTCAGAGAAAAGTTGCATGACAAGATCCAAATGCTGGAGATGTTCATCCCATGTTTTACTATAGATGAGGATATCATCAAAGAATACCAGAATGAATTTCCGCAAGTAGGGTCGAAATATTTTATTCATTAAGGCCTAGAATGTGGAAGGAGCATTAGTGAGGCCAAAGGGCATGACCAAAAACTCATAATGGCCATCATGTGTGTGGAAAGCTGTTTTAGGGATATCATCCTCATGAACCCGAATTTGATGATACCCAGAACGAAGATCCAACTTGGAGAAAAAGTGAGCCCCATGAAGCTCATCAAGAAGCTCATCAACAACAGGAATTGGAAACTTATCCTTGATGGTGAGGTGATTAAGTGCTTGGAAGTCAATGCAGAGGTGCCATGACCCATATTTTTTGCGGATAAGAATAACTAGAGAAGAAAAGGAACTAGTGCTTGGGCGAATAATACCTTGCTTCAATAAGTCCCGAACGAGCATTTCAATCTCTGTTTTTTGGTGAAATGGGTAGCGATAGGGCCTAATGTTGGGAGGAACATTGCCAGGAAGGAGCTGAATACGATGGTCTTCTGGCCTAGAAGGTGGAAATCCCACTGGTTCAGCAAAAACACTTGTATATCGATCCAGAATTTGTTGTAGATCCAAAGGAGTAGTGGAGACCGCTGATGGTTGCATCTGGATGGAATGGATCTGAGCGATGACACCATGTGAATTCTTCTTGAGGATTTTTTCCATGCGATGTGAACTGATGATGCTGAGAGAACCTGGTTGTAATCCTGTCAATGTGTGTTTGTGTCCATTGAGGGAAAACTGCATCCAAAGTTCGGCAAAATCCCATAAGATAGGGCCAAGTGTGCGTAGCCATTGAGTGCCCAAAACCACATCACATTCACCTAAGGGCAAGGCAAACATGTCAGAGCACAAGGTATAATCTCCCATAGAGATACGCACATTTCGACACTTCCCTTTGCAAGCTAAGGTACCCCCATTGGCAACCATGACTTTAATGTTGGAGCAAGGATGGATAAAACAATCAGCTTGTTTGGCGATCCGAGGGTCAATGAAATTATGAGTGCTACCAAAATCAATGAGTATTGTAAGAGGAAGCTTCTTGAAGTAACTCCTGACCCGCATTGTTTGGGGGGTGGTGATTCCAGCTAAAGAATGGAGAGATATCTCTGACTGATCATCCTGAGACGGAGGGTCAATAGGCGGTTCCTGAATGTCGACCGGAGCATCCAGTGTGTCTAGATCTTCGTCACCAATTTTAGAGGCAGGCGAAGACTCCACATCCAAGAGATAGAGCTTTTGCTGAACACATCTATGTCCCCAAGTGAATTTCTCATAACAATTATAGCAAAGCCCCTTTTCTTTGCATGCTTGCATCTCTGTTTCAGACAAATGCTTGATATGAGTCGGTCGAGGAGCCTGTAGTATAGGTGGTCGCTGAGAAACCATATTTCGGAAGGGAACAAAAGTGGGCTTGGAGCGTTGTTGGGCTACAATCTTGTCTTTTTCCAACCTAGCCAACCCTAGTGCTTCCATCATTGTGTTGGGACAGAACATTTTGACCTCAGAGAGGATGGCATCCTTTAGACCACTGATAAAACAACTCCGGTAAAAGTCATCAGACAATCCTTTGGTGTGGTTGGCTAGATTCTCAAATCCAGTTTGATACTCTCTCATAGTGCCAGTTTGGCGAAGTTTAGTGAGGGCTCCTGTGAAGTCATCAAAAGTACTAGGACCAAATCATTGCAAAAGGAGCTGGCAAAAGTATGGCCATGTGGGCTCTGGATGAGCCTTGATGTACCAATGGTACCATTGAAGATCTTCCTATTCCAAATGGAAGGATGCAACGGAACTTTGTTGACATCAAAAGTATTATGCAGACTGAAATATTGTTCTGCACGATAGATCCATCCAGTTGGATCGGTACCATTGAAGCGAGGAAAATCAAGCTTCGGACCACGGAAATTGCTGGAAGAAGAGAACCCATTGTCTGCTGAAGACTCGGACTGCCGTTTGTTGTTCATAGCTAAATGTTCAAGATGGAGACCTAGAAATTTTTCATCCAGATCCTAGAGTTTGGCTTGGATGGCTGCAAGTGCGTCCTCCATGGTTTTTGCTCCTGCACTAGTGACAACCATAACCAGGATTTTTTTTTTATCGGTTGACTGGGTAGGAAAACAAAAACAGAAACTACTTCAGTAAGGGAAAATCTTGACTTGGGAAAAAATCAGAAGGGTAATTGGGGTTTGACTAGGTTTTGGACATTGTTGGATAGACAGGGAAGCAAAAATGAGGATTTCAGAAGCGGGGTGAAAGAATGGAAAAATTTGGCAGAGGGGAACAAAGAAGCAGAATTTAGAAATGAACTCTGTGGTAAAATTTGAAGGTAATTGGGTGAAATCTGAGGAAGTTATGGCAAACCCTAAAAGTAGACAAATGTGGGATTTTGGGCTTTGGGAAGGGGAATTGGGGATAGGGTCCTCAGGACCGAAATATGCAAAATGGGATGACAAGGGTTCCCCGAAAATTTCAAGGGAAATAGAGTGAAACTAACGGAGATATGGAGAAAAAACTGAATTTTATACTCATTTTTTTTTGTTTTTTTTTTCAGACTGGAGCGGCTACGGCTCGAAAGGGATCTGGAACAACGCCGAATGGATTGAAAATGGCTGAATCTGGAACGGCTTGCAAAATGGATCTGAAACGGCGCAGCAGTGATCGACAATAGTTCAACTGAAAGTAGATATGGACCCCAGGTATGTGCGGCTTCCTAACAGTTCAGGGGTTTCACTCGGCCACCAATGCTATCTGATGGCTTGCGTATTGGGGCAGTACCCCTCACTCCACGGCTCAGGTAAAACTGATAACCACTTTGCCACAAACGACAGCTCTTGGTTTACCTCACGGGTGGGAACTAGTCAATCAGGTAGGGGTCATTGCCCTTTTCGCTGGCAGGTCCTCTCAATGGGCCAGCTACTTAGGGGTTCTTGTGGTACTCCTCATAATGAGTTTTAGGGCTTATGCCCAAGTACTTCCCACAATTAAGTGGATAGGGATTATTCCCAAATCCAAACCTGCAATAGATGCGAAAAAAAATTTGGCAGAAATTTCACCCAGCGAGCCCAAGAAAGTGCTCTAATACCAGATGTGATGCACCTGCAACAATTAATTAACAAGAATATGCGAAATAGCAGAAATGACAGAACTCAGAATCACTTTTATATTGATCACAGGCCACTTCGAGGGGGCAACCTCCTTTGAGCAAGCTCAATACAATTAACTTGACGGTGCCTTCATAGGTCTCAACACACACTTATATACTAATTCTAGGCGCCAATACTATGGGTCAAAACCATGGGCCATTACAAACTATGGATCAACAATACTACGGGTGAATTACAAAGCATATGCGCCAACAACAATAACATAAACTATTGATCAACAAATACTATGGGACGACTTACAAAGCATATGCATCCAACAACAACATACTAACAAAGTAAAGACATGGGTTCCTAACAATTTATTATTTGTATGCATTATCGGTTTTTTGAAACTTACAAATCATGCCGCCAAATTTGAATAACCACCAAGCCCAAGCTTGTGCTGAGCTTCTTTTTCCAGTCTTGCCTTTATGGTCTTTGAACTGTCTGACAGCCTATGCAAGTGTTGAAATATGTTAGATGTTCCGAATCCGATATAGAAATCAATAATAATAAGGTTTAGAATTACATTGCTGAAAGTATTGCATACCTCCCTATGCCTGGTGGTATCTTTCCTTCTTTCTCTAAGCCCTCTCCTTTCCATTGTCCACTAGAGCTTTCCACTCCATTGCTGGAATCATTGGCGGGCGGTCATACCTAGGGTTTTTTTCCAAGTGGGTCCTATATTGGTCTTGGACAACCTTCATATGTTGTCCAGCCTTTTTGAAGACCCTAGCTTGATTGAAGGTCTTGTCGTCGAACAGGCCAACCAATCAATTAGTGAGGTCATGTTTTAAATATTTCGGTTGTTTATTCCACCTTGTTCGGATGGTGGGCCTGAAGATCTCCAAGGGAGATTCATTCATTTGTTTATAGAAAACATCATTTCCTGGAAAATGATCATGCCATGATCATAATTATTTGAAAAAAAACGTTTTATCGGTATATTACAATGAAATTATAAACACTAACTTGATCAACGTATATTAATTACCTGGGATCTTCTCGATCTTTATTGGGATGAGATTTTCGTCCACCAAAAATGTTGCTTCCATTGTTCTCGTGCTAGTGACATGGGAAGATCCTGGAAATGCAGCTAGGGCGATATCAAAATTACTAAGAGTCTTGGTGTCGGCCCCTTCTTCTAAACGATCTGGCGTGCATTAGTCACTAGCGGTCGGTGTACTCACAGCTGGGGTCCGTGGTGTTTGGGAACGTGTTTCCGACTATTCAGTCGACAACAATGGCGAAGGAGTCGATGCATGTGGATTTGTTTGGCCATGATGTGATGGCTCTCCACAAGCCTCGTTGGGGCCAACACCGTCTTGACCACTATGGTGTGCTCCCTAATAATTCTGTAAATACAAACCACATTTTATATGTTCAGTACTATCATATAAAAGAGAAAATTATAAAGTTATAAATGAATTATTTTATGATTCAAGATTCCTCAACTTACTCGCAAGGTTTCAGATCTCTGACCCAACAATTCAATTCTTACTCTAATCTCGCTTGTTTGCGGAACCCTGATTAGCAGAGAAACGATTTCTGCACTATAATATTTATTCAACATTTTTTCTATCATCTTAAATGGGTTTGTGGCTTCACCAATTTTTTCGGTATCGTTAACTAGCATCTCAACCACTTCAGGATCTATTGAATATTCTTGTGATGTTGTTTCATACAGCGATTCACTGGGCTGCAACAAAAATATATAAAACATTACTGAGTTCTATCATGATAGATTCCTAAAATTACAACTAGGTTTACTTGGTGCCTGGATGATGGTATCATCTGATCCATAGCTGTGGACTTGCCCCGATCACCGAGCTCCTGCAAAAAAGAAGTAGAAAACATTATCACAACGAAACCAGTATACACACGAAAAATACATAACAAAATAAACATTATGCTACGTATTATATTGGTACAATTCCAATGAATTATACCTACAAACTAGAGGATCGTGATCCACTCATCAGATCGATGGTCATAGGTGACTTGCCCCAATCTGCTAATATCTAGGAGCTGCCCCTTACAGAACCCTAAATCAAAATCATAGTGAAAGTCACCTAAGCGAATCCAAAACTATTCATGAAAAAACGCATAAAAAAAAACTATTCTTCAATATAATTATAGTTTTACTATTACAAAGATGTATACCTGTTGCATTGAGGCAGGTATGGTATGGTCTACTGTGACCCTTACAGAATCGGCCTGCATCAAAAACATAGAGAAAATTACCTAAACAAAACGAAAATATTCATGGAAACATTAATATAATGAGAAAACATTATGACATATTTAAATTGTACAATTACAATCAGGTTTACCTGTTGCCCCGAGGCTGTTGTCGTCTATCAATAAACATTCGTGTGGCTTTCCCAATCAACATTCTACATCAAAAATAGATAACATTATATAAACCAAACCAATATACTAATAATGAAAAAACAAGGCAAAAAAAACTCATTTTTCTTATTATATTTTTACTATTACAAAGATGTATACCTGCTCCCTCGAGGAAGATGTACTCCTTCGACCATTTGTTGGCTTGGATTTTTCCCAATCACTAGCCTATGAAGTAAATATGGAAAATTTAAATGAAATAAACTAACAAAAAATCCTTAACATGTTAAATTCATTAATAAAATGTTGGGTAAATCGTTATATGTACCACTCCCATAGTAACCGTGTTTGTATCTACTCGATTCAAATTGTAATTAATAAGCAACTCTTCCCCTGCAGATACTGATTTAATGGTACATACAAAAACATGGTTTCCTTTATGCCCCTCAAATTCCCAGTTTGGTTGCTTATTCGTAGACCCTGGTTGTGTATTGTTTATAAACCGCACAATATTACCTATGGCCTTTGGCCTTCTGTTCATGTACAACGTTACTCCTTTATTTTGATCTTTGTCTTTCAACTGTAAATAGTTTGCTGACAATCCATATCTATGCATACTTTTTGTATATCGTACAAGGCGCATCCAATCGTTGTAGTTGTAAGACGGTCCAACATACTCCATTAATTCTGTACATGTGCCGTAAGGGACCTTTATGCCATCCATGCAACACAACCCAAAACCATGTACTGACAACAGTGCAATTCGATATATCCTTTCGTCCACACAAAAATATGTGTTCGGTTGAGGAAGATCCTTGGGTACCCATTGTTTCAATAAATGTATGTACCTCAAGGGCACCTCGTCGTCGCCTATTGTCTCATCATCATAGGAACATGACCCCCCTTGAGCGCAATAATATTCCATGCATTTATGGAATTTTCTTCTCGTCTTTTGACATCTAGTCGATAAAACTCTTGTAGACCTACTGGATGTCTCACTTTCCTCTAGCGTTCCTAAAGTCCCCTCACTTGAGGAAGACAGATATGACAAATACCTGTTCGGTTCTACCTGCACCATGGGAAAAAATTTTAGATAGGACTGCAAGGCATAGCTCCTCTTAAAAGGTGACATGTAGTGCCTTTTATAAGGTGACTTGTACCGCATTCCCTTTCTCAAAATGTAGGCATTCAAGTGTTGAGGAAGAGGATCACTTTATCTTTCTTAGGAGTAGAAATTCATGCAATTATGAGTTGTCTTTTATTGCTCCTTTGGGTCTTGAGTCCCATATCACACCATCTAACTATCAGCTTTGTCATCATGGCCCTAAAGTATCTCTCATCCCATTAGTTTGGGTTCATCACCTCGGTAATTGAAGTACACTCACATTTAGTGAGATATTTATATTTAGCAATAATAATATAAAATAAAAATAACTAACCATTATGGAAAACTTCTAAAAGTTTTTATGACTTTCAAAAGTAATATCTTTTAGGTGGTTAATAAGCGTTCACAAATATTCAAAAACAATATTTTATATAATGTTGTGGAACTTGTATAATCTTATTCAAAATCTAAAATGAAATATTTTTAAGGAAAAGGATGAACTTGTTGAATATTGGAAAGACATGGGTAGTTTTGTAATCAAGCATGGTCTTCTTAGATGACTGAAAGTAATTGAATCAAGAAACAACGGAACCATAAACATGTAAGTTGTTTTGGAAAATGGTAGCTTTCAGTCCTACTCCCAACTAATGCTGCTTTTGGACAATTACTTGTAATCTTGACTTAGGGTATTTATTGCATAACGTAGATTTTCAATCATATTGACACAGAGAAAATTAGAGATTTATTTATATTATCATGACATAGTTACAAAGAATTTATTTTCAATCTTTATGACAATTTGAATGGACAGGCCCCACTCATAGCCAAATACTTTTGATATATTTACAAATCATCAGAGTATGGGGGACAATATATTTCTCGAAATATGTTGGATTCAGTCCTCCATGACTTTGAATAAATAGACCTCAGGACCACGCATCTATAATGATGCATGTGGACGTCTATGCGGGTTTTGACAAGCCACTATTGTTTGTATTTAATGTAGTACTCAAGGATTTGATCCTCAGTAATCTTTGTCTACAAAATATCTTTGACTTGTTTGAGAGATTCTCCAACGTCCTGTTTTAGATTATAAATAACAGTTGGTTCTAATGTTGTCAGGTTGATGCTGAATGACTACCACCTGTCTCTCATCCAATCAGGGACGACGTAGAATGTAGCTGGATCCTCATGGATATCATGTGTACTTTGAAGTCCAAACTTTAGCATGGTATAATATGTTCTATCTATATTTTCTTTTCTCAAGAATTGCCACCATAATTTTTTATATTTTTCATAAGTGTGTGTAGTACTTGGAAACCGAAGACTAGCATCTTAATGTGGCCATTCTTTCAAAGAACGTATTCGGTTAATATATTAGTATTGATGGTCTAGTTTTAGCCCAAGCTTATGTGTAGAGACCTCTGTCATGATTAAGTTAAGATCATGGTAGAGGTGTGTTAACCAATTGCTTGCATAAGCTGCTTTTCTCCGGGAGTTGTTGTAAATCATCTCTGGTACAATACTGGATCCCATAGGCATTCTTCTGAGTTCTAGCACTAGTCTAATAAAAGCATCAGATCCCTGTCAGTTAGCATATAATACTTCAGTATGTCTCAACTCCCACCTAGTTTTCCATGTTTGCATATAATCCAACCAACTCATATTATCATTAATTTTATAGATCTGATGTTTTCCTTCAGTCCAAGCAGATATTTCCATGTTTACTGTGGGTTATGGTTCCACTGGATTCCGCTTTGACCTTCTACACTCGCTTGCCTTAGGCTCGCTTGCACTAGGCTCGCTTGTTTTAGGCTCGCTTGCTTCAGGCTCGCCTATGAAAAATTAACATATATCATACTTCTATGTCAAATATTCTCTTGTTAAAAAGTCAGGAATGCTTTTTGCTTTCCTAGGAATGTGCTCATGAACAGTACAGTTATAACATCAAAACAATGCTTGCCATATTGTTAACTTTCCTTTTGTTGTTGCAATTTTTAGTGTGTTGTTTAGCACAAATGGAAGACTAGATCAATCTATTCTTATGATAAAGTCATGGTTCAATAAATGAATCTGGAACTTCTCTATGCATCTCAGTGCTACAAGGATTTCTTTATCGACAGTGGCATAGTTCTTCTCATTTTTATACCAAGTTCCTGATGCAAACTGAACTATTTCCTCTTCTTTTGGTTTTCTTACATGTTTTAGAACTCATCCCCATCCAATGTATGAAGCTTCTGTTTCTATAATGTTGGGAAGGTTATAATCGATGACATGCAGTAAGGGTAACATGTTTACCTTAGCAAGCATAAGCATGACATTGTGATATTGTGCATAGTCACCAAAAGATGAAAACCTCAAGAATTGTAGGTATTCAGTGTAGAGTCTATGTAGTTGTAGCAATTGAGTTTTTTAGTCTACATGTTGAGTCAATAAGTGTCATCATGATAGAAGTTCATGATCAGAATTTAGAAATGATAGAGTTTTGTCCTCCTATTATTTTCAATGTATTTGTTTGTGGTCCTCTCATCCTTTAGATATCCCATGTATGGATAATCCCATCTAATAGACAATTTGAAAGCCACAGGAAGAATCTACATCTCAAGATTAATGCTGAGGTTTCTATAGATATTGGCATCCTAGTGACATCACTACAATGGGAATTTTGCATATTATTAGAGAATGAAAAAGGAAATCACCAGTTTGTCAAATAAATTGACCTCCTGTCACCTTTAATTTTCATTTACTGGATTGATGATTAAATGGGTTTCCTATCTAGATTGAATGATTCATGGTCTAGACAATGATTGGCATGCAAAAGCAAGGATATTTAATCCAATAAATAGTTTAACGTATGCTTGATAATAATATCCATATCAATGATTGGCATGCAAAAGCAAAGACATTTAATCCAATAACTAGATCGTGAAACCCTAGTTAGCAATCATAAGTTGAATTATAAGGTATGGATACCTTGTCTTCAAGTTTTTGAACCCTCATGACTATACCTTCATCTAAGCGACTTCACATAGGAAGGATTCTTGGAAATTTTAATCCGAACCATGGGCTTGGAGGAAATGTTAAAGCCATAGTTTATAACCCACTTCGAAGCCTCGAATTGAAGGACGCTCACATGCTCTGGTCACGTGATCTCCACATGTCAAGTATGCCACCTTTCACCTCGGAAGTCTATGGAAGCTAGATTCATTATAAAACAGACATCTTGGTCTACTGGACATCTTGAAATCCAAATCTTAGTAACTGATAAAAATCTACTGAGATTTCGCATGAAATTATAGATAGAATCTAAGCACATGTGTGCAGAGATGAATGAAGGATAGAAAAAAAAAGCAAAAAAAACATCATGTATAGTTGGTTATATGTTGTGAAACCTTCATATAGAGTTGTGGTATCCCTATTCTATGATCCTTATTTTCTGGACCTATTTCAAAACTAGAGTACCAAGGTATACATGATATGCAAACTGACTATAGGAGGATGAGATGATGGTGCAAGGTTGACATATTGAACTGTAGGAGGAGAAATTGAATATGTTGGTTCAAGTCATCATTTGACGAAGGAAAGAATCATCATTTAAAAAGAAGCATCGCTCAAGATATTGTTTACCTTTCTTAATGACTATAGATATTCCTTATATTTTGGACTAAGGCTAGGTTGATAAGATAATGGGTTACAACACACCAATCCATTGTGTTCTTTTTATTGACGATACATGGTTATCGGTTTCATGATACTACTCTTGATTATTATTTATCCCGTCCATTTACTGTCTTCCAATGTGCCCAAAGATGTTGTCCCTATCCACAGTAATGCCCATAATTCATCATTATAATGAGGATGCTAGATTAGATAGGGGTGTCCTTGTTAGCAAACTCTCATTCAGAAACAAAGATTGGATCCCTTGACACATTCAAACCCCCACATTATCTATGCTTCTAAACCATGGGGAATTGTCTAGGTCTCAACCCCTCGCAGATTTCGGTCTTCATCAAATTTTAGGCTATGGTTATAAACCCAGCTGGGTTTTACGAGGAAAGGATGCTCGCATGAAGGCTTCACATGGTGTCCACATGGGGCCCATGTAATCTTCCTTTTTTAAAGGTCGTCGCATCTCCATCTATATCAAGTAGCCAGGTGAAAGGAAAACATCATTTCGGGTTCTTTTGTGTTTGCATCTCTAGTTTCCAAGTAGCTGGGAAAAAATGGAAAATTCAGGTTTTCCTCATCGCATGAGTACCATTCCCATTCTCAGCAGTGCTTCTCTCGATTTTCGAAATCAATTCCCCTCCTGGCCGGGGAATCTGGCTGGTTTGCAGTACAATGAGCAAGCTCGGGGAACTATGAAGGAATGTGGTGGAGTTGCTTACAGGAAGCGTAAATATTCCTTGTTTGGAGAAATTAATGGTGTGACTTCTGGTTCGAGCATGGAGCCATCTCAAGTCTATGGTCCATTTGAAAAGCAGGGTTATGCGGCCTCAATAAGCATAATGGATGACCGACTGGTAATCTTAGAAGTGCAGGTACACATTCTACGAATTGAGGCAACGGAATTGACGAAAATTGTGTACCACATGTCTAAATCGGAACAAGCAGCAAAGATGGAGGTTCGTGAGCTTAAGGAGAAATTGCAATCCTTGGAAGTGGCCATGGATAAAGTATAAATCCGGGATATGGCTCTACTCAGGGAGATACGAGGCATTACAAAAAGGGTTGACGAAAACATCAAAGAAATATGCGATGAGAGCATGGAACTAAAGCAACTTCTGCCGAACAAGTTTGGCAGGAACAAAAAGCTCTGAAGTGAATTCTAGGAATCTATCTCTTCTCAAACTTCTGGAATTTGTTTTGTATGTTGTGTTATTATGAATACCTCTAAATGTAATTTCCTTTTCCAGAACCGGAATGTAGTATACTAGGCTGGTCAAGAACATTTAGGTAGTCATAGTACTGAGGCTTTATGTCTACAAGTCTGTAAGTCTGTTAGAGAAACTGAGGCTATATGTCTGTAAGTCTATATGTCTATTAGATGGCTATATGTTAGCATTTTGGACAAAGATGATGGTGGAGTAGTGGCCTCCCAACGCAGTTGGAGTGTAGGATTTCTCATACACTATGTATTCTGGTTTCTTATCCTTTTTTATATATAAAAAAAATCTCAACCGTTTATGTTAAAAAAAAATAATATCAAAATTGCTTCATGGAGAAAAAGGGGCAACTTTTAGGTCTAGACTTTATTATGCAACAATTTCCCTCATAAATTTCCTTATTGCTAGTTGGAAATACAATAATAATGCTGACTACTACCTTTATCCTTATCATTCTAATTAGAATGAGAACTATGGCTTGTCCTCATTTACTGATATATGAAGAAATAAATAGCTTTCTAGCATGCTTGGGGTACCCAAAATCATCCTCATACCCTTTGTTGTAACCCGTCCTCTGACTAACCATCAACTAGTCACTACCCTAGACTAAAACCAAATCATTCAATGGCATGCATCCTTTCTACATTTTCTTATTATTTTATAGGGAAATAGTTCTATCACAAATCTAACAACAATATCACTGGTTTTGTTATTACAACTCCTCTTGTGGTTGTTCTTGTGCTATTTTTCATGATTCTTTCATAACCAACTCCACTCTTTTACTATTATTGACTTGTCTCATGGAGCTGGTTATCATCTAGCACTATTTTATTGATTTATTTGGAGATAAAATTGGATATAAACCGTTTTATGCTATATTTGGAGTGTTTGTTGAGAAAATAGTGGATCTAGGAGAGGAAACTATTATTTTATTGTAAATTATGTTCAGCGAAACTCTCCATCAAGAATAGCCCTTCCTCATCCATTTTCATGGCAAATACTTTTGGGTTTCTAATTGTTGTTGGTGTATGCTATATTAGTTACAAATATCATGCTTCAGAAGCCAAGCTTCAATGGTAAATATACCATTTTGGAAGGGTTTAATGTGAGGGATTAGTGTAAATAGACTTGTAACTATTGACATAGAGTCTATCAACAGTGGTTCACTCTGCACTATCACCAACAAACTATCAACCTAAACTCCCTTATACACCGGCCCGGAAAAGTGTAACCCTTTCCAGCTACACTTGCAAAGCAAGCGCAGTCTCACCCAAGGTGAATAAGAGCATTGTTGGAACAAAGCTTCTGCAGTTATGAAGGGGATATGTGCACATTAGCCAGAGATTACAACATTGATAATATTCCATTAACCAATCATTCGCATCTTATTCATAATACATTCATAGCATATTCACCACATATTTGCAATAATCAATAGAAACATATATTCGCATCAATCAACAGAAAGCATTTACATAACCCATTATTTATCATCGCATTATACAACAACAAAATTCACATCATAACCGAACATCTTCATTCATTCATCAAAACCTGCGGAACAAACCTTGCAGAAATAGTCAAGTTATCATATCGCGGATATAACTGTTGGCTCCACAAGTCATAAGGCAATGGAACCATTTGTTGGCTGCTTTTTGGATAGACCCGGGTTTTAATGAAGCACGGCAACAAACACCCCTTGGCGCACTGGCCCTCTCTGAAACGAGCTGTGCAGCAGCCCGAGGTCTCACCCGAAGTGGCTATGGGGGGCTAAGGAATCAGGCATCCTTAACCTTGGCGACGCGAAGACTGCAATCCTCTCCCCTCCAGGGAGTCCTTGGCATGGAACTCTATTGTAGATCTCCTAGCGCGACAACGCTGAAACTCGTACCAGCCTAGCTGCGCAGTATCTCCGCTTCGACACCCGAGACGATCACCCTCGGCGTCCGATATAGTAACGTTTTCAGCCCTGCGCCATGATGCAGCCTCACTTCTCAGTGCCGCAGCGACAACATTCTACATATTTCTTTGATACTTAACAATTATAGCGTCGAAGGAAGCTTTGAGAACGGACTTAACATATTCATAAAGATAATGCAATGTTCATGAAAGCACAGATAACAACACAGACATCCATTCATGCGAACACTAACATAGCAACAAGACTTATGGAATTCACCTCCACGGGAAACCACGTCCTCGGGAAGTATATCTTATATTAACTCAAAGGGAAGTTATACAGTAATGCTGCGCACACAGCTGCAGCCTTAGATATTTCCAGGAAACTCCATGCACACAGCTGGGATCCCTTCTCTTAGATCTACTCTCTTCCTCCACAAATATTACAATGGTTCAGACGTCGACTCAGACTGTCTGCAACTCAGGGATTAGCTTCACAGCTATCCAGTTCTAACTCTTGTCTTCTAACAACACAGTAGAAAACAATAAACAAACAACCAACCAACTTTCTAAAACTAACCAACCTTCTCCCTTATCAATTATACATATATATAGGTGGCCCTGAGGGTCGTACCTTTACAAAACTGTGGACCTTTCCCAACAGTATTCCCCAAAAACCCTAACCGCGTACATGGCTAGGTGTACTGTAGGCGCCGCTTGCAGTCACGTCGCCGCTTCCTGCAGGCTCCGTTATTTTTGGCGCAGATTGCGGGTATGGGTGCCCCTTCATCGTTTATTGCTCCATGTCCTTCGCCTTTAATGCCTTGGTCCATTGCTTCTTCCTTGGTTAGAGCAACCATAACTTCTGTACTTAGCCTTAATGAGGGTAGCTGAGCCCTCTACTCCGTTGCTTCATTTATTGTGGTAGCTGAGCTTTTTACTCGGCCACATTCATTCTTCTTTGGCGTGTGCGCGTGAGCTCCATGATTTCCAGTCCGTGATCTGCGCTGAGCTCGTCCATCTGGCACCGTACTGCGCACTTATTTGCTTCTGCCCAAAAATTGGTGCTTATACAAAATTAGCACTTTCCTCTCGACACTTGTGCTTTTTCCTCAAAATTTGCAGCTTTACTATAGCTACGGCCTATGCTCCAACAGGCCCCTAACACTTACTTGTGGCTCGTCCCCAAGCCACTCGCACTAGTGTGTGGTCACTTCAGTTGTGCATCTGCCCTTGCTTTGATCATGGAAAATGCGTTCTTCCACTATGCAATAGCGGAGTCCATTTCATCCAAGCACTCCGCAGTTGTATGGACCATGTCTGAACTGGCTTCTTCTTTAGTTATGCCATCAAACAACTGTTGAGATTCAGCAATTTCTTTGATCTTTGCCTCGGCTTGGGCAGCAAGTTCAGGATATTCATCCATAAATGGATGAATGCTGTTGGTGAGATTAGCATCTTCATTTCTGAGCTTGTGCAGTTGTTGTTGTACTCTGCGCACTTTGCTCATTTTCCTCATCTTTGCTAAGCCTTCTAAGGTCTTATCTTCTTCGCTCAGAACAGTTAGAGACTGTTCCGCTGCTTGTACCTGTTCCAAAAGGCCAACTTTCAAAGGGAGCATCTCAAGCTCATTCCAAGCCTCCATAGCTTGTGTCATCAAGCTCTCAACTTCATTTGCTTTGGACTTCATTTGTGTGGAAGCTCTACGTAGTGCTTCAAATTGTTCTTGGCTATCATCTTCAGGATGCGTTGCAACACGAGCTTCCAACTCGGCGATCTGTGATCTATGGTCTTCAACCATAGCAACTATTTCTTGCTCTAGGGCTTTCACCCTTCCTCCAATAATTTGAACTTTCTAAACCAGAGGGAGGTCTGGTTGAATTTCACAGGATGGGATTTCCTGGGCGATTTCATCAACTATGTTTATTATCCCCGTGTCTTGTGCCTCATAATGTGCAAGCTTCTCAGAGATGTTCTTATAGACTACCTTCAGCTCTATTTCCTGCGATTGCAGCCTTTGGTTTGCATGGAATGTGGAGAGCTCTCTAGCTCTCAGCTCAATAGAAACCTTCTCTTGCACTAACTGCAAGGTTTCTATCGGAATAACAAACAAATTTATTTCAATGGGGCCAACTGCGCTTACCTGCAGTGCGGCCAAAGGATCTGGAAGTGTCATGCATGTAGGCGGGATGTGCACGACAGTATGTCTCTCGGCAAGTGCTTCCACTCGCTCAGTGCTTGTAGGTGCCTGTAGCGCCTGCGAACTGGATGCTGGTGCATGGGTTTGCTCAATTCTTCCTGCGAGACCTTTTATTTCGACGAACTACAGGTCTAGCGCACTTCTGATGTGCGCGTACGAGGTCTGCAGCTCATGAAATTGCTCCTTCAAATAATGGCCGATCCCCACAGCAAGGGTCTCAGAGGGGTCTTCTGTCGCTTCTGCAGGGTGCAACAGTTTCTGCTTCTTTGGGGGTGGTCCTGCCGAAAGTTCATCAGTCTCCTGCACTGCTTTTTCCTTTCCTCTATCTTTTTCTTGCGCAGAAGGGGGTGGCATCGCGGATGCGACTTCAACGACCTCCCTCCATTCATCCGACCAAGACTTGACAGTTTCTTCAACATCTTCAGTGGTCATTCTATAAAGGCCTACAGCCCATTCTTCCTAAATGTTGTAGGGGCGGAGGTAAATTTCATGTGAGTTGGCAGAGAAAACCAACTTCCCTTCATATCTTCGGGCTGTCTCCTCACTCAGCCTCGGAATTTCTTCAATGGTGTCCTTCAGGAGATAATAGTATTCATAGAACACAACGCGGTTCATCTTGCGCTTCGCGGGATTGCTAGAATCCCATAGGTTGACATAGCGCATGCCGGAAACCTCTCCTGCGCGGCGCGAAAGGAACTGAGTGTTCAGGGGCTCCTTCCACCCGATAAAAGCACATAAAATTAAAAGCCAAGAAAAATGGAACAACTGACCGGGGTTGTCTTGGACGTTCCGATAGTATTCCAAGAAAGAATTGAGGAGGAAGAGAGACCAGTTGTACTGCTCTCCCTCCGCAGCTGCGATAGCGAGCTCCACGACAGCTCCAGTAACTTCCTTAGGTTTGCACTTCATGAGAAGTCTATCTGCAAGCAGACTACCTGTAAATCTAAGTGCTTCATCCTTGACTATAGTGAGGTCATAAGCCCGACCTCCTCTTGTCAAATTATATTTCTGCACCAGCCGTGCAGCCAATTTTCTGTCCTTGTCTTTTCTGACAAAATGAATATTAGGGTCCTTATCAACCTTAGATAGGCTGGTAACACGATGAATCAAATCGACATTCAAATCGATTGGCCTCCCCAGCCAAAGATAACCTCCATGAACGCAGGATAGCAGTGCTTTAACAACTGCATTGACTTCGTTGCTATGCCCGAAGTGCAGTAGCTTCAGCAGATTCAGCAGACCAGACCTCTCCAGGTTTGCTGCGAATTCTTTTGGGACAAATTCATCAACCTTTCTATCAGCATTATAGACTACCGTCAGATAACGATCTAGCGCAAATTGAGGATATGTTCTGTAGTCTCCAAGGTTGAAATCAGAAAACTTGACCAATGGAAGGTGTCCAAGTAGGGACCCTTCTTGTCGCACGATTTCCGCCATTGGAGGCAGCGAAATCGGATACTTAGCATTTTTCGGAATATGCACCTTGGGTGCATCATCTGGGTGCGACGGAATGTAATTCACCATAGTGGCCAAGGGCTCTGGAACGGGTTCGTCCGGCTGCTGTGGCTGAGATGCCCTTGTGCCTGGAGACTAGCTAGGATCAGACCAACCAGGGTGTGTGTAAGTCGAGGCCATCACGGGAGTAGTCATGCCGAAATCTAAGCCTCGGCGCATAAATTGACAAACAACTTCTTCAGTTGATAGGTTCTCTGTCGTGAACGAGTAGGAAACAAAAACTTGAACAGACGAATGGCGAAACAGCGTAAAATACGAACGCTGAAAACAAAGGAAGCAGTCTGCACAACTCGGCTCTGAAATCAATAACTTAGATTCTCAAACAAGTCATTGTGCAACTCGAGAAAAGTAACTTGAAAATATACAAGTGCAGGGTATTTATAGCTAAAGGCCTTAGTAAATGCGGGAAAGTGGGGTTAATAGTCGTAGGTGTATGCATGAGTTGACAAGCCCCCTTTCCCTTGCGCCTCTGCGGTGCATTAATTGTGATGGACGGGCTCTGACAGCCTTCCGGGAGAAGCTAAAGCTTCCGGCACATGACATAAATGAAAATCTTAGGGAGATCAAGCCGAATCTGTCAGAGCGGCTACAATTAAATGGCGGGCTTATCCTTCATTAATACTCAGACACGGCTACATAACTGCTGTAATTCAAATTTTTTGGCGGGTCACTTCATCATAGGTAACTGTGCATATGGAGGGGTCCACAATGAGGACTCCTGAAGCAGCAAATTGACAACAGGGACTCCACAAGAGCGACTGTTTTGACAATGTGAAAAAACTTCGCAAGAACACAAATAGGGTCGCTCAAAACAAACTTTATAGACATGCGCGGATGTTTCAAGGAACTGCGCGGGAAGCCAGATTGAAAGTGTCTCGCAACTTCCGTGTAGACTATGATAATGCGATGTCTCTTTCAACTACACTGGGAATCTGTACTTCTTTTAGCAGCTAATTAAGTCGACAGGGCGGAGTGGTCGTCGTGATAAAGCTTGAGCCAACTCCCGTTAATCATTGTGGGCAGCAATTCTCCATTAAGCTTTGCAAGCTGAACTGCTCCTCCTTCTATTATCTTGATCACCCGAAAAGGGCCTAACCAGTGTACACGAAACTTGCCTGGGAACCTGATGAATTTACTATCATAGAGGAGTACCAAGTCTCCTTGTTGAAAGACTTTATTCTTGATATGCCTATCATGCCAAGCTTTCTGTCTTGCCTTCTGTACTTGTTGATGGAATCCGGCCAAAAGTTTGTCTTCTTCTAAGGCAAGCAATTGTGAGTGTCTTTCACTCATAGTATCAGTATCTGCCATTTCCGTAATTTGCGTGATTCTGAAGCTGGGAACAATGTATTCCATGGGCATAACTGCTTCTTGTCCATACACCAAACTGAAAGGTGTGTGACCTGTTAATTTCTTGCATGTGGTTCTGTAAGCCCATAATACAGCTGTGACTCTAAGGTCCCAATCATCTCTTTGTTGATTACAGATCTTCGTCAGGGCATTCTCGAGGATCTTATTGAATGCCTCCACCATACCATTAGCTTGAGGGTGGTAGGGTGTGCTCTTGTGGTGACTGATGCATAATTCCTCGGTGAGGGCCTCTATAGTGTTGTTCAAAAAATACGTGCCTTGATCATTCATTAGTATCAGTGGACATCCAAATCTAGTGACAATGTTCTCAAAAATGAACTGCGCGCAGTGGCAGCGTCGCAATTCTTAACTGGCTTCGCCTCAACCCATCTGGTGAGGTATTCAGTAGCTGTGATGATGTATCTTGCGCCGGTTCTCTTTCCTGGTGGGTTGATAAGTCCTACAAAATCAATGGCCCACTTATCAAAAGCACGCAATGTTATCTGGGGTCTTAGTGGCATTTCATCTCTTCTTGAGGGTTTTCCTGTCCGCTGGCATACATCGCAAAATTTGCAGAATTCCTTAGTATCCTTGTGCAATGTTGGCCACCAAAGACCTGCGGCTAAGATCTTCCGCGCAGTCGGATTTCCTGCAAAATGGCCTCCTGCGGCTCCTGAGTGCGCTTCGGCGATTATGGAGTTCTTCTCATGCGGTAAGATACATCTGCACAAGACTTCATCGGGACCCAGCTTATAGAGCTGGGCGGCTATCAAGGTGAAGTCAGCGGCTTTGACAACAAGTTGCTTTTTTTGCTGGATTGAAAACTCAACTGGCGCTTGCTCGGTAGTGAGAAACTCAAGAATATCGGAATAATATGTGTCAGCTGCTTGAATAGAAAACAACTGCGCATCAGGAAGATTGTCCTCCAGATTTGTAAGTTCTTCTCTTGACTCTATCCTAGATAAGTGGTCAGGTCCTGCATTCAATCTACCTGGCTTCACAATAACCTCGAAATCATACTCCTGGAAGAGTAGTAGCCATCTGCAAATTCTTCCCCCTAACACTGGCTTATTGACCAAGTATTTCAAAGCAGAATGGTCAGTATACATTTTAAAATGTGTGCCCAATAGGTAGTGCCTAAATTTTTGTAGGGCATACACCATAGCTAGTCCTTCTCTTTCTGTAGTGGTGTAGTTCTTCTCAGCTGTAGAGAGTTTTCTGCTAGAGTAAGCAATAGGGTGGTCAATACCTCCTTCTCCCGGTTCTATCAGCACAACCCCCAATTCTATGGAAGAAGCATCGACATGAACATGAAAGGGTTTTCTCCAATCTAGGAAAGCTAGAATAGGTGCAATGATCATCTTTTCCTTAAGTGTGTCCAAGCTTTGTTGGCATTCTTCTGTCCATTGAAATTTTGAATCCTTTTTCAGCAATCTTTCCATAGGCGCAGTTATCTTTGCATATCCCTTAATAAATTTCCTGTAATATCCTGTATGTCCCAATGTAGTGCGTAATTGCTTAACTGA
The DNA here is from genome assembly GCA_027924585.1 of Larix kaempferi. Classification (NCBI taxonomy): domain Eukaryota; kingdom Viridiplantae; phylum Streptophyta; class Pinopsida; order Pinales; family Pinaceae; genus Larix; species Larix kaempferi. Next base: position 13,694,216 of record BSBM01000502.1, on the reverse strand, counting down.
GTTGGGCGCAGGCAAGTTAGCAATGATGGCAACCTTCACAGGATCCATCAGGAGTCCTTGTCTGCATACAATATGGCCCAACAGAATACCAAAAGGAGCACAGAAGATGCATTTTTTCAAGTTAAGGGAAATCTGATACTGTCTACATTTTTCTAACATCATGCGCAGGTTCCCTATATGGTTTTTTAGTAAACCGAACACAGTCCAGTCATCAAAATAGACTTCTAGAAACTTATGAATGAATTCTTTAAAAACAGCAACAACAACTCTAGAGAAGATAGCAGGTGCATTTTTAAGACCAAAGGGCATTACCGTATACTGGAATGATCCCCATTCAGTCACAAAAGTGGTCTTATGGCGGTCTTTTGGATGGATTCTGATCTGATGGTATCTCAAAAAGCCATCAGTGAAGTAGTAAGCCTCTTGTCCTCCAACATTATCAAGCACTTCGTCTATAAAGGGAGTAGGAAATGGATCATGCGCTGATGCGTCATTCAGCTTGCGCAAGTCCACACAGATTCTTATTTCACCTTTTGCCTTTTTCTCTTGTACCACCATAGGACTAATCCAATCACTTTCTTCTACTGGCTCAATAATACCTGCTGTGAGCATTTTATCTTTCTTCTCTGACATTTTCTTTATATCGCAGGTTCAACCTGTACGGGTGTTGTTTTACTGGCTTGGCATCTGCTTTCAAAGGTATGCGCATCACTCCTAAATCTCCTAGGATGCCTTTCATTTCTGTAAACTTGGTAGGAAAGATATCCTGGTAGTCACGTAATAAATCGGAAATATGGCCAACAGTTTCATCATCCCAATAATCTCCTATAGAAGCAAACTTGGGTTCGGCTTTTGTACCGATGTTGATCTTTTTGAGCTTGATGTGTTCTGTAATGGCAGGGATATTAAGCTGAGGACCTTCGACGGTGCGCATCCCTTCTGATTATGGAATGTTGATGTTGCGAGGATCATCTTCCTCTTCACCAGTGGTGAAATTATAGCATTCCAGTGCATGTTCCATCTGGACAGCCCAATCTGGTTGAGAATATTCTGGTACTGGACACTGTTCAAATACCTTCTTTTTAATACACTTTAAAGCGTGGTCGAGACTTGGATGTTCTGACTCAAAGCTGAAGGTAAGTTGAAAACTTTCTATCATAAGCGGCCAAGTGATAGTGCCTTTGAGCAATTCTGTTTCAGTGTACCAGTTCCTTGGAACTGTATCCAATGTGTGGATAAATAGGTGAACCCACTCATCTTCTGGGATATCTGACCATTGTTGAATACATGCGTCAACGTGTGACCTGGGGTCACTCTGTCCATCGTATTTGTGCAAAACTTCTGTTGTAGTTGCTTGAAATCTACGCAGTATCAATCTGTGACAGTCTTGCCATGTGTCAATATTCTCTTTATGCGCACCCCACCATCTTGCGGGTGTAGCGCACAGTGCTACATCCAATGCTTGTATGCACTGCTCATCTGGGATCTGTTGTTCATATGTGTGTATGAATTCACTTACTTCAGTTAAACCATCAAAGTTTGGAGTGTCATTCAATTCGTTGCCAATCCATCGAATAGATTTAGTCATCACGGCGCATCACCTTGTAGAAACCTCATGTAAGCGATTCTGCCAGTTTTCCAGTCTTGCTTCTGAATCTGATGTGCACGAGCTATCGCATCGCTAGCTGATATGGCCGTCCGCTGTGGGATTGACATAGTCACTATGACTAGTAGTCATCTGATACAAACTTTCCATGTGGCGCGCTTCTTCTTCTGCGCGAATGGGTTCAATATACCATGGTCCTTGAAGTGGATCAAGCGGTGCGATGACCCTGATCTGTTCATCCTCAAAGGTCATCTGTCTTTTCTTCAAATTAATGATAGCCAAATTATCAAATGCCCAATCTATGCCTAAGAGTGCTGGATAAGGTCTACTATCATCCAGAATTTTGATAACTTCAAAGTCTGCAGAACTTCTTACTCCCTCAATATCAATAGGTACATTGGGTAGTCTACCTAATGGAGAAACTCGTTGTTGATTCACAAGTCTTAGCTGGATAGGAGATCTTGTAAGCTGAGGGCTACCCATCTGTTCCCATGTCTGCATGGTGAGAACATTGAATTTTGAGCCTAAATCTAAAATGACTTCATCCATTTCAAATGCTCCAATCTGCGCTGTGAGTCTCATTTCTTTCCCAGTTCTAATATGACTTCCAATCTGGTGAACAGCACACTGTGGTGTGTTCATCGAAGCAGATTGTTGACACTTATCCAATAGGTGTTGAAGTTCCATAGTTGCTTTTTCATTATGCAACAACTTTAAGCAGTTTCTCAGGAAAGCATGGACACTGCCTAGTGCATCCTCCTCATCAGCATCATCATCAGGCCTTCCAGATGTAGTGGCCTATTCTTGTACCAGGTTCTCTTGTCTTAGCACTTGCGATCTGATATCATTATGCGGAATTACGACAGATCTTGAAGTTCGTGGGTCTGAGAAATACTCCTGAGCTTGCTTGAATGCTTCTTTTTTCTTCTTCAGGTTGAGCAGAGATGGTTTGATATTGGCGCGGTGCACCCATTGCGTTGCTTACTTTCCAGTTCCCAAATCTGGCGCACCAGTGGTTGCTCCACTACGCATCACTATATTAACTGTAGGATCTGGTGCTCTTTTTTCTGCTCCAATCAACTGAATATTCTGGTTGACCTGTGGCGTCTTTGCTTGCATCTTGGCCATCAACTGAGGGCATTCTTCAATGATATGATCATAAGATTTACAGTATCTGCAGATGGTTGTAGGATTTTGGCAATCCCTTGCATAATGTCCTTGAGCTCCACAGTTGTAGCAAGTAATCTATCCTCTTCCATGAGCAAATCCCACTGCGTGTCCGCGGCCCCTATAATTTCCTGCTCTGCCTGCGCGATCTGGTTCGTACGGTGGACCTGCTGTGGGTCCTTGTGCCTCTGATTGTACTCTATAAACATCATGTTTTCTTTCCACCATAAGGTCATATGCTCTACAATTGTTCTCATCATGGCCTACTGATTTACAAAAACTGCAATATAGATTCTTTGGAGTTTGTACGTATTTCTGTAACAAGTGACATTCTTGTGGTCTGTGACCTCTAGTTCTACAGATTTCACACCAAGGCCCCTGTGCCTGTGGTAAGGGTTAGGTGCTCCAGTTGCAATATACTCTATGAAAACAGGACAGTGGTCCTTTGAATGACCTTACGCTTTACACTTTGTACACCAAATTTCTTCTTTAATATCCTTCCCCTTCTTAATATCATGGACTTGCAAGGTTAGGTTTGCTAACTGGTTCTGCAACTGCGCAACATCGTTGCTTGTTCCAGCAATTGGTGAAGCTTCTAGTTTCATAGCCATCTCTAGAGCTTGTTCCTGAGTAGTAAGATTCTGCTGCATAAGAGGAAGTCTAATGTGTGGAAGCAGCGCAGCAATGAACCATTCCTTATGCTGCTGCGGTGCAAACTCAAAGCTTACTTGATCTATCAAGGCTTTAAAATTTTGGTCAAAGTCCCATACTGACTCTGTAGGTAACTGTTTTATGTCTTTGAGTTCTGTTATACACTGTGATTCTGATTTAGGTTTCTTGAATTCCTTAATCATAGCACTTCTTACATCAGCAAGCGTCCTATTCTGTGCTGCTGAGTATTTCATAAACCAAGTTAAGGCTCGTTCTCTTAGTGTGGTTGCTAACTGAACCAGCTTAACAGCATCATCATTAATTTGCTTAATTGTCCAAATGGATTCACATAGGAACCAGTGCTGCTCAGGGTCTTCTAGCCCTGTTCCTCTAAAAGTTGGTAGCTTCATGTCATCACCCACCCTTCTTGCATGAGGTTGATGTGGAGGTGCTGTATTACTGCCTCCGGGATGTTTAAACAAAGGTGTGGCTGAGGTACTAGAAGTACCGTGCGGGCTACTAGAAGGTGTTACTGCGGGGTTATACTGAGCCCCGTCTGGATTTTGTGGTGTGAAAGGGTGATAAGGGATATGAGCACTCCCTTGTCTCTCTATATGGCTCGCTCTAGGAACTTGACTATCTTCTGGGCTAGACTCAAAAGAATGTTGGTCAAGGCCTACTTTATACCATTTTCCACTATGAGTGCAACCAATAGCTTCAAGATCACTATCAGAATATACGGACATTACTTGTCTATGCTACTCTTCAGAAGCTATGCATAGTTTTCCTTTTTCATACAAAAGAATTTTAATCCATAAGTTCAGAGAATTTAAGAACTTACCCCTGTGTGCTTGGAATAAGTTCCTCTCAGCTTCGCTGAAGCTTTTTCTCGTATCTACTGCAAACTTGGTGATGAAACCTTCCAGCAGACTGTTCAACCAGAAGTCTACCGCACGGGACACAGAATTATTTACCCTCTTCAAAATGCTAACTAGCTCAGGCGTCCAAGCGACGGGTTGAGCAACATTCACAGTGGGTCTAGTATCTGCTAGCTTGGCTAGCCATGCATGCAACTCGAGTGCAAATGTGACAAATAAAATTTCGTGAAGGTCTGTATAAATATACTTCTGCAACTAGTCTTCTATCTGAAGCCTAGAGCTTCTATTTTCTCATTCGGCGAACTCTCTAGCCTTTGAATCAAACCAGTCTTGAATTTCTTTAGCTATAGGATTCCAGTAGCACATTTCCTTCAAAATAATAGTGTTGAAGCCGAAACCATTTGTTGGTTGAGCAAGTCTCAAGGCAACAAGTCGCAAGGAAACAGAACCATTTGTTGGCTGCTTTTTGGACAGACCCGGGTTTTAATGAAGCGCAGCAACAAACACCCCTTGGTGCACTAGCCCTCTCGGCAACGAGCTGCACAGCAGCCCAAGGTCTCACCCAAAGTGGCTATGGGGGGCTAAGGAATCAGGCTTCCTTAACCTTGGTGACGCGAAGACTGCAATCCTCTCCCCTCCAGGGAGTCCTTGGCATGGAACTCTTCCGTAGATCTCATAGTGCGACAGCGCTGAAACTCGTAGCAGCCTAGCTGTGCGGTATCTTCGCTTCGACGCCTGAGGTGATCACCCTCGGCGTTCGATATAGTAACGTTTCCGGCCCTGCGCCACGACGCAGCCTCACTTCTCAGCGCCGCAGCGACGGTGTTCTACAGATTTCTTTGATACTTAACCATTATAGCGTTGAAGGAAGCTTTGAGAACGGACTTAACATATTCATAAAGATAATGCAATGTTCATGAAAGAACAGATAACAACACAGACATGCATTCACGCGAACACTAACATAGAAACAAGACTTATGGAATTCACCTCCACAGGAAACCACATCCTCGAGAAGTATATCTTATATTAACTCAAAGGGAAGTTATACAGTAATGCTGCGCACACAGCTGTAGCCTTAGATCTTTCGAGGAAACTCCATGCACACAGCTGGGAGCCCTTCTCTTAGATCTACTCTCTTCCTCTACAGAGATTACAATGGTTCAGATGTCGACTCAGACTGTTTGCAACTCAGGGATTAGCTTCACAGCTATCCAGTTCTAACTCTTGTCTTCTAACAACACAGTAGAAAACAATCAACAAACAACCAACCAACTTTCTAAAACTAACCAACCTTCTCCCTTATCAATTATACATATATATAGGTGGCCCTGAGGGTCGCACCTTTACAAAACTGTGGACCTTTCCCAACAGTATTCCCCCAAAACCCTAACCGCGTACATGGATAGGTGTACTGTAGGCGCCGCTTGTAGTCACGTCGCCACTTCCTGCAGGCTCCGTGATTTCCGACGCAGATTGCAGGTATGGGTTTCGCTTCATCGTTTATTGCTCCATGTCCTTCTCCTTTAATGCCTTGGTCCGTTGCTTCTTCCTTGGTTAGAGCAACCATAACTTCTGTACTTAGCCTTAATGAGGGTAGCTGAGCCCTCTACTTCGTTGCTTCATTTATTACGGTAGCTGAGCTTTTTACTCGGCCACATTCATTCTCCTTTGGCGTGTGCGCACGAGCTCCGCGATTGCCGGTCCGTGATCTGCGTTGAGCTCGTCCATCTGGCACCGTACTACGCACTTATTTGCTTCTGCCCAAAAATTGGTGCTTATACAAAATTAGCATTTTCCTCTCGACACTTGTGCTTTTTCCTCAAAATTTGCAGCTTTACTATAGCTGCGGCCTATGCTCCAACAACAACCAAACTCAAAATATAGAATTAATCTCCAAAACTTGGATTCCCTTAGGCTTACAATATTGCTTTATTTATATGTTTTTCTCTTATTACAAAATGGTCCACATGACCAACTCGACTAATCTAATAACTCTTATGCTTCCGCAAAAAGTGGCGAAAGGTCCTTTTTCCGTGAAATGACCCTTTCGCACCTGTCGGCTTCCACACTTCGTGCGGATCTATCCTGTGCCAACAGGCCCCCAACAAAAACTTGTGGCTCGTCCTGAGCCACCTTAGCTGGACACTGTTGCTTTTTTGTACTACTATTGAAAGTCATCATAGGCGGTCCAGATCTGGTCGACTGTTTCTTTTATTGATGCACGAAGCTGTGTACTTTCTGTTACCTGCTGCTTTGTTGGGTGGTCACATACCTTTTGTCGTACCTCTTGTAACTGATCTTGTACCTATTTCATCTCTGGAACTATTCTTGCGATGATAGCTTCAGCCTTTGCTTGAAGCTCATTCAAATGTGTCGCTCGATGTTGTTTCCTTTCGTCAGATTTTTCTGCTCGTTGCTTCATACTCTATAGTTCTGCAGTATTTTCCATTTGTATCATTATGGGCATCGTCTTAAATGATCCTTTAAACATTTTCCAACTATTCTTTGGCTTCATGAAGTGCTCTCTTTAGTGCAGCTAACTGGTCATTGTCAACCAACCTATCCCAGAATTTTGTAAGGCTTACTTCCATGTGTTGTGCTGCCTGTTCAATTTCTTGAATCTCTACCACCGCTTCCTCTATCGCCATCTGGTGACTCTGAACTTGTGCGGGTGGATTCTTTGGTGTGACTCGGGTCTGAAGCTCTACATTTTCCTTTCTGAGATCGGTGACGACGACTCCTAACATCATAGCTTGGGCTTCCGGGGCAACATCCAGATCTATCCCTACCTTCTTGCATGCCTTGGCAAGTGCCCGTTCTAACCGTGTCCTTTCTTCGACGATTTTTTCCTTCGCAATGAGTGCGATAGCCTGCTACTGGATAACCTTCTCTTTCTCTATAAGGGTTTCTTCTAATCGAGCCTTCTCTTTGACGACTTGTATTTTCGTTGCGCGCCCTGCGGTATGTTTGGCCTGAAGGTGTTCTGCTTTCACCTCGATGTGTTGCAGTTGCTGCATGTATTCGACCATTTTGTTGTGCATTGTAGCCTTGCGGTCACGGACCTCTGCACTTTTTGCTGCTTGGACTCGATGTAGTGTCAACATTGAGAGTAAGTTGAAATCAACCATTGCCAAATTGGCCTTCCGAATCGCATTGTCCAAGGTATCATCTCCTATCAGGAAGGCATGGGTTTCAACCTGGATGATGCTTTGTTGGGTGCCCATGGCTACCTCAACTCAGGGGTTCAGAAGGGTTTTCTCAATGTCTCCATGTGGTACCCTGATGTTGATTATTGTATTTTCCATCGTGTTTAATTATTCCCCTATGTACTGGAAATTTTTGGTGGAATGTTGTGTAACCTTCCGGCAGTTACACTCTACGATCTGTGTCATACTATCCACTAGATTGTCGGCCTGCTACGCAGTGAGCCCGGCCTGTGTACTACCGCCGTCATGGTCCATTATGTTCTTTGTCCTTCATTCTTCCTACTAGAGTTCAAGCTCTGAATCTATTGGGGTGTTGGCTGTTGAGGCCCCATCATGACTAGATTCTACCATCTGGTCCTTCGCATCAGTCTCCTGTTTTGTGTCCTCCTTCTGGTTGGCCGAAGCTTCATCTTTCTTGGCTAGGTCTTGTCATCCTGCTGCATGTGCCTTTGCAATGTCCTCCAGATCTGTAGGAATCTTCCATACCTTTGGACAATGGGAGATGATGTTGTCAAGCTCGGATTTAGTGAGCTTGTACTATGTTTTCACCCATTGTTTGGTTGGATCTGCATGTGCCCGAAGATAAATCGTGTGTATTTCGATAAATACCTGGGCGATGGATTGATACTTCGTCGTAGCCTGCAGTGTGATCTATGGTATCATTAGTGCATCCATCTACATCCTTTCCAGCCAAATATAAAACTGAATAGCATTTTCCTGCTATTGATCCTTGTCAGTGGTCGCCCATAAGTTCTGGTACCTCGCACTGTAGCACACCCGTGGTCTCGGGAGGTCCACCCCTTGGTAGTCATCTGGTTCCCTCCATACTTTTAAGGCAATGAGGAGGAGTAACCATGAGTATGTAAATGGCCATCCGTGTTACTAGGCGTCATATGCATCCTCGGTTAGTTCATGTAACAGGAACTAATCCCAGTTCATTTGTTCTCCTACGGCACATCGTTCCGTCACTGTAAGGACCCCTGAACTACATTACAGTGGTCGGTTTTTTCTCGTTACTTTGACTGCTAGTATCTTTGTTGCGACTCAGACTACCTAGCTGTTAATTGTGCGGATCAGGTAGCCTCGGGAATCTTTCTCTACTCTGTACTTTATGGCCAACTGTTCGGCCCCTTTCTTTTCATTATCCTTACCTTGGAAAAACTGCAATGGGTCGACTCCCTCTTGAGGGAGGATAGTGATTCTGGAAATGAGGTTGACTGTAACTGGGATTCTCTCATGTAGCCACAGGGATGTATCATGGAAGCATGTGAGGAGTTGCTTAACATATGCGTTAATATGTGCCAGGCGCCCACAATGCGGTAGGAGGGTGATGCCAAGAAGTCCTGACTGTGCCAATCCCAGTGCCCATTCCTTTGGTTCTTTTGTAGTCAGCCCTCCTGCGTGGGGAACGTCTTCATAAGCCTCCGCATATTCCTTAAACTTGGCCAGGTCATGGTCAGTGTATTGTAATCTTTTTAACTTGGTGGTAATGTCCCTGGTTTCCGGAATTCCTGGGGGCATTGGTACGACTGTGATGGCGTATTTTTAGTTCTTGTTGATCCTCAGCGTGGGCGCCCCAATCCGATGGGGTGGAACGTATTCTGAAAGCATGGGACCATCATATCCCTCCTACTTAGCTTCAGTGGCTGAGGGCCCTGCGGCGGCTTTCGTGCTCCTGGTGGATGCCCAGGTGGCCTTCTTTTTCTCTCGACAAGAGTCGGGAGGCCTCGTCACACTTCGTTTCTTCTTCTGTGGGACTGAAGACATGATTTATGGTTGCTGCTGCATAATTGGGGTGGGTAATGGTCTCTCACTTCTCCCACTTGAAATGCAAATGGCCATCCACCAATTCATCTGAATCTTGCTTAAGACACAATGGTTGGGTAGATTCTTGCCTCCATTTTATGGAGGAAGTCGCTCTAGCTATCCGATCATGGGTAAGAAATGCTGAATCCGATGTCGATTACCCAAATCCATCACATGCGTCGACATTAAATTAAGTGGTTTTTCATTTTTGCTATTAGTTACTATGACTAACTGTGCATTTATTGTGGAATTGAATGCCGCCGTTCGACTGCGGCATGCTTTTTTTTATATATTGGCACAGTGATTACCATTGTGTCGATGTGGCATCATATTGTTGGATTCTTTACTGCGGTTGGATTTTGCAGGTTTTGATGGGTCGCTATTATGTACTTCTCAATGTTATTTGTTGGTGATTCTGCTGTGATCCATCCGATTATCGCAGTTAGTTTTTGATGATGTGGTTGCTGCTGGATTCGCTTGGGCTCAGTGTTCAGGGATGTGGTTATGTTTCCTGACTTGTCAGAATGTTTGTTCATTTCTGAGGATTTTGTCGAAAACAGATCCTGAAACTCATTCACCATACCTACAACAAGTCTGCAATGAACACTGCCTACTCGTTGAAATCTCAACCTTGCAACTTCGTTTTCAATTTTGAAGTTAAATGCAAAATTATCCTATTCAACTACAATTCCAAGTCCAAATCGCATTGCATGGCTGGTTGGCATTTATTGAACCCATGTGACTGGAAGGTGCTTGGGGCATCCAACTAGGGTTTATTGGGTTAATTGGTGTGGATGGTCAATGTGAAAAAAATGCTTTTGATTTCGAAACCAGGGTCCATTGGGGTTTTGGTTGTTCATTTGCACATTGTGGGAGAGGGAAGCTTGGGAGATTTCCTTTGTCTAGGTTAAATACTTGGCAATGCAATAAATCAATCAAATCACTAAATCATTCATGAATTCAATAAATTAAAAGGTAAATGAAATGGGTACTGACCTCTTTGGGAGGCATTGCATCCTCTGTGGCTTCTTGACCTCCTCAACAACCTCCTTCACCTACTCTATGACCTCCTCAACCTATTCGACCTCCACTGTGACCTCCTCGACGACCTCCTTCACCTCCTCTATGACCTCCTCAACCTATTCGACCTCCACTGTGACCTCCTCAACCTCCTATGTAAATTCCTCGACCTTCGTCGTGGCCTCTACAACCTTCTCCACCTCTTATGCAAACGGTGTGACCTTTGGAAACTATGGCATGAGAGTAGAAAGGTGAGAATGTGGCTATGGCTGGAGGGAGTGTAATGCCAATGCCTAATAGTGAGCAGCTTAGCAGAGTTACATTTGAGATGGATGCTAGTGATGAATCCTTACTATGGTGGAGTCGTATCGAATGAGTCCCTAATTTGAGAGCAGAGAAAGAACATGGAAGAAACCAAGCAATGTAGTGTTAATTCAAACAATTTATATTACCCCTATCTAAATATATTTAATATAATATAATTGAGTAACATGTTAGGATGTACATAGGATATAGAAAATATTTTCAATAAAAAAATTAGAATATGATTCAATAAATTTTTGTGTTACTGGTTGTGCAAGTTAGGGTTTTCATTTAGTCCTCAAACTACATGTAAACATCTAGATTTAGTAAAATAGTTATATATAAAGATTTCTAGCCCAAAATATAGTGCCATTGGTATAATTATAAAATAATACAAACCAAGGTGTTTTTATCCTACATTTCAAACATGTGAAGGAAATATTGGCACCATGGTAGTTGTAGAAGTTTTATCTCTTGAAAAGGCTTTTTTTGGAGGGGGTGGGACCAATGGGTTCTTATAATTCCACCATCATATTTTATTGGATGGTCAAAATTGAATGGTCTTAGTGGGATAAAGATAGCATTTCATATAACATCTTGTATATATTTCATCAATAGATGATTGAAATTGCTATATTTGTAGTAATTGTAAATATAGCTAGTAGAGTAGTCCCCAAAATTAGGTATTTACTAGGCTTTTGAGGAGACCCAAATTTATTCTTTTTTTTTTGCAACAATTAGATTGATTAGGATAGAGAGATGTACCAACATACTTAAACATTTATATTTTTCATTTAGCAAGTATAAATCCAACTAAGAAGTATGCACACAAAAAATACATGTGGGGTACTCATATTTGGATTCCCTTGGATTCCTTTGCTATTACACCAAGAGTAGTATTGAATTAGAAAGGATATATATAAGATTTTATCTTCCTTGTGCCCTAGAGTATATCAAAATATCTAGAGGTATACTTGATACAATACTTAGGTGTCATTTTAATAGTTTGTATCTATAATGAAACAAGTTCAACACTTTTGGAGATCACTCTCAAGTACTTTGGATTTGGATAGTACAACTAAGGACATGGTCCATTTATCTTAGTTATAGCTATGAAAGACTATTCAAGTACTAATTTTGGAAACCAGATGGTGGATCAAAGATTTATACATCCTAACACTCTATTAACCATAAGACCTTAGTACAAAGTCCTATGACCATAATTTCTAAATTTAATAAGTAAAATAAAATCCTAGAAATGTTCTTGAAAGCTCATCCTCAACACAAGAATAGAATGAAGAGGTGAATTTTATATTTTCAAGTAGGAAGAGGTAATAAAGAGGTGAATGTTTATTTTGTTTGTATTTTTGTTTATTTTGTATTTTTTTTTAATATTTTTTTTTACAAAACATGCTTCCCAAGAGGTTGATTTAGTAAACCTAATGTACATTACCATATAAACTCCAAATCCTTAAATGCGTGTTTGCATTACATATTACTTTTGTACACTTTAGTAAAATTTAAATCTCACTTACGTTCCCTTAATAGTTTAATGCTTAAACTTAGTCTTGTTAAAAAAGTATGATGAGATTAAGGCATAAGAGGCCCCATAACATACACCCCTAACTTTAAATGCTTCAATGCACAACATATTTACTTTTATAAACTTAACTTAAACCACTAGATTTGAAATCTCACTTTCATTCATTTAATATTTTTGTCCATAATTATCATGGCATGGGAAGAACCACTTGAGTCACGTGAAATCATTCATGCCACAAGATGGGCCACTATGCATGTCGATGTCCTAAGAAGAAGGAAAAGAACAAGAAACAAAAGTAGTTGGCAAGGATGGAAAAGCATTCAGAGTGGATGAGTTAGCACCCAAGCTAGAGACAACCTTCTCCATGGTATCATGTCTTTTCACTAACACCATCTCTAGTGTAGGGTGGTATATGCTGGACAATGGATCATCCAAACATGTGACATTCAATAAGAAGGATTTCAATAGACTTAAAGAGAAAGAAGCTGGCATACAAGTAGAGTTACGCGATGATGCCACATATCTAGTAATTCATCATAATAAAGTGTAGCACTATTAGAACATTTGGAATATGAGATTTGGTTGCTTGCACTGTGGAGCACTTCCACCCTCGAAGGAAATAGTGCAGGGATTTCCAAACTTTGTGATCTATAAGCTAGGTATGTGCAAGGGTTGTGCACTTGGAAATCATACAAAGATTTCTTTTCCAACTAGTGTGCATAGATCAAGATAGTAATTTCTTGATATGATTCATTAAAATGTATGTTTACCTATGTCATCGACTTCTTTAACTGGTAATATTTATTATGTTTCATTTATTAATGATTCCTCTCCCTTTGGTCTTCGAGTTCACTCCCTCTCCCTCCTACCTCAAGCATCGCTTAACACTATGTCACCCTCCATAAAGACCTATATATACTTTATGAAGACCAATGATCAAGTATTCAATAAGTTTCATGAGTTTAAGGCTCTTGTGGTTACATGCAATTAATAGTTTTATGCCTAGTGTGCAGACCAAACTATCATAGAATCTTACATTACTATGCAATAGGATAAGGAAACCTACCTTAAGAATTGTATGGATGACAATTCTCATACATACTAACGAACTTTCTTCATTGAATTACTTTGATGCAAAGCATTTGTAGTGTTCGATTTTGTAGTAGTACTTCAAGTTTTTCCTATGTAACATCTTTAGAGGGAAAATCCTTCCATTGAATGAATTATAAAATACTTTGACATTACTATTCCTCAATTTCAACATTCGATTATTAATTCCTATGTTGCACCAAGTTTCCTGTATCTAGGGATATGCACCCAATAAATTGTAGGTTCATAGACCTATTAAGTTTCCCACGATTGGGTCCTAGACCTACACATTGTAGGTTCATAAGCCTACGATTGTCCTAGCTTGTACCTTCGTACCTTCATAGTCTAGGTACAATTTCTAGCACAAACAGGAGGTGCATTTCCTTAGTACTTATAAGCTTCTCTCTTTTTCGAGAATCATTTAATATTCTCTACTAAACAGGGCCAACCATGTGAAGTTGGAAGCTCTTATGTCCCCTCCCCCCCCTCACATCACTCTCAATTCCCCATAACCCGACAAAAATATCTATGTACAAAAAAAATAAATGTGTTTTCTATCATACTATATAACAAGCAATGTTTCTAATTATAACATACAGGAGAATGGAAAAAACACTAAGAAACAATTAATTTATTAAACGTACCAGCAAAAAAAATCAATATTTCTATCGCAATATTAAATATTCAAAATATATGGAGTAGATATTATTACACTTCAATGGACTTCATTATCTTCTCCATCTGAGTCATCATCTGTATCATCTGATGATCCAGATTCAACATTGTAAGGATTGGCCATATCATCATCGTCGTCGATGTCAGTTACGATCATCATGTCATCATTGATATCATCTTCATGGACATTGTCTGATACATCATCTGATTCAAGAAATTCTTTGACATCTTATTCTGGAACATGATCATATAACTCATGTTGATTGTGATCATCTTCAACGACATCTTCTTCTTCAAGAATGTCTTCATTACCTTCATCTACGTTATAATTTACCGGCCTTCCCCTTGGATCGTGTCTCACAGCAAATGACCAACCCACTCTCCGTGGAACCTCAAAGTAAAATACATGTTCACATTGGGTTGGAATAACATAGGGCTTTGTTCCTGGCTCAAGCAACCTTGTATTTACCATGGTAAATCCATTATCATGTTCAATAATTGTTTTATTAGGATCACGTGGATTCAATCGACACCTGTACCATTTAACAATTAACAAAAATACCTTGAAGGAGTTAAAGTCACACTGAAGAATGTCCTCCAGATACCCATAGTATCGATTTTCAAAGAGTTCTGGATGTCTATCACTTCTAGAAGAGACATTGGTCACCTCAAAGACTTTAGATATCCCACAATCCAATGTTTTCTTCGTGTCATCCAACTTTTTGTTGTGATATCTACAGCCATTGCACCACATAGCCTTATGGTGTTTTACCTACAACAAGCCATACAGGAAAAGATTATATAATGATCCAATATTTATGATTAACTAGTGCATGTTTATAATGCCATATAACAAGGAAAAAAATCAGCATGTACAACGACAATATTTTTTAAAGAAAAATAAGTAGAGTGGTTGATTAATATGCTTATCTGCTTATCTTTTAAACCTCTTGCTAAATCAATTTCCCTTTGTGTTAGATTGGTATCTCCGATTGCGATGTGCATCTTTAACCAATGAAGCCACACCTTCCCATGATATTCCATGACCAGATTGTTCACATCGTTCGATCCATACCTTCATCCAATCAAGATTGTTTGCGACGTATAAATGAATTGCATCCCACTCTTGACCAACTGTTTGATGACAATAAAATTAAAATTCAATACAAATGTATAGTCACTTAACATGAAAGTATATTATTACACTCTAAATTGATGCAAAATATTGATATAAAAATAGAATATGTATGATATATATACATAAAAATAAACAGTCAAATGTGTAATATTACCTTTCACCTTCCTCAATCTACCTTTCCCCTTCGGGTACTCCCCTTCGAAATCTTTATTAGAGTCCAGATCACAAATGCGATGTAAATTGAGCTTTGATGCTAATATAGGAATATATTCACTAATATACAACATGTTTTGGTATACCATATATCCCTCCATCATAGAACCCTCAGCATATGCTCGTTGTCTGACCAAACCCTTCAAAAATTTCAAGTGCCTCTCAACCATCCACATGGACCTTGAGTGCGCAGGTCCACACAGTGCAATCTCCTCAACTTGGTGTATGAGGTAGTGTTCCTGTGCATTGAAAAATACCAAAGGTGGATGCTTCTGCATTGAAAAATACCAAAGGTGGATGCTTCTGCATTTCACACATGAGATGAGGAATTTCTCTCCTCCAATACTTTATGTCTTCTTTATGGAATTCTTTAGATGACAACCAGCTACAAGTGACATGACAACCCAATCAAGAGATTAAATGAAAAAAAACATTATATTATGTAACATGAATTAGAGAACGAAAATCAAATATAAGTTCTATGTTGAATTAAACAAACACTAGTAAGTGCATGGAAAAAATCACCACTTACCTCATGTATTTCCTCAGACTATATATTATTTGCTTAACATTGTTGTCAAAGTTCTCCGGGATAGAGAGAGGTAGAACATACTGTAACAATAATATACAAATCGTTTCATTTTATCAACAAAGAGTAGACAAACAAAAATACCAACCATATTCACTGGAATATGAAAAAAAAAAAATTAAATGCATACCATAATAATTACCTTCATGAAGACATGCCAATCGTGCATTTTCACCCCCGCGAAATAACCTTTCTTTGTTATGATATTCTTCATGTTTGCACAAAATCCGGTCGGAAATTTAATTTTTCAAATGACTTCTTTTACAACATTACTTTGTTGGTTCGTTAACATCCATGGAAGTGAGTTTATATTAATTTGCTCTTCGTTTCTATGAAATTGAATGATGTCTTTCATTGCATGGTTGCTATCTTGAATGTCTTTGCGAATTTTGACAATTTTTTCTTTGTCACTCCTTCCATCCAATATTCGCCATAATTTTTCAGTCACATTCTTTCCGATATGCATTGTATCAAATAGATGAGCAATTTGTACGTGCTCATAGTAGGGAAACCTACTAAATTGTCTAGGATAAATTTTCATTCCTCGTGGAAGCCCATTAATGCCTTCATGATCACATGAACGACAATAATGAAATTACATAAATCAATGTCAATTACAGTAAATAACACACAATAAAAAAAATACAATATAACATTTCAAATACAATGATTCATATGTACCTTGATGATTTCTATTTTATTGCAACTTCCATAGGTGAGGTGTCGTTCTCTGCAGTTTTAATGCAGTCTCTTGCTTGCCATTGAATAGATGTTTTTTGGTAGTTCGATACATGTGATTCTTAGAGAGGAAGTGCCTATACTCATCAAACACCTCCTTTCCTAAGCTTTTTGAATGACGAGATTTGATCTTAGGACCACAAGCTGGACATGCAAATTTCCCCTTTATCTAAAGACATACATAAAAAGATGGAATATCTATGTGATCAGTTATAATTCTTAACAAAATGACTTATTTATTTAGAAAAACATGCGTGCATAGTATATTAACTAGCTAGTTCGTAAAATTAAATGCAAATAAAGTGGAACTTATAATTACATACCACAAAAATGGGTTAACCCTGGGGCATCATGTATTTTCCATACAAGCATTGCATGGAATTGAAATTGCCTTTGTTGTATTGGTCTAGATATGTCATACATAGTGATGCCATTCCATAACTTTAGTAGCTTGTCAATAACAGGTTCAATATATACATTCATATCTTTGACTTGGTACTTACCTGATTGATTTCAACATATAAAAAATATAATTAAGAGACGTACCATTTAGATATATATACCATATTGCACAATAGAAAAACATTAAATATATATATGACATTATGCAACAAAATATGATAAATGAGATACCACTACATTAAAAAAAAATGTAGACACAATATACCTGTAACAATTATCGACACCATTATGTGCTCCCTCTTTATTGTCAACCATGGAGGAATGTTATTGTTGATAACAAAAATAGGCCACACGGAGTAAACGGATCTCATCTCTGCAAATGTATTGACACCATTTGCTGCCAAATAAATCCTAATATTAGAGGTTCTTCTTTAAAGTGAGGCCAATTTTCCTCCATATCTCTAAATGAAAACCCATCTGCAGGAATCCGAATAATGTTGTCTTGACTTCTATTCCGTGCATGGTAATCCATAAACTGCACTATGTTTTTGCACCTGAACAGTCGTTGCAAATGTGGAATAATGGGAATATAACATAGAAATTTGTGAGGCACCTTTTTTGTTACTTGATCTGTTTGATATCTACTGATATGACATTCAAGACATTTTGTTGCAAATTCATGCTGATTATAATATAGAACATGGTCATCGGCGCATGCATGAATTGCTTCATACTGCATTCCAATTTCTTTCATGATGGCAGATAGATCTCGATAGGTGCGAGGTAAAATATTTGACAGTGGTAACAAATATTCACCTATCATGCTACAATAAATTAAAATAAAAATCTACTAGTTAATATAATATAGAAATGATATTAATGAAACACATTTAATATTCCGTATTAAATTGACTTATGAATTAACAATAAAATTATTAGACAATCATATATATTATGTGATGGAATGTATTACATACCTTAACATACATGTGACTCATATGTTTGAAAGACCATTCATAACCTTCAAGTTCATTATCAACAATATAGAAGAGAGAATATTTGTCTTGGAGCCCTCATAAAGTGGTTCGTATTCCTTCTCAAGAAGAGGTATATCATGAATATCATCAAAATGATCATCATCATCCTCATCCATTCTAACATTAAATGAATCATGGATCAAAGTATTTGTAACATCATCTTCAACTATGTTATCAGTATGATCATATTCTTCAATATGATCATTAACGTGTTCTCCATTAATATTCATAGCTCTATGTTCCTCCGGTACTTGTTCTGGAAGCACTTCCTTCGGACGAAATGTAGTAGGATGTCTTTCCTTTATAATTACATGAAACCATCAATAGATCAAAGTTAATAAAAGAAATTCAAATGCAAAATGTAAAAATTTCAAATGCAAAATGTAATAACATCAATGATTTTGGAAGAAAAAAAGTAAACAATTGACCTATTGGTCAAATAGGTGCATCCAAAATTTCCAAGAAACATAAAAATTGACCCAATTACTAAGCAAAGCTACTCAAATATAACTCAAAATTTCCCATACTATAAACTAAGGTAAGATAAACGATGCTATGGTTTCTATAGAGAAAATAAAAGAGAAACAACTTGCCAATATAGTCGTTATTTCTATTATCATGGAAAGTGACACAAATCTAGAGAGCTAAGTGCTTTCCTCAGTGAGTGGGTTACTCTCACTAACGAACAAATAAATGAGTTATTCTACTATACCCTAGATTCAACATGCACACAAGAAAAAAATAATATAATATAATAAATATTAAATATTAAAATAATATTTATTGTCCATTCTAGTCCCAATCTATTGAAACATGTTGAAATATTATAACTTCTAAGAATATTATATTTGTACTTTATTATTCCGGAGATGTTTCATTCCTCCATGAAGACCTTATTGTATATCCGGAGATGTTTATTCCTCCATCGGAATGTGGTAACTTGGGTTATTAGACTTCCCTAGTGGGGTCGGCCCAGAGTCAGTTGTAATGGGGTGTTTAACCCAGTGGTTAAAGTTGGGGCTGATCTACTTAGTGTAAAAGTCAAGTCAAAGTTGTGTATAAATAGGGGAGGTGTGTTCCTCATTTAACACATATTACACTCACTTATGAATAACGCATAGGTGAGGGAGAGATATGCTATGGAGGAGAAGGATCTCATGTCTAGGGTCTACATCTTTGTATTTGTTGGTCATCTATATTGAGGAAGCTTTGCTGGGTTTTCTACCCCATGAGGATTTCCCAAGATAAATCTGTGTCTCTTGTGTTTATGTTGTGCTTGTTGTTCTTTCAATGATATTGTATATGCTATTGTTGTGAAATGAAATGCAATGATGATATTTTATGTCCTATCATATTGAATATTAACATGGTATCAGAGCTAGCCTGAAGGAAGGCAATGTATGGCACTTACGACACCTGCTTCACTTGTGACAATTTGAAGGTTAGGGTTTTATATAGCAAACACCAGTCATCGTGGAACTTTCTCTATAAATCCATTTTGATGAAGGTTCAGGATATGAAACCTTTACAGGTCGTATATAACATCCCCCTGTACCTTGTATCCAAAGGAAAGCCTCTAATGTGTTGTACTTTGTGATTTATGATCAGTACAAGTTAGGTTTTCTGCCTCTTCTAGATCTCAGTCATAAACAGGTGACCAAGGAAAAAAGGTCACAACTTGGGCTAGGAAGCTCCAAATGAAATTTAGTAAAAATTGACAAGTAGAGTACGGACTGTAGTTTCTCAAGTATGGTTTTCAAAGGCCTAAGTTGAACTAGTGACACGTGGTATGCCATATAAGTTCTCTCTCCTGTTTTATCCCATAAACAGGTCACGTTGCGACACTTGGAATAACTCTCTCTCATAGAATCCAATTGAGGTCAGACCTGTGGGGTTGGAAATATGACAGGTCAGGATACCGCAAGCTGAAATTTCAGACCCTGTGGATTTGTAATTTCAGAGAGGCACCAGAAACAATCAGGTGCATATTTCTGTCAAAACAAAATTGGATTATGAGCACCTTCATTCTTGGCTTATCACTGCTGCGGGAATTTAGGGCTTCGGAGAAAGTTGGAAATTTTGGAATCGGAGTCCATAGCTGAATGATCCTCAGAAAAATCGAAATTTAGAGACCAAGATAAAAAAATTTGGTTGGTCAGAAGGCTGGGCTTGATTAAACCCTAGTTCGGGATTTTGATCGGAAAGGTGGAAAATTAGGGCTTCTGCAAAGACCACAGTTGGAAGCTCCTTAGAAAAATAGAAGTTTAGAGCTTTGGATCAAACCTTTTGATTGGATATTGTATTGATGAGGATACTATATCGATGATGTGGATATTGTATTGATGTGGATACTTGTATCGATGATGAGGTTACCTGTTCCGACGATGAGGTTGAAGATGAGGTTGTTGGTTACGACAATGAGGTCGATGCATGGTCATTAGAATTTTTCTAAGTGGATGAGGAGGGATTGTATCATCCCTAGACTTAAGTCCGTGAACAGATCCGTAGACTCTTATCTTCAAGAAAGATGTTGGTGAATGATTTAATGTGCACTCCTGGACTACTCAGCATAGCAATAGGTGATCATTCACAAAACCTGTAATGATATAATGTTCGCTCCTGGATTAGTAGGTGATCATTCACAGGTTGTAAATCCTAGATCTGATCTAGGTCACACCCCAGTTGAAATAGTACTGGCTCTGTGGTTACTAGAATGATGTAATGTTCGCTCCTAGACTGCTTAATGCAGTAGCAGGTGATCATTCGCAGGTCCTGTAATGATGTAATGTTTTCTCCTAGACTGCACAGTGCAGCAGCAGGTGATCATTCATAGGTGATCAAATCCTAGATTTAATCTACGTCACATACAGTATGAAAAAGGACTGGCACTATGGTTGGGATTGCATCATCCCTGAATGCTTGGTTCAAAATGTACGTGATGGGGATTTCATCATCCTGGAACCACTAGTTCAAAATGTACGTGATGGGGATTGCATCATCCCTAGACTTCGGTCCTTGAATTGATCCATAGACATATGTCTCGTAGAATTGGTCCCTAGTGGATGAGAGGGGATTGCATCATCCCCAGACTTCGGTCCCTGAATTGATCCATAGACATATGTCTTTGAAAAAGAGGTCCTTAGACTATGTCTAAGTTGACAAGTGGACTACATCGTCCCCAGACATGTTATGGTGTCTTAAATGGATCATGTGTATTGCAGGGTATGCTGCTATGATACTGTTGATCGTGATGATCTAGATGACGATGTTATTGATCGTGATGATCTAGATGACGATGTTGTTGATCGTGATGATCTAGATGATGATGTTGTTGATCGTGATGATCTAGATGACGATGTTGTTGATCGTGATGATCTAGATGACGATGTTGTTGATCGTGATGATATAGATGAAGATGTTGTTGATCGTGATGATCCAGATGATGATGTTGTTGATCGTGATGATCTAGATGACGACGTTGTTGATCGTTATGGTCTAGATGACAATGTTGTTGATCTTGATGGTCTAGATGATGATGTTGCTGATCGTGATGGTCTACAGGACGATGTTGTTGATCGTGATGGTCTAGATGATGATGTTGCTGATCGTGATGATCTAGATGATGATGCTGTTGATCGAGAGATCTAGATGATTATGTTGATCGGTAGATCCAGACGATGAGGCTATTGATCGAGTGATCTAGATGATGATGATGTTACTGTAGCTGTTCGAGTGCTACAAAAGATGAAGACTCAGTACTGAAGATGTTGATGTTCCAATATTGAAGATATTGAAGATGTTCCAGTAACTATTTGAGTTAATGATGATGTATGAAGAAAGCTTCCAATGATTTACAGATGTATCATGTATCATGTATCATGTAGTTGATGACTACTTGCTCCTGCAGATGTTGTTATAATATCCTTCTCATTAAGGGGGAGTGTTGAAATATTGTAACTTCTAAGAATATTATATTTGTACTTTATTATTATAGAGATGTTTCATTCCTCCATGAAGACCTTATTGTATATCCGGATATGTTTATTCCTTCGTCAGAATGTGGTAACTTGGGTTATTAGACTTCCCTAGTGGGGTCGGCCTAGAGTCAGTTGTAATGGGGTGTTTAACCCAGTGGTTAAAGTTGGGGCTGACCTAGTTAGTGTAAAAGTGAAGTTGGAGTTGTGTATAAATAGAGGAGGTGTGTTCCTCATTTAACACACATTACACTCACTTGTGAATAGTGCATAGGTGAGGGAGAAATATGCTATGGAGGAGAAGGAGCTCATGTCTAGGGTTTACATATTTGTATTTGCTGGTCATCTATATTGAGGAAGCTTTGCTGGGTTTTCTACCCCAGGAGGATTTCCCAGGATAAATCTATGTCTCTTGTGTTTATGTTGTGCTTGTTGTTCTTTCAGTGATCCTGTATATGATATTGTTGTGAAATGAAATGGAATGCTGATATTTTCTGTCTTAGCATATTGAATACTAACAAAACAATCAATAGATAAAATTAAATATAAGAAATATTAAAATAATACATACATTTACAAAAGCAATAAAAGAAAACATATATAATGCAAAACTTACAAATGGATGATATTCATGTCCCCCCTTAGCGTGTCCATGTTCCCTACAATGTTTTCTGGTTGTTGTGATCAAAATTCTTCTCCTCTTAAAGCCCCTACTTTGACTACATGGACAATAACATTTCCCATCACCTCTTCTTTCAACTCCTTCCCACAATCTAGCAAGCAATTGTCGATTTTGTTCCTCTGGGTCAGGAATATTGCTAATTGACATTTTCTCGTAAAGAGCTTGAATGAAGATTATCAATATTAGAAAATCAAGCTCCACACTTCACTCGCTTTAATCACAAAAACAAGAGAAATAATGAAAAACAGTCCACCGAAAATAGTCCGCAATCCGTCACGCGCTTATATAGAAAACATGTCGAAATGTTTCAGAATTTGTAGGTTTTATAATATTACATATCGTCGGATTTCCAACGAACGGAATAGATGTCGGATATTTTCCATAATAGAGAAATATCCGACATTCCTGCCATACCACCAATGGATAAGAACTTCGTATGGCAGGCATTTTTGCATTGTGATGTCGTCGGTTATCCGACTTCAACGGGCTAAAGTACCCGATGTTTCTACCATACCATTGATGACTAAGAACATCAGATGGCAAGCATTTTTGCATTGAACGGTCATCGGTGATCCGACGTCCACGTCTAATATATCCAACTTTAAATTAAGTGTTGACCGTCAAATAACCAAATTCCTGGCCGTCAGTTGTATGTGTCGCCATACTAGGGAAATATTAAGCTAGATATCCTTTGGCAATGGTCAATATTCATCGGAATGTCATTGGATATCCGACGTAACCTTGTATCATTTTTAAAAAACTCATCAAATTTCATAAATTTGAAGGTGAAATCAAACGACAAAGTCCTTTTTGTCGGAGGTTGTCGGATTTTTTCATCGGATTTTGGGTTCAAATCCACTAGTGTTCCATTATGGAGATTATGAACACGGATGAACCTCCATGAGAAGACCTTCACCATCGATCATCTTTCCTACCCTCATTGGATTTTGTGGAGAATGCTATCACAACCATTTTTACACTAGATGTCTATCCTTTCCCACTGTCACCGATCCTCACTTGCGATACGGTTAGGGAAGGAAACATGGAAAACATCACGCCCACCATCCCGATTGACATCTCGGTTACACCGGACATCATGGAATATATTCACATTGGCCAGAGTTTCTCTCCCGAGGAGCTCGCCACATTCACGGCCTTATTCAAACAATTTCGAGACATCTTCGCATGGACCTACCTACGAGGAAATTCCCGAGATTGATCCTACCATTGTTTTGCATGAGATCAAAACATATCCCAACGCTAAGCCTTTCCACCAAAAATTACGACCAGCACACCCCCGAAAAACTGTGGTAATTAAAGATGAGATTGAAAAGCTCTTGAAGGTCGGCTTCATCTATCCTATTCCTTTAACATAATTGGTCTCCAATGATGTCCCTATGGAAAAGAAGCAGGGTACTATTAGGGTCTGTGTCGATTATAAGGAGCTTAACAAGGATTTTCCTAACGATAACTACCCTTCTTCCTTCATAGATCAGATCATCAAAAATTTCTCTGAGAGCGTCATCTTCTCATTTATGGATGGATTTCCGGTTATAATCAAATTGCGATCCACCCGGCCGACCAACACAAGACTGCTTTCATCTTCCCTTGGGGTACGTTTTCCTATCATAAACTCCCCTTTGGTCTTAAAAATGATGGTGCTACATTCCAAAGGGCCATGTTGTATGATTTTCATGATGTGAAGGACTTTGTGGAGCCCTATCTCGACGATCTTCCTGCTCATTCACAACATCGTGAGTTCCACATTGATCATCTGACGGTTGTATTCCTCACAAGTGCATTTTCTGCATCGAATGAAGATTCCTCCTAGTTTTCATCATCTCAAAGGATGGGATCTGCATTGATCCCTTGAAGGTGGAAGCCATTGTCACTCTCCCACCTCCTATTGATATCACGGAACTACATATTTTGCAAGGGAATGCAACTTACCTATGATGTTTTGTATGTAATTTCACTCAAAAGACATCGGGCTATATGCGTTTGCTGAAGAAGGACGTCCCTTTCATCTGGGATGGCCAAGCCCAACAATCCTTCGACAATTTGAAGTCTTCCATCATTCATTCCCCTCTGCTCTAACCGCCCAATTACTATAAGTATTATAGCCTTTATCTTGCTGCTTCCGCCACCACAATCGCCATGGTCTTGGTCCAGGAAGAAAACAACACCTAGGAACATGTGATCTATTACCTGAGTAAGGGTCTTATTGACTCTGAAACCCATTATTCACATGTCGAGAAACTCTCTCTCGCGGAATTCATTGTCATCCAAAAGTTCCATCACTACATCCTACTTCGTACCACTACTATTATTTCCGACTCGAACCCCATGTACCACGTTCTTACACGTCATGTGCTTGGGGGAAAGTATTCACGTTGGATTGTGATACTTCAAGAATTTGATCTCCTCTTTGAGAAATCCAAGTCAAATAAATCCTTGGTGTTTGTGGAGCTCATTTGCGATATTCCCCATGTTTATTCGGGAACTGAGCCCATCGACTCTCTCCCCAATGAGTCGTTGTTTCTCATCAGCATGTCTGACCCATGGTATGGAGATATCACACTATATATTCAAACCCAACAATTCAACCCCCAACTATCTTGTGACGACCGTCGTCGTATATGCCACCACGCCAAGTATTACTTGATCATCAGTGATACCTTGTATTGTTGTGGTGTTGACTCTATCCTTCGACTTTGTTTAACACATGAGGAGGCTGAACATGTACTGAATGACTGTCACTCCAGGGCTTGTGACGGTCATCTTTCTGGGATGGCTACATCCGAGAAAATACTAAGCGCGTGATACTACTCGACTTCGATCTTCAAGGACTGTATTGAGGTCGTTAAGAAGTGTCCCCCATGCCAACACATTCAATTCAAAAAGCGCTCCCATCCAGCTCCTTTACATCCAGTTGTTTCCGTTGGCCCCTTTGCTAAATGGGGCATAGATTTCATGCACTGTAATCCTACCTCGGTCGGGGGGCATGGTTATGTCATTGTAGTCATTGACTATTTTACTAAATAGGCCGAGGCTATTCCTACATACAATGAAGACAAAAAAACCGCTACACTCTTCATGTTTAACCATGTTATTGCATGATTCGGAGTCCCACAAGCCACTGTTACAAATCACGGATCTCATTTTCAAAACAATATGGTAGATGAATTGAGCACCAGATTGGGTTTTCGCCATGAGAACTCAACCCCATACTACCCACATTCCACTGGACAAGTATAGGCCATCAATAAGGTCTTGAAAACCATGATTCAATGCATGGTGGGTACACAGAAATCAAACTGGCATAACATGCTCTTTTATGACCTATGGGCATACAGGACCTCCATTAAGACTGGCACCGGGTTCACACCTTCCCAACTAGTTTACGGATTGGAGGTAGTTCTACCGATAGAGTGCGAGATTCCATCACTGAAACTTACAGTCGAACTTCTCCCACACACCACTGCCAAGGAAGAGATCTTCCTTCACTTGGAAAAACTCGACGAAACCTGCCGCAATGTTGCGCTTTCCAACGAAACGCATAAGAAACGCATTAAATCCCAGTACGATAAGTCATCCAAGGAAGAGATCTTCCTTCACTTGGAAAAACTCGACGAAACCTGCCGCAATGCTGCGCTTTCCAACGAAACGCATAAGAAACGCATTAAATCCCAGTACGATAAGTCAGTCAAACCTCGTGTCTTTAATGAGCGGGATTTGGTCCTCACATATGACCAGAAATATGATAAGCTGGGGGCAAGCAAGTTTGAGTCCATGTGGCATGGGCCATATGTTGTAAAATGTGTCTTGGAGAAGGGAGCTTACGAGCTTGAAGATTATGATGGAATATCTCTAGGGGAGCCTCGCAATGGGCTCTACCTAAAGAGGTACTATGCCTAAGTCTGTAATGCATTAGTATCTTGTATATATTTTACATGGTGTGTGTTTTGTGTGGTGTGACACTTTTATTTATTGTGTTAGGATATTGGATTTACGCTTACATCATGTTCTTCCTCCATGTGCAAATGGAAACCTGTTTTGGATTCACTGATGGCACTAGCCAACATACCCATAGCCTCGCTTCGGCAGCCTAGGTACTTTATTCCCCTACCGGCGATCTCATCAGTTCGGGAGGGAGTTGTCTAGGGTACGCAACCAACAACGTCGCAGAATATCATGCGGTGATTGGAGTCTTAACCGATGCTCTTTCCCTTGGTATGGACCAGTCACCACATTGTCGTCCACCTCGACTCACAATTAGTGGTCTCCCACCTTAACCATTTATATGCCACATGTGATCCCATGTTACTCCATCTTTTATGATGAGTACGTCTCTTGGAGAGGTCCATTGAATTTGTTCAGTACCTTCACATTTCAAGAGACATGAACATCGTTGTTGATTCCATGGCCAATTTCATATTGGACTGGTACATTGCACATACATGAAAACATTCATAAACATAAAAATGGCACGGCATGTACATAATGCATAAACAAACACATAAACAAGATCCCATAATTATACATAAGAACATAATGTATAAATCCGAAAATAGAGTTTTTTATATATCATATCAAAATGTAGTACTAATACAAAAATATGAAGCTTATAACCTTTCAGTAAAGATCCTTCGATACAAAATCTGAATCCTATAGCTTTCAGTACATATACATATATACGCGAGCCTAGTCTCCATGACGCTCGTGGTAGCAAATAATCACCCTCGCTACTTTCCTAAGCAGCGATCTGAAACGCTCAAACACTCAAATGGTCTGACGCTGATACCGCCAAGGTAAGTCATGAATCCTCGGCTTCGGAATGTCTAGAGTCAAGTCTTGGAGGTTATCCTCCAGCTCCTCCAACTCCTCGACAACATCACGCACTGCGACATCCATCACCGGCACTGCCCCTCTTCGCGCAATCAGAGAGACACCAACTAGTCATGATGTGCCCACATCTGCATCAAACATATGTCAACCATCAGTACTACTCCAAAAACATTGAAAAAACATAAAATGAAAAAACATAGAAGATTTTTTCGTTCTTACCCATATCCCCCCACTGCATCCCCTCAAGGAGAACTAGGTCTGGGTCACCCCTGTAATCAGTACCATCATAAGTGAAGGAGATGACCCCTCAACCATCTGAATAAGGGTGTACCAAAAATTATCATAGGACCACCGCCGCCGTGGCGGGCCATCACCTTCGTCTAATGGATTATGTGAGGATCTCTCGGATCGAGATCCTCTATATTAACTTGCGGGCGTAGATGCGGCATCCACTCCAGAAAGAATGAGACTACAACTGATCCATAGTTGAACTGCTTCAGCACACCATGTCTACACTTGGTGAGTTGATCTCGTAGGTTTTCGAGGAGTCCCTCGCACCATTTAAAGACCGTGGGAGCCATGCACTCCTTAGTGTACAACATATGGGACTTTCTCTCCAGATGAGCAGCCATGCTACTTGCCACCTTCACAATGGTAAACAAAACTGTGCGGAGCGGTCGATCTCTGACCTCCTTGATGGGGATATTACCACCTACCATCAGGGTGCCATCAGTGCACCACTGGTCAATCAAGTCCTCTATGGTTCGGTCACTACCTCGTGACCTAGATAAAGACATGGGATTCCCCCGTCGAGATAATCTAGTCAAGAAATAGATGTACTTGATATCTATCGTTAGCATGTGGACCCCAATCTAAAAGTGTTGCTACATCGGATCCCAACATTGGATCAATTGCTCCAATAATGTCACTTGGGCTCTCATGCCCGAAATCTGGAAGTACGTTAGTAACCCACAGTTCTGCAATGCGGCCACGCATTGTGGATCATTTTCTGCTTGGGAATCATCAAGCTCATGCTCACATTCTCGTCATTCTATCACCATGGTGTACACCCAAAACCTGTCCAAACCCAATTTAAACACTATTAGAAACGTTTCCAACTATCAAACTCATCCATTTTTGGCTATGTTTTGAGTTTGCCAAACGAATTCGCATCGGCACAGCCCATCCTTTCGGACAAGGCGCCACCGTCGCAAGCACCTATGTAGGGATTTGTGTCGGCGAGCCCTCGGCACAGTTCCCGAAAGGGGAAACTGCGTCGTGTCAAGGGCGCAATTTCCCTCCACAAAGTAGCCCAAAACCCAATAAAATGGACAAAAAAT
This sequence comes from Larix kaempferi, assembly GCA_027924585.1. NCBI lineage: Eukaryota > Viridiplantae > Streptophyta > Pinopsida > Pinales > Pinaceae > Larix > Larix kaempferi. Next base: position 13,665,308 of record BSBM01000502.1, on the reverse strand, counting down.
GAAATTCTAAAGCACTGGAAATGAAAAGGACAGGGATTAGGCCTACTTGATGCTAACGACACTGCAAATGACATATCACTGCTCCCACAATCGGCAGATGAAAATCGCACTCCAAAGGGTCACTTTCACTTATCAACTTGGTAAAAAACAAACAGTAACTATTTCTACTATTTTTCCCTATTTATATTGAAAAAGGGATATTCCCTTTTTAATTTTATTCATTTATGGGTTATTTTACTATAGTTGGGACTATTTTTATATCGAATTACTCAACTAATCATTTTGATTGAGTCTTTGGAGTTCACAGGTGATATGACATGCTGTATATGATCTTTGGTCGCGATCGTAGTCATTTCGCACCTGTTGCAAGGTGAGAACAACTCTCCGAGTGTTCTTTGTGTTATTATTCCACTCGTTTAAATCGAATATTAATGACACCAAGATCACTCTTTTCTTCTTCAAGTGCTCGTAAAACAATGAGAATAAGTCACCGAGTTATATTTTATCACTTTTTCAGGCTCGTTAAACTTCTACAAAAAAGGAACCCCTCAGAGTCCTCTTTTCAGCTCTTTTCAAACTCCCTAAATACGAAAACATTTCCAAGCGAACTTGATACACACCCGCTTGTAAAAGTATTTGAATGATCATCTTCCTATTGATAGTTTACCCCTTTTTCAGACCAGGAAGCACTATTTACAAAAAAGGAGCGCTCCATCCAATCATGGCTGGAAGAGTTCTCTCTCGCGTTGTTTTACCCTTTTTCGGGCGAAGAGACTAACCTTACAAATAAATGAATTTTTGGGTCTTCTTTAGTTATTTTCAGACTCTCTAAAGATGAAATGATGTCGAGTTTACCTTCTTTGGACTCGTTAAAATCTAACATAGAAGGGCCCGTTATGGGATGAACCCCTCCTATCCTAGGTTCGTAAAATATTTGGGATTGGATGAGCTATATCGAGCATCTGTTACCCTCCTCAAGCTTGTTAAAAAAAAAAAAGAGGTACTCATCAATCATGATGGGGAATATGGATGATATTGTGTTCATTGCATTTATGGCAGTACATAGTCGCTCTTGAACATGGCACTCAGTCACATATGCATTCAATACTTGGGAAATCTATTTGTCCTCAAGTGTTACTAATTCCATGAGTCTTATCACTCCTTTGGGTCATCCGAAGAATGCTTCCATCATCAGTTGCATTAGGGATTTGTATCATTCTCATCGTTCCAATGTTGCCAAGTCATGCCATGCCCATGTTCAAGAGGCATTCATTATTCATCATTTGCAGTCACTGTACCCTCTTTCATGTCAGTTTACCCTGAGTTAGTCTTACACATCACTCTACTCTTTGATTTACTCCAAACATCTGTGATTGCGTTTCGTATCGATGACGGGGGATTCATCATGGCCCTCCTTCGACAGATTCATCCTTGTCGACTTCAAATCATCATCTGAGGATTGAATCTAAAAACTAATCAAGTACCTTGGGCCTGCATGCCTCAATGGCAGGTTACCTCACTTTCAACATTAGTTTACATCATTGGATCTTTATTGCAAGATCATGTTGAGTGTTCGACCTCAACTCATTGATTCACGCTCGATGGTATGTACTATGATAACTTGGGAATCATTGACATCAATGGTGATTTCCCTCGCACTTGTTAATGATATATATCAATGACTGATAATCAAGTGGTTTCTACCATGTTCGACTCGAAGACATTGTAATCACATGGACAGATTCGTATCATTGAGGGTTTGTCTTCAAGACCCTGGGTTGTTTCATATTTCACCCAGGTTGCGATAGAGATTATTTGAGTCATAACACACGGATCCACTTTGTATTGGTCATGGTTGTGTTATCATCTCATCATGGATCTACGATTGTGTATAGTAGCCATGATTGTGTTCGTTTGGTCTTTACTACCATGGATTTGCATTGTATTGGACGGCAGCCTTGTTGTGAGTCATTTGAGACTTATATCTCAAAGTCAGTTGTATTGCAGCAACACCTTCCGACCAACAAGTCTTTTCCATTTATCTTGCAAATCATATCACCTGTCTCATTTCTCCGGCTTCATGCTTTGGGGGGCATTCTATTACACCTAAATATCATCACCATGAGTCCTGTGTCAACTTCATGCCTCAATCCCTAAAGTTTCCCTGACCAGTAATAATTAGAGTAAGTTGTTAATCCTTGTGTCCACCTTTTCTAGTGACATTGGTGCATGTTGTCATCCAGCAATAGACGCCAGATCATGCCTGGTGCAAAGTGGCATCTAGCATCTTGCGACAGTGGCTCAGGTTTACTTCATACAGCTTGCGCCACCCCCTTCCTGGTGCAAATTTCCTTCATGCAGGGTGCGCCAGAGTTGTGTTACAACGTAATTTTCTACCTTGTGAGCATCATCACTCTTTGGCTTGCAGGATCCATTTTACCGACTAAGATCCACTTTATATCTTTCAACCACACTATTTTTCCTATTTTTTCCCCTGTACACTAGCTGCATCACTATAGTGGGCATACCCGCGAGTTGCATCACTATAGCCTGCGGGTACAATGTAAAATGGTAAAAATCACTAGTTTATTACTTTTTACTCCCAAAAAGCAGTCATAGGGTGACCTTTGGTCCTCCATTTGCCCCGAAACGTCTCGATGTGTCTTTTCACTTACCTTTGGGAGGACTATATATTGAGCACATATGGCTTATGGACGAGAGGAAAAAGGAGAGCCAAAGAACTCTAGTGTATTTTTTCCCTATCTTGAGTCTACGCTCATTAATCCTTGTAGTTGTGAACCCTTTATGTTCACCTTCCAAACTCCTATCATAGTTTGAGTTTGCCATTCCATGGAGGATTGAAGTGGTGGAGGCACAAGTGGATTGACCCAGATCCTGGTTCAGATTGGTTGCCGACAAGAGGTCGTATCACATTGTACTTCTTGTTGTTTATTAATAGAAATACTCATATTCTCATCCATTAATGTTGTGAATGTTGTTTATACTACATTGGGTTACATTTACTTATAATATCGTGGACCATTGCTATCGATGATGTTAATGTCATTTATATATTATATGCACTTGTTGTATATTGGCTGTCAAGACTAATTTGTAGATTCAAGTGCATAGATTGAAAGCTCCAACGGGGATCTACATCAAACGTTTGGATCGAGGTTGGTTATATTCTTCATTATATTAGAATTGTCATTTATATAGCATAGTACTGAGAATTGAGTTAATTTCTGGTAGTCAACTGTCTGTTGTGGTCTACCCCAAGCCATAGGAAGTTTTCTCCAACACAGTAATGGCGACTCCGCTGAGGAAAACATCCATTTTTGGGGATTTTTGAGCATTAGTCCTTTTTTAGAGTTGTTGTTTGTCGAAGCTCCGTGTCACTGATTGGCCATTGAGATACAGTATAGAAAACTGGTTTTTTCTGAGCCATTGGACTCTTTGTTTTCCCATTTTCTTTTCCCTACCCGCAGGTGAGCTTAGCTCTGCCCGTGTACACCCGCCTTTGTTTACATTACTGCTCACGGGTACCCGCAAATATTCTTTCAATAGTAGTGTACAACTCCGGCTTTGGTTGTTTCATGACTCGTGGTTGTTGTTGGGTTGGATTTGGATGATCCTGAGTCTTTATTGGCCTGATTCTTGATTGTTCCATGCCTTGTTTGTGACCAGAACTCTTCTCTTCTTTTGGTTGAGCCTTGTTGGTTTTTTACCCATCTTTGGATTTAGCCTTGTTGTTTTTTCCTATCGAGCTCATTTCGTCGGCTGAGTCTTACTGTTTGGGATTTGCTGGGTTGTCTTAGTGATCTCCCCTACATTTCAATGACTAGATAGTAGGATTTTGCTTGCATTTTTCATTTCCTTATATTGAAAAATACAAAATATATATATATATATATATATATATATATATATATATTTTGCATTTTCCTTTTGTTTATAAGAGAAAATGCAATTTTTTTTTCTTTTATGTACTACATCTTGCATTGAGTACTTATTGTTTTCATTTAGGTTCTGCTTGTGCATCGAAAATATAAAAGAGTTGCATTTTTATTTCGAAACCGTTGGATTGATTTCGCATGCTAGTGGCATTGTTTTTATTGGATAGATGAGTCTAGGATTTGATGATTTTGCATACTATTGAGTCATATACATCACTAGTTTCACGACCATATCCTTTGAGTAACCACAAGCATTAAAATTAATGCTTAATCTTAAAATTGATTAGACCGATTTTATTTATAAGGTACACAAACTAGCATATGTTTAGAGTCTTGGAATAAATCATTGTGAGTAAACAATCCAAGACTACTAGACAAAACATTATGTGTCTGACCAGGGAGTGGTGAAATCCATGGTATACATCGGTCTTCTCACGAAGCTCTACTCAAACCAGAGTTAAGCATGAGGTCATAGGAGGTTGGTTGAGGAGATATCCCTCCAATACCGGCTGAACGTGGGAGATATTTCCAGGGTTTGTTCGTATCTGGGGGTACCGAAGGTTTGTCCTCTTGTGCTTCGGGCTTACCTACCCTACCCATATGACGGATCCCACCTGCGACTGTCCCCCTAAGCATTGGGTATATTGCGGTGACCATAATTTCCTTACCTAGGTATCGCATAGGGTACTTGCAGTGGTTATGATGTTTCTGTCCTGAGTTAGATAGGGGTCGAACATCACAGTTTCCGTTGTATAGGGACTTGACCCTGTGCACGTAGTGAAGTTTGGGGGCCATTATAACTGATTTTGTTACCTCCGACTATAGTTTGGGAGTCTCAAACCTCTCCTAGGTGAGACATACTAGCTCTAGTGTCGGGATCTCATTTAGCCACTCTGTTTGTCTCCTCTTGGCTGTAGTTTCTCTAGGTGTGTGCTTTTGATTTACTGTTTTTCATTGATAGTTGGCCTTTAGGGGACATTTTCATTTTATAGTCTCTCCATAGATAGTGTGGCACGGAGTCCTTCTCCCCATCGATCTCGTCGGTTGGCTAGTTTACCAGCTGCCGAGATTTCACGTCATGTCAAGAAGGGACGTTGTCGGGCTCCCTCTGAATATTCAGATTCTTATGAGACATACGTTATCAATGCCATGACTGCACATTCTAGCATGAGAGAAATCTCGACCAGTCCATCGAGTAGAGTTGAGCACACTTCAGACACCCCTACTCCTCGTGAGGTGTGGGGGGGTGATCCACCTAAGACCCAACCTAGTTTGTTTGGTCCGGATCCACCTGAGACCCGACCTAGTTTGTTTGGTCCGGATCCACCCAAGGACGACCCATTCGATCCTTCATATCCGCATAATTGTTTATACGGGATGCCAGAGTTACATGATGACATAGGCCCTATGGTCAACCCTACCACATTCTCATATGGTATGCCGAATTACACCATAGTTGATTCTTCCACTGCTTTTGGTAGTCATGCTGACGCCATTCATGGTGTTAGAAACACTGCACCCACTGGGGGAAATACCCTCGTCGAGGGCACCATGTTGTCCACTCACACACATAGTATGGGGACCGGTCATATTCCTCCTAACAATGCTAATGTTGGAAGACGGTCGCCTCCTAGGGATACCCAACCTAATAGGAACATTGTTTGCAACATGACTTGCCATCCACCACCTAATACACATGCCGCTACCCGTCAATCTAGGACCACTTTCGTGAATGTTAATGCTCCTCCTAACAACGGGGGTGGACATATATCGCATAGTTTTGCATCCACTACCGCTACTAGTAATACTAATGTAGGAGGTGGAAATATATCTTATCCTCATGGTCATAACGCCACCATTCCTGCTACTAGTAACACCAATGTTGGGGTTGGGAATACATTTCATGCTTATGGCCACCACACGATGGCTCGCGCTAATCCTAATACTTATGCTGTGGGTGGGAACATACCTCACCATTATGGTCATTACAACACAGTTCCCACTATGAATAGTATGTATATGCCCCATACCTATGGTGGCAACCCTTACTATAACACAGTCGGTGCTGGCTACCAGTACAAACCACCTGAATATGGTTCCCAAAACACTTATATACTTGCTTACTCTCATACGGGTCAGGTCGGAGGAGGTTATCAACCGTATGGCCATGGTCAATCTTATGGTCCGTCAAGTCCTCATTATCAGCAGTTTAATGCTCAGGGTCAAGCTTTTGGTCCACCTTATAATTTGGTTCCATTCAACCAACCTTTTATGGGGGCTTATAATCAAGCTTTCCAGCCACAGCTCCCGTTCCTTGCACGTTTGAATCTTCCAGATCATTCCAAGATCATGAATGATCCGGTGTGTCACGACCCTAATTGGCCTCCGGTCCCTACCAAGCTCCCCTCGGACATTCCTAAGTTCGAGGGGAAAGGTGGTGAGGATCCAGGAGATCATGTCACAACATTTCACCTTTGGTGCTCCTCCAACTCGTTGAATCATGACTCCATTAGATTACAACTATTTCAATGCACCCTCACAGGGGCAGCCGCGAAGTGGTATGTTGAGTTGCCTGGGAACACTTATAGGGGATTCAATGAGATTGTTGTGGTTTTCTTGGATCATTTCCAGTTTTCAGTTCGCTATGATACTAGTACTGAACTTTTGTCTACCTTTCGTCAGAATAAGGCCACACATATTTCTGACCACATTCAAGAGTGGCGTCGGCAGAAGAGGTTAGTGAAAGCCAACATTCCTCCAGAGTTTCTGTTGGAATGGTTCCTCAAGTCTCTACTCCCATATATTTCTAAGGATGTTTCGATGTTCGGCATTGTCACTGAGGAACAAGCCATCTTGAAAGTACAGCAGTTATATTTACTATACTCTCAGTCTGGCATTTTGTATGACATTATTCCTGACGCACCACAAACACGCCATGAGCCCAAGTCAGTTCCTAGACCGCATGTCGATGGCATTGTGGGATCCGCAAGCACTCGCCCTATATATTTGGTGGCTAATAAAATGCAAAATTTGTCACTAAACCATTCTACTCCTGGATAGGTTCACACCTTGTCCACTTCCACCTCGTCGTTCGATGTACACAGTGTGCAATCGATGAACCCATCGGGTAACCAGCAACCTAGTGATAAGAAAAAGGGGAGAAAAATCTGTAAGGGTGGAAACAATGGGAACAATAATAGCAATCGCAATACCCCTCGAAACGAGAATGCCAACCCTCCTCGGGAAGGCATAAATGCTGGTGAGGACCGTAAACCTAGGTGTTAGGTGAAATTTCCTTGTAAGCTTTGTGGGGAAGATCATCTTACTCACTTATGTCCTCGAATCGAAGAAGCATCGAAGCATTTGGCACAGAGCCCAACTGTGTTGAAGGATCCCCTTCCTCATCACCAAAACATGGCTTCGCATGCTCCCGCCACTAGTTATGGACCTAATAAGACTGTAACGTCTTCTTCCAATACTAGTGGTTATGGATGCGTGAATATGGTTCAATCAGAGGTTAGTGTTGATACTCGTCAACGCGATTATGGTGCACCACAACCTAATATGGGGAGTGAGCCTCCCCATCCTCCTGATAATTCCTTTCATATCAAGAAGTCCTCTATTATGCCGCGGATACCGAAAGGTGTTCATAAGTGCTCTACAAATAATCCCAATGCCCGAGCCACCCAAAACTATTCCATTGTAGAATATTTGGGCCAAACTCCATGTACCATGTCGGCTCTTGAAGTTTTACAGGCGTGTCCTTCTCAAAGGGATGCCCTTTTGAGTGCGTTAGGAGTTCAGGATGGGGGAAGTCCCACTGTTATCAAGTTTGACACTACTGATGTTCAACCTCGCTTACCTTACCACATGGCTTTTCAAATCCATGTGAAGTGCCTTAAGAATTTTGTCAAAAGAACAGTGGTTGACGAAGGTACTTCCGCGTCATTGATGTCATTAGCTTGTGTGAAAGCTCTTGGCTCTCCTCCTCTACTCATGTCTAGAACCATGCTCACTGCATTTGACAGTCGGTCATTTAAGCCGCATGGGATTATCCCTTGCCTTGTTGTCTGCTTGGGGGATAAACCTATGCCTATTGAAGACGAAGTGGTTGATGCGCCCATCAACTACGACATTTTACTGGGTCGTAATTGGATGTACGCTATGAAAGCTGTCGCATCTACTGTATTTAGAGTTATCTGCTTTCCACATGAAGGCAAGATTGCAACCATCGATCAGTTGGATTTTGTTAATCCTCCTTTTGAAGCATCGACAGGATTCGTAGTCCCGTACATTACAGATTCTCAGCCGGCAACTAGGAACATGGGTGTTGGCATGTACCCTTCATTGATGGGATCTTATGATTTTCCCATACCCATGAATTTTATTGGAACCATTTATGACAATGCGTCTCCTCCTTCGCATAATGTACCATTCCAGACTTCATATTTTGATGATCCATGGACTTTACCATCTACGAGTTCTACATATGGAGACATTGCGCACGTCGGGATGTCTATGCCACTGTCTTCTATTAAGCTTGCTTATTAGGATATTCAACAAACCACTTCACATCCGGATCTCTCTTCTTCATGGACAGGGGAAGAAGATCCCGTTATGCTTCGGACGTGTGCAGTCGATCCATCTTGTTCACATGATTGACTCGATGGTATTCTACCTTCAGATGAAATTTTTATCGAGTCCATGAATGGTAATGACAAGCCTTGGGAGGATTCTCATCATCAATTTTATTTCCTTCCTACCCTTGATCTTATTGAATGAGATGCGCCTCGAGTACAACCTACCATGCATTTGGATTTTGATCCAGGCATAGTTTTGTCTAGACTCGATTTGACATTAAAGTCCGATCTCCCTAGTGATGAGTCTATAGACTCTCCTATAGATCTGCAAATCGGTGATCCTGATGAGTTCAATTCTACTTCTAGAATTTCCAACTCCCGTGATGATGAATTTTCCATTGCAGATTCCTCCATGTCCTTCAACTTTGCTCTTCATTCTGAAGTTGATCATTTTGGTCCCTCGGGTGTTGGTACTATGGCACCTTCAGTGGTTAGCTCTCCTTGCATTATGTCTGAGGGTGATAATAGTGAAGTTGAAATTTTTTCTACCACAATTACCTGTATCAAATTTTTCTTTGTGTACATTTTAGAGATCATCTTGGTACTTATTTTTTTGGAGACAAGATTCTTAGTTGGACTTATACTTATTTACTGGTCCTTTTCGACATTTTCTTCGGTCATGAAAGGCATATTCGGAACCTTGCATATAGGTTTCGGCCTCCCCATTTTTATGATGCATTTGAACCTATTACTATCCAAATTCATAGACACCCTTAAGTGTCCTTATCTTGCTCATGTTCCTTGCATTATGCATAGCTTTGTTCCATGCGCTTGGAACTAGTCTCACATGTCCCTGACACTCGTCTGCTCCCATTACAATCATTCTTCCACCTTTAATTCGAGCTCGTTAAAAACAGTAAGGAGGTCACAAGTTTACTTTTTCAGGCTCGTTAAACCTTTACAGAAAATATTTTTATAAAGTCTTTTTTAAGCTTTTGTTAGAATTTTTCAAATCAAACAAGATTATCGAGTATACTTTCCATTTCAGACTCATTAAGGGATTTGAAGCGAAATCCACTTAGGTATAAGTTTACCCCTTTTCCAGACCTTTGTGGATTAATTACGGAAAAGGTATACTCTAGTCATACGTGACTAGAACAGTTCTTCTCTCATCATTTTACACTTTTTCGGGAGAGGAGACTAACTTTATGAAAAAGGACTTCCCTTTTATGTCGAGTTGTGATTGCATTGCATTATCCTGCTTGCCACTTGAGACTTGTGTCGGCTCCCGGTTACTCACTTATTAGCCATGCCTGAGCACTTTACCTTCCGAGCCAATCAGAGCCTTAATTTATCTTTCGCAGCTTGATGACCCTTTACCCTGAGGGAACATTCCCTCGAGTGTCCACATCTTGCACGTGCTTCCTTGCATTGATCATAGGTATGTTCCACTGCTTGGGACTAGTTTGCTCGCTATCTGACACTCGTTCCCTCACTTGTTGTATTATAATCAATTTTATTCTTTTTCAAGCTTTTCCAAATATGAAAAAGACAAAAAAAAATCAAATATTCCAAAAAGCCGGACGGGATTATGGTTACTACTTTTAGTTGGAAGTTGTTGTGTCGCCTTTAAACATAGCATTCATTCCACTCCATACATTATGAGTCAGGACTATAGTTGGACCTTAGGAGCTATACTTGTTTCTCAGTTTACTCCACCGATTGGTTAAGCTTCTAGTCATTATGGATCCCTTTGTGCAGCGCACAGTCTATATTGAGTCTCTATTGCCTCAGTCTATCCATCTGCTCATGCTCTTGTTCAAAGGAAGTCTTGAAACCAGAGTTGGCCACTCCTCAGATTTCTTGACTATTGCATGTCGGCCATCCTTATTGAGTCAGTCCGTTTCACCTGAGATCTTCCAAATATTTCAGCATAGGTGGTACCTCGTATTGGTTGATGGGGGATGCCTTAATGCCCTCCTTCCAGCGAGTCTTGTTCCGTCGACTTCAACCCATTTATTTCGGGACTTGAGACTTAGAGTTCGGTTGAGTACCTTGAGGCTTGTAGTCATTAGTGGCAGGTTCTCTCGCCGTCGATAGTTTTGGGAATACATCAATGTCCCCTGATCGATGGATTCATCTTAGTGTTCGACTTCAACACATCTATTCACACTCTGATGATTGTACTATGTGCCTTGATGCCCATTTTCATTATTGGTGGGTTATCTCGCATCTGTTAATGGTATACATCATTGACCGGTAATCATATGATGTCACATCAAGTTCAACCTCAACTTCTTTATTCACTTGATGGGACTTGCACCGTCGAAGACTTGTGTAGAAGACCCTAGGTGATAGTGGCATTCAATATGCTACTTATGATTATGACTTTACATATGAGATATCACCTCTCAGATATCAGCAGTTTGTACCTCCAGTTTGCACTAGTTGTTTCCTTTTTAGTAGGAGACCATATCTTACTATAGAGGGATCATGGCTATGATCACTTATGACATGTATTCATTATGTACTGCCTATTCATGGCCATTATATCAGATTGTTGTATTATACCGGCATGTATTCAGGGATACTATTGTATTATGACGAGTGAGCTGCTCCTTCCACTTGTGTCTCCATCACTCCACTTCTGAGATTCATAATGTATTTCGTCCATCGTAGCATCAGTCTCCGACCTCACACATTAGGGGGCATCTGTTACAACGTAATTTTCCACCTTGTGAGCATCAACACTCTTTGGCCTGCAGGATCCATTTTATCGACTCAGATCCACTTTATATCCTTTAGACACACTATTTTTCCTATTTTTTTCCCCTGTATGCTAGCTACATCACTAAAGTGGGCGTACCCATGAGTTGCATCACTATAGCCCGCGAGTGGCATGTAAAATGGTAAAAATCACTAGTTTATTACTTTTTACTCCCAAAAAGCAGTCATAGGGTGACCTTTGGCCCTCCATTTTCCCCGAAACGTCTCGATGTGTCTTTTCACTTACCTTTGGGAGGACTATATATTGAGCACATATGGCGTATGGACGGGAGGAGAAAGGAGAGAAAGAGAACTCTAGTGGATTTTTTCCCTATCTTGAATCTACACTCATTGATAGTTGTAGTTGTGAACCCTTTGTGTTCACCTTCCAAACTCCTATCATAGTTTGAGTTTTCCATTCCATGGAGGATTGAAGTGGTGGAGGCACAAGTGGATTGACCCAGATCTTGGTTCAGATTGGTTGCCGGCAAGAGGTCGTATCACATTGTACTTCTTGTTGTTTATTAATAGAAATACTCATATTCTCCTCCATTAATGTTGTGAATGTTGTTTATACTACATTGGGTTGCATTTACTTATAATATCGTGGACCATTACTATTGATGATGTTAATGTCGTTTATATATTATATGCACTTGTTGTATATTGGTTGTCAAGACTAATTTGCATATTCAAGTACACAGATTGAAAGCTCCAACGGGGATGTACATCAAATGTTTGGATCGAGGTTGGTTATATTCTTCATTATCTTAGCATTGTCATTTATATAGCATAGTACTGAGAATTGAGTTAATTTCTGGTAGTCAGCTGTCTGTTGTGGTCTACCCCAAGCCATAGGAAGTTTTCTCCAACACAAGTTGGTTAGATTGGGTCGATAAGGGCTTCGAACGATTTCTCGAAGCATGGTGAGGTGGATGTCTATCCCTAACTAGTAGGTGAGTTGTCCTTCGGTTCTTGAACCTCAAGGGAGGATCCCTTAGATTTATCCCATTAGTTCTCAACCCACTCTATCTACTTGGTCTTATAAATATGGAGCTCCTCTCCATTGGAAGGGGAGGAAGGTCTATAGCACTCTCATGCTGGTGGAATTGGCTTAGGTGATCCTTGCACATCCTTGGGAGTCTTACTTCATCCTTGGAGGATTTGGTTTGGCTTGTTGGAAGGAAGATTACGATGTTAAGGCATAGGTTGTAACATTATTCTCTATTGTACTCTGTTTTATTACAGTTAATGCAATCTCTTCCCATATACGTTATTGTGTTGTTAATGTGTAGATATTACATCCTTAACTGTTATCTTAGATCAATCATATGCAATATATGCTTTTACTACTTGTTTGTGTCTGCTTGTTCAATAGGGTTTTGCAGCTATAGATATGAAGGCTCTGGAGGATTGGATCAATCAAGGAGCAAAGGGGATCATAAATCTCAGGTAAGATACTTGTTTGTTACTTTATGATTTTATTGATCTAGGGAAGCTGAATCCATTCTGTATCTATTTGTTCTAGATCTAGTTAGACTAGGGAGATTTGGCCTTTAAGTCTACTTAGGTAGATTATCTGAAAACAACTAGTCTTGATGCGCCCGGTATCAACTCTGAAGGCTCGGATGGTAAGGGAGGCACTAAGCATGTGGGTGTTTCCATGGCTACAGGGGCGCATGCTTCGGGCTCGACTCTACATGGGTCGCCTGGCGTCATCGCTGCGGAGGTCCTGGCTCCTGTCCTGGGATCCACCTCTGGATCGGTCTCTCTTGATGTTGTCTTTTTATAGGGGGGCCCTCCCCTTGTAGCCTCCTTCCCGATTCCTACAACAATTGACATGTTGCACAACAAAAGGATCTAGAAATCCGATGGCAAAGTTGCTACTCCTCGCAAGACCTAACCTCTTTCTCCCTAACTCCCTGTACAGAGCTGGGATGAATATTTCTTTGGAAACTTCCCCATAATTGAAGACAAGCCTAGCCTCCTGAATGCAGAAGCAAGCGCCTAAGGTTGCTACGGAAAACCCCAGCTCCTTTTTGCAGTGGTTAGCATATCGAGTCTCCTTGTTTTGCTTTTTAAGTTTATTGTCATGCATTGCTTGTTTTCCAGAGCAGAAACAGTCTTATGTTTTTAATGGTCAGTTGTAATTATGTCTATGACTCTCAGCCCATCTGTGGGAAGGTCTACAAAGGCCCCTATCTTTTTTATTTTCTTCTCTACAAGAGGCTCCAAAATTCTCTCAGAACTACAAAATCTCTTGTGAATGTAACATTTTATGTACTCTAATATAATTTCTAGGCTCTGTAGTTTACAAAAAAAAATGTGTACATGAGGGTTGTGTCCTCTTGCAGCTCATTGTCAATGTCTCACTCTCGAAGGTTGAAAAAAAAATTGACTTTGATTTGGAGGGGATTGATGCCCCTGCATCATCAGGTAAAATAAATAATGTTAAACCTAAAATATTATTTGGTCCTAGTGCATTAATTAGTTTCATTTCTCCATTTTCATTACATAAATGTGGGTTGGCATCCTGTGAGCATGGTGATCTGAAACTAGTTGAAATGTATTCAAGTGTAAAGAAATCATAAGGAATAATTATAGGGATGAAAATTGTCCCATGGGCTACTTTTCGATGTTTTTAACCAAAAAAAATACTAATTTCTATTCTTTTTTATAAAATGTTTCACCCAAATTCTACATGATGAAAATATTTTACTTTAAACATCACCAAAATTGTCCAAAAACTATATAAAATCCTTAGAAATTTGAATATTTTTCCAAAAATATCCCCAACATTTTATGGTTGGAAATTTAAGAATTAGTCAGATTCGCCAAAGTTTTTACACTTTAAGAATATTATGGATCCTTATTCCTACCAAGTAGTAGAACACAACGTTAAAGAGTATTTTTAATACCTATGGGAGTGTATGACTAGGATAAACATGCATATCATTTCCGTAGGTACTTATGATCTCATAATTGGTATGAACTAGCTAGAGACCCATTGAGCTTTCTTAAATTGTTTCATTTTAGATGATGAAGGGAATAGTTTATATCCATGGTATTAAGAGAAAGCATTCCCTATGTTTCATCTCAACAATGAAAGTAAATTGTTTCCTAAGGAAAGGATCTCGATTGTACATAGTAGATTCAGTAAGTGGAGAAAAGAGACCCCCTTTAGATTAGTACCCTTTGTTACCACAATTCAGGGATGTCTTTCCCAAAGATATACTAAGTTTATCTCCAGAAAGATAACTTGATTTTACTATTCAGTTAGAATCAGGCTTGGATCCAATCTCCAAAACACCTTTCAGGATGATGACTTTAGAGATTTGTGAGTTACGGATACAATTGAAGGGCATTTTGGATCTAGGACTTATTAGACCCAGTATTCACCTTTGGGTGCATGCAACAATTATGTTTCTCAAGGAAAATGAAGGTTATTTGCGACTATGTATGGATTATAGAGGCTTGAATAGAGCCACAATTGAGAATAAGTGCCCTATATTTTGAATTGATTATCTCTTCGATCAGATTAAATGGGTGGTTACTGGTTTTTTTCTCAAAAATTGATCCATAATAAACTTACCTCCAACTTAGGATAAGGAAGATGATATACCTAAAACCAGCTTCTAAACATCTTTTGGGAAAATGGCTTTATACTGGTTCCATTTGGTTTGACCAATGTGCCACTTACAAAAAGCGATGCTCCTTTTACAAAAAGAGCTGAAATATTTTCCCAATATGGGGTTGGTTCTCTCCTTTACAAGGGAAACAAATCCTCACATTAAGTGTCCCATTATCCCAATAAGGGGCTCATTCTCTCAATATGGGGATTCAAATTTACAAGCAAGTCTTACTTTCTTATTATGTTTCAAAGATATTACAAATCATCTTGTTTTTCAAAGATCAAAGTGCTCTTCATATAGTTTCACATTGTTGAGAACTACATCAACATAATTCCAAGGAGAAAATATCTCTCTAGATCCACAAAATTAGGATCCGGGACAATTTGAGAGAAAAAATCAACATTACCCATGAAGATCTCACATTCCAAATGAAGATATCAACATTCCCCTTAGATTAGGAAACTAGAATACTACTTATCTCTTCCATTAGTTTCCTATTACATTAATAAAAAACATAAAAATCATATAGCTCAAAATATTTATTAATCGTTTTATTTTATTTTATCCTTTTTTGCCCAAAACTTCAATGAGCCATGTATTTCATATACAAATTCCATTTGACCCCATTTAAATTGTGTCATAAATATCTCTATGAGATCTTTGTTGTACAAATAGTTTTGGCAATAATGAGGACCTTTTCAAATTTTTGAAGGTCGATATCCTCCTCAATCATTTCTATGGAATTTGTCATAGTGTTGGGCCCCTCACATCTCAATGACATATTACCATTTTTGTCATAGTTAATAAACTAGCTAAAAGGATTCATTTTATTGTAGTGAAGGATATTATGATGCCACGGATGTGGTAAGAGTATTTGTAAGCGATATTGTTCACCTTCATGGATTTCCCAAGAATATCATCTTAGAGAAAGCTTATCATCTTAAAATGGATGGGCAGATGGAAAGAGCTAATTAGGTAATGGAGGACATGCTTAGGATGCATGTTATGGATCAATATAAAATTATCACAGCCCAATCGAAATTCCAACTTATTAGGTTCTATATGCAAGGCCATGCATGACATTATTGAGCACTTATTGAGTTGGAATAAGTTAGAATACCAAGTGATCATAGGGCCATAATTGGTTCAGGAGATGGAAGAGAAAGTAATTTATATTTGACAATGATTAAAGGAAACACATGATAAACAAAAGAGTTATGTTGATGCATATAGAAATAACAAAAGTTAAAATGCTAGAGATTGGGTTTTTATTTATATTCATCCTAATAAGAGTATTATTTAATTTGTAAAGTGGACAACATTGCCACCTCGGTTTATAGGGCCATTTAAAATTTTGGAAAGATTCAGACTAGTTGTGTACCACCTGTCATTGCCACCCCATTTGCATAAAACTCATGATATTTTCATGTATCTATATTACAACATTATATATCTGAGAAATATCGTAACCTAAATTAGAAGGAATTGTTGGTTTTGGATGAGGGAACCCTCACGGTTGAACCATTATGCATTTTGGAACACAAGGTTTTCCAACTCAGATATCTACTAATTGGGAGGACACATAAACCATATGTTGTGATTAACCTCAAGTTTTTTTACTATAACTTTATGACAAAGTTTCCGAAAGGGTGGGTTTATGTAACACTCCATATTTTGACTTGACAACTGAGAAAAATATTACTTGTTTTGTATTTCGTTGTTTATTATCTGTTGAACTTAGCTCAATTGAAAGAATTATATTTGTGAATTTATGGACCCACACATATGAAAAAGTTATGTTTATTTTATTAATGATGATAGTGATGTGATTTATTTCCAGCATGAAAATCTAAATGGAAAATTGGAGTACATGGATGCCCTTGTAAGTTATATTTAAATGAATAAATGGGTGTCAAATGCATGATAACTAAATTAGCTTATTTCCATCGTTTATTAGTTAATAACTTGGTAATTACTTGAGTAAATTTTTATGCATGATCTTATGTTTTGATAAGAATAACCCACAAGTTAGAGGGGCTAAGTAATTGTTAGATATTTGTGATACTACAAGGAGCCAAATTTCGTTGGCATCAAAAGAGACAAAGGTATACTATAACGCATTAATTTGTGAGTTAATTATTGGTTTGATACATTGTTATGATATGTGGGATACTCAATAGGTTTTTATAACAAACACTGATGCCCAAATCTATTTTTTCATGGTGCATTACTCTAAGAAAAACAATAGCAACACAATATAATTATTTTTAGGGTTTTGACCCTAGATCCATTAGGAGGGGTAAAGGTATTAGCCACCATTTATCCTCTTAATCGTAGAATTGTAGGAAAGCCATGTTAAGCCACACTACTCAAGATGTGTGATGGAAACACGGGGGGTTCACTCAGTGAACTCGTTACATAGCACAATCGTTCGCATGATATTAAAGAATATCCCTAATTTCAATAAATATTGGAAAATGCCTCCTAAAATTGTATTGTTAAACCCCCCTCCTAATATGCCTTTCTAATTAAGAAAACCCCTAGTTTCACCAGATATTGTAGGAATCATTTTTTATCAACCCATTTTTAATACCTCCTTTATATCATATTATCAAGTTGTAACAAACAAGAACCCTAACACATCTTAGTATAAACAAACAAGATGCTAAATAAAATAATAGTATAATGCTAATAATGATCCCACAAGGATTGCAGGGACGACAATCAATTTGTAGCATTGGATAGTGGAAGACCCAACGAAATAGTACTAGGGAAGGAAAAATGTGTAAAATGCAACCCAGTCAAGAGATCAACTTAACAAAGAATGTAAAACACTCATAGTCCACTAGTTAGTGCAATGCTTAGAAAAGATGAGAATTGCAAATGTTTCACACCACAACTCGTCAATCTACCAAATTGATATCATGTAAAAACAAGTATAGCCATAGAGATCTCATGTTTTCTATAAGCTTAATAAATTAAACTCTATAAAAATGCAAAATTGAAATCCTTTCATGGATGGAGTCCCCTAGCTTCCTATCAAAACAAACATCTTGGTTCCAGTGAGACAAGAAAAATTGATCTCGCTTTTCTTGGTTGTCGTGGAGCAAGGTTTGATTGAATATCAATACCCACCTAAACCCCGACCTAAAAAATGAAGAGTTAGATCTTTTACTTGATGCCTACAAAAAATACAATACAATTGTTCAACTCTAGAACTCCTGATTAGCTACACATATTAACTTAAATATGAAAACAATATAAGATCAATTCAAATCAAGCCTAAATAAGCTATTAAATGAGGATTCCTCAAGGATAGTAATCCAAGGAGACTTCCATCGATACTATCATTGGTACATTATTATCATATTTATGCAAAACTTAGGATCATAAGCAATATCAAATAAAAATGGAGGGTTCATAAGTTTTAGGTAGGTATGAATTGAGCCCATGGTTTGGAGGTATGAATTCATCCCACGATTTGGAGGCTATTCCTCAGCCCACCAGAATAAAATAACCCCCAATATTTATATTACTATGTCAAATTAGAAAACCCCCTTGACCGTGTAATACTGAGCAATATATTTTTTAGGTTTTTAAGAGTAGCCAAACCCCCAATATGAATGGACGTGATATGATATGTCCTCACTAGTGAATCCCCCATGGATGGAAACTACTATTGATTTACCTACTCGGAAGTTAGGTTGATGTAATCGACACGTCCACTTATGAGTTATATATGGGATTAGGTCAATATAGTTAAATCTCGAGTATATTCTAGTACATGAAATTATAGGAAGTGGAAAGATGGAAGTAGGTCAAGAAAAAAGGATGGTTCAAAGTGGTTATGGATGTTGTTTGAGAAATAAAATGCCAATATATTATTTAAAATCTTAGTATGATGTTTAATTATCATTGTATTATTGTGTCTTAGTTAGTAATATGATTAAAGAAGGTGTTTACACTATTATTGTCAAGCATGCTTAGTTATGATCATACAAAAATGATGCATTAGAGGTGGTGATTGTTATAGAACTAGTGCACACAAAAACTATGTATACTCTAGCTAAGCATGTACATATCTTGCACATGTAAACTAGTATCGTTACATATATTAACTTACTAAAATGATATTGTTAATGGTTATGCATGTAGAATGTCTTAAGAGGTTAATCTTCACTTGAGATTTATTTACTTGTATTTAGAATTAAGTTATATTTTATTATTAAAAGATAGAATTTGGATTTCATTTGAATTTAACTTCAATTTAGTAGAAGATAAGATTTTGTAACTTGGATAGATTTGATTTGATTTGAATTAGATATGATTTTATCTTGTTGAATGGGTTGTCAAGTTATTAAACTTGGATAGATGAATTCATGTTTTCTCATATTTTGACTTATTTATAACTTACCAAAATTTAATTTAGATTATATATGATTTTATCTTGGTGAGTGAAATGTCAAGTTATCAAGATTGGGTTGGTGCATTACAATGTGAGTGGAGTGAACACTTAAGAACATGTGTTTCTTCTTAAGAGGCTATGAATTCAAATGAAAAAAATAAGATATCTACATCAAACAAAAGGATCCCTTATCCCACAAACAAGAAAGTTTCATACACTAATTAATGTGAAATAATACTATAAAAAATAAAATTGTATACCATTTAATTGAAAAAACAATAATGAATGAATAACACCCATTGAATTAGCCAGAATAGTTAAGTGATTAAATGAGGCAATGAAATCAAAGCAAAAAGCACTGATTCACTTCAAAAGAATTGGCAATTATCCTGTGGCCTTTGACATGTTTCATTCCGTCAATGAAAAGTTGGAGAATGTAGACCACGCAATGCTTGCACATCCCTAGAAAATTATTAGTGCTCCCATCTCAATGAATCCCTTGTCGGAATCTGTCGCTTCTTTCAGTCGATGATATGACATTTGCACCGTCTCACCATCCAATCACCAAACCGTTCTCCCCTTATATCAACACTGCATCCAAACCCAGTAGGTTGTCTCGTTCCCCTTACGCTTTGCATCCACAGAATTTCTTCTTCTTTACTTTGAGGGTTTCTCTTAGGCTTTGCGTCCACAGCGTTTCTTCTTTATTCTCAGGGTTTTTATTATTTGCATTTGGAACAGTAAGAGGGGAGAGCATTAGAAACAGGGATGGAAATTCTGGGAAAGTGTCGGGCTAATTACGCGCCTCTCTCGCCCCTGGGCTTTCTCTATAGAGCCGCTATGGTCTATGCAAAGCAGACGTCCATAATTTACGATCGCGGGGGCGTTAGCTTCACGTGGGCAGACACCATGGAACGTTGCACGCGAGTAGCATCGTCGCTCGTCGAATCTCTCCACGTACGGAAAGGCGAGGTGGTCTCTGTTTTAGCACCGAATGTTCCTGCTCTTTACGAGACGCATTTCGCCGTTCCCATGGCAGGAGCCGTTCTCAACACCATCAACACTCGCCTAGACGCTCGCAACGTCGCCATCATTCTTGCTCACTCCAACTCGAAGCTTTTGCTGGTTGACTACCAATTCCTCTCTCTCGCCAAGGACGCCCTCGCCATAGTCGAATCGCCTCTCACAATTCCTCGATTGATCCTCATACATGACCATGACGGCGGCGTTGCCGCTGCTCACATTGTTCGACTATGTAATCAAGTTGGTGTGGTAATCAGCGGCACCTACGAGGAGCTGGTTCGAGGCGGAGATCCGCGTTTCAATCCAGTAAAGCCAGCAGATGAATGGGAATCGATGGCCCTCAACTATACATCGGGAACAACATCGGCGCCGAAAGGAGTAGTGTACAGCCACAGAGGAACATACCTGAGCAGCATATCTATTCTGTTGCTGTGGGAGATGGGAAGAGAGCCGGTTTACCTGTGGACGCTTCCTATGTTCCACTGCAATGGCTGGACATTCCCATGGTCTGTCGCAGCTAGAGGTGGAACCAACGTCTGTATTCGCAACATCTCTGCCGAGGAGATATACTTAGCCATAAGAAAGCATCATGTCACTCATTTGTGTTGTGCGCCTATAGTCTTCAACATCCTCCTCGATCACCCAAATCCCCAGCCCTTGAACGGAAGAGTTCACGTTCTCACAGGAGGGGCGCCTCCTCCTCCCTCAATTCTGTGTAAAATAGAAGACATGGGTTTCCTGGTAACACATGCTTACGGCCTCACCGAAGCCACCGGCCCCGCTCTCGCCTGCGAGTGGAAGAGTGAATGGGATGATGATTCTCTATTCTGCCCAGCCCAACGAGGTGTACTGAAAGGGCGGCAAGGAGTGGGCGTACTGAGCCTCGAGCAGGTGGACGTTAAGAATCCAGCGACGATGTCCAGCGTGGCACGAGATGGAAAGAGCATGGGCGAAATCATGTTGAGAGGCAGCAGCATCATGAAGGGTTATCTCCACGACCCGAAGAGCACCGCCGAAGCCTTTTCGGGTGGATGGTTCCACACTGGCGACGTTGGCGTTGTCCATCCCGACGGCTACGTTGAGATAAAGGATCGTTCAAAGGACGTCATAATCTCCGGGGGAGAAAACATTAGCAGTGTGGAAGTGGAATCCATTCTGTACACCCACCCTCTCGTTGCTGAGGCCGCTGTGGTTGCCATGCCCCATCCCCACTGGGGTGAGACACCATGTGCCTTTGTCAAGACTAAAGACAACGCCAGTAGCATCATAAAAGAAAAAGAGATTGTTTCCTTCTGCAAAGAAAAGCTCCCCCACTACATGGTTCCCAAGGCTGTGGTCTTCCTGACGGAGCTTCCTAAGACCTCCACTGGCAAAATAAAAAAGAATCTGCTGAGAGAAAGGGCCAAAATCATCTTCCCAATATCAGCAGTGGCAGCACCTGCCCAGACTTTAAGGAACAGGCGAGCTGTATCGACACAAGATGTCAACAGCCCCGACAGAACTTGTAAACATGGCAGAGTTGCTCGATCCAGATTTTGAGACGTCTTTATGCTTTACTTCGTAATGGGATTACCGATTCAGAGTCAGTGAGGGCTGAACTGGATTTGTATGTAGAAATACGCGTCAGCTAGAAATACCTTTTTTCCTCATCAAAACGATGCAAAGAATGATAAAATGTATAGAAGTATGCTAGAGATAGGTTTTTTTATTTTTTTTCAAAATACTATGTGATATTTTTGAATTCCGGTTAAAATGGTATACTTTTTATGTTTATAAAGGTAACATTACTAATTAGTACCTTTCACACGGGAATACCCAGAGATCATATTGGTGAGGTGGAACCAGGATACCAAAAGCAACAGCAACAGCAACAACAGATACGGATACGGAAATGGATACGGATACTTTTTATGTTTATAAAGGTTTTTGGGTGTGTTAAATTAAGTTTGTGGTGGTTGAATCCATTTCTATAATCAAAACTGTATTTTAAAAATGAAAAATATTTTATCAACTATTTATTTACTAAAAAGTTAAAATAAAAATAATCTAATAGTCATCATATTGTAAATAATAACTAGTAATAGTATGTACTTCAGAAGTTGGGGAAATGAAACGTCAAAAAGAACTTTGGTATATTCTTTTGAGTGCAAACGACCATGGGCATATGAGGTTGAGTGGTGTGGACATGAGTCCGAGTAAAGGTTTTGTAGAGACACCTGCAAGAAGTATATAACCCATTGGATAATACAATGGGTTGGTTGGTCACCGGGGTCCATATTATTTCATTGGGAGAGTTGATGACCATTAGTTTCTATATGACATCGATTGCAAATGTGTCCATTGAGAGATGGACGAGTAAGAATGCATAAGAGGTTGTTGTTTATTATGCATTGTATCCTATTAAAGTATCTTTAGTCCATCTTTCTTTTCAATGTATCTTCTTCTGCCTTGTTCATTTTGTTGGACCCTAGATGTAGATGGTATTGTAGCAATTGGGTCAACATCTTTGTTTGTGACGATTTATTTGTTCCATTTATCTCTTCCTCTCTTGTTTATTTCTATAGCTTGAATTGTATGTTGATGACTATTGTATTGATTCTTCCTAGAAACCTCACACTCCGAAGAGTCAAGACGATATATTTGCTAGATATGTTGGAATACGTTGCTGAAATATAGTAAGAATTTGTAGTGCTCTTGAGATTCCAACCACCAAGTAAGGAAGTTCTACAAAAACGAGATTCCATGCGAGCATTTACAGCATAGAAGAAGTAATCCTCCATCAATGAAGTACATGTTGTTATGTGGACACATGGATTTTCCGACAAAGAATGATCGAAGGGTTTTTTAATAGAAATTAACAAAGGCGGTTCCTCATAGGCCCTTGAAAGCCGATGAAACCTCGAGAGGCAATGCCCTCTTAAAAAATGCCTTCAATGTAGTTTAAAAAACTTTAATATTATTATTAAGAAATATTTTAAAATAATTTTTGATGATCAGAATTGATTTTATTTTTTTCTCCACCAACGACGAGATCTACACTCAATTGACAATTAAAATTGATTTAAAACTTCAAAAAGTTAGACATATATATAAAAATATTAAAAAAAATTAATATAAAATTTAAAATTTATAAGATTTGCATTTTTATGATTAGAATTAATTAAAAACTTTTTCTCAATAGAAGAATTAATTAAAAACTTTTTCTCAATAGAAGAATTAATTAAAAACTTTTTCTCAATAGAAGAATTAATTAAAAACTTTAACATAATTTAAAATACTTTATTTATATTAAAAAAATTATTTTAATATAATTTTTGGAATCTAGATTTGATTCGCAATTCTGATAGTCAAAATTGATTTAAAATATCAACATAATTAAAAACTTTTCTAATATTAAAAAATTAATATTAAAAATTTATTATTACATTAATAAGTTTTTCATATTATTAAGTTATTTTTGATTAATAACTTTTTCATATTATTAAGTTATTTTTAGTTTTATTGTAGATTTAACTAATTACAAAATATATTAACAGAGATACGAAACAATAACATTTTAACTTGAACATCATTTTTCATTAATTGAAGAACGCCTTCCATCCATTATTGACTGCCTACCACTACCAGGCCAGGGTTATCTGATGTGATGCCTAGTCATTCCGAATGATAATTTATGGTAACAAAAAGGGGATTATTTTCAGGATTGCATTCTCATTGTTCAAGATAAATGTGATTTTTAAAATATTATAAAAAATTATAAAAGATAATTTGTTCAAAGTAGATTTAAAATATTTTATAGCATATATAAAATTATATAATTTAGATAAATTAAAATATTTCTTTAATATTTGTATTTTAAAAAGATATTTACTTCGACACTTAGTAAATTCTCTTTTAAAATGGATCTATACTAATATTTATATTAATATTATTATTACTAAGTAGATGATCAAATAACACTTAACTTATAATAAAGATTATGTTTCTATAAATACCATATATAATGATTATTAATTTAGTTTCTAAAATTATTTTTTTAACATTATGAATTTTAGAAACAAAATAGATATTGTTAAAAATTAGATTTTTATAATCTTTAAACCAACTCCAAAATGCCTTAAGAAGGCCCATTTTTAAAATTTGTAATATGATGAAAGTTGTAAATGTAAATCATTTCCTCCTAATTTTCCCTACCAAGTAATGTTAAGGTAACTTACCCTTCATAGTCCTGACCTTAATATTAACATAACTTACCCTTTCATAGTCCTCGCAAACTTGGTACTTTCAATTCCATTATGGTCAAATATAATCTAATAATATTTTTTTTTAAACTTTATTAATTTTTAGGGTTGACCAATATCATCATTATAATAATGTTAATAATATTATGATAAATAAAATTAATATGATAAAAATTCATCATAATATTCATGTTAATATTACTTATAATAATAAGTATAATTATTAAATATCAAATTAATTATAATAACAAACTTTATAATATTATTAAATAAAGAATATTAATTTTATGTTTATTTATTATTAGTTTATGGTATCTATTTATAATGTTTAATCAAATAATAGCATTGTGGGTTAGCTTAAGTGGATGTGTGTTGTGAATTGCAAGTAGGAGGTCATAGGGTCAAGTCCCCACTATTGACTTCCTTTGTGTGGGCCTCACTCAATGTCCTTCTCGAGTTAGGTTTCCTAATAGCTGAAACCAAATGGTTTACCACGGGCATCATCCTCGAATTTGGGGAAGTCCCATGAGGGTTTCCCACGATGTGTATTCCGTTAAAAAAAACCAATTGGGTCTAGCTTTGGTGGTTGGGAGGAATGATTATTATCCTTCCCACTTGGATTCAAATCCCATAAGTAATATATTGAGCTATTAATGAGCATATTAATGTAATGGCCTTGAGCCCTATGTTGAGAAAGCATTTAGCTTATGAAATCTAGTTTACCTTGGGTACCATCCTCGAAATGAGGGGAAGTACTTTTAAAGGCCTCAATTGACATTTTGGAAAGGACTTAGTGTCTTCACTTCCTGAACCCAATTTATAGTTTTTTTCCTACAAGGACCATGCTAGTCACTTTGACAATTTCTGAATCTTGCAAAGATGTTGAACCATGTTGGAATATTGGTCAATACTAAGAAGGGGGGTGAATCAGTATTGTAAAATTTTTACCATTTTAAACCACATATTAAACTTAATTAAAACACGGAATCAACAAGATACACAGGACACAGATTTTATCGTGGAAACCCAATTGGGAAAACCATAAACTCTTTCTATACTGCAAAATTATATTTACAATAGTTTTGCAAGCTACAACTAGTTGGAGACTACAATCCCCAAGTTTCTCATCTACAACTGAAGGATGCTACAACACCCTGGTTTCTGCCTACTACAACAGACAAGGATGCTATTGCACCCTATTTACCAGCCACTACTGGAAGGAGGCTACAGCCCCCTAGTTTATCAGCTACAACTGAAAGGATGCTTCGACACCCTATTTACCAGCTACCACTGGAAGGAGGCTACAACCCCCTTATAGGCTTGTTTCCTGCCATAGCACCACCCTACCTCCTTAATGTGTTTATATCAATCCTCCAGACCTTTCTTACTACAATTCTGTCATATATAATTCCTTGTTTTCTTCAGTCTTTGTCTTCTCTTGCTGCTACACAGATCTGGGTTGCATATAGCTTCAATTCTTCTGCTTTAATTTCTGAATTCTATTATGTACTTCTTCATCTCGAATATGCAAACATTCTGGTCTCTTCCTCTGGTCTTAATGCTGTTTAAATATTCATCTCATAACCCAACATACACTTTCAATTCTTGTTCCTTGCGGAACCTTCAATATGAACTACTGAGACATTTTTCTTCCACTTCACTCTTTTGCTTATATATTCTTCATCCTTTTAAACCTTTGCATCTTTTCAGAATGAGTTCATGCCCTTTCATCTTCATGCCTCTTCAAATCTTTGATAATTAATCTTTAATTTGTAATTCTATTTATTGCATATTTTTAATTAATTAATTAATTAAAACCCCTTTGGACATCTCAGGCCTGCGACCTTCTTCCATCTATGGGCTTCTTCTCTTATTGCGATCCCTCCAAGTTTGTTGGCATCTTCTTCTATCTATGTGCTATCCTCTATTGTTTTGCGGGCATATCCCATCCTTCACATGCGGGCATACTCCAGGCTCTTGCGAGCTTGTCTTTTAAGCCTCTACGGGCTTATCATAAGCCTTTTTGGGCTTATGCTTCTTTTATCCACCAGCATAGCCTAGATCTTGTGAGCTTATGCCTTAAGCACCTTGCGGGCATAGTTTAATCCTTTGCAATCTCATCTCCTTTAACTGCGGACATAGCCTTATGCTTTTGTGGGCCTAACCCTAAGCCCCTGTGGGCATAATAAAGCTCTCGGGAATAGTACGGGCAGGAAGCTATAATGCCTATGGAGTACATTGTTCCCAGCTTAAGAATAGTTGCATTTATAGGCATGGAGGATCAGGAGGCACTAGAAGAATGGCTGCTATAGTTGGTTGGTATGGAAGAAGATCACTTCATCGCGGGCTTCCACCAACAAGTGCAGAAAGCACGAGAAAAAGCATGGCATGATCGCCACATCAAGAACAAGTCCTTTCAGGTAGGTGATCTAGTCCTCCTGTATGATAGTAATTTCATGAAATTTCCTAGAAAGTTTAAAATGCACTGGCTTGGCCCATATAATGTTTTGCATGTTACTAATGGTGGCGCAACTCAGTTAGCCACATTAGCAGGAGATAACTTGCCTGGCTTAGTTAATGGCAGCAGACTAAATCCCTATCAAGATAGTCCTACTTCACAGATCCCTAGATGATCAGAAAGAAGGAAATTTCTATGTGCCAAGTACAGTTGAAAGTGGGAACTAGAAATGGGAAAGAATATGTATGAGATGTTTTATAAAGCAATGTATATACTGTGCAGCACTGCTGTAGTTGTGCACAAAAAAAAGAAAAAAAAAGAAAAGAGAAGAAGAGCTACGCTGCTCATGGTTTCCAAAGGTAGTTGCGCTGACCAAAGAAGGTCGATAAAAGAGAAAACGTCGAAGCCAAGTGCTGCGCACCGCGCTGCTGGAAAGGTAGATGTACTAGTCAAATGGAAAAGGATGACTATGGAACATGAATGGCTGAGACAAAGAGCATAAATCCGTAGCACAGTCACTCAGTTGAAAACACGAGCGCAGGAAGTACCAGCAAAGTGGTCAAAGCAGCCAACGCATTATGGCGGAAGTAAATGACCACGATAGCTAGCGACTGACTAGTAAAAATGTTATTCAAAAAAGGGCGGCACTGACACAACCCCGCATTAAAAGAATATCCCATCCACTTGGTCCTAATAAAAACTGAAATGATTAAGATCATAACGGGATTCGGGTAACGAACTCAACATTTAATTGGCTGCTAGTCTGTCACACGGCTGCCAGTACCGTTACACCTCAGCATTTAAGAAAATTTAATCTGACTCGACATATTTTATGGCGGAAAAGATCGAACTACCACCAAGATCGCTTCCAGCACACCTAGCACTTAATGCCTAGTCTAGTTGTTCCTTGCACATTCAATGCCACATCAGATGCAAATATAGCTGATATCTTGCAAATAGATGCAACATTAAGTGTCTAAGTTAACCATTCAAGACTGGCTATCCGCGTATGGCTCTCTAAATATTCACAAAGTCATTCCAATGGATGTTACTGTGCGTTTGAAATCGCATGAACTATGAAGAGTGCGAGAACTAAGAATCTAGAAGCCGAGGTATTCATTGAGTTTAAGTTCGAAAAGTAGACCTTGGAAGAGCTTCTTGGCACTTTCAGATGATCTGGTATAAGAGGAGTAATGAATACTCTGCCGAAGAAAACAACACTAGAACGAGGTGGCTCGTCCAAGAGTTCGAAGCCAAACCAACTGAAATAGCAGAGCAAAGACAAGCACCTGGCTGCTGCACCAAAAAAATCAAAGGTGCCAGCTACCTCCAAGCCTTCGGCTCCAAAAGGAAGACCACCGCAACCACTTGTGTGGCTCCATCCTGAATATGTCAGTCCACAGAAGAGTGATGCCCTGGAGAAGCACTTGGACAAGAATGCACAATATCCGATCCTGATGCCTCTGATGTCAAAGCACATCTGCACAAAGGAAGATTTGTTTGGAAAAATTTCGACATGCAAGTTTGTTGATCACGACTTAATGGATGCTGAGAAATTACCGCACATACAGCTTGATAAATTCATGTGTAGCAAAGATGGTGCGACTGGGAAACACCCAGAGGTTGTTCCAATGGACTAGGCATTTCCATTGGCCCAATCTGGCCTACTCAACTTGCTAAGAATCCCACATTTTCACTGCAGCAAGGACTGCAAGGCTGTGGTGTGTACATTGCTGTCTTGTACACACCAAGTATACATCTGGTTGGAATTCAAGGTAAATATCATGGTTGACTTGATTGCAAGGATCACCAGTTTGAGTAAGAAGGGTGACGACCTGCGGCAGAATTCGTAGGCAAGAAAGACGTCGAGGACCTCACCGCAAAGATAAAGGCAGAGTTCAAGCTCAATAAAGGCCATCGAGGATATGAGACTGACCCAATCACTATTGAACCCTTGTGGTTCACTATTCAGTTACTGGCAGGGAGACTACTGAGGCAATTACAACCAAAGGAAGTAAGTGCATCAGTTGTGGACTTAGCAGCCAAGGCCATGGATGGCCACGAGTATAACTAGGAAAACTTTCTGCTCAATGAGCTCCTGCTGGATATCGAGGATACCCAAGACAAGGGGTTATCCTTCCACTTTAGCTAGCTGTTGATTCTTATTCCTTTCGTAGGTTGGAAAGAGCCTGCACATCAGAACCTCCTGCTGATAGTAGCAGAGGACTGCTGCACAGCTCTCTTCGCGAACATGTGGGCATCCACAAGCCCAGAGAAGCAATGAATCAACGATCTACAATTCGTGACCTTTTACGAGCAGCTATGCACGCTTATAGAGAAAACCCCTCACATCACCGAGGAGGTGACATATCTGTATAGGCCTAAGATTATTTTCAAAGCCACACTATATCCAGATATAGCCGCACCTGACAACAGAGAAATGGTTTGATGGCCAATATCAGCTAGGCGCACCAATGATCGAGTTGATCATTGAGGACTAGCCCGATGCTTGGAAAGAAGATGCACCGGATACTGTCATCACTATGTATTCGGAAGAGGAGTAGGACAAGATAGATAAGAACCCAGAGGTTCAGAGCAACCTAGTCGAGACACCTGCGGCATAGGTAGGGGACAAAAGGAAGGAACCGACTACACAGACGCTAGAGAAGCCACCAAAGAAGAATTCTAAGGCTACGAAACAACCATTGGATAGAATACTGCACGATGATGACTATGAGATGATAGCATCATGGACAACTGTGCACCTGGAATATTTTCCTGGATTTAAGGGAAGTCGAGAAGAGCTAGATCAGACGCAGGTCCGAGAGAACATTGAAAAATTTACCAGTTTAGTCCTAAGGATGGAGCAAGTCCACCACGACTTCGGCCGAGAACCAGACCATCATGACCAAGTAGGGAAACCAAGTGAGACGATGCGTAGGCCACCCACCTTCTCAACATGGACACGCATCATCAAGATTGCATCAGGGTCCATTATATTCCTAATGGACGAGATGACAGAAATCGTGAGATGACTGCAGTAGTTAGAACTAAACATAGCCATGATTCCAGCAGAAGGGTTGCACCATCTGCACACCCAGATCTCCCATGAAATGCATGAGTGGGACATTGTCTTGCACAATCAATGCCTGCAATATGAAGAGAATTATCGAAGAATACAAGGGGAATGCGAGCACAAGAAAAGGGAGTTTTAGCGCACGCACGAAAAGCAGCGCAGGATAACAACCATGGAATAAGCAGTATACGCGAAGCTCCCCGAAGTTGAAGAAGAATCAGAAGTTGAGGTGGCTATCGTACACATCGGCACTACCATTGATAGTCTGCAAGAAAAAATGACGAAATTGGAAATTTCCCATGCAAAAAAGATTATGCAGATGGAAACTACCCATCAGGCAGAGATAGCTGAGTTGGCGGTAAGACAGCTGGTCGATATGGCGCAACAAGTGAAAGAAGCAACATAAGAGGCATTGAGGGACTCTACATAGGGCATCTGCGCAGTAGTCACGCGATGCCAAATCTTGCTAGATGGTGTTTCAAACATTTGGAGCATATTGCAGGATGAGCCAGCGCTGCAAAAGATCCACGATAACATCCAGTGGAAACAACAGGAAGTGGATTCTACAGATGCTTCCATGAAGGAATTGTTGATCTGACAAAAGAGGAAAGATTTCGAGCAAACCAAAGTGCTAAGGAAGGATCTTGAAGCTCTAAGAGAAAAGGAAGCTGAAACCTCGGCGAGGTTGCAGCCATTACAAGAGGAGGCACTTACACTGACCGATGAGATTGAACTAAGGTTGCAAGATCTTCAGATCGTGGAGACCAAAGTTAAGGAGCAGATTCTAGAACCAAGTTCAGATGAACTGCTAAATAAGGCTAGAGGATATGAGTAGGATGTACTTGCAAAGTTGAGTGCAACTGTTGAATATTTTACTACCCGCTCAGGAATCTCAAAGAAAGCACAAATGGAGTTGGACTGACGTGGCTCGGGATGAGCCACAAGTCAATGTTAGGGGCCTGTTGGGAATGGCCCAAGTAGGCACAATTTTGTGAAGAAATTTTTTTTGGAGCTGCACAGCTTTTGGGCTGTGAAGTCAGAAGACAGGACTACAAGGAGCGCACAACTTGGAGAGTAGATGCAGTTTTGACACAGCAGTGCAGGTGCGCAGGACTTGCGCAATCGCTACTTTTGGTAAGAAATACAGGTAAAGGTCAGATGAGGAAGTGACCTATTTTTAGTAAGGAACAGGTTGAAGGAAGAAGAAAGTGACGTGTCAAGGAGACTGGCGGCAAGCAGTTGAGAAGTTAGGCCACTACCCCGATGACAACAGGAAGGTGGAAGGGCGGAAAGGGTCAGGCCACAATGCAATATAACTGTTTTCAGGACTACATCTATCAGAAGAACGTGTGAGTCACAAGTGGCCTAGCTGGAAGGCCTGGAGTAGGTGGAGAAAGCTGTTGATAGTGACAGTCATGCTGGAAATTAGCCATGCCATGTTTTGTAAACCTAAGGGTGTTTGACTATGAATTGTAAAGACATGACCTATGGGCATGATCTATAAATAAGGAACATTTTTTTAGGGAAAGGGTTGTTGGGTTATTGAATACTCTTCATTTTGTTAAGCTTTCTTATATTGTTGTATCTTTTAAAGCTTAGTGCTATTGTAAAGGCTTTGCAAACTGAGTGTGCAAAGGCCTGTTGAGAGAGAAGAGAGTCTGCAGTTGTTTGCGTAGACTAAGAACTGGTGTACCCTTCCCAAAAGTCTAATACAACAACAATTTTTGTGGACGTAGCCTCCATCTGGGCAGTGAACCACGTTAAATCTTGTGCAGTGTGATTTTTGTGTGTGTACTTTTACTTATTTTCCTACTTTGAATGCTTGGATTCTCGTTTATAGCTATATGTTAATACTTTTATATGTATTCGCCATAGGAGAAAGATGGGGATAATATGTTAGGTATTGATGGAATGAATGAATGTTGAATGCTCAGTATTCTAAGTCTGTGAATGCATTGGTTTATGGAATGATCACAAGTGTATGTAACATTCAGAGTGTATAACCCTTGGACGCACAACACAGGCTACACGCAGTAGTGTATGTTTTTTCAACTGCATTCGTTATAAGGTTAATTAATCTAAAACAGTAGATGGATGTTTAAGTGCTATGTGAAGTTGCATAAGAGTTAATATTGGAAGAGGAAGCGTATAAGTCAGTTTCGCTATCCTGCTGGTTAGATCTCGTCTGAACCACGCATTCCATAGATGCATTGGTTGAGCAAGTAGTTCAGCTGGTAGAAGCAAAGTTCGCGATGCATCCTATCGTTGCACAACCTTCAAGTTGTAGCGTGTGCTCTGTAGTGCGCTATGCAGGAGTCCCGTCCGAAAAACTCATCACATCACTATGGAAACTTGATTCTACAGTGCCCCCATTGCTACACCTCGGGTGAGATGTCATCCTGCGCATAGGATATTGCCAAAAGGGACGGTGAGAAGGGGTTTTGTTGGTTCAATTAAAACTGCAAAGAACCTGGGTCTATATTGAAAACCTCTAGATTAGTTTAGAAGCCAACAAATGGTTCCGTTGCCACACTAAGAATTCGTGATGAGTTGAAGATGTGATGTGTGAAGGAGAAGAAGTCGAGCTAGGCATTGACATTTGGTATCGGGACAAGAAAGAAATTTGGGCTTGGTGTGACAAGATAGAGAGAGACTTTTCAAGGAAAGAAAACAAACACTAACATCTCTTTAACATTGACTAGTTGAATACGTACCTGTGGAAAGACGTTCACAAGGTATTCTGGGAATCTTTCGGAAATGAGATACATGAGTGGTTATCAAGGCTCGTAGAGCATAGAACCTGTCTAGTGCAAAGCATGCCGACTGAGTGGACACCAGAGCTTATTGAAAAGCTCAAAGCATTGGATAGTCCATTTGTACGCACAGTTGACTTCTGTGTTGACAGCACACTACAAAGATTTGTAACGCAGTTCACTCTGGACATGCTAAAGTCGTATAGCACAGCTGAAAGAGAGTTTTTCAAAGGAATTAGAAACAAGTACTTGAACAACCTCAGTTTATACATTAAGATGCTCTTAGCTGAGAAAGGTGTTTTTAGATTGCTATAAAGTTTTTGGAATTTGTAATGATTAATAGCATTTTTAGTGATTCTGACGAAGCGATGCACAACCTAAGAAGTGGGAAAAGATATAAGTATACCCATAAGAAGGATTCTAGTGGACATGGGCTCCGTGTAGATATTGATACAGAAGCCGAACCTAATAGATAGACCGCACCTCTATCTGCTTCATGTCAACCTATTATGCCCCAGAATCCACCAGTTGTGAACACCGCACCTCTAATTCCACAAACCCATCCAATCACGAACATTCATCACAATACCACATTCATTTTTGTCATGCAAAACACTACGCAGAACCCTCCACCACCTAGAAGAAGCATGACAGAGGACATTAAGCTGCCGATATTCAAAGAAACGGGTCTAGAGGACCCCGATCAACATTGGTTTCTATGTGAAGCCATATGGAGTGTAAAACAAGTCCAGGACGACACTGTGAAGTAAGCCCAACTCGTTACCACCTTTAGAGATAGAGGCTTGCATTGGTTCATGAAATACTCGCACGAAAATACAAGAACCCTAATAGAAATCAAGGTTGCAGTCCTATCAGAATTCAAGAAGCTGAAATCAGAGTCACAGTGTATAATAGAGTTGAAAGAGATCAAACAGAAACCTAACGAGACAGTCTGGGAGTTTGATCATAAATTCAAGACACCACTAGACCAAGTAAGCTTTGGTATTCCATCGTAGCAGCATAAGGAATGGTTTATAACCATGTTGTTGCCACATATTAGACAGCCGTTGATGTAGCAAAAAGTGAATTCGTAGCTAGCATCTTTCGAGATTGCGATGACGTTGGAAGCTTCACTGATCGGAGAAACTAGCACTGGCATGTCTCAGATTAAGAACCAGTTAGCTACCCTGACACGACAATTTCAAGATATCAAACAAGGAAAGCAAGAGAGAAAGGAAGTCTGGTGTAAAAGTTGCAAGGGAGAAGGACACACTAAGGATCATTGTCCTTTATTCCAAGATTTCCTTAGCATGGGTGGACCGAACCCATTGAACCCACACCCAAGGCTATGGTGTGAGATTTGCAGAACCAGAGGACATCGACCAGAAGACTGTCACATGATACAGAAATACATAAGAACTCCTAAAAACTTATATTGTAATTTTTGTAAGTCAGTAGGGCATGACAAATCTAATTGCCGCGCATATGAGCTCATGTTAGAAAGGAAGAATTATATTGAGATATGTATGGAGGAATGTACAGAGTCCAAGAAGAGACTCCACAGAAACAGAATAATGCTCAACCTGATCAGGGAGCATACAGAGGCCGCGGAGGATACCATGGGAGACGAAGAAATAATGGTCTAGCGTAGGGGCGGGGCCGAGGTTAAGTAATTTGTTACAACGGTGGCCAAGAATTTCACGTATCTAGAGACTGTACCAACCCACGCACTACATGCAGCTATTGTAGCTCATTTGATCATGTCATTGAATATTTCCTAGTGTTGGAAGTAGAAATGCAGAAGAGAAAACAACCGGAAGCGCTGGCCCCAAATATCCAGTTGATTGTAGCAGAAAGGAGACCTGTGGACCCAAGTATTGACATAGTAACCCGTAGTGGTGCTACGACTGGGAGGGATAGAGGAGTAGAAGCTTCGACTTCTGGATAATTTTAACACTAAGTAGAATCCCCTTGAGACAATATGGATAAGGAAAGCTGCTGGGAAGCCACCATCCTTTGACCTAAAGAAAAATAAAGAAACCTTTGAAGAAGCACAGGATCTCTTTAAAGAGCCAGCACCTGGATCACCGAGAATCCCGTTGCGTAGCGATGTATGGCATGTAGAAGATATGCCCGCTGCCTATGATAGAACGAGCACCGCAGCAAAGACATGCACCTCTGTTGTGTAGTTCCTCAAGAGCTATATGAAGTTACTAAAGAGTCCAAATGCTATAGCATATTTACAAAAGTTGGTAGACCAATATGAACTGCATAGCAAAATTGAAACTACTGATAGCATAGTTCATCATATTAAGAAACACAAGAGAACAGAGAGAGAAATGAGACTCAATGCACAAATAAGAGATTATGAAATGGATGAGATCATTCTTGATCTGGGATCAGAAGTGAATGTCTTGACTAAGCAGACATGGCAGCAGATGGGGAGACCAAAGCTGTTATGGTCACCTATCTAGTTGTGAATGTCCAATAAGGAAAAGGTCATTCCCTTTGGACAGTTATCCAACGTGATTGTTGAAATTGATGGAGCGCAGAGTCACGCAGATTTTGAGGTTATTGATATTGTGGACGATAGGAAGCCTTTTGTTACGCTGTTAGGAATTGACTGGGCTATCAATAACCTTGCCATAATCAACCTAAAAACAAATAAGATGATCTTTGAAGGAAAGCACCTTAGGGTCATCACACCATTGGACCCTGCGTATGGAGAGAGATACAACGAGCCGATTCAGGAGGAATCTAGGGCTCAATCTTTGGGCCGACTGTACTAGATGACCGTGAACCAAGAGGATTATATCAATCCAACTGTGGATGGTACACTTAGTTGGAGATGTGACAACTCTTGTATCTCAGACTCTAATGCAGGATTGTAAAATTGGCAAAGCCACATGCACAAAGTATCATCCAGGAGATGCGCGCAGGTAACAAATTCACTACACTGGATTGGAAAGGAGGTAAGCCCAATCCCCACCTATGATGTTTTTGCTAATGTTTATTCATTTATTAAAGAATATACTGCAACAATTGCAGAAGAACATCGCTTACAAGCATTAGACATGGCACTGCGCGAGACACCTACCATATGGTGGGTTGCGCATAAGTAGACATTGACCACATGGGATCAATGCAGAATTAAAATGCAGACCAGGTTTGTTGATAAGGTTACCCTACCTTTTAAGAAATATAATGGATAGACAGATCCAAGAAAACATATTGAGGTCTGTTCAAAAGCATGGGGGGAGAAACCAAAGACATAATGGGTGCATTTGTTTGTGCACACGCTGGAGGATGAAATTCCCAAGAAATGGTACTTAGATTTGGAGCTGCGTAGGGATATTACAGATTGGGCCATGCTGACAGCGAAATTCCCGAAGGAATTCAGTTTCGAGGACGAGAACTCGCTTATACATGATGCTTTGCAAATAATTGAGTGCATATTCAGAGAAGAGTGTCCACATAGAAATATAACTTTAGAGGAATTCTTTGGCATAGGAAGCATACTTGTGAGTTTAAAGACTGAATGGAAGGAATAGGTAGAACATCTGATGGAATGTTACAACCTAGATGAAGGGGCTGAAGAAAAAGAGGACAGTGATGAGGAGGACCCGCGCAACATTAAGATAACTGATTCGGAAGGTGCACATGACGTAGAGGGACCTCCGCTGGAAATCCCAGACATGAGAGACCCTGTAAAGACAAAGAAAGTGAACACTGGGACCATCGAAGACCCAAAATTTGCGTCAATTGGAGACTAATGGGATGATCAGACTGTTGCAGAGATCGCAGATACGCTACATGAATATCAGGAACTATTTCCAACTAAGTTTACAGATATGAAGGGCATTTTGGGAGACTTAAGGGTTAGGAAAATACCTATTAATCCAAGCATGAAGCCTTTTAAGAAAAGGTCCTATCGACTGAACCCACGCTACAAAGAAAGAGTAAGGGAAGAGCTGGACAAGATGCTGGAGGTAGGAATCATTGAGCCTGTCAAAGAATCTGAATGGATAAGCCCTATGGTTGTCCAAGATAAGAAAACAAAAGGCGAGATTAGGATCTGTGTGGATCTCAGGAAACTGAATGATGCGTCAATGCATGACCCATTTCCTACACCTTTTACTAATGAAGTGCTTGATAATGTGGGAGGAAATGAAGCCTATTTTTTTACTGATAGTTTTTCAAGATATCATCAAATAATAATTGATCCTGCGGATAGGCACAAGACTACATTTGCTACAGAATGGGGGTCGTTCCAATATACAGTGATGCCTTTTTGTATAAAGAACGCACACACCATCTTCTCTAGAGTTGTGGTCGCAACATTCAAGGATTTCATGCATAAGTTTCTAGAATCTTATTTTGATGATTGGATTGTGTTCGTACTGCTGAAGAATCATTGCGTGAACCTACGAATGATGTTGGAAAAGTGTAGACAGCACCAGATCTCTTTGAACTTAAAAAAATGCGTCTTCTGTGTTCCTTATGGGATTTTATTGGGACACATTGTCTGTAAACAGGGTCTGATGGTTGATCCTGCGAAGATCGTAGTCATTGTAAACTTACAAATGCCAAATTCAGTCAAGTAGTTGCGCACTACATTGGGGCATACCGGTTACTATAGGAAGTTCATAAAAGGTTATACGCAGATAACCACAACCATGGAGAAGCTACTAACGAAATATGTGCCATTCATTTGGAACGCAGAGTGTGAGCAAGGTTTCGACACCTTGAAAGAAAAAATGGTCACTATGCCAATCCTAGTATTTCCAGACTTGGAGAAGCCATTTCACGTTCATATGGATGCGTCATGTATAGCACTGGGAGTTGTTTTAGAACAATTAGGAGAGGGAGGTATTGACCATCCCATTGCATTTCCAAGCAGGAAGCTCTCATCTGTAGAAAAGAATTACACCACTACTGAGAGAGAAGGCCTCGCGATGGTCTATGCACTGCAGAAGTTCAGGCACTATTTTCTTGGTGCACACTTCTTGATGTTTACTGACCATTCTACATTGAAATACCTGGTCAATAAGCCAGTGTTAGGGGGGAAAATCTGTAGATGGATGTTACTCTTCCAGGAGTATGATTTTGAAATAGTAGTTAAACATGGAAGACTAAACTTGGGACCTGATCACTTGTCAAGGATCGAGTTAGGGGAAGAGCCTACTAATCTTGAAGACAATCTTCCAGACACGCAGTTGTTTGCAATCCAGATAGCTAATGATTATTATATAGACATCTTGGACTTTTTGAGTACTGGATTAGCACCCAAAAAGTT
The DNA here is from genome assembly GCA_027924585.1 of Larix kaempferi. Taxonomy (NCBI): domain Eukaryota; kingdom Viridiplantae; phylum Streptophyta; class Pinopsida; order Pinales; family Pinaceae; genus Larix; species Larix kaempferi. The sequence continues at coordinate 13,627,122 of BSBM01000502.1, read as the reverse complement.
CACTACGTAGCAAAAGAATTAGCTGGTAGTGCGAGCAGCAGACTTCACCATTATTGCGGGCCAGCTATACAACTTGGGACCCAATGAAGTATTGCGCAGATGTGTATTAGAGCATGGGAAACTATTCATATAGGCTGATGCACATTTAGGAGTTGCAGGAGGTCATTACGCAGGGAAAGCCACTGCGAAGAATATATTATGTGTAGGTCTATGGTGGCCTACTATTGATAAATATTCCAAGGAACATTGCCAGAGTTGCGATGTTTGTCAAAGGACAGGAAAACCATCACGCAGAGATGAAATTCCATTAAATACACAGCTGACATTGCAGGCCTTTGAGAAATGGGCCATTGATTTTGTGGGTCCTATTAACCCACCAGGGAAAAGAAATGGCGCAAGGTACATTATAACTGCAACTGATTACCTCACCATATGGGCAGAAGCGGAACTGGTGAAGGACTATAGCGCACGTACTGTTGCACAGTTCATTTTTGAAGACACACTCTCAAGGTTTGGATGCCCGAAGATTTTGATGAGTGATCAAGGAACTCATTTTCTGAATAGAACCATCGAAGCTTTGACCGAAGAGTTCCACGTTCATCATCAGTGTAGTCGCCTTATCATCCACAGGCGAATGGAACTATTGAAGCATTCAATAAAATACTGGAGAATGTGCTTACTAAAGTATGCAATGTGAATAGGGATGATTGGGACCTGCGCGTTCCCACTATATCATGGGCATCTAGGACTACATGCAAAAATTTGAAAGGCCATGCACCTTTTAGGATGGCCTACGAGTAGGAAGCTCTAATGCCTATGGAGTACATTGTTCCCAGCATAAGAATAGTTGCATTTACACGCATGTAGGATCAGGAGGCACTAGAAGAACGACTGCTACAATTGGTTGGTATGGAAGAAGTTCGCTTCATCACGGGATTCAACCAACAAGTGCAGAAAGCATGAGAAAAAGAATGGCATGATCTCCACATCAAGAACAAGTCCTTTTAGGTAGGTCATCTAGTCCTCCTGTATGATAGTAAATTCATGAAATTTCTCGGAAAGTTTAAAACGCATTGGCTTGGCGCATATACTGTTGTGCATATTACTAATGGTGTCCTGTCCAAGAGTTCGAAGCTAAACCAACTGAAATAGCATAGCAAAGACAAGCACCCGGCTGCTGCACCAGAAAAATCAAAGGCACCAACTACCTCCAAGCCTTCATCTCCACAAGGAATCCCACCGCCACCACTTGTGTGGCTCCGTCCTAAATATGTCATTCCACGGAAGAGTGATGCCCCGGAGAAGCACTTGGACAAGAATGCACAATATCCGATCCCGATGCCTCCGATGTCAAAGTACGTCCGCACAAAGGAAGATTTGCTTGGCGAAATTCCGACATGCAAGCTTTCCGATCATGACTTAATGGATGCCGAGAAATTCCCGCACCTACAGCCTATTAAATTCATGTGTAGAAAAGATAGTGCGACCGGGAAACACCCAGATTTTTTTCCAATGGACTGGGCATTTCCATTGGCCCAGTCTGGCCTACTCAACTTGCTGAGAATTCTACATTTTCACCGCAGCAAGTAGTGTAAGGCTGTGTTGCATACGCTACTGTCTTGTACACACCAAGGATACATCTAGTTGCAATTCAAGGTAAATATCACGGTTGAATTTATTGCAAGGATCACCGACTTGAGTAAGAAGGGTGACGACCTTGCGACAAAATTCATAGATAAGAAAGACGACCAGGAACTTGCTGCAAAGATAAAGGCAGAGTTCAAGCTGAACAGAGGCCATTGAGGATATGAGACTGACCTAATCACTATTGAACCCTTGCGGTTCACTATTCAGTTACTGGAAGGGGGACTGCAGAGGAAAGTACGACCAAAGGAATTAAGTGCATCAGTTGTGGCCTTAACGGCCAAGGCCATGGATGGCCACGAGTATAACTAGAAAAAATTTCTGCTCAATGAGCTATTGCTGGATATCAAGGATACCCAGGACAAGGGGTTATCCTTCCACTTTAGCTGGATATTGATTCTTATTTCTTTCGTAGGTTGGAAAGAACCTGCGCATCAGAACGGCTTACCGATAGCAGCAAAGGACTGCTACGTAGCTCACTTCGCGGACATGTGGGCATCCACAAGCCCAGAGAAGCAGCAACTCAACGATATACAATTCCTGACCTTTTATGAGCAGTTGTGCATGGTTATAGAGAAAACCCCGCGCATCAACGAGGAGCTGACATATCTATACAGGCCTAAGATGATTTGCAAAGCCACGTTACACTGTATCCAGATACATCCACGCCTGACACTAGAGAGATGGTTTGATGGCCAATATCAACTTGGCGCACCAATGATCGAGCTGATCATTGAGGACTGGCCCGATGCTTGGAAAGAAGATGCACTGGAGACTGTTATCACTATGTCTTTGGAAGAGGAGGACGACAAGACATATAAGAACCCAAAGGTTCAGAACAACCCAGTCCAGACACCTGTGGTGCAAGTAGGGGACAAAAGGAAGGAACCGGCTACGTAGATGCCGGAGAAGCCACCAAAGAAGAAGTCTAAGGCTACGAAACAACCACTAGATAGAATACTGCACTTTGATGACCATGAGATGATAACATCATGGATAGCTGCGCACCTGGAAGATTTTCCTGGCTTCAAGGGAAGCCAGGAAGAGCCATATCAGAGAATACAAGTAGGGGAGCAAGTCCATCTGAGAGAACATTGACAAACTGACCAGTTTTGTCCTAAGGATGGAGCAAGTCCATCTCGAATTTGGCCGGGAACCAGACCATCATGACCAAGTAGGGGAACCAAGTGAGATGATGCACAGGCCACCCGCCTTCTCAACACAGACACGCATCGTCAAGATTGCATCAGGCTCCATTCTATTCCTGACGGATGAGATAACAGAAACCATGAGACGGCTGCAACACTTAGAAATAAACATAGCCATGATTCCAGCTGAAGGGTTGCACCATCTGCACACCCAGATCTCCCATGAAATACATGAGCGGAACATTGTCTCGCACAATCAGCGCCTGCAATATGAAGAGAATTATCAGAGAATACAAGGGGAATGCGAGCACAAGGAAAGGGAGCTTCAACGCACGTAGGAAAAGTAGTGCAGGATAAAAACCACAGTATCAATAGTATACGAGAAGCTCCCTGAAGTTGAAGAAGAATCAGAAGTTGAGGCGGCTACTACACATCGGCACTGCCATTGATAGTCTGTAAGAAAAAATGACGGAATTGGAAATTTCCCATGCATAAAAGATGGAAGCCGCCCATCAGGTAGAGATAGCCGAGCTAGTGGCCAGACAACCGGTCGATATGGCGCAGTAAGCGCAAAAGGCAAGAGAAGAGGCACTGAGGGCCTCTTCGTAGGGCATCTGCGCAGCAGTCACGTGATGCCAAATCTTACTAGATGATGTTTCAAACATTTGGAGCATACTGTAGGACAAGCCAGAGCTGCAAAAGATCCACGACGACATCAAGTAGAAACAACGGGAAGTGGATTCTACAGATGCATCCATGAAGGACTTGTCGGTATGACAAAAGAGGCAGGATTTCGAGCAAACTAAAGTGCTAAGGAAGGAGCTTGAAGCGCTAAGAGAAAAAAAAGCTGAAACATCGGCGAGGTTGCAGCCATTACAAGAGGAGGCACTTACACTGATCGATGAGATTGAACTAAGGTTGCAAGACCTTCAAGTCGCGGAGACCAAAGTTAAGTAACAGATTCTAGAACCAAGTTCAGATGAACTGCTAAACACGGTTAGAGGATATGAGTAGGATGTAAAGGATGTAGTTACAACGTTGAGTGCAACTGTTGAAGATTTTACTGCTCGCTCGGGAATCTCAAAGAAATCACAAATGGAGGAGCTGGATTGACGTGGCTTGGGATGAGCCACAAGTCCATGTTAGGGTCCTGTTGGGCATGGCCCAAGTAGGCACAATTTTGTTAAGGAAACAATTTTGGAGCTACGCAGCTTTTGGGATGCGAAGTCAGAAGACAGGACTACAAGGAGCACGTAGCTCAGAGAGAAGATGCAGTTTTGACATAGCAGCGTAAGTGCGCAGGACCTGCGCAACCGCTACTTTTGGTAAGAAATATAGGTAAAGGTCAGACGAGGAAGTGACCTATTTTGAGTAAGGAATAGGTTGAAGGGAGAAGAAAGCGACCTGTCAAGGAGAGTGGTGGCAAGTAGTTGAGAAGCTAGGCCACAACACTGATGGTGATAGGTAGGCGGAAGGGCGGAAAGGGACAAGCCATGATGTAGTATAACCGTATTGAGGACTGCAGCTATCAGAAAAATTTGTGAGCCACAAGTGGCCCAGTTGGAAGGCCTAGAGGAGGTGAAGCAAACTGTTGATGGTGACAGTCAGGCTGGCAGTTAACCACGCCATGTTTTGTAAACCTAAGGGTGTTTTCCTATGAATTGTAAAGACATGACTTATGGGCATGATCTATAAATAAGGCACATTTTGTATGGGAAAGGGTTGTTGGGTTATTGAATACTCTTTATTTTGTTAAGCTTTTGAATATTGTTGTATCTTTTAAAGCTTAGTGCTATTGTAAAGGCTCTGCAAGCTGAGTGTGCAGAGGCTTGTTGAGAGAGAAGAGAGTCTACAGCTGTGTGTGCAGACTAAGAATTGCTATACCCTTCCCAAAAGACTAATACAACAAAAGTTCTTGTGGACGTAGCCTCCATCCGCGGGGTGAACCACATTAAATCTTGTGCAGTGTGATTTTTGTGTTGCTACTTTTACTTATTTTCCTACTTTGAATGTCTGGATTCTCGTTTATAGTTGTATGTTAATACTTTTATATGTATTCTCCATAGGAGAAAGATGGGGATAATATCTTAGGTATTGATTGAATGAATGAATGTTGAATGCTCAGTATTCTAAGTCTGTGAATGCATTGGTTTATGGAATGATCACAAATGTATGTAACATTCATAGTGTATAACCCTTCGACGTGCAGCAGAGGCTGCATGCAGCAGTGTATGTTTTTTCAACTGTATTCGTTATAAGGTTAATAAATCTAAAACAGTAGATGGATGTTTAAGTACTAAGTGAAGTTTCATAAGAGTTAATATTGGAAGAGGAAGCACATAAGTCAGTTGTGTTGTCCTGCTGGCTAGATCATCTTGTCTGAAGCATGCATTCCATAGATGTGCTAGTTGAGCACGTACTTCAGCTGGTAGAAGCGAAGGTCGTGACATAGCCTATCGTCACGTAGCCTTCAGGTTGCAGTGCTTGCTCTGCATTGCGCTGCGCAGGAGTCCCATCCGAACAACTCATCACTTCACTATGGAAACATGATTCCACAGTGCCCCCATTACTACAGCTCGGGTGAGACCTCAACTTGTGCCCAGGCTGTTGCCGAAAGGGCCGGCAAGAAGGGGTTTTGTTGGTTCTATTAAAACTGCAAAGAACCTGGGTCTATATTGAAAACCTCTATATCAATTTAGAAGCCAACAATCTCCAAGATGTAATGTTATTCCATCTAGGTCAGCCTTTTGTTCCTTCAAGAGTGTGTGCAAAAATGATTTGGGAAGCTCATTACAGCCAGGCAGAAGAGTACTTTGGCGTGGAAAAGACTATAGCAGTACTACAGAATTATTTTTATTGGTCAAATATCCAACAATATGTCAACAAGTATATCACATCATGTAATGTTTGTGCCATCGCTAAACCCGCCAATAAGAAGCAAGGGTTGTACAACCCTTTTACTATTCCTGATCGGTGATGGGAGTCCATCTCCATTGATTACATGTCAGGACTACCTTCAACCAAGCATGGTAATGACTATGTATTCATGATCATTGATCGCTTCTCTAAGATGGCCATTTTGACACCTTGCGAGAGGAGTATCACAATCAAGTCCACTGCTAAGCTCCTCTTCAAACGTGTTTGGGTTCATTTTGGGATACCACAGAATATATTTTCAGATTGGGACAATAGGTATTTGAGAAAATTCTAGTCTAGCCTATGGTCACTGATGCACACCAAGATCACCAAATCATCTTCCTTTCACCCCTAAATGGATGGACAACCGAAAGTGGTCAACATGACCATTATGCATATTTTGAGAATGTATAATTCCAAACATCCCCACTCATGGGATGAGAGACTTCTCTATTTTTAGCATAGCTACAATTGATCTCTTCATAGCTCTACTAGTCACAACCTTTTTCAGTCGTGCTTGGGTTTCCAAGCATTAGCCTCAATTGATGTAGCTCTGCCTCTTTCATCCACACAGTAGGAATTTTCCCATGATCAAACTAAGGTTGATAGGGAAACCATATTTGTTGAATGGATTCAACACATCCACCAACAAATCCATGACATTTTGGAGAAATACAATGCTAAGTACAAGCAATGACATGATCAGCATCGAGTTCCCTACAAGTTTTAGATTGGTGACAAGGTCCAGTTTCTTTTGTAGAAAAATCACCTCACAACCTCCCATAACAAGCTATGACCACTCCAATATGGGACTTACATAATTGTGTTGTTGCTGCAACATCCTTCCCCAATTTTTTTGAAAAATGTTAGGGCCCCTCCTTCTACACTTTTGTAATGATTATTTTGTCTTTCTTTTGAAGCTTATCCTACTCCAACTTGGCAAACTTTAACACTTGTTTCCCAAAGAAATTTTCTAAAACATTTTCTAAGGAAAAGTCACCTTTAGCCTTCAGCGTAAGTTTTAACCATAAGTCTTCCACCTTCGGCGCAAATCTTAAGCCTAACTATCCCTCTTCGAAAAGAATCTTAACTATAATTCGACCATTGTTTTTTATCCTCTCTCGCGCAACTTTTAAATTTAAACTACCCGCTTATTGCACAAACTCTAAAACCTTGGCCGCTTTAGGCACACTTCGAGAGCTCATTTCGGCCCAACCATGGTGCCTATCTTAGTCTTATTTTGGCCGCCTTTGGCGCAATTGCCAACATTATTTTGGATGCTTCGGCATAGAGTTTAACTTTATAAAGGGCCCCGGCATGAGAATCTTCTAAGTCTTTTCCTCATGACTCTTTGGCGCATCTTTCGTTAGTGCACATATTGTGGCTAAATCCTCTGATGACGCACAAAGCTTATTCCTATAGCGGCCGCCATCATAGCTGCGCCTCATCTTTGGACACAGCCCCGAGCTCAATTCTTGGTGGAGCCCATTGGCGCAAAGATTAACACTAAGACTACCGCTACATGCGCAGAACATAGACAAAAACAATCGCCGCTACATTCATGATCCCGTTGACTTTGTCATCAGTGCATCTCTTCGGCGCAAGACTTAATCATGCCATATCCACCCAACGCGCAAATCATAACCTTAAGACTCCCGCCAAATTCACACTCTTTGAGAAAAACCTTGTCATTGGTGCATCTCTTGGGCACAGGTCCTAGTGATAATTTCCCCACCACGATCGCAAGCGTTGTGCTTAAACGTGCTGTTGCTTATTTTTTATAATTAGATAATGTCTGCGGTATGAATTTCTTATGAATATGTTGAATCTTTATTTTTTCCTACCTTAATTGATGCAGGTTTGAAATGCATAGAAGGTCTGCAAGAAATAAAGTCGCGCAAAAGGTAGAGTCAGATTCAGACGTAGAGATCCTACTGGATACCTCACTCGAGACCATGTTCCTTGATACACAAGCTACTACCAATGTACCCCTAAGGATCTCTTCCCCAGAGTTTCAGTGGTGTGACTTATATACATTCATCAGAGATCAAGACAACTCTCAAAACTCCATAGAGGACGCTATGGTATATGCAAATATCAGCAGGTCCTATCTCCATAAGGCAACAAATCGTCTTAAGTTATTCCCATGTTCTGAGGTGCTTGGTTGGTTGATCCCTCATGCCAAGATTGACATCAGGTTTATAAATGATAAGAATGGAATGAACCTAGCATCTTTTTCTCCTTAGCATATCACGGCTACCTACAAATTGGCCCCGGCTAGGGCTTGGTTAGATAATGAATGGATAGTGCAACACCCTATGGATCCCATCAGTGTCCCAATCAAGAGATTTGACAGGTATGGAACAAGAAGAAGCCACCAGAATCCAGAAAGAAGAGGAGTTGAAGGCCCAAAGAGAAGAAGAAGAAAGGATCGTCTAGGAACAGGCTGCTAAACAACAAGAAGAAGAAGAAGGGAGGATTTTCTTGGAAGAGGGAGTCAGATTACAAGCATAATTAACAGAGCTAGCTGAACGACAAGAAAAGGAGCAGGATGAGAGAACTCTTGAACAAAACCCATCAATCCCATAGGACATGGACTTAGATATGACAAAGATATACCAACCAGGGATAGCTCATGAAGGGGTTGTTCCCACCGAAGAACTAGCACTGACCCCATACAACCCCAAGAAGCAGTGCCAAGTGGCCAACCTGGATTCCGTCTATTTTCATGAACAGAAGAGGGCTATCATTGACAGAAGAGTAAGTAAAATATTGAGCAAGAAGTTGTCGCAGAAGTAGCAAATATCAAATCAGACTTGCGCAAGCATGGGATAGCACACAAAGTAATGATCTCAACGAGGAGTAAAATAATACTAAGAGAAATAAGTTAGTGGGCCAGCTATATAGAAGAAGTAAAGAAGGCTGAGATAGCAAGCGAGCCTATTGAAGAGGACAAGTTAGCAGAAGAGGAGCGACTTGATGATACGGAAGATCCAGCTGGACAATAATATGCTTTATTCATTTTTTGCAAAGTAACTAAAATATTGTTAATCATGTAACGTGTATACAGACAGTTGTCCTTTAATTTGTCTTTTGTGCAAGAGGATTGTCATGAATCATCAGGATTTGAGTTTTTTAGATTTTAATGATAAATCAAATTTCCTAGGTTTAGGGTACATGTGGCAGTTCAAAGAGCATTTGGTAAAACTATATATAGGAGAATAGAGGAGAAGAACTGTACTTTTGGAAGGTGAAAGAATTTTATTCCTTGTATGTGAACTACTTTGCTACTTGCTCCAAGAAACATACTTTTTCCTAATGAAAGCCCGTGAGAAGGCGTTTTTGCCCAGAAGATGTGTCAAATGTGTGCTGGATTATTCCTGTGTCGTCGACATATTATTGTGAGATCATTCCTTGCTATCTTGAATTGTTTCTGTGTAATGAATGCTCTTATGCTTTCTGGCGCTAAGATGTGTTTTCTTGTAATAGATTGTATTAATTGAATTAAAGCTATCTTTAATATCTGATATATCTTGTTGTAGACGTACCTTTATGATTAAATGGCTATCTGTATAATTTTTAAGGTGTTTCTTTCAGCACATTATTCATCTTTACAGTTTGCTCCTTGAAAGGATAGAATAGCTTTGCTTACACAATTTTAGATTAATTTAGCTTAATTGCATACACTTAGCTTAGGGCACTTGCAAATTAGTGTGAGCATTTTGTTTTGACAAGCATCGTGCACTTTGCCACATATATTTTGCAATATATTGTGGGAGATATTTTGTTTTATTTTAAACATTTTAAGTGCGATGATATTTGTAATATTGATTAATTCTAATTTTTATTTTTTAATATGAACGGTTAAAGGTTGTGTATTAAAAGGTGTTGCTAATAAGTCAAATTAGTTTCGAGACACAAAATTTAGGGTTTTCAATTTTGATTTGCAAAACTACTTTCCTCTTCTCTTCTATAAAAGATTAACCAACACTTCTTAGTGCACTTTTGTTTCCCCTTAAAATAGAATTCAAAAATACATAACTAAATAAGATTATTGGATTTGTTTCTTGTCATTATTGGTTGCATGAGTGGAGTGGATTTTTTTCTTAATTATTGTAGTCCAAGCTTCCATCTTATGAGGATCTAGTGGTTCTAAATTGAAAACTTGCTCATCTTCCTCCACTTGATCCTCACATCTCCTTAGGTTGTTCCTATTGGGTTGTGAATCCTCTTCAATGATGAGACAACAGTTTTTGAGGCCCTAAATGATGTTTTTTTGGCTCAACAGCGCCCAATGGTTAGTGAAACACATGTACTGGTATGACAACAGAGAGTCCTTCTCGGTCATACTTTTTTGACATGATATCGAGCACCCCAAACAAAGATCGTATGCAAAATTTGAGCCCCCGAGAAGTTGACGTATCAACTAACCACATCGTGGCCCACAAACCTTTTGGTGTTTAATTTTTTGGGGTTAGGGTTTTTTATGTTTAGGGTTTTCTCATTGATGCTTTATGTTAAAAGGCCTTTCTGGTCTCATTGTAACTCAATTCTTGCAGATGAAAATAATCGACACATATCTTTTCAGAGATAAACTACCACCATCTAGAGCTAGTTTGTATTGCTTTGCAGTTTACAATTTTTTTCCATTCCAGTCATTTATAGAATTTGGCTTTTACTATACTACTGTGTTTTCTGCAAAATATTCACGTGTGTATTTCCATTTTATATTGCTTCCTATAGTTTGCTCCAAATAATCTAGATCATGCACCCACCCACCATTGGATTTTTTATGGGATTTCTTACGGCCTATGTTCTTAGGATCTTTTGAAGGCACTTGTATGCCCAATTTCATAACTTATAGACAAGCTTTTATGTCTAGAGGAAGTTAGGACCAATTAAATTTATTTCCATCCGAAATATTATACAGAAGTTCATTTCCACTATTTTACATTTTACTGCTAAATTAGTACTTACCAAGAGCTTTCCCACAGCAAGAAAATCTAGGTTTTAGCACCACAAATGAATAGTCAATAGTCAAATAATCATTATTTGACTACATTATTCAAACAAATAAATAGTCAAATTCATGTATGGGGCTTTGCACTAGAATCATAACAAAATTCAATTAATTCTTTTATGAAAAACTCATTTCAATAATTTATTTAATGATTTGAACTCAGTTCCAAATAATCATTTGGTAAAAGTTATTCAGTTTTTTATACTGTTTAAACAAATAAATGTCCATTATTCATTTATGAGGCTTTGCACAACCAACACAACAAATTCACAAATATCTATGTCATAAATAACCCAATTCAACTATTTATTTTTTATATTATTCAAATAACCTAGTTTAATTAATTACTTTTTATATTATTTCCATTGCAAATAAGGAAATAAATTCTCTTTACAAAATTATTACTTACAAATAAATAAAGACAACCACTTTTTTATTTGAATTGAAATTTAATTATTTGACTGAGCATATTTTGATTAATCTTGATTTTTTTCTAATGGATATTGATGCCATTATTAGGTTGGGTCTCATATCCATGGGCATGGTCGAAGGAGAAAATATCTACCTTATTCCCTAAAAGAAGCTTCTAGAGATTCAATACCAAGAAAGACACCTCATATGCACCAAGAAAGACACCTCATATGCCACCATACATGTCTTCCTAAAGGTATTATTAACCTCCATATATGGACATGGACATCATTACTAGGTTTTGATAATTACCAAATGAAGTGTTTTGAGAAATCTGTATAAGAAAAAAAAACAAATAGAATCTAACACATGAGAATTAACAATGGCTCACACACACTTTACACATATATTTACCCTTAAAATAAAAAACTAGGAAAACTAGCATTATTGAGAGTCTCTCCACTCTATATCTCATTTTATTATATGTTTTTCTACAAGACAATATTATAGCATCCAAAACCCTAATACATTAAACCAGATTATATTAGAACACAAATTTCTTAATTGAAAATAGTTGACAATGGTAAGCAAAACCATGGGATGAAAACAACTCAAAATGGACTAAAAAATAGAGCCAAAAAAATTATTTCAAGGGAAGCACCCCTGAACCCTTATAAAGGGGATCACTACCCCACATGCCCTCCTATCTGATGGGGCTAATCATCCCCCCTCGAATATGGGAAGATAAAAAGGGTACATCACTTGTACAACATTCTACTACTTATTGTATTATTTGAAACAAGGAGGTCAAAGGGGAACCATTCATGAAATCAACTTCTAAGGGAAGTAATGCCCATTAATTATCTACACCAAGATAAATTTTCAATACTAATAGACTTTGTCAATGAATTTGAAACATTCTTTGGGGTATCAACATTCTCTAATGGCACTTTATTTTGATGAACAATGTATCTAACAAAATGGTATTAAACATCAATATTCTTTGTCTTGGAATGATAAGCAAGGTTCTGTGCTATAAAAAGTGCACTTGAACTATCACAACCTATTCTCACTACTTTTTTAATATAACCAATTCCTAAAAAAATTCTTTGCAACCATATGGATTCATTACTTCCATGGGTGGATTCCATGTATTTTTCTTCTGTATTTGACAATGAAACTACACTCTTCCTCTTACTCATCCAACTAATTGCTTCACCAAATAAGTTAAAAACATAACCACTTGTAGATATTCTACGATCAAGATCTCCATCCTAGTCTTCATCAACAAAACCCTTTATATATATCTCCCTATGAGGTCCAAGTCTTCCTTGGTAGCATATTATATAGTTCGAAGTGCCACACAAATATCTAAAGACCCTTTTGAGTGTTGTCCAATGTTCCATGATTTTGACATATACCTACTCAAAAATCCCACTACAAGGGTAATATATGGTACAATAGAAACCATAGCATACATAAGGCTCCCAACAACACTAGAATAGGGAACACATGACATGTATTCGACTTTTTCTTGAGTCTAGAGACACTAATCAATAGATAACTTTGCACCTATAGGAATAGGGACCTTCACCTGTTTACTTTCTTGCATATTAAACCTTTGCAATACCATCTCAACATATTTCCTCTGAATCAATCAGAGTCTTCTATTGGCCTTATCTCTTTTAATTTCCATTCCCAAAATAAAATTTGTAGGACTAAGATCTTTCATATCAAACATAGAAGACAAGTGGGATTTGACATTTTGATGATTTCCTTGTTGTTTCTAGTTAGAAACAAACATCAACATACAATACCACATAAATAAAATGACCACCAACTTGCTTGGAATATACATAGTGATCAACTTTGATTCTTGAGAAACTGTATCCCAATATATAAGTATCAAACTTTTGACACCACATTCTTGGCGATTGCTTTCATCCATACAAGGACCTCTTCACCTTGCAAACCAACTCTTTCTTCCCCTTCAGTACAAAATCCTTTGGTTGTTTCATGTAGACTTATTCTTCCAAATCACCATGGATAAATATTGTCTTCACATCCATCTGTTCTACTTCAATATTAAAATATAAAAAATGGACAAAAGAAATATCATAGAAGTTAATATAGAAACATGCAAACAAAATCTCACCAAAATCAATTCCCTCCACATGGGAATATCCCTTAGCCACTAGGTGAGATTTGTACTTATACACCTTACCTTATGCATTCAAATTCATCTTAAACATCCATTTTATACTAATAGGTTTTCTTCAAGGTGCCAACTCAACTAGATCCTAGGTCTTATTTTTATCCAAGGCATCCATTTCTTCAACCATTTCCTTCTTCCACAATTTACTATCCTTTGAATCCAATGGCTCCCTAATAAATCTAAGATAATCATCAATAATAGATAGAGAACAAATAGAATGGAAATCAAGTGTGATATAACTTTTTGTTTGCCTTCTTTCGTGAACAGATCTCCTCAAGGATAGAACTTGAGGTGCTTCCTCTTCTGTTTCAACTTCTTTCGAGTCAAATTATTCACCCTCCAACTCAAATTCTATTATCATTGGATCTTCTTCCTTTATTTGGAAGTCATGTTTGGGAGGAACTTTAACCTCTCTAAATACAAAATCCCAATTATAAATTGTGTTAATGTTAGTTATTGGGTTCCAAAGTTTATAACCTTTTATAACACATTTATAACCAATAAAGATACATTTTTCAGTTTTATGATCCAACTTACTCCTATTTTCCTTCTGAACATGCACATAAGCATCACGACCAAAAAATTGAAGATATTTAACAGAGAGTTTCTACTAGTCCATGTTTCATGTGTGTTGATATTGGTGATATAATTACTAAGTAACATACAATATCTATTGTCTCTACCTGTAATTCCTTGCTATAACCTTACACAACTGAGCATACTGCTTTCCTTCTCCACCAGTGTCCCATTCATCCTTTCTACAACTCCCTTCTGTTTATGTGTGAAAGGATTATTACTTTTCCTTACTATTCCACTCTTCTTACATAATTCCTTGAACTCATTTCCATAGAACTCTACACCATTATGTCTCCTCAAAACAGTTATTTTCTTCTCTACCTAGTTTTCTACAATAGATTTAAACTCTTTAAATTTACCAAAAAACTTAGATTTCTTATGGAGGAAATAAACTCATGTGTTCATCGAGAAATCATCATTGAAAGAAACACAATACATATATTTACCTAGTGAGTGTAACAAAAACAGGTCCAAATGCATCATTCTGTATTAACTCAAAGATTCCCTTTGTTCTTATAGCACTAGCTAGGAATCTTACCTCATTTTTTTTACCATATATGAAATATACACAGAAAACAAAATATAATGAGAAATCTAACTTACCTTCTATTATACCTTTACCATGTAATATTCGAAGACCCTAAACTTCAATGTGTCCCAATATTTGATGCCATATCATTATAGGGACAATAGGGGTCCTATATTCTTCATTGTTGTCCTCAAGAAAATTAGAAGGGTTACACCCATCATTAAAAGTTCTTCCCAACAACTTGTACATTGTTAAAATATGAACTCCCTGCATCAACACCATTGCTCCTTCAACCATCTTACATGTGTCATTTTCAAAAACAATACACACACCTTCATCACGATATTAATTATTGATATTAGGTTTCTTTTCATATATGGAATGTGAAAAACCATAGGAAGAGTTTTAATCCCTCCATATTTGATCAACAACTTGACCCTTCCATGTCCTATGATTTTGGTTGTCGAGACATCACCTAGGAAAATATCACATCCACTGTATTTTTTCATATTTAGAAAAATTACTCTTTGTGAGGAATCACCCAAAATGAAGTGCCCAAGTCGATCAACCATATATTATGATCTACATGTGTACCTATAGATTCCAAGTAATCATCACCTTATTCTTCTACAGAGTTTTTTTTGTTGTTGAAGGGGCATCATCAAATCCCTTACCTTTATCAACACTCTTATATATGCAATTTTTCATATAATAACCAACTTTATTACATTTCCAACATTTTGTCCTCAAATTGTCTTGGATATTTGGGTCTACCTCTAGACTTAGATATGCTCCCAGAAGACCTATTTTTCATCTCTTAGGAACAACCTCTAATAGATAAAACATCCTTGGTCACACCCTCCATGGATTTTCTCCTTGCTTCCTCTGATAACAAGGATGTAATCCTATTGAGGAGATGCAACCAAATATCACCTCATGAGGAGATCCTTGGCATCCAAGTGGGTATATAGGTTCCATTAGGATTTGTTTTGGAGAAGGTATGGATTTTGGGCCCTAGATATGACTGAGGGAACAAACTTAAGCCTAGGCCATAAACAATGATTCTAGGATTCCATCACCAAGAATAATGTCTAAAACTACCACACATAGACTACAATGGGTATCCTTGGCCTTTGAGTGGGGATATGGGAAACATTAGGTTTTTTGGAGCACTATGTATGGGTTTCGTGGCTCTTGACATGATTGAGGGAGAAAACTTGGGACTTAGGCCTTAAAATAAGCTTCTAGGAATCTAGGGCCATGAACAATGCCTCAAACCACTACACATGACCTTGTAATACTATCCTTTACTTCCACATGGGGGATTTTGACACTATTAAGAGGTTTGTAGAATGAGGTATGGGTCTCAGGTCCCTTGACATGGTTGAGGGAGGAAACTGGGCCTTATTACTTAGTGCAAGATTCTAGGCATCAAGGGGTAAGTACAATGCTCCAAAATGCCACACATGACCTCTCAAGGCGATCCTTGACCTTAAAGTGGGACTATGGGGAATATTAAGAATTTTTTAGCACTAGTATTATGTCTTAGCGACCTCAAAATGGTTAGGGGATGAAACTTGGGAATTGGGCCCTAGGAATCCAAGTCCAAGCACTATGCCTAAAACAACTACATGTGTACTTTTGAGGGTATAGTTGTCCTTGGAGAGTGGATATCAATACCATTAAAAAATTTTGAGCACTACATAAGGAAGGACATTGGGCCTTAGGTTCTAATGAAGGATTCTAGGAATCCACGACCAAGAATGACAGCTCAAACCAACACAAGAGATATCTTGAGTCTATCCTTAACCTTTGAGTGTAATAACAATGCCATTAGAAGGTTTCGATCATTGGATTTTGGTCTCACAACCCTATAAATTGTTGGGGGAGTAAACCTATGACTTAGGCCCTAAAGGAATCTTCTAGGAATATATGAACAAGAACGATGCCTTAATCCACCACATATGTCCTTTCTAGAGTATCCTTATCCTCAAGCTGGAGCCTTATTGATGCCATTAGGGGGTTCTGATCACTAATTATGTGTCTTAGGGACTTGGAGGGAGCAATCCCAAGCCTTAGGCCCTTAAGGAATATTTCAAGAATTTGATCTCAACAATAATGGATTTAATCATGACATGTGACCTATTAGGGTTAGATTTAGCCTCCAAATAGAGATATTGATTCCATTAGGAAGTTTTAAGCACTAGGTATTTGTATCAAGGTCGTAGACATGGTTGGGGGAGGGGGATTGGGCCTTAAGTCCTAAAGGAAGATTATAAGTATCTAGAGCCAAGAATAATATCTACAACAACCATTTTCCTTTCAGTGGAGATATGAATGATATTAAGAGGTTTTGAGCACAAGATATGGGTTTCAAGGTCTTATTCATGGTTGGGGAGGAAACCCAAGATTTAGACCATAAAGAATTCCTCATGGCATCCAAGGACAAGAACAATGCCTCAAACAACCACATATGAATTATTGAGGATATCCTTGTCCTCTAAGTGGATATCTTGGGAAAATTAGTAGGTTTTGAATTCTAGATATGATTCTCATGGCCCTAGACATGGCCAGAGAAGAAAATTGTGGCCATAAGCCCTAAGGAAGCTTCTAGGTATCTAGGGACACCTAGAATTTATGTTCCTACCTTTATAGTCCATTATGGAGTTCTCAAATTTATAAATTATCATTAGAGTTTTGCTTGTCAAGATCATCTATACTTCATCTTCATTCAACTTGATGTTCCCTCATTGCATTCCTAAAGACTATTCCTATTCAACTCACACAATGATATGGAGACACATCATGGAGAAAGCATCTTCACAATCAATTATTTCCTTATTAGGGCATGTTAGGAATGTGCACTTGAATCGACCAATGATCTAGTCCTATGGTTATACCATTTGCAAGTTAGGGTAACAAAACAACCACTTTGTTTATCTAGTTAGGATTAAGATGGTCCACATGGTCACCTACGTTATTAGACACCTTTCATTAAGATTCATTCCAAATTTATCATGAAGCATTATTATCCTTTTAGGAATAATACATAAACACATGCTCACCATTCAAGTGAAAGGAATCAAATCCCTTTCTGGCTCATATTATCCCCCGAATCCAACATGAATTTAGTTGAAATTCATAGTTACACCTAATTGATGAGAACTTCCATCATGCAACTTTTCCTCAAAGGAAATGAACTTCACCTTTCCCATAAAAAATGATCTTATCCAAAAGATTGAATTTTTCCTATTGGCTACAATCTGTTAGACCGAGGGTTCAACTTCACATGACCAACAAAACCCCGTATGCATCAGAATCTTTCAATACTCCCTGAACAGAGTACAATCTTACCCGAGATGCACATAGGAATTAACAATGGATTGAATCAGGGCTGCACAGGAAGAGCTAAATTATTTCTATTCAACATTTTAGTCATTTGATTCAACACCTATATCAAATATAGACTTCGCAATCATTCAAAATTTGCATAACTCATAGACATTCATACATGAAGACAATGCACATGAAAATACATAGAGATAGAGGCTTCAATCTATTACTTAGAAAAAATCCAGATCACCATGTCATTATAGAAGTTCATCTCAACATCTTATACATTTCATGGATTCTCAACCCAAACTTATGTGACTAACAAAATTCAAAATATTATCGATTTACATAAAAAAACCTACATAGCCTATATGTTTGAATGCCACCCATTTACAATCATAAGCCTTATATAGGCCGGAGTAATCAAAACTGAAAGTTGTTACTGGTACACAGCTGGAAACTAATTTATGTTTGGCGCAACGAAATCTGCTTTGGTTGGCTTGGTGCACAGTAATTGGTCAAAATTGGGAGCCAACAATCCCCCCACACTAATATGTGGCTCATCTCGAGCCACGTAGCTAACGACTCCAATTCTACTATAGAAGGAAGATGGGTGCACATGTCACTGATGAAGTCGTGGAAACTCTGTTGAATTGGATCAAACTTAGAAGTGATCTCTTGAAGTCATGCAGTGAATGCATCAACATCGTTAGGTTTACTCTGTTCGATTTTTGGTTTTCTCCTCTGCAATTGGGAGGACTAGAGCAGCCCATGCCTAGAGCTCAGAAATATTATGAAAGTGCCTCTATGCTTTTTATACCCAGCTGGCTAAGATCCCTTTTCAGTGCATTAATATATAACATGACTTGCTTCCTCATAGACATTGGGATCTGTGCCATGCTCTTTTCTTCATGCTTGCCAATTCATCCCAGATTATAATGCATTGGTCTACTTGCTATAGCTTAGGTGCATCCTATAGATGGTTCCATGTAACGTCCCCTTCTCCATAGAACAACAGGGAAGGAAAACATTAACAACATACCGGGCTTTTGTAAATTTCGCCCCAATATTTTTGCACATAAATTCCTAACATTTTGAAACTTATGTATGCAGATTCAATTCAATATAAACGCAGCGGAATTTAAACATTACATAGGCACACAGTTTCATCATGCATTCAACATATAAACAACAGTCATTATTTAAAATGCTTGCAGGGCATAGAATTAACATCAAGAATACTTATCTCGAATTATAATGGTCCAAACGACTGGCTACGTGAGAGCAACGTTCCACCCAACCATAGATCTCTGTCCAGCCTGTATTCTTTCAGCTGAGAGATCACCCCCGAGCTGGGCTGTGTATCCACTAAGGAGGAACTAGATGGCTCACTCACAGTCAGGGTTTCACTCAAACAGCCATGCTAAGCCAACACACGGTTGGGTTTCTTAAGCATGCCATAGGAGATGGAGGAGGATGCTAGTCCACTGAGCTCAAACCCAGAGCCACATACCATTCCCACTAGACTCAGCAATCCCCTCCTCTATTCATACATCCACCATCGGATTTCTCACAGCTTTGTTCAGCAAATAACCCCAAATCCGTCACTGATTTTCTGGGCCGTTAAAACTGGGTTTCCCCATGGCTTTTGGGGTAGATATTGCTCCCAAATTCGCCCCAAGGTTCCTACCAATGGATCCCCCATTCGATTTCTCTGTCCAATACCAAATCGGAACGTTTTTGGCTTCCCAAAACGTGGGTTCTCTCATAGTCGCGATTTTCGGTTTTCTCCCTGTTGGGAGCTCGTTTTTGGGTGGTCAAAGATGTCCCATACTTCCACAATGGAATGGGGATAAGGATGGAGCAACCCCCAAGATGTAGAGTGACTTGTGGGACAAGTCAAAAGAGCCCATACCTTCCCATACGAATTTCAGGGCTGCCCATACCCCATCAAAGTCATGGGCTGAAATCTCAACCACTTCCTTACAATTGGCATCAATGCCACCTAAAGGAAGTCAATGGGTTCACATAATGACAAATGGAAACCTATGGGTCACTCCCATAGCCCCCTCACCACTCCCTAGTGGATACACGTGGCCCCTTCTCATTCGTTGCCTCCGTAGCCAGCTTGGAATTTTATATTGCCTGATGTTTATTTACATCCTATTACAATTTCCATGGCTTAAGAGCACATGGTATCAAAATATCAAATACTTGCCCTTTAAATAAAATTCGGCTTTCACTAGCGGGGCCTTGGCCTTGAGATCCACGCTAGGAAAACATACATCACATGTACATATTATTTACATTAAAGGCTAATATATCCTAAGGGTCGAATTGGGGGTATTACATTCCAGATGTTGAAACTATAATTAACGACCCCATCCAAGGTCTCTATGGATTGATTGGTATGATATAGAGTTTGTGTTTCCTTGGCTATCTTCTAGGCCAATGCAAGCTTCTCTAGGGATGGTTATGGATTTATCTATTCCATGAGTTCCATTGCTTCTTATTGGAGGGAAACCACTGTATCAATGATATGAGTGATTTTCTACATAGGATGAAGTGAATCTAGAGGTGGTTGACTAGGGAATAGAAGTACCTTATAATCTCTATTTACCTCGGCTTCTAGTTGATGGAGTGCACGATGCTCTTCTCTATGCACTTGTTTCAACCCAATGTAAGACTAACTGAGTTATGCATGGATATCACCCAATACTGCAAAATATCTGACACATAGTGATACAACTCAGGGATAGGCACCAAGCCTAGATTTAGGTCATTGTAAGGGAGTGGTTGGGTATCTGAAGTGACTGACGATTCAACTGGTGTGATTTCCACTGGGTTCAACTTTAGTCTGCATTGGAATACCTTCTCATCTTTATTCTGCAACTCTTTTGTGTGGCCAAGGTTGACAATGTCAGATGTCTGTGCCATTACTCTCCTTGCCATAATGTGCAGAACCATTTGAAGTTTCTAGAGGTGGTTGCTGCTATATTTATGGAATACTTGGAAAAACTCCAAATTGGACTTGAGATGATGTATGATCTTGGGAATGGTCTGTGTGGTTCCTTCTTGCTATGTTCCTGGACTCATGGGTTATAATGTTGTCTGATGGGTTGTTTTCTCAACCCCCGACCCTTTCTCTTGGGGTTGTTGCTGCTCTGACATTGTTGCAACTTCTTGGAATTTATCTTGTTGGGTAAGTTTCTCTTGATGCTACCCTATATCCTATTATGGCTCTTGCATCTGCTCCTGTAGAGAATTTTTCATCTTAGGTATGGTTCTGAACTACTAGAATATTTTGCAGTGGGAAGACACAACTGGTTGCGTGCTCGACAACTAGCCTATAGGTGGTAGGTCGTCAAACTCTTCTTATTCCTCATTCTTCTACTTAGGTGGTGAGGAATGGGAATTGCACTACTTATTTTGAGTATCCTCAACTTGTCATGGGGGATGAGACTCTCTATTGTGCTTCTTTGTAAGATGGGTGGATTTCTTGGGTGGATTGGAGCTACCTAATTCTCCCTCCTTTTATTGTTGTTGTATACTGGCTTCTTTGAGGATCTCAATGTTAGAGTTAGACATAAATTGTAGGTGTGTTAGCCATTTCTCTATGGAATTATTGACATCCTTGATAGTGATGTAGAATGGAAGCACATACTCTATCTTTGTTTCGGCACGCGACAGAATGATAACGTTGTGGAAATCGACCTCAAATATTATTTTTTCATTGTATCAATCCAAAATATGTTGTGGAATGTGGAATTAATTGGAGATGGCATTCCACATTTTGGTATACCACATCTGAAATGCGGTCTCCATGTCTACTTGGTACTCCCTTTTTGGTTGTCGATGGAACACCGGGAACTTCACTACAATGAAATCATCTAGAGTTGGGAAATCATAGGTGTAGTTTGGTGGTGGTTCCCAAACCACCATTGCAATCAAGAGTGGCACCCAACTATAGAAAAATGGGTTTTCCTTGTCCCATGCATCGAGACAGTCTTGGAAAAACTCGATTCATAGGTATGGTGCCCATGCCAACACCTTTCCTATTGCACACTGCTTAGCAGCTGCGACCAAGCCTGTTATGAATTCATCTTTGCGACACTTCGTCAACAATTTTCACACCAGGATTTGTATGGAAAACTAGACATGATGCTTTGATATTGCATAAATCATGCAAACTCTCCCCCCTCTACGGATCTTGTACTTCTTATATATTTCATCGACTAATACATGCACCATCACCTGTATTGGATCTTCTGCTCGTATTGGAATATCGAAGACCAAATGGATCACCTTATTCATGATCTAGTACTTTTGATCCATCCATAAGAATCCACCATGTAAGCGACTCATAAGGAACCAAGTGCAGGCACCAATATGTTCCCCCCTACAAAAATGCGAGACATCCAGTAGGGACATTATCCTTGATTGGTGAAACTAGGACACCCATGCTTGTGGCACCAAAGTCTCTGTTCCATCAGGATTAACCTATGTCTCTGTGTAGGCAATAATATTGAGCTTAGGGAACTACTTCTTGTCCAGGATGTCAAAATCCCTCATACTTCAAGAAAGGTACCCTCCCCAACAGGGCATCCTTGATTGTTACTTTTGTAGGGAGTGACATGTCTGGCATTGTGTATTCCTTAAGCACTGAAAACTTGGTGGAACCCTTCTTCGTCACCAGTGTTTATTCCATCACTATGCAATTATTCTATAAATATGTAAAAACTACATAGACACAACTATCTTGGCACAACCTTGCTCTAACTTCTCACTTAACTCTCACACACTCTATAGCACACTGGTGCAGCTATCTTCTTCCTCCACTACTCTTATAGCCAACTCTGCCTATTTTCCTTCACCTACCCTATTAACTATTGTTCCTCCCCTGCATCTATCTTCTTAACTATGGATGGCATGGAATATATACACAAATATTCCTAATCTTGGCCCACCCCTTACCATGAATGCTGGACATAACGGCCAATGTGACACAGGCTCTCTCTTTTCTTGTGCAACATCCTCTTCATTCATGCAGGATGCCTCTCTTTCTATGTTGAGGATCTAGCTTACCTTTGACAATAGATATTCTCTTTCCTACATGCTATTACCTTTTTGGAGCAGTCATTTCCTAGCATACCTTCTCTTTAAGGAATCATCCTTCCTTAGTATTTCCATATCAGGAAAAATGGTTAGACTAACACATAATCTGACTGACAAGTGGGATAGTGCGAGCATCATGGTAACTAATGACTAGGTCGTGATGATTGGTGAACTGACGGATGCAAGAGAATGATTTTTTAATTAATGAGTGGTGTGGTGGAATGGTGAATGGATGACTTGGGATGTGCTATGAATTAACACTGTCGATTTCCCTAATGATTTGACTAGTAACAAGTTTTTACTCCTTAAATCACCTTTAATGTGGACAATGACTCATGACTTGGATTATGACACCTTACATTGGAGGGTTCTTAATAAATTTCAAATTGACTAGGTTGTGACTCATCCTATCACCCAATGACTGATACACATAATGTAGTATTTTTTTTCTTTCTTTCTTTTTCTCTGTGCAGGTCTTGCACGTGTTCTAGCTCCTGTGTGCCATAGTAAGGTTTTAGGAGACTACCATTAACCAATCCATTCATCAACTCTCCTACCAATGTGGTAGTATTTGTTGCAGCTACGTCCATTATAAATAGGATCCTAAATGGCCCTAGCCATCTCATGCGTAGCTTTTCTCATTGTTGTAAAAACTTACTGTCATACATCAAAACTAGTGCGCAAGGTTTCAGGGTCTTACTCTTGATGTTCGTGTGATGCTATACTTTCTGGTGCTACTTCTCCATGACCTGATTGAATCCTATGATGAACCTATCTTCTTCTAGTACCAAATGTCCTCCAATCTGTGTGCAAATGATTCATCATCCATCATATTTGTGGTGAGAGCTATCTGCAAACCAGGCACAATGAACTCTAGTGGCATGATTGCTTCATTCCCATACACCAGTCTAAATGGGGTATGCTTAGTGAGACTCTTAGATGATGTTCTATATCCCTATAGCACTTCTGGGATGCGCTGGTCCCATTCATCATGCTTAACATTACAAACCTCTGTAAGTGCTTGTTCTAGAATCTTATTGAATGATTCCACTGTACCATTATCATGTGGATGATATAATGTACTTTTTTATGGTGTATCATGAAATCTTATGTTAATGTGTGGATCGTCAAGTTCAAGAAATTTGTACCTTGATAACTCATGAACACCTTTTGCATCCCAAATCTGGAATAATGTGCTCAAATATGAACCTCACAACTGTATCAGTAGTACAATCCTTCATTGGCACAACCTTTGGCCATCTTGTACTTAGGTACTCTGTCGCAGTGATGATATATCTAGTGCTCGTTCATTGTGCTGGTGGGTTGATCAGACCCACAAAATCCATATCCCACTTCTCGAATTGATCAAGCGTAGTTACAAGGAATAGTGTTAAAACCAAATTTGGCACTTCTTCGTTCGTGACGACACTTGTGTGTTTTTTTCTCATGATGACACTTCGGTGACAACATTTCATGAGACTGTTGTGGGTCACTCAAGAGGACACTATGGATGAAAGATCCATATTTGCGACCTCAGTTAGGTGGACTTAACTTATTCATGGCCCATGAAAATGAATTTTTTTAGGTGGACGTAACTTATTCATGGCCCATGTATGATTGTTTTTCCTCATTTTTTCACCCACGTGTTGCTTGCACATGGAATACCTGTGTGTTGGGCACAACTTGAACTATATATTTCCTGCGTGTACCTCATAAAATATCAAAAAATATAAAAACTCTCAAAAATAGGGTGGTTTGGGTGGTTTTGGAACCTCTTCTTCCGGTCATAACTGCTCCTCACTCGACCAAACCTTCTCCTCTCACTATAAAAGAGAGGCATATAGGCCATGAATGGGATTCTTAGCCCACATAATGTTCTGTTGGAAAATTTGTAACTCACATCCCCCTCACTTGTGCCCTAATTGCTCCTAAACCCTAGCACATTTGATCGGAGGTTGGGATCCCTGGAGGAGAGAAGTAGGGGACCTTGGATCTTGGTTTCATGAAGGGCCATGCTTGATGGAAGGTAATTTTATGTACTTGATTTATTCATTAATAAATACTAGAAATTCTTACCTTTCCAAATAACTTTGTTCATGTCTATCTCATATTTGATTACAATTTGATGTTTTTATGCTCTTTTTAATGTTAATATTTTATTTGTAGTCAAACTGGTTTGAGGAATGTTTTTTGGAATGGTTTTGCAAGTTATTGCATTGGAGAGAAAGCGAAGGACTCAAGGAGAAGGCTTGGATCAACCTTTAGTAGCAGGGTACATGCTTTCTTTTGCTGCTTGCAGAACCCCTAATGTTTGTTCTTTCCAATCCTAGTATGATGGTAGCATCACCCCATCCATAGGAAACTTTCCCTAACAACAAAATTGGCGACTCCACTAGAGAGAAGGATATCTGCTTTGGGGTATCCAAGGGTATTTTTCCGGTGTGATTGATGTTTTGAGTTTAATTTAAAGTTAGGAGAAGTCATTGCACTTAATTAGACCATTTCATTGTCATTTTTGAGTTTGGATTTGCATTTTTTGTGAGGTTTAGTACCCATGCGCCGGTCATAGCACTTACAGGTGCATGTATACTTCATATGTGTAGGTGACTGGTCTGATGACCTGCGTATTACATGCAAACTGTGCTAGTTGTTCACCAGCGTGTCCCTTCAGTAGGTGAATTTTTTAGTACCACGCACCGGTCATAGCACTTACAGGTGCATGTATACTTCATATGTGTAGGTGAATGGTTTGATGACCTACGTGTTACATGCAACTATGCTAGTTGTTCAACAGTGTGTCCCTTCAGTAGGTGAATTTTTCACTTTCAGGCTTGTTTTGGGGGCTTTTAGTGGAATTTTTTGGAATGGTTGTTGATCCTGGGTCTAAGTAGGACCCCTTGGAATGGAATTCTTGCTTGTTTATTGATATTAAATTCATTTTAGTGATATTTTGGAGCCATTTTGGGCTTGTTTGGAAAAAAATGGAGCCTTTTGACCCAAGTTGGAGCTCTTTGAACCAATTTGGTGTCTTTAGACCTAATTTGGATCTAACTGGACCTAATTGTACTTACTTGACTAGATTTGGAACCTATTGAGGGTATTTGAGTCAATTTGTACCAATTTGAGTGAAAATTCCTCTTTTGGTAGGGTTTTTATACTTTTTATGCTTTTGGTCTTTCCTTGGAAGTGGAAGCTCAAGTGTTCTTTCTGTTGTTTAGGAACTTGAATGCATTTTTGTATGCAGACCCGAATTTATTGAACCATATTTCCTAGTAGTTCCTTTGCTTTGTTTGGGTCTAAAATTCCTTGTAGTGTGCTTTTCCGTTAACACCCAGAAAGTGCTCACTACCTCATCTACCCCATTACATGACTCATTTGTCCATATTTCCTACCATATAAGCCACCAAAAGGCCAAAAAGCCTCCAAAAGGCCACAAAACCACTAAATAATCCTCCAAAAGGCCAAAAAACCCCCTTTTCCCCTAAAATAATCCAAAATTCCTCCAAAATAGCAAAAACCCTCTAAAAAGGGAATAAAAATACAAAAAAAGAGGAAAAAGAGGGAAAAAGGAGGCAAAAACCCTATACAGCTAACCTAAACCATATGGTGCCAAAAACCATGGGCTAGCACTCCACCACTAAAAACCTATAAATAGGTGATGGAGACCCCTCGTTTCATATCCATAGTCAAATACACCCTTACTCTACCAAAATCACTCTTGAAACCCTAGCTCACCCTTGAGCTACTTTCACATTTGAGTGCCCCTTTGGCCCATTTCCACCCTTTGGAGAAAAAGAAAGGAGCAAAGCTGGAAGCTTGGAAGCAACCCTCCTGGACTGCTGC
Source organism: Larix kaempferi (assembly GCA_027924585.1). Lineage (NCBI taxonomy): Eukaryota > Viridiplantae > Streptophyta > Pinopsida > Pinales > Pinaceae > Larix > Larix kaempferi. The sequence goes on along the minus strand of BSBM01000502.1, from coordinate 13,600,372 downwards.
AAGAGCTTCACCAACCTTCACATTGGAGGTATAATCTTTAATACAAAAAGAGAAATCTTTTGCCATATTTTCATGTTTTATTATTTATGGTAATGCTCATGCTAGCTTAAATTTCATATTGTTTTACTGCTTTTATTTACTATTTATTGAACTGCTACTAAGGAGTCCCTTCTCCTTAGTAGGTGCTCATTTGCACAAGCTAGGGTGAAAACCCTAGCTACATTTTCCTAATTTTGGCGTTTTATATGAATGGAAGCCTAGGGTTTATGGCTACTTTCACTGGTTGATAAGAAGATCAAAAATATTTTACATTTGATTGGACTCTGTGTTTATTTGAAGTTCATATGTGATTCCCATCTTGAAAATGGATAAAAAGTTGGTTTAGCATTGAATTGGAATTATTTGAGTACTTTTCTAGTCTCTCAAAGGATTTGGAATTGCGCAATATTGCAAACAAAAACAAAAGTTTCTTTTTCATAGTTAGTTATTTTGGTACTTGCATGCTTAGGTTTTAGGCTTGAATTTGCATTTAGGGTTTGAAATTTAGTCTCTTTTGCATTTGAAAAGACCAAAAAATTGCATATGCATTCCAAGTCACATTTTTAGAACTTGCATTGGAAAGAAATTGATAGTGAGAAGTGCATGTTTGTGGTGATAGATTGCTCCATATTTCAGTTAAAGAACATCTTGTCTTTAGGTGCAATTATTTACTTCTTATAAAAAATTTTGAAAATACATTTTAAAGCAAGCAATTAGTAACTTCAGATAGGATGTTAAGTTTTCTTCTAGTTTAGAAACACACAATAGCTTATAGGTAGGATTGTGGAGGTAGGGAGTTGTGAGTTAAATCCTCCACGATCACTAAAACTTGTCAAAACTTAGGTGTCTTTCGTTAGGGAGAAAAATCCAACACCATAAGGGTGTGGCCGAGAAGCTCCTCTACCACAAGAGTCGAGCACGAGGTCATGTGAGTTTGAGTTGAAGAGAGATCCCTCCAATACTCAATCGATCATCTTGTTAATACCCAAAAAAGTGCTCACTAGCTCATTTCCTTATTCACATGACCCATTTGTCCACTTTTCCACCATTTGAGCCTCTAAAGCCACCAAAAGGTCACCAAAAGACCATAATACACCCTTTTCCCCCTCAAAATGAATACTTTTCCTCAAAAATCATAAAAAACCCTCAAAAAGGGTCCAGAATTCCTAAAAATATTAAAATGAAATAAAAATATTCAAAATATTCAAAAAAGGAAAAAGGAGGGAAAATGTACCTAAACCATTTTGGTCAATACCATTGGTTTCCTCAAAACCATAATGGTATTCCCCACTACCAAAAACTATAAAAAGGTGGTAGGGGCTCCTCACTTTCCATCCATCCATCATCCTATCCTCACGCTGTCAAAATCTCTCATGAGACTTTTGGCCATTTTCAGCATCTCCATTTTTAGCATCTCCATTTTCAGCATCTCCATTTTCAGCATCTTGGAGAAGAGACCTTTGGAGCTTGGAGCTACTCACCTTGGGAGTTGCTCAACACAAATCCTCACCATTTGAGGTATCTTAATACAAAATACTTATTCTTTTATTTCTTGTTCTTGAATCGTTTTTAAAAAATTTATTTGTTATATGCACATGCTAGTTTAGATTTAGATTTAGATTTAATTTATAATTATTTTCGCTTTCAATATTGAAACTACTATCACATTGTTGATAGGTTCCCATTGCACAAAGCTTGGTTGCAAAACCAAGCCAACAGTTTTTGGCGATTCCGCTGGCTTCGAATTCTTAGATCTCAGTTTTTTGCTTTAGATCTTAGTTTTTGTTAGTTTTAATCATTTTAATTCATAGATCTGCCATCCTAGACAGCAGATCCATTGCTGTTCTATATCTTTGCCCTTTCTATTGTCATTAACAACCTGAAATTTCCATTTTCAGGTTCATTTTTTGGCGTCCATTTTTCAGCTTCCACCTCGCGGCTTTTCTCCCGATAGTCGTGTGGCTCATCGCGACCTCACGGCCTTTTTTCGTGCTACGTGCCACGGCTTCACGACCTTTTTCCGCGTTGCACATCACGGCTTCATGGCCTTTTTCCGCGCTGCACATCGTGGCTTAGCGGCATTTTTCCACACTGCACATCGCGACTGTGCGCTCGAAACCTGCGATACGCATCGCGACTTTTAGCCCGAAACCCGCGATGTAATTTTCTGGCAGCGCAGCTCAACTTTCAAACGACCATATCTCCCTCTCCGGAACTCCGTTTGAAATGATTTTTTTTTTCAAATTGGGTGTTTGCGATCAAGGAATCCAAATATCCTATTAGATTTAAGAAAGTTTTCATATAAATTTATCTAATCTTTTATTTTAGTGTTATTTATCACTTCAGTTCACCCATTTTGGCCCATATTTTTCAGCCTTAATTTTTTTGCATTTTTATAGCCATATTAAATGTTTTACTATTTATATATGCTCTATTAAAAGTCTTTTTAAAATTTTTCAATAATTGAAAGAAAGATTTTCTGCATTTTATTTAGATCAAGGTTTTACTCTTTATTTGCTCAATACTTTTCCCAAGCAACTTTTAAGAGATCCATTTATTTCTTGAAATATTTATGTTATTTGCTTCCCTTTAAATTATTTCAAAGATCCATTATTTTTGAATAGTTTTTTCAAGCATTTACATTTCAAAAACGCCTTTATTTTTTGCAAAACTGGAAGCATCTTTTCTTTCATTTGTAATCAATCGCCCAAGTGAGGCAATTCAATTTTAGTTTAAATGCCACACTTGCACCCACTCTGCCACATAATTTAAACTGAGCCTTAAAATTTACCTTAAACTCAACAAACTTTTAACCCCACTTGGGGAGCACTTAAAAGAATTTTGTAGTCAGGTAGAATTGAGGGGATAGGTGTTCCAATAACACCCCTCAATTATTACATTTGAGAAATAGTGGTTGTCCTCTACGGTACCAAAATCCCTTATAATTTTGACACGGTTATCAACCAATTTATCGGGAAGGCCTCCCCCTTAGGAGGGTTGAAGTAGCCAGACTGGTTTTGGAAGTCTGAGTGGAATACCGCAATCCATTAAGTAACTGAAGGATAAATTTCGAAGTTCTTGGTGTACATCCAAGAGGGTGTCCAGTGGCGATAGAACCAAACTGCAGATTCACCCAACCGAACGTGTCATGAACGGGGTATCCTAGTTGCCACTCTTTAGGATTGTCTACCCAGTATCCCTCCCGGTAGGGGGATATTTAGTCGTTGATTCAACACTCTATATTGTTTGACTTGGATTTCATCACCTTGCGGAGGATATCGTTTGTTGACTCACAATACTTCTAGTTAGGTGTTTGCATGATACATTATCCACCTTTGGTCTAGTAACACCCCTTTTTTCTAGGAATTGTTTGACTTTTGGTATTCTGACCAATTTTGTTGCATCCCTCCACTTATTATAGCACAGTTGCTATAATAAGTGCTTTTTGAGGTTGGTTGTTGGCCTGAGAGACTTTATTTTTTCACTTTCTTGCACTCATTGTTGCATTAGGGTTTCGAGTTTTTTACATCACCACATTACACTGAAATTTTTAAATATTTCTCACCATTGAGAATTTAAGACGATCTCGTCGTCTTCAGGGTCAACCCCCTCAGTTCGGTACACTTAGCTCTACACATCATAGATGTAGAGCCTTATACCTTGACTCGAAACATCATTGTCCAAACACATAGTCATCCGATTCTGACATGCCTCACTTCACATCTGATTCTAAGGCTTAATCCAAAAACCCTACTGAAATATCACCAACCAACCCCATGGCTGGATCACCATACGATCCCCTTTTCACCAGTACTATTGGAGATACATCGACAAACCCTACTACTGTTGTGCCACCCATGGTAACAACAACCCCATTAGGCATGCCTAATATACAACCCATTCCCCCTTTAGGTATGCCCAACACAGGGCCACCACCTATTATGGGTATTCCCAACATAGGGGTCACACCTGCTCTGATTACCACAACCCAGATCCCAGGAATTCCTGGCACTATTCCTAACCCCTCTGCAACCCATGTTGCACTTGGGAGAGCTGGCCTTTCCCACACCACATCAGTTGGAGTACACATACCTTCCATACCTAGAATACCCTTAGGGGCCACTAGACCACTACATAATGCTACCATTAACAATTATGTCCCAGCCACTACATCACACCCGTCGGCCAGTCTACCATTTCTGGCAAGTTTGAATTTGCCAGACTTGGCAAGACTAACTAATGATCCTATTAGACATGACCCCACTTGCCCCCCCATGCCCACAAAGCTTCCCTTGGACATCCCGAAGTTTGAAGGAAAACCTGGGGAAGATCCCCAAAACCACATAATGTCATTTCACCTATGGTGTTCATCTAACTCCATAGTGGATGACTTCATTAGACTAAGACTGTTGCAATGAACATTCACTGGCTCTGCAGCCAAGTGCTACATTGAACAACCACATGGGACCCACCATACATTTACATCCCTCACCTCCACTTTCCTTCAGTTTTTTAGCTACCTGTACGCTATGATGTAGGAGTTGAAATACTATTGTCTTGTAGACAAAACACAGCTACCCACATCACCAACCATATCCATTAGTGGCGCAAGCACCGTAGCCTCTGCAAGATAAAACTAGACGACCGTATATTTTTGGATTGGTTTCTCAAATCACTCCTACCCCTCATAGCCAAGGATGTAGCTTCTAAACGACCCCAGTAGGAAGAAGAAGCCATTCTAAAATCCCAGCAGTTTGATCTGATCTATGCCCAGTGTGGCTACTTGTATACCATTTTACCTGACGCTCCCCACGGCGACTCCTCTTGGACTGACGCGCCGGTGGCATCCCATGCCGCCGACGACATCATTGGACAAGTTGCATCCCACAACCAACCATTTTCCATTATGCGCAATAATAACGGCCCCGATCTTTCATGGGCCACATCTCACTCCGGAGCTACAACTTCGTATGCTCCCATGGCCCACCCCCACCACACTCATGGACCACCATGTCCACCACAGTGTTATGGTCATGCACCTTCAGCCTATCCACCTCTGGTTGCACCCCTTATGTATTACCATCAGCAGGCCACACATGCTCCTGTTCACTCACAAGCCCCAATGGCTTATTTCCCACCACAGGTAGTCCTTGTTGCACCACAGCCTCCAACCGCTTAGACTTATCCTCGAAACAAAAACAACGCTACCCCCACGAACCAAAACCCTGAACAACCATCGAAACAGGGTAAGAACCCCAATTTACAAACAAACCACCCATGTTCCATATGTGGGGTATATGGCCATTATACACACACTTGCCCCCATTTGGGACAAGCATTCCAACTGTGGTCTGATGATGCCCAATGCCAAGGGCATGTGGCACAACCAGCGCCACCTCCTCAACCACAACCCATGGTGCTGTAGAATCCTTTGCCCACACAAGGAGTGGCGAACACTCATCCATTGGATCCTCCTCAAGGAACCACAGCACTACAATAGCAAATCACATATGCTGCACACACAAACCAATTGATGGATTCATGTAGTCATCATCTCCTTATGATGTCATCGTCCGACATGAATCTCCAAATGCGTCAAAACCAATACGCCCCCACTACACCTAAAATTCTTCTCCCTATGATTGAACAACCAATTCAGAATGCACCTACATCATTCGTCTCCACAATTAGACCCGGATTATACTCGGAATCACCTATGACTTCCACATTCCAATCCATCCCACCCCCTTTGAATATAACCGATATATCTGATTTGTGCACCCTCTCACAGAACACATAGGTACCAAACCAACAACCCCCTTTACTCCCGCAAACACCCACAGTGCCTACTCATATTGGCACAACGCCAATTCATACTATCCCATTCTTATTTCCCCCGCCATCAGCACACCAGTCATGGCTACACTTAATCTCCTAGGATTAACATTAGGACCACCTGTGTGGTACCTACCTGCCCCAACCTCTCCTCCGACACTGAATGTCATTTTACAACTAGTGCAACCCATCAATACTTCTAACCGTCCACTCCCTGGTGTAGCAAACATCCAGAATCGACCACCTCCAATAGCGGCCACTACATCAACATCCAATTATACTCCCCCACCACTTCGAAACACTAGGGGCAGAGGTCCACAAACCTACACCACTGGACCCACAACTCGCACCCCCCCAGTGACCCCCATGTTGGCGAAGAATCCCCCAACAAACTGCATACCCCCAAAGTTCTCTTTGTGCGACGACATAGGCCATGCCACCCATCAATGTCCACAGTTACCAACACTTGAAGAACACATGAATATGTTGGATGACAACACCAACGTTCCAGTAGTCAAACTAGAACTCCCCCCCTCAACCTCGTGATAAATCATTGCGCACAAACCATCCTTGTGCAATATGCGGAATCTACGACCATTATTCACATCACTGCCCCGATCTCCCAGATTATAGAGCAGCACTGTACGAGTTGAATAACGTCGACCTAGAGATATCCCCTCTTCTCATTGAGGAAATTCATCCCCCACCATCTTCCTCCTTGGAAGAAATTAACACCATTTACACGATTTCCACTAGATACCCCTCTGTCCGGTCAGCCCCTTCCATTGATCCCTTTGACACACATGTTCAACCCTTTCAAATCGATGAGGAAACCACATGTCCACAACATGGGGGCAGGCCCAAAACCTTGCCTACTCATCATCATCGTGATTCTCGTCGGAGATACTGGGGGCATCCACCCCACAAGGGGAATCCCCCATCATCATATCATCACTTCAGTATGCCACCACGACCCACAGCCTCATGGTACACCCCCCCTCCAGTAGTTGGTCAATGCCCTCTTGATCCCTCTCTAAGACAGCATCTGCACCGCATTGACATCTCTGAGTTCGGGGACATAATAGATTACCTCGAACCTGGGATAGGGGGTATGATCAATCATTTTGACCCTACCCCATCACCTCTATCTCAACACCTCAATGAGCCCATCGTTCAAACCAACACATATGTGATCCATGATCACAAACCCCATGCAGATCATATGGGGGCAGGTCATTAACCCTATCACTTTTTCACATTCGTGATCTCAACCATTTTTTGAGGTCACATGTCACTTGTATATTTGAGTTGATTTGATACACATAGTATATCTCCCCCACGGGTCATCATTTCTCCCCACCACTACATCCTTGGCTTGGTGGGGTCACCTTCATTTGTAGCCATTTTTTAACCTAGTTATTCCTTTGACCATTCCAGAGTCCTTATGACCTCCATTTTTCGCACCATTTGCACTGCAGGATTCATATTTCCATGCCCGTGATGATGCTTGAGACCATTTCTCGCTCTCACACCCATAATTTTCGGGCATTTTTTCAAAATGCCACTTATCGCTTCGGTTTTTGTGCCACATAGGCCGTCATCCATTTTTGACAAGTTTGATATCGTCGGATTCAGTTTTCCACACTCGTGATGATGCTTGAGATCATTTCTCGCTCTCACCCAATACTTTTCGGGCATTTTTTCAAAATGACACTCATCACCTTGGTTTGCATGCCACATTGGCCGTTGCCCCTTTTTGACAATCTTTATGTCACCGAATTCAGTATTCCGCACTCATGACGATGCTTGAGGCCTTTTCTCACTCTCATCAATCCCTTTTTGTTCGGTATAGTTTTACCCCTTTTTAGGGCCGAGAAATTCCTTTTACGAAAAAGGCACTTAGGGAGTTTCTGTTAAGCTCTTTTCTAACTCCTAAAACAATGAAAAGATCGCCGAGCAACCTTGCTTCCTTTCATACTCACTAAACGTATCTGAAAGGGCATCTACCTACTATAAGTTTACCCCTTTTTTGGACCTTGTAGACTAATTACGAAAAAGGAATACTCTAGTCACATCGGCTAGAAGAGTTCTCCATTTGCATCATTTTATGCTTTTTCGGGCCTTGGAGACTAACTTACGAAAAAGAACACCAATAGAGTCCAATTACCGCTTTCAGACTCTCTAAACATGAAAGCGACCACGAGCAATCACCATCCTGGGCTCGTAAAAACCCACAGGACAGTACTCACAATCACTGCAGAGTCTTCTTATCGTTTTCAGACTCCTTAAAAATGAAAGCACCCATGAGCACGAACAGTCCTGGGCTCACAAAATCCACAGGACAGTACCATCTCAGAGCACACTTTTATCCCTTCTTGGAGCTCATTAAAACTACGAAGGACCCAATGGTGCTTCTCAGTGCCACAACAGATCATGTCTACTCATATGGTAGCTTCCCCATTTTGGTCGCCTTTGTTCAGAGCAGTCTGCAGTATGTCACCCTGAGAATCCCTCGACAACACCCATAAGCTCATCCCCCCCCCAAAGTTAATACATACCCTTCAGACTTAAAAGCTATGATCCCCACACCTACAATTCAGTTCCCTACGCTGCCAAGTCAACCATGTCATCATGCTCTGAGCAAATGAAGTTTGAGTCCACCCATTCTATGCCCCCAGTTATTTCCCATCCCCACAGTGTGTCAGTCCTACCATCAGTACTACCACACTTCAGTTCTACACCTCGTGCTCCTATCAAGGAAACATCATTGCCTTGTCAGTTGTTGGTCTCCCTCTATCGATAACAACCAAATTTATTCCAGAGGATAGACCTAAAGGTCCCTGTGTCTTGGACTCATCACCATTTATGATGAGTACCTACGAATCATTTCGAGAAGAGTCCTCAGTACCTCTCCAAATGGTTGTTTCTCACATGCTCGACTTCAACACCTTGATTGCATCGTTGAGACTCGCACAGGGTATTGGTCCTTTTAGTTATTTGTTGAAGACCCCGGATCCCACTTGACTCTTCCACATTTGAAAGTCTACTTATGGAAACAACCAATTACATTTTCCTATAGACATCCAGGTTGCACATGGTGACAGTATTCAAATGTACCCCAGTTTTATACTCCCTCGAGTATACAGGTACATATACTCCTCAGAGTTGACTCAGAGTCATTGAGTCCCTACAGATGTTAGACACCTTCAAATTCAGCAGTTCATCGACTCTTCTGAAACCTTGTTTAGAACGGTCGTCACTTTATTCTAGTGTATCAGTTATTGAGATCAGTCATGTTATGATCATGAGTACATCCCAAAATAGTGTCCTCTTTGTACCATCATGATGTACCAACAGGTTTTTTATTTAGGTCCCCCTTCTTGGGACTAATTGTTATGTATATGTCTTGATACGAGCATGGGTATGCCCGTCTCATCCATTATCAAAGATTATCCCTCATTCATATTGAGGCCATGTAATATTGTTTGTTTGGAAGCTTCCAAGGGTCGTGGATCCAGTCTCCAACTGGTCTCTTCTCTTCCCCAAACCCCAGGAAAAATACAAAAGAACTATGATGTCTATTGGCCATACGATGAGCTCCTGCCCTCACACATCAGGGGGAAATTTGTTAACACCAAAAAAGTGCTCACTAGCTCATTTCCTTATTCACATGACCCATTTGTCGACTTTTCCACCATTTGAGTCTCTAAAGCCACCAAAAGGTCACCAAAAGACCATAATACACCCTTTTTTCCTCTCAAAATGAATATTTTTCCTCAAAAAGCATAAAAAACTGTCAAAAAGGGTCTAGAATTCCCAAAAATATTAAAAGGGAATAAAAATATTCAAAATATTCAAAAAAGGAAAAAGGAGGGAAAATGTACCTAAACCATGTTGGTCAATACCATTGGTTTCCTCAAAACCATAATGGTATTCCCCACCACCAAAAACTATAAAAAGGTGGTAGGGGCTCCTCACTTTCCATCCATCCATCATCCTATCCTCACGCTGTCAAAATATCTCATGAGACTTTTGGCCATTTTCAGCATCTTGGACAAGAGACCTTTGGAGCTTGGAGCTACTCACCTTGGGAGTTGCTCAACACAAATCCTCACCATTTGAGGTATCTTAATACAAAATACTTATTTTTTTATTTCTTGTTCTTGAATCGTTTTAAAAAAAATTATTTGTTATATGCACATGCTAGTTTAGATTTAGATTTAATTTATAATTTTTTTTGCTTTCAATATTGAAACTGCTATCACATTGTTGATAGGTGTCCATTGCACAAAGGTTGGTTGCAAAACCAATCCAACACATCCACTAGAAATTTTGCGTGTACGGGGACTTTCGAGAGTACATAGTGCTATTGCAGAGTTTTAGGCTTAGATACCCTACCCATATCCACGATTATGACCTGCGACTATTCCCCTGAACGATGTCTACAATTTGGTATCCATAGTATCCTTTATTTAGGGTGACAAATAGGTGTTAGCAGAGGATTTTGTGCGACCACCTTGAGTGGACCTTGTGATTGGAGAATTAGTACCCTTGGAGGGTATTTTACAGACTTCTTTGACAAAACACTTGCACCAAGAAGGGAAACAACCATGGTAACTACTCTCAGATAGTCTCTGATTAGACTTGGGCCATCATCATCCCAAGTTGATCTTTGGGAGATTATATCCTTGTTTGCTCGTTCGATATCTTTCATGAAACTCTTTAGTGTGTGTTGTTTGTTTTTTATTTTTTGTAGAATTTTCTCTTAGTGTCTTCTACAAGCCACCATGGATGATCCACCTCTGTGCAGATCCCAAAGTATTCAAGGAAAATATCCTGAATAGAGATAAGTCCCTACAACAAGGTGAAGGATAGATTATTTTGATCCACCCCCACAAGGGGAAGAAAAGGAAAACCAAGAAAATCAAACAGAACAACTAGTAGAAGAAAATAGTTCTAGGTTAGCTGAGTCTGAGAGTTCTTCTGAAAAAAGACACTTTATAGATACTGAGAAAAAGTTACATAACTCTCCTAGAGTCCATTCTCCTCATCCTAAAGAGAACTTAGGTCCCATTGAAATTGGCGACCTCTCATATCCATTTGTACTTTTGAACCCGCCACAAAGTCCTAGTTTTTCCTAATTAGCCGGTATCCACATTCCTAATCCATTGGCTAGGAAGTTTAACATGGAAAATAGAGAGCAATCTTTTACTTCAAGGGATATCTCTACTCCATTTAGTGCTCTCCCTGTAGGAGGAATCACTTGTAATATGACGTCCATAATATGATCGGATTGGTTTCTACCATGATGATACTTATGGGTACTAGTTCGTTAACTCAACTGAGTTCGAACCCTTCCTCTTTTGGATTCCCTTTTCAAGATGTCAACCTATGAATTCTACCATTCCTCCTAGTTCAACCATGACCATTGCTTCAGGTAGTGGCCCATCTGTGCCTTTCAATAATATACAACCCTTCAGTGGACACATGTCTATGCCTAACCCACCCTTCATTGGATTTGTTTCTAATGCCACTCGACCCCAGTTAAGCTTACCTTTCTAATCTGTTGGAGGTATGATTTAGGGTATTCCCGGTGAGCTCTAAGTATGGGTGCCTAATGAGGGAAGCTAGACTAGGAGATTTACTTTAATTATCAAACTAGGGGACATACAAACTTTAGAGGCACTGGCACTATATGTGCTCTTCTAGGATAGTCTTTGTCAAAGTTAGGTGTCTGTATCAATGTTCTTAAAGAGATGCCTAAGAAAGATTAAATGAACTGTAAATAGGATTGTTAATCTATGGAAGAGAAATTCCTATGCTAAGAAAGCAAATACTGAAAGCAGGAAATCTATGGATAAGAATTTGAATGCAGGAAACAGTCAATCTAATTTTAAGAATTAATTTGCTCAAAACAATAAAAATTATTCTATGAAATTGAATGCTGGAATTATAACAGATCTATTCTAAAGAAATGAAAGCTTGACCTTTAATCTTACTGTAAATTGAATGCATAAAACTCAAAGTCTGATCTAACATAATCTAAGGCTAAAGCTAAATTCGGAATGCCATTATCTAATGTTGCAATCTTTAATCAAATCATGTAACCAATAAATACTGAAAGGAATCAATCTCTATAAGCAGTTCTAATAATGAAACGAATACATAGGCTGAAGATCTAGATTGCTGCTTCAGAAATAAATGCAAGTATATAGAGAAATGGGGGTTTAATTATGCCTCAATGGAATGATGCTACACGACTACAGACACAACATTATCACACTATGGAATGTGTTGTAATGAACTACGGAATCAAAAGTGACCAACCACTACAGAATTTAAATCGTGTTATTTAGATGCTATTTAGAATACTCTCATCTGCAATATAAATTCAATCAATGCACAACACATAATGAGAAATACATGTACTACAAGATCTCCTGACTTACGTGTTGGAGGGGACCTCTCCAACCAGTAGTCAGGAGTGAAAAGAAATTATAAACTCTGAATGATAGATAACATCATGTCTTTATTTAAAATAGAAACTTCATCGTTTAAAAACCAGGTCTGTAACACAACTTTCTTGATAGTCGGAAACTTAAACAATAATTCTTCAAAATAGCAGCCGAGGCCTCTCGCTACCCGAGAGGTCCATATTTATAAAATCCTAATGATTAACCTAACAAAAATGTCTAACTGTTGATTCTCTTTTGAATAGGAGTTCATTCTCTATAGATCAAGAAAAATGCGCTGACTTTGGTGATTTTCTTCCAGTTCTTCACTTGATTCACGCGTTATCCTTGAGTACACCTACACCTGCTCATTCAACCTCATTTTTCATTCAATTAGCTCATAGCAATGCTTTTCAAAACATGACAAAAAAATCTTTTAAACACTTCATTAAATAATTAAGGTAAATCATTTTCCCACTAACGAGTGTATCTTTTCAACCTCTCTTGTGTTTTCTGGTGGGAAAATAAACTATCAGATACTTGAAATGGGGACTCATCATCTCCCCCATGCTTGAATGATTCACCCATCCTTGGGTGACATATTCTGCTCTCTGATGACGTCTCTGATGTCCCATGCTGCCACCTTGGGGGTCCTTGCCTGTCCGTGGTAGCCCATACTTTGATCTTCCTTGACCCATGCCCCCCTTTCTTCTTCCTCATTGACCTGTTCCTTAATGACTAGAGGGAGGAAGAATGGGGGGTTTAGCCTCATCCCTATCCACCTAAGATGATTCTTTATCAATGAATCTCTGTAGAGCTTGGCTTTTACGAGATCATTTTCTAGTCTGGCAGGGGAGTGAAGTTCTTTTATTTTCAGGTCATTTGCCACTCTACACCATCTTTCACCAATAGACTCCTGAACCTCCTTATGTCTACTCTGAAGAGTAAGATCGAAGTGAACCACAGCCCCCTGCTGTTTCTCAAGGAGAATTGGGATCCGTTCCTCATCCATGGTGAGATTTATATGGTCATAGATTATTCTTTCAAGGTGAAATGCTTCTGCCCTGGTCCATAATGGGGTCTGCCATTTTGATGCCACATAAATGTGGTAGTCCTGAGCTCGTTCAATTTCGTTGCTCATCCAAGAACATAATGCCCTTAACTAGAAATCGCCCATGTAAGGGTTTGACGACTAGTTAGACTAGCTAGGAGCTACAAAATTGTGTAGGAAAAACTCACTAAGCTGGTCCTTCTCCGACTCTGTGGCCTTGAGAGATGCATTCACAAATTCCCTGGTTTTTTTTATTTCTATTGGGAGTCCCTATGCCAACCTCTAGAGCTAGAATTTTCCCCACTTCTCTTGTAGGTAAACTGCATATATTGCTGAAGGTATCCTATTCTCCAATAGTTTACTGTATATTTCCGTGGTAGTAGCCAAGACATGCTTCAGTTGAACAATTTCCTGGTCCTTCTTGGCTAGTTCCCCTTGTGCCTCAACCAACGTTTCTTGAAGTGCTGAATTTATCTATTCCACCAGTCTTAGCTCCCTTGCATGATGTATTCTTAGAATTTGTGTCTTCTCCGATGAGAACGGGGGTGATGCTGTCTGGCTTCCTGGTCCAATTTTTAATGCCGCCAGGTCCTTTCTGAGCTCTTCTAATTCTGCCCGTGCCTTAGCCAGCTGATTAACAACCCCAGGGTTTTCATTATGCTTAGGAGGGTCCCCGTGGGGGTTGACTTGCTCTTTTGGTTCATTCCGTTCTTCTTCCTCCCCCTGTTCTTCTTGTTCATCCTGCATTTCCTATTCATCCTGCTCCTCTTCTGTAGTGGGATTCTTCTGATCTACCCACTGATCATCATCCCCATCCGACACATTTTGAACTATGGGACTGGGTTCCCTACTCTTTTCCTTGGTAATTTGGATTCGGGATGCTTGGGTGAATCTCTTACTTCTTCTTTTCGGCTCTTGCTTACTGGAAGGAATCTTTGGGTTTGCCTTGGGGGAGTCCTCTCTTGAGTGCTTGATTTTCACCAGGGTTTCGGCCACATGGTATAGGTCAATTTTCCACTTCGCCCTTGATGTAGAGGCAGTTTTGTTCATTGCTCCTGGAGGTATTCCAGCTGTGGGTGTACCCTTCATCCTTTGAACATCTTCGACGGATACCAAAACGAATTCTTCCGATAAAAGCTCTAGTATTTGTGCCCTTAATTCCTCACAGATGATTAACTTGATCATCCCGTGATGGGACAAGGCATCCTCCTTACCCTTAGCCACCTTCTTGCTCATTTCTACTAGAGATTGGAGCAGGTAATATGGAATACTAATGTTGTTGTTTGGTGGATAATGGGTTCTGTGTCTTAACAGCTCTAAAATCCGAAAATGAAAGATGGGGACATAGCTTAACCTAACAGAGCATGTGATGTACTTCTGAATGATTGCAGCCACGTCCTCCCATGGTGCTGGCATGGAGAGTCTTTTGACTCCATTTTTGTCTTTGTCGTAGACCTCTTCTTGCTCGAAGAATGTTTTTTTTGCTTCCTGGTTCACCTCCCTATCATCCCTGCTCCAATGCAAACCTCTCTGTAGTCCAGTGAATTTGACAATTACATCCTCATCAATCTTAATACGTAACCCCTTCACTCGGGTGATGAACTATTCATCCTTGATCTGTTTAAATTTTTTCACAAAATCCAGAGCTACCCTTGTGTTGTACCCTTTCAGTCCAAGGATGAAGGGCATCCAGCCTACACTGCAGATGGTTGTTAATATTCGCAGGTTCTGGTAGACGGCTCTGTGCTCCTCTGGTTCACTTTTCTTGAATCCTTTCGTCATCTTAAAATCTCTTCTACAATCGACAAAAACAAACTTTGAATGTGTCTTTTACCTCACTGGTCTGGATTTACTATAGGCTCAGGGCCGGATTGCTTGCTGCGTGACACACTCACTTCTAATGGCTTGCTTCCAGTAAGTGCTGAGAGGTTTTTTTTGTTTTGCAAAAATTGGCTTTTTCTTTGATGATCATGTAGCTTAACTTAAATGTCCTTCCACACTTATCCTTATTATTCTTTGTTGTACTTGTTGATTGATCCATTTATTTTCATAATCAAGCTCTTCATTTCGCTTTATGCTTGTACTTTGCGATTATTGTGAAGTACGGTGGTTATATGCGGATTCATCATTTATCGAAATGACAGGTATGTGCAATCATGGTTTTGTAATCTGAACCTTTCCAATCATGATTTTGTAATTTGAACCTTTCCCTCCGACTTTATCGAAAAGATGTCCTCAGCTTAAAATACAACCATTTTGGGATAATGATTTGACCTTAAGAATGAAATGAAAATGTTTTGAGATTACCTTGCTATATTTTGTTAGCATACCTGAGTTCATGATTATTGCTGATTTGTATGCATGCTGGATGCTGTAGTAGATTTGGTGTAATCCATAGTAATATTTGGCGCGTTAGTAGTTATGTGCGTTCTACATTTTCTTTTTTCGTGCCATTTCTGATTTGACTTTGATGATGCTTTGCATGAATTTGATTGCTTGTTGCTGCTTTTGGATGAATGTCTGGCTTGCTCTAGCTCACTTGAATAAATGGCAGCCTCGCTTGAATCAATTGCAGGCTCACTTGAAGTAGGGTCAGGCTCTCGTGATCATATGGCAGAGTTGATTGAAGAGTGTGCTTGGATTTTCCTGTAGTGGTAGATAATTTTGCTGGCTCTCTTGAATGTATATCTGGCTCACTTGATTGCTGAAAATGTTTGAGAATTTTCGGGCTCGCTTGAATTGTGTTTGATATTTCTCCTTGTAATAGTAATGCTGGATCTTCATAGTGATATATGTGGCCCTGTTATTTGGCCTACTATTTTCTCTATCAACTTTTCTTCTTTTTTTTCTTCCTTTTTTTTCATTTTTCATTTTTGTTTTTTTTTCATTCATTTTTCAATTCTTTTTCATATTTTCTATCAGCATCAGTTGTTGCTGGTAGAGTACTTGTGTAAACTCTTCTTTTGATTGTGGTTTCTTGTAAAGTTTGAGTCGAGTCCATTCACTATCATGGGAAATTGTTGTTCATCTATTGTAATAATCTTGACTGCTCCATTTTCATAGATGTGCCCAATGATGTAAGGTCCTAGCCATCTGGTTGTTAATTTTCCTTTGAATGTGTGAAACTTGGAATCATAGAGTAGTGCCCAGTCACCTTCCTTGAACTTTTTATCTTTTAGGTGCTTTTGATGCCACCTCTTTCTTTGTTGCTGGATGATTTCAGTGTGGGCTAGTGCTTGTTGGTGGTGCTCATCGAGTTGATTCAATTTTAGCATGCATTCTTGTTGTATTTCTGATAGTTCCATGTTTAACTCTACTGCAATTCTTAGTGTTTTTATTTCAAATTCAATTGGTAGCATGACTTTATTTCCATATACTAACTAATGAGGTGTGAATCCTGTTGTTGTCTTCCATGTGGTGTTATAGGCCCAAACTACCTCACTTAATCTGTCAGCGCAATCTCTTTTGTGGAGTTGGACTGTCTTTGTTAGAATCCTCTCTAATTCTCTGTTGGTGACTTTTGCTTGACCATTTCCTTGAGGGTGATATGAAGAGGAATATCTGTGTTTAACCTTATTCTTTTTCAATAGGTCCTCTATTAAGTTGGATGTAAATTGTGGTCCTTGATCAGAAACTAGTTCTCTTGGAACACCAAACTTGTGGAAGATTTGCTCAGTGAAAAATTTTGCTACATTGTTCTCATTTGCTGCAGCAAGTGTTGCTACCTCAGTCCATTTTGTAAGGTAATATGTTCATACTAGAATGTAGCTCTTTTGATTTGATGGTGGGTTGATTGGACCAATGAATTCAAATCCCCATTTCTCGAATGCTTCTAAGGAGATCTGTGGATGAAGAGGCATTTCTTTTTTTTTGTGTAGGCTTCCCCACTCTTTGACAGTCATCACAGTGGGACACATACTCATAAGCATCTTTGTGGAGTATTGGCCAATAATACCCCGTTTGCAAGATTTTGTAGGCTGTCCTTTTTGTAGCATAGTGTCCACCACAGGGTTCATTGTGAGTGGCATGCATTATGTCATGTACTTCATCTTCCCTAATGCACCTTCTAAGTATCTGATCTGGTCCCTGTTTAAAAAGCATGCTCTCTATCCATGTATATGTGGCACTTTGCCTTATTATTTTTGTCCTTTCTTTATAACTGTAATGTTCTGGAAACTTCCTGGATACTAAATAGTTTGCTATGTCAGCAAACCATGGGCTTCTTGTTGATATGGAAAAAAGGTGCTCACCAGGGAAGTTATCTTGAACCAATTCATTATCTTTTCCATGTGTGACTCTTGACAAAAAGTTGGCTACAACATTATGCTTGCCTGGTTTATCTATTATAGTAATGTCAAATTCTTGTAGAAGTAGCATCCATCTAATAATTCTTGCACTAGTGTTAGGCTTGTTCATAAGATATCTAATTTCCGAGTGGTCATTGTGGATAAAACTTTGGTATCCTGTGATGTAATGCATGAATTTATTGACTGCATGTATGACTGCTAAAAATTCCTTCTCTGTGACTATGTAGTCGAGTTCTACCCCAGCCAAATTTTTTCTTATATAGTATATGGCGTAGGGTTTCTTGTCTCGTTCTTGTCCAAGGACAGATCCGATGGCTTTATCTGATGCATCTGTGTGGATGTGAAATGGAATTTTCCAGTTTGGTCCTTGGAGTACTGGTGCTATGATTGTTTTCTCCTTAAGATTTTTGAATGCTGTCATGCAATTGCTTGTCCATATGAACTCATTGTCTTTTGTGAGAAGTGCAAACATTGGGGCAGCAATTCTGCTATAATTTTCAATAAACCTTCTGTAGTACCCTGTTTGTCCAAGGAAACTTCTTACATCCCTTTGTTTGATAGGTGGTGGCAGTGTTTTGATTATTGATACTTTTGCTTGATCAACCTCTATCCCCATCTAGGATATATGATGTCCTAGAATGATGCCTTCTTCCATTAACATCCTGCATTTGTCATTACTTAGGCACAAACTCATTTCAATACATGTTTTCAATACTAATTCAAGATTGTTCAATGCCTGCTCAAAGTTTTGTCCATTGGGTGTGAAATCATCCATGAAGACTTCCATTTTGTCATTTATAAAATCGGAGAAAATACTCAATATGGCTCTTTGAAATGTTGCTGGGGTGTTACATAAACCAAAGGGTAGGACCCTATAGGCATAAGTTCCCCATGGGCATGTAAAGGTAATCTTATCTTGATCAACTGGGTGTATTAAAATTTGGTTGTACCCACTGAAACTGTCTAAGAATGAAAAATACTTGTTTCCAGATAATGTATCTAGCACTTGATCTATAAATGGAAGAGGAAAGTGATCCTTCTTGGTTGATTTATTCAACTCTCTGTAGTCCACACAAATTCTCCATTTGCCTCCTTTTTTAGGTACTATAACTAGTGGTGAGATCCACTCACTGTCAGATATTGGATAGATGAACCCTGCATCTAATAACTTTTGTAGTTCCACTTTGACTATGTCTTTCAATGTAGGGTTGAGCCTTCTTTGTGGTTGCCTGATAGGAGTAGAACCTTCTTTGATGTAAATGTAGTGTTTGCAGATATCAGGATGTATTCCTTTCATGTCTGCATATGTCCATGCAAATGATTTACTTTGTTCTTCTAGTATCTTCATCAATTTCTTTTCTTCATCTGGTTTAAAATTGGAATTTATGTTGACTATTTTGTCAAGCAGAATTTCCACGATTTTTACTTTTTCAATTTGTTCTTCGAGTACTTCTGTCCATAATTCATCCATGTTCTTTTTTGAATTGTCACCTGTTTCTGTGGAAAAAAATTCTTGAATAACATGATTGTGAGAAGATACATTTTGTATAAATCTATCTATATGGTCGTCTTCGTCTATTGCTTTTAGTGATAGTGTAGCATCAATTGTTAGGATAGGTCGGAGGTTTTGATTTGGTGTGTTCTGGTAATCATCAATCCCATTTTGATATTCTAACTCTGAATATTTCATTGCTGGTGGGTAGATTGTGATTTTCTTCCTAGCATGTCCACTGGTGATTGTCATATTTCTTGATAGGAAACTTATGTAAGCGTCCGCAGTTGCTAACCAAGGTCTACCTAGTATAATTGGATAGCCACTAAGTTTGCTTTTGACTTCAATTACTATAAAATCAGCTGGGTATTCCCAGGATTCAATATTGATCATAATGTCTTCTAGCATCCCTTCGAGTTTCAAAGTGGATGTGTCCACTAGTTGGAGTACTGTTGTGGTTGGTTTGACCATTGATTGGAGTCCCAGGTATAGCATGGTTTCCTTAGTCATGACATTGATCGCAGCTCCCAAATCTATTAAGCTTTTATCTATTTGCTTCTTATTGATGGTGACGTTTACTACAGGACTACCTGGATCAAGATATCTAGGGTTTATTATGACACCCAACATTAAATCAACCAATTTTCCCACTACATTTATGGTTGGTGGGTCACATTTCCTCCTCCCAAGTTTCTTTAGGCAATTCTCCCTAATAAATTTTTTGTAGATGGGTACATCCCTTATGGCTTGTAAAATCGAAAGTTGGATGCTTAAGTGCTTAAATCTGTTTAAAATTGTATTCTCTTCCTCTTCTTTCGTACTTCGTACCAGTTTTTCTGGAAATGGAGGGTTTCTGTTGCATGGGAGTGGTTGGGTTTCGTCCTCAAGAGGGTCTGGTTCATCAGGATACTGAACATAGGGTTTTGATGTTTGTTCTTGAGCTTCAGGTTGTTGGATATTGTGTGGGGATGTATTCTGCAACATTTTTCCAGATTGTAGGTTTATTTTGTTTATTTCTATGGTGTCTACGACATAGGTAGGGAATTGTGTGATATCAGCCTTATAAGTCTGTTGCTACTGTGGAGGTATGTTATTATTAGGATTTGGGATTGGTTGGGATGGAATAGGTGGAGGTCTGGGGGGTGGGTGAGGCTGTGGGGGTGGCATAAAAAGTGGCTTTTGTAATGGGGCCCTCCAATTTGATGGATGGGAGTATTGATTTGCATAATTTGTGGTGGATGGAGGAAAAGGTGGGGGGTATTGGGGGTAAGATTGTGGGTAATACGATTGTTGATAGGATGGTTGATATGTTTGTTGATTCTGTTTCCATTGGTTCGAATTTGGCTATGCTTGCCATGGAGTTGGTGCAAAGTTCCAAGTTGGCTGTCCTTGATTATAGTAGGCTTGATTACTCTGTTGATATGGTCTAACAAAATTATTCCTCCTCTGATTTATAAAACAGAGCTATTATATTGCCACTTCAGCTACTGGGTCTTGAATAGCCTCCTTACATGAGGGTAAGAGGGGACATTTATCAGTGGAATGGTCGTCAGTGCATAGACCACATACTTCTATTGTGTTCAAGGTGCACTGCCCCTTCTCATGTTTTTTTCTATAATGAGGACAGAATATTGCCAAGGCTTGGTTAATTTCATCCTGCTTCTTTTTTATTTGTAGTGCATCAAGTTGCATGGCCAGAGATTGTAAGATGTCGGTCTTCATGTCATCTAATAGGTTTCCTAAGTCAGATTTTGTAAGATTGGGTCCTGAAGATGATGAGGATCCAGTGGGTAGATGTGTGTCTCTTGTCCCATTCTTGCTTTTCCTAGACCTAGAATGGTTCTTGAAGATCTGCAGTATTTGGTCATAAGTATTCTGAAATATGTCTCCATCTCCCAAGAGGTTTAAGATCTCAAAATTGTCCTCTTTAATCCCCCTAAGAAGGACCAGTTTTAGCGTTTCAGGGTCTAGGGTGCAATGGTTAGCTCATTTGTAGCTAAGCTAAAATTGCTGGGCATAATATTCTAAGGATTCACGGTCTCCCTGCTGCAACCTAAATATTTCATCCCTTGTATCTTTTGCTTTGTAGTAGTCCCTATACTTTTCTAGGAATGCCTGTTTCATTTGATCCCAGCTGAAAATACTATTTCCTTCTAAACTCATGAACCACCTAAGTGATAAATATTTCAGTGTGTAGGGAAAAAGCCTCATCTTTTGTGCATCTGTAGTATAATCGAAAGATCTACAAACTACCTGAAACTCGAATAGGAATGTGTCAAGATCTTCTAAAGTCAATCCATGGAAGTTTGGAAGATTGTTAGGGTTGATATTCTTCATTCTGGCATCTCCAAGAGGTATGCTAATGGGAAAGGTGAAAATATCCCTGGGTTCTTCTTCTTCCTCAGCCATAGTGGTGTTTGAGCTGGAACTAACAGAGAAGTTGTCTCCATTTGGATTGTATGTGGAATCAGTTTCATTTTCAGAGCTTGGGGATCCAAACTGAGACTGGTAAGAATAGTTTTCACCATTATTGCTCATGGGATGCCTAGGAAGAAAGCATCCAAACCTATCCCTTTGTCGATGAGGCATTCATTGGAAAAGAAATTATGTTCTTGTTTTATGTGATTTTTGTTTTCTTTTTGTGTTGTTTTTAATGTTTTTGTTTTATGTGATTTTTGTTTTCTTTTTTTGTTGTTTTTAGGTGATGTCTCCTAAAAGATTTAGCACCTCCCCGGCAATGGTGCCAAAAAGTGGTGAGCTCTAAGTATGGGTGCCTAATGAGGCCATCTAGACTAGGAGCTTTACTTTAATTATCAAACCAGGGGACGTACAAACTTTAGAGGCAATAGCACTATATGTGCTCTTCTAGGATAGTCTTTGTCGAAGTTAGGTGTCTATATCAGTGTTCTTAAAGAGATTCCTAAGAAAGATTAAATGAGCTGTAAATAGAATTGTTAATCTATGGAAGAGAAATTCCTATGCTAAGAAATCAAACACTGAAAGTAGGAAATCTATGGATAAGAATTTGAATGCAGGAAACAGTCAATCTAATTTTAAGAATTAATTTGCTGAAAACAATAAAAAATATTCTATGAAATTGAATGTTGGAATTATAACAGATCTATTCTAAAGAAATGAAAGCTTGACCTTTAATCTTACTGTAAATTGAATGCATAAAACTCAAAATCTGATCTAACATAATCTAAGGCTAAAGATAAATTCGGAATACCGTTATCTAATACTGCAATCTTTAATCAAATCATGTAACCAATAAATACTGAAAGAATCAATCTCTATAAGCAGTTCTAATAATGAAACGAATACATAGGCTGAAGATCTAGATTGCTGCTTCAGAAATAAATCCAAGTACATAGAGAAATGGGTGTTTAATTATGCCTCAACGGAATGCTACTACAAGACTACAGACACAACATTATCATACTACAGAATGCGTTGTAATGAACTATGGAATCAAAAGTGATCAACCACTATAGAATTTAAATCGTGTTATTTAGACGCTATTTAGAATACTCTCATCTGCAATATAAATTCAATCAATGCACAACACATAACAAGAAATACCTGTACTGCAAGATCTCCTGACTTACGTGTTGGAGGGGCCCTCTCCAACCCGTACTCAGAAGTGAAAAGAACTTATAAATGCTGAATCATGGATAACATCAAGTCTTTATTTAAAATAGAAACTTCATCGTTTAAAAACTAGGTCTGTAACACAACTGTCTTGATAGTCTGAAACTTAAACAATAATTCTTCAAATTAGCAGCCGGGGCCTCTCGCTACCCGAGAGGTCCATATTTATAAAATTTTAATGCTTAACCTAACAAAAATGTCTAATTGCCGATTCTCTTTTGAACAAGAGTTCATTCTCTATAGATCAGGAAAAAGGCACTGAGTTTGGTGATGTTCTTCCAGTTCTTCACTTGATTAACGCGTTATCCTTGAATACACCTACACCTGCTCATTCAACCTCATTTTTCATGCAATTAGCTCATAGCAACACTTTTCAAAACATAACAGAAATAATCTTTTAAACACTTCATTAAATAATTAAGGTAAATCATTTTCCCACTAATGAGTGTATCTTTTCAACCTCTCTTGTGTTTTCTGGTGGGAAAAGAAACTATCAAATACCTGAAATGGGGACTCATCAATTCCCTTTGGACTAAATGTATCACAAGGTATTCTAGTTATACAAGGGGGAAATAGCACTGGAATTCCATGGGGGAGAAATGCCACCCAAGGAAATGTCCCTTTTACTTGGGTGTGAGGTTCTAATATGACTAACCCATTTATGACAACTATCTTACAGGGTAGCCAGCATTTAGGAGGGATGGGAGAGAATTTTGGAAAAACTTATCCATTTTTTCAACACCACTCTGGTCAGAACTTTCGACAACCCAATCTCCTTTTCACCAATCCTAGAAATCCATATATTCTAGGACAACCATATGCCAACACTGTTGGGCATGGCCCAAGTAGGTACCATTTTGATGAAACATGATTTTGAGCTGCGTAGAAGGAAAGTACGACATTGGTAAGTGTGCAGCTTGCCGAGCATATTTAGTTGTGCACCTATGCTGATGCGTAGGACCTGCGCAGCAACTAATTTTGGTAAGAAGATATAAGTAAAGTTCAGATGAGGAAGTGAACTATTTTTTGTAAAGAGATGGGAAAAGGCAGGAGAAAGTGACTTATATGGAAGAGTGGTGGAAAGCCGTTGAGAAGCTAGGACACTACGCCGCCAACAATAGGCAAGCAGAAGAAGTAGAAAAGGACAGGACACGATGCAGTATAATCGTTTTGAGGACTGTGGTTGTCAGAAGAGAGTGTGAGCCACGAGTGGCCCAGCAGGACGGACTGGAGCAGGCGGAGTAAGCTGTCGACGGAGACAGTCAGGCTGGCAGTTAGCCATGCCATGTTTTGTGAACCTAAGGGTTTTAGCCTTCGGATTGTAGAGACATGACCTACGGGCATGATCTAGAAATCGAGCAATTTTGTATGAGAAAGGGTTACTCTTCGTTTTGTAATGTTCTTATTCCTAATTTGACAAATTCCTGTTGAGGAACATTTTGTAAAGGCTCTGCAAGCTGAGTGCGTAGAGGCCTGTTGAGAGAGAAGAGAGTCTGCAACTGTGTGCACAGACTAAGAACTGTTGTACCCTTCCCAAAACACAAATATAACAATAGTTCTTGTGGATGTAGCTTCTATCTGAGGGGTGAGACATGTTAAATCCTGTGTAGTGAGACTGTCTATGTGTTTATACCTTGCACTGTCTATTTGCTTACTATGAATGCTTGAATGTTCAGTTATCAATTGGGATGTTAATGCTTTTTATTTATTCTCCATAGGAGGAATATGGGGATGATATGTTAAGTATTTCATGAATGAATGATTGATGAATGCAAAGTGTTTTGAGTCTGTGAATGTATCAGCCATGAATAACCATATGTGTATGTAAAGGACTGGGTTATATAATGTTGTTAATGCAAGCAACTGAAAGTGTGCAGTGCTGATATCTTGTTTGATTACATCAGGTATAAGGTTAAATAATCGATTGAATTAATTGAATGAATAAGTGCTAAGCGAAACCCTTAATACAATTACCGTCAAAGTGGACGTGCATAAGTCTGTTTCACTGTCCCATCGAGCGAGTTAAGTCGACTCGCACAATCCGTTAATGCGCTAGGTGCACAACATTATCATTTGTGGAAGTATCAACCCGTGACGAAGATAGTCATCGCGTGGCCCTCAGACCGCAGTGTGAGCTTGTAGCGCACTGTGCAGTGTATTTATCCGATCAACTCATCACACTACTGTGTAAACTTGATTCCGTAGCACCGCCATGACTTCACCTCGGGTGAGACCTCAACCTGCATGCAGGTTGTTTCAGAAAAGGCTAGTGAAAAGGGGTTTTGTTGGTTAAAGATAAAACCACAAATAACCTGGGTCTATATTGGAAAACCTTTAGATCAGTTGCCTACACCAACAAATGGTTCCATTGCCATGCTAAGAATCCGTGATGAGTTGAAGAAGTAATGTGTGAAGAAGAATACCGATTCCCATTGGGCTCAGACAATTGGCATCTCGAAAAGAAAGATGTCTGGGATTGGTGTGATAAGATCGAAAGAGAGTTTGCAAAGAAAGAAAATAGACACCCGCATCTCTCTAACGTACAGTGGTTGAACATATATTTGTGGAAATATATTCACGAGATATTCTCGACTTCATTTGGAAACGAGCTGCACGAGTTGATATCACGACTCATAGAAAAGAAAACCTATTTTCAAGGGGGAGTACCTATAGAGTGGACTCCAGAGCTCACATCGCAGCTCAAATCAATAGACAACCCACTGTCGCGAGCAGTCGACTTTTGGGTTGATAGCATACTTAAAGGATTTGTAACAGAATTTGCTGTAGACACGCTGATGTCCTACAGTCAAGCCGAAGCATACTTTTTCAAAGGATTCAGAGGTAATTTCTTGAACAATCTCAGTCTATACATTAAAATGCTTTTAGCTGAGAAAGGCGTCTTAAGAATGCAGTAATATTTTTGAATTTGTCATGGTAGAAAGTATATATAGTGATTCTGACGAAGACACCCATAATCTGAGAAGTGGAAAGAGATACAATTTTAACAAAGAAAAGAATCTCGGAGGACCTGGACTCTGTGTGAATACTGAAATCCCATGTGATCTTACCAATCAGACCGCACCGTCATCAGCTACCATCCACCCTATTACACCTCAGAACCCGCTGGTTGCAAATACCAGGGCCCCCCTATCTTAGAACCCACCCACTGTGACCATCGCCCAGCCCACCCCACAAAATGTCAATACTGGTAAAACAGCAGGATCGGGTGCCCAGGCCATTCCGTCTCAGACCATTCCAGTTCAGAATGCCCAGTATCAGAATATTCCACAGACCAATATCCCTAGCACTATTCCGAGTACCATATTCACTTTTTCCGCTCAGAACCACACACAGAATCAGAGCACTACTCAGGGTGCTACACAAACAGGAAGGAGAATGACGGATAACGATATAAAACTACCGATATTCAAAGGAATGGGTATAGAAGACCCTGATCAGCACTGGTTTCTATGTGAAGCCGTATGGAGTGTAAAGCAAGTTCAGGATGATGCTAGGAAGAGAGCGCAGCTCATCACTACTTTCAGAGACAGAGCATTACACTAGTTTATGAAATATTCTCAGGCACATCTGAGAACCCTAACAAAAATCAAGGTTGTGCTCACAGCAGAGTTTAAGAAGCTGAAATCATAATCGCAGTGCATAACAGAATTAAAGGAAATCAAGCAGAAACCTACCGAAATGATCTGGGAATTTGACCAAAAATTTAAGACATTACTGGATCAAGTTAGCTTTCAGATAGCTCCGCAACAGCATAAGGAGTGGTTCATTGCTGCGCTATTTCCCCACATCAGACAACCACTGATGCAACAGAAGGTTGCGTCGCAGGGAGAGGCCTTAGAGATTGCAATGAAGCTGGAGGCTTCACCAATTGGAGAGAGTAGTTCTGGGATGTCACAGATCTAGAATTAGTTAACCACCTTGATGTTAGAATTGCAAGGTATGAAGAATGGAAAAGAACAAAGATATGAACAGAGACTTGAAGTTTGTTGCACAGGATGCAAAGGAGAGGGCCATGTTAGAAAAACAGGATCGCAGAGCAATAACAACAAACAGAAATGCAAATATAATCACACATACACATTACAAGAGAGACACAGATATATCGTGGTTCACCCAACTTGGGCTACGTCCACACTGAATTTGCCAGTCCTTATTATTATTACCGTCCAGCAAGTCGAAGGGATACAACCTGCAGCACAACCGCTGCACTTCCTCTTCTCTGTTTTACAGTCTCTCTCCAGATCTCAAAGATCTTTACAATGCATAAAACCTAATACATCAACCCTATCCGTATTACAATGTCCTTCTTTTATAAGGGAAATACAATGGGAAAATACCACGGGATACCCAAAACCATGGGCCCGCAAAACAGCTGGCGAAAAACAGCCCCAAAAATTTTCTTCGGGGGCGTTGCCCCAGAACCCCCATTTCTCGGGGGCGCTGCCCCCGAACCCCCGCCGGGGGACCGCTGGCCCCCGGACCCCCCAGCCAGGGGGGATGGTCCCCCCTGGAACCCCGTGGGGGGTCGATGCCCCCCCACACCCCCCCCGCTGGGGTGATTGTACAGTCCACCTACATATCATATAGAACTGGGGTACAAACACGGCTGATACAATATCATCTATGAGACTAGAAGATCTGGCTCCACAACCCACAGGCCACACCAAAGAATATTTCCTTCTATTTCAAGATTATCTTAACAGTGGTGCACCGAACCCAATGAATATGAATCACAATTAGGCGTTGTGGTGTGAAATTTGTCAAACCAGAGGACACCGGCCTGAGGACTGTTATCTAATACATAAATATGTAAAAACACCTAAAAACTTATATTGCAATTTCTGTAAGTCAATTGGACATGACAAATCCAACTTTCATGCATATGAGCTGATGAATAAAAGAAAGCGAGATATCGAAGCAATGTGAGGTGCTGGAATGTACCGCATTCAAGAGGAAAATCAACCAAAACAAGAGAACACCCACTACGATTAGGGTGGATATAGAGGCCGTGGTGGTGGATACCGCGGGAGAGGAAGAAATGATAGCCTGACTCAAGGGAGAGGCCAAGGCCAGGCAATCTGTTATAACTGTGGCCAACTAGGTCACGTATCTCGAGATTGTAAAAACCCATGCACTACGTGCAATTACTGTAAGTCATTTGATCATGTTATTGAAGACTGCCCTATGTTATAGGTAGAAATGCAGAAACGAAGAAGGTCATAACCGCCAAATCCCAACATTCCGTTGATTGCAGCAGAGATGAGAACTGTGGATCCAAGCGTAAACGTGGTAATGTGCAGTGGCACTGATATAGGTAGAGATGCAGATGCAGAAGCTTCGACTTCTGGAATGACGAATGCTAAGAAGACTCCTGGACACCCAGTATGGATTATAAAAGCTACCGGGTGAACACCCGGTCTAGACCTACAGAAAAATAAAGGAGCATTTACAGAAGCGCAGGATATCCTTAGAGAGTCAGCACCTGAGTCGACAAGAATCCCACTGTACAGTGAAGTACCGCAAATAAAGGATTTTCCATCGACATATGATCACATGAGCACTGCAATAGACACAGGAACTTCTGTTGTGCAGTTCCTACGGAGCTGGATGAAGTTATTAAAGAGCGCGGATGCTATCGTGGAATTTGAAAAACTACTCAATTTGTATGATCCACGAAGTGAGAAGGGGGATTCCCATGGCATAGTCCATAACATTAGGAGTCCCAAAAAAATAGGAAGGGAAATGAGGTTCATTGCACAGATTGGGGACCATGAGATGGATGACATCATTCTTGATCTTGGATCCGAAGTAAATGTCTTGACCAAGCTTACATGGAAGCATATGGGAAGACCAAAGCTACAGTGGTCACCCATACAGTTAAGAATGGCCAATTAAGGGATATTTATACCTTTGGGGAGGCTACCCAACACCATTGTTGACATTGACGGAGTGCACAGCTATGCCGACTTTGAAGTAATTGAAATTGTGGATGACAATCATCCTTATCCAGCGCTGCTGGGTATTGATTGGGAATGAATAATTCCACTATCATAAATTTGAAGACAATGAAAATGATATTTGAAGGCAACAACTTAAGGGTTATCGCACCATTGGACCCTTTGCAGGGGGAGCGATATGTTGAACCAATTCAGGAGGAGTACAGAGCTCAAGACTTGGACCGTCTCTATAAAATGACAACGAACACTTCCGATTACACTAATCCAACTACAAATGGAATGCTCAGTTGGCACTATGATAGTTCTTGCATCTCAGTCTCTGATGCAGGACTAGAAAATTAGAAAAGCAGATTGCATGAAGTATCTTCCAGGAGATGCGCTACGATCATGAAGTCACTCCGCTAGATTGGTAAAAAGGTAACTCCAATCCCTACCTATGATGGTTTATCTAATGTTTATTGCTTTATGAAAGAATATACTGTAGCAGTTGCAGATGAGTACCGCATGTCATCATTAGATGTGGCACTGCACGAGACACCTTCCAGATGGTGGGCTGCGCATAAGAAGACATTGACAACTTGGGATCAGTACAAAATTAAGATGCAGATCATATTTGCTGAGAAGGTCACAATACATTTTGAGAAATATAATGGCCAGACAGATCCTAGGGATCATATTGAATTTTGTGTACAAGATTGGGAGGACAAGCCACAAACAGAATGGGTACATTTGTTTGTGCACATGTTAGAAGAACCTATTCCGAAGAAATGGTAACTGGATACGGAGCTGCACAGAGACACCGCAGATTGGTCTATCCTGACTGCGAGCTTTCAGAAGGATTTCAGCTTTGAAGATGAACATCTGAGTATCAATGATGCACTACAGGTTATTAGGGAAAGAATATTTAGACTAGCCTGCACACAGGGAAACATGACACTAGAAGAATTCTTTGGAGCATATAGCATACCTACATGCCTACAACCAGAATGGGAGGAGCAACTAGAGCATGCTCTTGATTGTTATAACATCGCTAAGGAATGCGAGGATAAAGCAGATAGTGATGAGGAGGACCCGCGCAACATACAGATACTGAATCGAAGGGATCGCGTGAAGGTAGAGGGACCTCCACTGGAAATTCCAAATATGAGTGGACCTATGAAAATAAGAAAAGTGAACATTGGCACCAACGAAGAGCCAAAGTTTGCATCTATCAGAGACTATTGGGATGAAGACACAATTGAGGACGTCGCGGGTATACTACAGAAATATCGATAATTATTCCCGACCAAGTTCACAAAGATGAAAGGTATTCTGGGAGACTTAGGAGTGATGAAAATTCCTCTAAAGCCTAGCGCGAAGCCTCTGAAGCAAAAACCGTATATACTGAACCCACACCACAAAGAACGAGTTAAGGCAAAACTCGATAAGATGCTCAATGCAGGGATCATTGAGCCCGTGGAAGAATCTGAGTGGATAAGCCCGATGGTTATCTAGGATAAGAAAACGAAGGGTGAGATTAGGATCTGTGTGGATCTTAGAAAGTTGAATGACGCTTCAATGCATGACCCATTTCCTACCCCTTTCACAGATTAAGTGCTTGATAATGTTGGAGGGAATGAGGCGTATTCTTTTACTGATGGATTCTCTGGATACCACCAGATCATGATTGATTGCACAGATAGACACAAGACTACTTTTGCTATAGAATGGGGGTCGTTACAGTACACAGTGATGCCCTTTGGTCTGAAGAACGCAACAGCCATATTTTCTAGAGTGGTAGTCGCAGCATTTAAAGACTTCATACATATGTTTTTAGAGGTTTATTTTGATGATTGGACTATTTTCGGGTTACTGAAGAGCCATGTCGCGAACCTTAGGATGATGCTGGAAAAATGTAGATAGCATCAAATTTCATTGAATCTGAAGAAATGTGTTTTCTGTGTTCCCTACGGAATTTTGTTGGGCACATTGTGTGCAAACAGGGCTTGATGGTAGATCTTGCCAAGATCGTAGTCATTGTAAATTTTCCTACACCAAACTCAGCTAAACAGCTGTGCACTACATTAGGACATACCGGTTACTACAGGAAATTTATAAAAGGGTATGCGCAGATAACCGTAACTATGGAGAAGCTATTAAAAAAAGATGTACCATTCATTTGGAATGAGGACTGTAAGAAAGGATTTGACACATTAAAAGAAAAGATGGTCACTACACCAATCCTAGTTTTTCCAGACTGGGAGAAGACGTTTCATGTCCATGTTGATGCTTCATGTATAGCACTAGGCATTGTTCTTGCTCATCCAGGAGAGGGAGGTATCGATCATCCCATTGCATTTTCCAGTAGAAAGTTATCATCCATTGAGAAGGACTATACTACTACTGAGCGAGAAGGACTTGTTATGGTCTACGTGCTGTAGAAGTTCAGGCACTACTTGCTTGGTGTGCACTTCTCTATGTTCACCAACCATTCTGCTTTGAAATACTTGGTCAATAAGCTAGTGTTAGGGGGGAGAATATGCAGATGGTTACTACTCTTTCAAGAGTATGACTTCGAAATCATGGTTAAGCCAGGCAGGTTAAACTTAGGACCTGATCATCTATCAAGGATTGAGTCAGGAGAAGAGCCTACAAATCTGGAAGACAATCTTCCTAATGCAGAGTTGTTTGCTATATAGGTTGCCGATGACTATTATCAGGATATCATTAATTTTCTAGCTACAGGGATGGCACCTAAGGAGTTCACTACACAGCAAAAGAAGCAGCTGGTAGTGTGTGCAGTAGACTTCACTATAATCGCAGGTCAACTATACAAGCTGGGACTAGATGAAGTACTACACAGATGTGTATTGGACAATGAGAAGCCATATATATTGGCCGATGCACATTCAGGAATCGCAAGCAGCCATTACGCAGGACGAACTACTGTGCAGAAGATATTGCACGTAGGTCTATGGTGGCCTACTCTCCATAAGGACTCAAAGGAACATTTCCAGAACTATGATGTCTATCAGAGGACGGGAAAGGCGTTGCACAGGGATGAAATGCCACTAAACCCACAATTAACTTTGCAGGAATTTGAGAAGTGGGCCATTGATTTTGTGGGACCTATTAACCCACCAGGGAAGAGAACTGGTGCAAGGTACATTATTACTGCAACTGACTACCTCACCAGATGGGCAAAATCAAAGCCAATGAAAGATTGTAGCGCACCTACAGTAGTAGAGTTTATCTATGAGAACATCCTGACAAGGTTCAGATGCCCGAAGATTTTGATGAGTGATTAGGGTACTAACTTTTTGAGTAGAACCATTGAAGCTTTGACCGAAGAGTTCTACATTCACGACTAATGCAGAAATCCATATCATCCACAGGTGAATGGAACTGTTGAAGCATTCAATAAAGTACTGGAGAATGCACTAACTAAGATATGTAACATCAATCACGATGATTGGGACCTGCGCATTTCATCTGTACTATGGGCATACAGGACTACATGCAAGAAACTGATTGGCCATACACCTTTTAGGTTGATCTATGGGAAAGAAGCAATAATTCCAATGGAGTACATTGTTCCCAACTTGAGAATAGCTGTGTTTATAGGCATGGCAGACCGTAGAGCGCTAGAACAAAGGCTGCTACACTTGGTTGGTCTGGAGGAAGATTGCTTCATCGCAGGCTTCCATGAACAAGTACAAAAAGAGCATGAAAAAGCATGGCATGACCGCCATATCAAGAACAAGTGCTTCGAGTTAGCCACTTCAGCTGGAGACACGTTGCCCAGTTTGATAAATGGAAGTAGACTAAAGCTTTACCACGATAATCTTGCTTCACAGAACCCTGTATGATCCAGCGGAGGGGAAATTCTAAGTGTGAAGTACAGTTGAAATTGGACACTAGAAAGTGTGAAGGGTCTATACAGAAAATTTACATGGAAAAGGCCTATTTTTTGTGCAGCATTGCCGAAGCTAAGCGCAAAAAAAAAATCACAGAACCAACAGCAGGTCATGACGAGAAAAGATGACCGTAATAGTTGTTAGCTAGGTATTAAACCATTACTCAAAAGGACAACTCCATCCAAATCATGCATTTATGGAAAATCCTATTCAGGCGAGCATCGTAAAGACTAAGTGACCAGGGTCATAACAGGATCTGCCTGACGGATTTGGAATTTAAATTTTGATCGGCTATCAGAAAACTTGGCAATACCATTCCACCCTGCCAATTAAAGGAAGTTTACATGACACGACGTAAATAACGGTGGAAAGAGATCAATGATCTGGCGGAATCTCATCCCATGGGACTGGCACTTAATGCATAATCTAGCCATTCTCAGTGCATTCATTATCACATTAGATAGATATCTATACAGGATTTGCTAAGCCATTGTAAAATTTATGTCTCAAGCGATTCATTAACGGCCGTGACATCACGGCATGATCCTATAAATACTCATACACTTTCCCTTATGCAAACTTACCGTGAATTTCAAATTTTACCAAGTGTGAAGAGCTTAAGAGCTGAACTAGGAACAACACTGATATCTGTTGTGTTCATGTCCGACGAGCCTAACTTAGAAGAGATTTTGGGTGCATTCAGACATTCTAGTATAACCAGAGTCATGAAGTCTCCACAAAAGAAAGCTACACCAAAGAAACTAGCACCATCTCAAAGATCGAAGCCAAGCCAACCAAAACCACAGCAAAAGAAAGATAAGTAGCCGGTGGCAGCGCCGCAAAAACCAGAGGCACCAGTTACACCAAAGAAGGTTCCAAAAGGAACCCACCCACACCTGTATGGGTTATTCTTGAATGTATTAGCCCCAAGAATATTGATGCCCCGGAGCTGCATCTACAAAAGAACCCATGATATGGGGTCCCAATGCCGTCAATAGCGAGGCGCGTGCGACAGAGAGATTATCTATTGGGTAAGATCATGGAATGCAAGATGACTGATTTTAAATTGAATGATCCCAAGAAATTTCTTAGGCTGACAGATATATGTACAGCATAAATAATCCAGCAACGAACAAGGCAGAAGTTGTGCCTATGGACTGGGCAGTATCGCTATACCAAGTGGGCCTGCTTAACCTGCTACGCATCCCACATTTTGGGCGTAGAAAGGAATACAAAGCTGTAGTGCATACTCTGCTTTCCTGCACACACCAGGGATATATATGGTTAGATTTCAAAGTTAATATCACTGTGTACCTCATAGCTAGAATCACGGGGTTGAGCAAGAAGGGTGATAACCCTTCCAAAGAGTTTGTGGGCAAGAAGGATGATCAAGAACTAGCTGCAAGCATCAAAAGAATGTTTAATTTTTCTAGAGGGACTAGGGGTTATGACACTGACCCCATTCTAAATGAACCTCTGCAGTTCACAATTCAACTATTGGCAGGAAGACTTCTCCGAAAATCTAGGCCGACGCAGGTATCAACTTCAGTCGTAGCCTTACCTGCGAAAGCTATGGACGGCCATGAATACAATTGGGTGAACGTTTTGCTGAATAAATTATTATTGGATATCGAGGATGTCTAGGATAAAGGGTTCCCCTTCTATTTTAATTGGCTTCTAGTCCTTATCGCATTTGTGGGTTGGAAAGAACCCAGCCATCATAATAGCCTTCCAGTAGCGCAAGATGATTGCCGCGCAGTACAGTTTGCAAACATGTGGTCATCTACAAATTGAGAGAAGCAAAGGCTTAACAATCTACAATTATTCACTTTCTTGGAGCAGCTGTGCACTGTGATTGAGAAGACCCCGAGAATCATGAGAGAATTGACAACCAAGTATAAGCCATTCTTGCTTTTTGAAGCTGTCCTACATTCAATTTTTATTCAGCTGTGCCTGAGCACAAAAAAATGGTATGAGAGACAGTATCAGCTAGGCGTCCCAATGATTGAGCTCATTATTGAGGATTGGCCCAACGAATGGAAGGAAGATGCACCAGAATCTATCGTCACCCCATCGGATGAGGAAGAAGAAGAAAACAAAGAGGACAAAGATCCGGAAGTCCAAAGTACATCAACTTCGAACCTTGCTCAGCAAGGAGGCGAAACAAGCAAGGAGCCACAAGGTGGAGAGATGAGGAAAGAGTCGGGAACTGAAAGCCCTCAGAAACAACAAAGGAAGAATTCTAAGGCTACGAAGCCGACACTAGACAAAATATTGCACAATGATGACTATGAAATGATAGCATCACAGACAGTTGCGCATCTAGAGGATGTACCTACATTTAAGGGAAATTGCAGCGAGCTTGAGCAGGCACAGGTCCAACAAAACATTAACAAGTTGAGAAACTTAGTCTTTAGGATGGAACAAGTCCATCGGGATATGGTTCGGCAATCATCCTAGAGCATTGACCTTGGACAATCAAGTGAGTAGATGCAGAGGCCACCGGCCTTCACACCAAGAACACGATTAGTTAAGATCACACCATTATCAATTTTGTACCCAATTGATGAAATGATAGAGAGTGCGAGGTTGTTCGCACACTTAGAACTTAATGTAGCTATGCTACCACTAGAAGGATTGCACCAGTTGCACAACGAGATATCCATGAACTACATGAGCGGGACGTCGTCTCGCATAATCAGCGCTATCAGTTGGATGAAAATTATAGGAAAATCCAAAGTGAATGTCAGTAGAAGGATAAGGAGCTTCAGAATACAAGGAAAAAGAGCGCAGGATCAGAGGAGCAGTGTCGGGTGTCTACGTGAAGCTCCCTGCAGTTAAAGAAGAACCATAAATAGAAGCAGCCTTCCTGCAGATTGGTGCTGCTGTGAGCAGTTTACAGGAACAAATGAGGGAGATGCAGATATCCAACAAATATGAAGTTGAAGGGTTGACGGCTTCCCACCAGGAGGAAATAGCTGAGATAGCAGCACGACAGCCAGTTGACACAAAGAAGCAATAAGGATAAGTAAGAGCAGAAGCAATAAGGGCTTCCATGCAAAGTATCTGCGCAGCAGTAGCGCAGTGCGAGATCTTGGCAAATGACGTCTCCAATGTGTGGAGCGTACTACAAGAAAGTCTAGAGTTGCAGAATATCCACAAGGAGAGAAAGCAAAAGCAACAAGAGTTGGATGCCACAGATGCATCCATGAAGGACTTACCGGTCCGCCAAAAGAGGGCGGCCTTCGAGCAAACCAAGGCATTAAGGAGGGAACTCGAGGCCTTGAGGGAAAAAGGAGATGAAACCTCTGCGAGGGTGTAGCCACTAATGGAAGAACCACTTACCTTGACTGATGAAATTGAGGCAAAATTGCAAGAACTTCGAACATCAAAAAATCATATCAAGGAAGAAACCTCAGAACCTGCTTCACAGGAAAGGCTTGACAAAGTAAAGGAGCGTGAGCAGGATGTAAAACAGGTAGTTGCACAGCTGAGCACAACAGTTGAAGAATTCACTTCATGGGCATGGATTTCAAAAGAAGAACAAATGGAGCAACTGGACTAAAGTGGCTCGGGATGAGCCACAAGTAAGTGTTAGGGTCCTGTTGGGCGTGGCCCAAGTAGGTACCATTTTGATGAAACATGATTTTGAGCTGCACAGAAGGAAAGTACGACATTGGTAAGTGAGCAGCTTACTGGACATATTTAGTTGCACAACTATGCTGATGCGCAGGAGCCTCGCAATAGCTAATTTTGGTAAGAAGATATAAGTAAATGTCAGATGAGGAAGTGAACTATTTTTGGTAAAGAGCCGGGTGAAGGCAAGAGAAAGCAACCTATATGGAAGAGTGGCGGCAAGCAGTTGAGAAGCTAGGCCACTATGCCGATGGTGACAGGCAGGCGAAAGAAGCAAAAAAGGACAGGCCACGATGCAGTATAGCCGTTTTGAGGACTGCGGCTTTCAGAAGAGCGTGTGAGCCACGAGTGGCCTAGGAGGACGGACTAGAGCAGGTGGAGTAAGTTGTCGATGGTGAGAGTCACGCTGGCAGTTAGCCATGCCATATTTTGTAAACCTAAGGGTTTTAGCCTTCGGATTGTAAAGACATGACCTACGGGCATGATCTATAAATAATGCAATTTTGTATGGGAAAGGGTCACTCTTCATTTTGTATTGTTCTTATTCCTAATTTGACAAATTCATGTTGAGTAACATTTTGTAAAGGCTCTACAAGCTGAGTGCGCAAACGCCTGCTGAGAGAGAAGAGAACCTATAGCTGTGTGCACAGACTAAGAACTATTGTACCCTTCCCAAAAGACAAATATAACAACAGTTCTTGTGGACGTAGCCTCCATCCGGGGGTTGAACCATGTTAAATGCTGTGTAGTGAGACTGTCTATGTGTTTATACCTTGCACTGTCTGTTTGCTTACTATGAATGCTTGAATGTTCAATTATCAATTGGGCTATTAATGCTTTTTATGTATTCACCATAGAAGGAAGATGGGGATGATATGTTAAGTATTTCATGAATGAATGATTGATGAATGAAAAGTGTTATGAGTCTGTGAATGTATCAGCCATGAATAACCATATGTGTATGTAAAGGATTGGGTTATATAATGTTGTTAATGCATGCCACTGAAAGTGTGCAGTGCTGATATCTTGTTTGATTACATCAGGTATAAGGTTAAATAATTAACGGAAATAATTGAATGAATAAGTGCTAAGAAAAACCCTTAATACAATTACCGTCGAAGTGGAAGTGCATAAGTTTGTTGCACTGTCCCATAGAGCGAGTTAATTTGAACCACGCAATCCCTTAATGTGCTGGGTGCGCAGCATTATCATTTGTGGAAGTATCAACCCATGATGAAGATAGTCGTTGCATGGCTCTCAGACCGTAGCGCGAGCCTGTAGCGCACTGCACAGTGTATTTATCCTATCAACTCATCACACTGCTATGGAAACTTGATTCCGCAACACCGCCATAGCTTTGCCTCGGGTGAGACTTCAACCTGCATGCAGGTTGTTTCCAAAAGGGCCAGTGAAAAGGGGTCTTGTTGGTTAAAGCTAAAACCGCAAAGAACCTGGGTCTATATTGGAAAACCTTTAGATCAGTTTCCTATGCCAACAAACACCATCCAATGGGAAGCTAACGCTACCAAAACCGAGAACACCATGGCTCATACGGAGTTTCCATTTCTAGCTACTTTGAATTTTCTTAATCTTCCAAAGTTGACTAATGATCCAGTGTTACATGACCTGAGATGGCTACCCCTACCCAAAAAAATTCATTTAGACATCCAAAATTTTGAAGGTAAACCCAGGGAAGACCCAGCTAACCATGTGATGACCTTTCATTTATGGTGCTCATCCAACTCTGTTATGGATGATTCTATCGTATTGCATCTTTTCCAAAGGACTTTAATTGGTGTAGAGGAAAAGTGGTATGTTGAGTTACCACGAGCATCTTTTCAAACTTTTCATGCAGTTGCAATGACATTTCTTAACCATTTTTAGCTCCCAGTCCATTATGAAACTGGAACTGAGCTGCTAACATATTTTCGTCAATATAAATCAACTCATATCTTCAACCACATTCATGAATGAAGAAGGAGACGTAGCATAATAAAGTCTCAGATACATGATGAATTCCTTACTGATTGGTTAATAAACTCATTGCAACTTGTTATTGCAAAATATGTGGCTCTTTCTATGGTTCAGATTGAAGAGCGTGCTATTATTAAATCCCAGCAATTGGATTTTTTTTCCCAATACAATATAATGTATGAAATTGTTCCCACTGCTCCTAGAGAAGAAGGTGACCCAACGAAACCTATCTCGACACCTCATGCTAATGGTTTGATTGGTGTAGTTGAGAACAATCTAGTTATCTTGGGTAACAAATTTCTAAGTCAAAATTCACCAGTAAGTGGTCAGACAAACAAACCGAACCTTAAACCCAACCCTCCTTCTGATGTTTTTTCAATATAGAACTCTTAGGAAAACCACCGGCCTAGACGGAAGAAAAACAAGAATAAGAAAAAATGGGAATAAGGGGAGCAAAATTGCAAACAACAATACTAATGCTGGCGGGGAAAATAATGAAAAAGCTAGGACAAAATTCCCTTGCTTGTTATGTAAGGAATATCATCTAACTTATAAATGCCATAATATGGAAGTGGCACAAAATATGTTGGCTCAGCAAGAAGGGTCCTCCCAGACTGTTGTCTTAACCAATCCTTTTCCTCAACATCAGAACAAATGATTGTTGGTTCTCACCAAAACCTTGTATCCCCTCAAGGGGAAATCAGGGAACCCCCTCTCAAGGTAGAAGTTCAGGACCAAGTGAATTTTTCATGTGTGAAAAATATTTATATCTCCAGAACTGATATAAGAATTATGAATCTAATTCGTCTGGATCAAAAGGTAAGGAATCCCTTAACACTTATGGTGACAATTATTTACACATTGAGAATCCTGCCAATGATACTATGCCTAGAATACCAAAGGGTTTTCTCAAGAAAGAAGCATTCAATCCTAGTGCATCCGCTACTTAGAATTATAGTATAGTTGAAGATTTGGCTCAGGATCCATTTGTGATGTCTACAATTGAGGTCCTCCAGACTTGTCCAACTCAAAGGAAAACCTTACTTTCAACTTTAGGATCCCTAGATCCTGCAGATGGTCAAGTGATCACTTTCGATTTTGAGAATTGGAAGCCTCTATTACCATACTATGCTGCTTTTCAAATCCAAGTTGTATCTGGAAACACTAAGATTCATCAGACAATTGTAGATGAGGGTGCCTCCACATCCATTATGTCTTTATCATGTTTGAAGGATTTAGGGTCACCTGATGTGATTTCCCCTACCACCATGTTAAAATATTTTGACGTCCATCTTTTTAAACCTCATCGAATTATCCCGGCTTTTCCTATAAAGCTAGGGGGCAAAGTAGTCAAAGTGGATGTGGAAGTTGTTGATTCCCCGCTTGATTATAATTTATTACGAGGGAAAAATTGGAATCAAGCTATGATGGAAGTGGTATCTTTGATATTTCATGTCATCAAGTTCCCTCATGAAGGAAATATTGTAGCAATTGACCAACTAACCTTAAGCAATTATGAGTCCAACTAGGATCATGGATTCAATGTGTTGATGTATATGTAACTTCGGAATGTATTTCATCTGTGTATTATATATATATTTATTGTACCCTTATAAGAGATGTGTTATTCCTCTATAAGGAAGTGTCGTCATGTGGATTGACAAGTGTCACAAGTGTGTGTACTTGCCGATGGGTTATTAGACCACCATGTGGGGTCGGCCCTGAATTATATATATTATAATGTGGATGTACCTAGCTAGACAAGTCGGCTCCATAAGGTCACTGGGAAAACAGATTAGTATAAATAGAGATCAAGTGATCTCTATTTAGATCACTCAGAAAAGTATCTCACTCTCACTTAGAAAGTGGCGCACTAGTGAGGAGGAGGATCATCTCCTACTAGGAGACTATCTCGGTGTTATTTGGTTGTACTTTGGTTGAGCCATTGCTTTCTCTATCTCTAAGGAAGTTGTGGGGTTTTTCACCTTAGGGTTTTCCCCATGGAAACTCTGTGTCTCTAGTCTCTTATGCTTTTGATTCTTGTGATGCTTTTCATATTGTGATTGTCATGCATTGATATATTGTAGATGTTATTCTCTCAGCAAAGATCCTAGAGTATTGTGAATTAATGCTCAAAATTTAACATGGTATCAGAGCTAACCTGAGAAGAAGACATTTTGCAGTGACGGAAGCTTGAGTTCCTTGTTTATTAGGTTTCTCTCCACCGATTTTTGAAAATCAGTATAGTAGATTGACTCTACTCATCAAGGCGCATCTATCTGTTCAATTAGAATTCAATTCCGAGCATTTTCAGATTTGGCCCTAAAAATTAGGGTTTCCACAAAAATAGGAATTTCTGGAATCTGAAGGCACAGCTGGAAGCTCCTTGCAAAAATCGAAGTTTAGAGCTTTGGATCGATATTTTTGGCTAGGTAGATCTCCGAGAAACTCAAACCCTAATTCAGGGCTCTCCCTAGTGAACCGGGGAGCACAAAAAGGCAATTCTGAAGGGAAAAACTTTGCTGATCTCAAATTCTAAATACACCAGGCTAATAAGCTCATCAAGGCGCATCTTTCTATCCTTTCATAAATTTGAAATTCACATTTTGAATTTTTAGGGTTTTTTCCGACAAACCCTAATCTAGGACCAGATCCAGTTTTCAGCATTTCAAGTGGTAGGACCTAAATCTTTTCTATTTCCATTTGAAGTACTCTTTAAGATGTCTCTCCACACCAAGCTTGAGGATAAGCTTGAAGGGGATGATAAATTCCGAGCCTAGAAGTATAGGATTGGGTTAATCCTGGAAGAGAATGAGTTGGACTCATATGTGAAAGAAGACATCCCTATCCCAGAGGATGAAGAGGCCAAGGTATTGCATAAGAAGAACTTGGTCAAGGCAAAGAGAATCATTACTGATTCTATCAAAGACCATCTCATACCCCATGTGTCTTCTCTTAAGACACCCAAGGAGATGTTTGACTCTTTGACCAAGCTATTTGAAGGGAAGAACATAAATCAGAAGATGACCCTGCAGAACCAATTGAAAGGAGTAAAGTTTCAGAATGGAGAAACCATTCAATCTTATTTTTCAAGAGTCTCCCAGATCAAGGAACAACTAGAAGCAGTGGATGAAATGGTGGAGAATGGTGAGGTGGTGATGACCACTCTAAATGGCCTACCCAGGTCATGGGATTCCTTCATTCAAGGAATTTGTGCAAGGAAGAAGTTGATCTCCTTCAACAGATTGCGGGAAGAATGCTCTAAAGAAGAAGCTAGACTTATAGCTCATGAGGAAAAGATGGGAGGTGAAGATCAAGCTCTTGCAGCTCACACCAAAAGAAGCAAAACCAAGAAGGAGCACTCTCACCACAATAGATCCTATCAAAAGAGTAAGAAGGACCTAAGATGATTCACATGCAATGAGAAGGGTCACTTTGCTTCAGATTGTCCCAAGAACAAAAGGGATAATAACAACAACTCCAGTAAGAAGAAGAAGGGCAGCAAAAGAAGGTTTCATGCTCATGCTATCGAAGATGATGAACCCCCAAAGAAGAAGGCTAGGGCATAAAGTGATAGTGATGATGACTCATCAAGTGAAGTAGAGTATGTTCTGATCTCTGCTCTCATAGGTACTATCTCCCATGGTTGTAATGATTGGTTAATTGACACTGGCGCTTCCAAACACATGACTGGGTTTAAGGAATCTTTTGTGAACCTATCTGAACATGAATCACCCCATAAGGTGAAACTTGGGGATGATTATCAATACCCAATAAAAGGAAGTGGTGAAGCCTCCTACAACCTAGATTCTGGAAAATCCTTGAAGATGAAAGAAGTCCTTTATGTACCTGGGCTCAAGAAGAACTTACTCTCCATCTCTGCATTGGATGCAAAAGGTATGGATTGCATTTGTGGATGGCCAAGTCCTAATGTGGCCAAAGGGAAAGAACATAGATAATGCAGTAGTGATTGGAGAGCAAGAGGGAGGTTTGTATAAATTGAAGGGACAACCTGAACATGCCATGGTGCATGAATCCATGGAGCCAAGTGAACTTTGGCATAGAAGACTTGCTGATATGCACTATAGGGCACTTCCAATTGCAAGCAAGGCTGTAGAGGGTCTTCCTGAAATCAAGACCAAACATGAAGGTGTTTGCAAAGGATGTGCAAAAGGTAAGAACATTAAGAAGGCTTTCCCAAGCAGTGAAAGCAAGGCAAAAGACATCCTGGAAATCATCCACTCAGATGTATATGGTCCTATGTCATCCAGTTCCTTGAGTGGGTATGTTTACTATGTCTCATTTATTGATGACTTCTCCAGGAAGACTTGGGTATACTTCTTGAAGAGCAAAGATGAGGTGTTTGATAAATTCAAGGAATTCAAAACCTTGATGGAGAATCAAACTGACAACAAGATCAAAACATTCAGATCCGAAAATGGTGGAGAATTCACCTCAAGTGAATTCAAGAATCTTTGTAGTGATTCAAGGATTAAGAGGGAGTTGGCTGCTCCTTATAATCCTCAACAAAATGGAGTTGCAGAAAGGAAGAACAGAACTATCATGGAAGCAGCAAGGGCAATGCTGTATGACCAGGATCTACCCATGCATCCATGGGCAGAAGCAGCTAGAACAACTGTATGTGCAGAATAGAACATCCCACAAGATATTGGACAACAAGACACCAAAAGAGGTCTTTTCTGGTAAGAAACCTGAAGTCAGTCATCTTAGAATATTTGGTTGTCCAGTATACACTCATGTCCCAAAGGAAAAGAGGACTAAACTAGATCCTTCAGGAAAGAAGGGTATCTTTGTGGGTTACAGTGAAAGCTCGAAGGCTTACATAATATACTTTCCAGGGTTCAAGAAGATTGATGTCAGCAGGAATGTAACATTTGATGAAAACTCAGCATTCATCAAATCAAGGAAGGCACCTATCGAAGTTTATGAAGAACCTAAGGAAACTAGATTTCAAGACACTACCATGACTGAAGCAGTTCCAGAAGTTGTTCGTGAGTTTGAAGATCCACAAGAACTTGTAGATCCACCCCGTGAGGATAACTCTCACAAGAGGAAACCTGCATGGGCTAGAGAGCTCATTCAAGATGCAGAAATATTTGGCATTCCAGAAGAAGAAAACAAAGCAAAGAAGAGAACCAGATCACATACCAGCTATGTTGCTTTACTCTGTGACATTATGAACAAAGAGCCTTCCAGTTATGAAGAAGCACCGGAAAAGAAAGAATGGAAGGATGCCATGGTTGAGGAATACCAATCAATAATGAAGAATGATGTTTGGGATGTTGTACCAAGACCTAAAGAGAAGTCTGTTGTGACTTCCAAATGGATCTACAAAATCAAGCATGCTGTAGATGGCAATGTAGAGAAATACAAGGCAAGATTCATAGCTCGTGGCTTCTCTCAGAAAGAGGGAATAGATTATGAAGATACTTTTGTACCTGTAGCCAGGTATACTTCCATCAGAACATTACTTTCCCTGGCTGTAGCAATGAGATGGAAAATACACCAAATGGATGTCAAGACTGCTTTCTTGAATGGTGTAGTTGAAGAGGAAGTATATGTGGAACAACCACTTGGTTTTGAAATACATGATAGGGAGTCATATGTGTGCAGATTGA
The DNA here is from genome assembly GCA_027924585.1 of Larix kaempferi. NCBI lineage: Eukaryota > Viridiplantae > Streptophyta > Pinopsida > Pinales > Pinaceae > Larix > Larix kaempferi. The sequence continues at coordinate 13,556,422 of BSBM01000502.1, read as the reverse complement.
AGAAAGCCTTGTATGGCTTGAAGCAAGCTCCCAGAACCTGGTATGGTAGGATGGACAGTTTCCTATCTAGTTTGGGATTTACCAAGAGTAAAGCGGATTCCAACCTTTACTACAAGGTTGAGGAAGGGAATCCTGTGATTCTACTCCTGTATGTGGATGACTTATTTGTAACAGAAGATGACAGACTGATTGCAGATACTAAGAGGAAGCTTGCTGCGGAGTTCGATATGAAAGATTTGGGAATGATGCACTATTTCCTAGGTATGGAGGTATGGCAGAGTGCAGGTGGGATCCTCCTTGGTCAAGGGAAGTACACAGTAGATATCCTGAAGAGATTTGGGATGATGGATTGCAAGGCCATGGCCACACCTATGGCATTGAATCTGAAGCTTCTATGTGATGCTTCATCTGAGCCGGTTTATGTCTCTATGTATCGTCAGATGATTGGGTCCTTGATGTACCTGACGAACACAAGACCAGACATTTGATTTGCTATGAACACATTGAGTCAGTTCCTGATGGATCCGAGGAGTGTTCACCTGGTTGCTGTAAAGCATGTTCTGAGGTACTTGAAGGGTACAGTGGATTTTGGGCTCAAGTATGAAGTGAATCAAAAGTTTAACTTGCAGGGTTATGTTGATTCAGATTGGGCTGGAAGTGCTGCAGATAGGAAGAGCACATCTGGATGCTGCTTCAATATGGGATCAGGTGTGATCTCTTGGTTTAGCAAGAAGCAGTCCTGCGTAGCATTGAGTACAGCTGAGGCAGAGTATGTTGCAGCCTGTTCAGCTAGTTGTGAGGTAGTATGGCTACGGAAGCTACTGTCTGAGTTATTTGATCTCCCGTTGGATGCTACTAGTATCTTCTGTGATAACAAGAGTTGTGTGAAGCTGTCCGAGAACCCAGTGTTTCATGACAGGTCAAAACACATAGAGATCAAATATCACTGTATTAGGGATATGGCGCAGAGAGGAGCTGTGAAACTCTTGTATGTTGCGACGGACGAGCAGATTGTAGATGTGCCGACGAAGCCACTAGCCAGGGTGAAGTTTGAGTACTTCAGAGAGAGGCTTGGCGTTCTTCAGATCGAGGACACTTAGAGGAAGAAGTGATGGACACATTTGCTGAAGCCATTCCAAGCATGTTGGAAGGAGGATCCTTCACATGGCTGTGGATGTAAGCGTTGGATGATGAGCATCAGGATGATGTTCTGGTTTCTGCTTGATATGATGAGATGGATCATTTTTATGTATGTATGTATGCATCATGTTGGATGTTGTATATGATTAGTTGGATCATTTATATGTATGTATGCATCATGTTGGATGCTGGGTATGATCGGTTGGATCATGTGTATGTATTTTTGTATATGCATCATGTTGGATGCTTGGACCATGTATCTGTGTATGTATCAGGTGGATACATTGTATGATCAGGTGGATCATGTATGGTGATATGTATCATGTATTTGTATTTGTATCAAGTGGATACATTGTATGATCAGGTGGATCATGTATGATGATATGTATCATGTAGATACTTGGTATGCATCAGGTAGATGCATTGTATGATCAGGATGATCATGGATGACGAGCTTCAGGATGTTGCTCCAGATGACATGCAGCAGGATGTTGCAGTGATGATGATCAGGATGATCATGTGTACATCAGAATGATGTATGGTGAGTATCAGGTTGATACTCTATGGCCGTGGATCAGGTTGTATAGATGAGAATATAATTCGTTGCCCTGGGATATTTGCAGATAGTCTTTCGAGGTTTTTCCTATGGCATGTAATTCAGTGCCCTGGGATATATGGCAAATGCTCTTTCGAGGTTTTGCTCTGGAAGGACATATAATTTGGCCCTGGGAGATCTGCAGATAGTCTTTCAAGGTTTTTCCTATGGCATGTAATTCGTTGCCTTGGGATATCTGGCAGATGCTCTTTCGATGTTTTGTCCTATGGCATATAATTCGTGTCCTTGGGAGATCCGATAGGTTGGGATGTGTGCCCGTAATTAGTCCTGGGATGCTCTTGCGAGGTTTTTCCATGACCACATGTAATTCGTGCCCTGGGAGATCCTATAGGTAGAGATGTGTGCTTGTAACAGCCTGGGATCCTCTTGCGAGGTTTTGTGGTGACCACATGTAATTCGTGCCCTAGGAGATCCTATAGGTAGAGCTGTGTGCTCGTAACAGCCTGGGATGCTCTTCCGAGGTTTTGTGGTGAGGTCACATATAATATGGCCCTGGGAGATCTGTAGATAGTCTTTCGAGGTTTTTCCTATGGCATGTGATTCGTTTCCCTAGGATATCTGGAAGATGCTCTTTCGAGGTTTTGTGACGCATGTAATAAGTCCTGAGGATTCCACAGTATGGCCAGTGATGATGAAGACCTGCAGGTGGTGGGCCTACATCCAGTATGAAAAAGGACTGGATCTGTAGAACTTCCTATGACGAGTAGGGTCAGAGATTGGTTGAGGTAGCAGCAGCAGTGACGATGATGATGACGATGCATCAATGACGATGATCCCGAGAAGAAGACTTGTCTAGCAGATCTATGTCGAGAAATACCTTCCTAGTTAAGAGGGAGTGTTGATGTATATGTAACTTCAGAATGTATTTCATCTGTGTATTTTATATATATATTTATTGTACCCTTATAAGAGATGTGTTATTCCTCTATAAGGAAGTGTCGTCATGTGGATTGACAAGTGTCGTAAGTGTGTGTACTTGCCGATGGGTTATTAGACCACCATGTGGGGTCAGCCCTGAATTATATATATTATAATGTGGATGTACCTAGCTAGACAAGTCGGCCCCATAAGGTCACTGGGAAAACAGATCAGTATAAATAGAGATCAGGTGATCTCTATTTAGATCACTCAAAAAAGTATCTCACTCTCACTCACAAAGTGGCGCACTAGTGAGGAGGAGGATCATCTGCTACTAGGAGACTATCTCAGTGTTATTTGGTTGTACTTTGGTTGAGCCATTGCTCTCTCTATCTCTGAGGAAGTTGTGGGGTTTTTCACCTTAGGGTTTTCCCTACGGAAACTCTGTGTCTCTTGTCTCTTATGCTTTTGATTCTTGTGATGCTTGTCATATTGTGATTGTCATGCATTGATATACTGTAGATGTTATTCTCTCAGCAAAGATCCTAGAGTATTGTGAATTAATGCTCAAAATTTAACACAATGTTCCTTTAATTGCAAATTCAATGATTAGTTTTGAAAATATAGGCATGGGGATGTATCCTTCATTAATGGGAACCTTTAATCTTCCTCTACCTGATCTGTATATTGATGCATCACCGGTACATGCAATTTAGACAATTGCCACACCTTCCGCAGACACAATGTCTCAACTTAAGTCTTCATACTTTAACAATCCTTGGAAGTGTTTAGACTTGGAAGTTGAGTGTATCCATATAAACCAACCATTATATCCCTTAAATTCAGTTGCTTCTAAGAAGAAACCTCTGAGTTCATGTTTACCTTCTTGGGACTTGGTCCCGATAGTTGACCAGGTGATACCTCCATTTGAATGTTTGGACATGTGTTTTATCTGGGATGATATACTTCCTTCAGATGAAGTTTTCCTAGATTTTATAATATAATCTACCATTCGTTTGGATGATAATCTAGTTGCACTTCAGTCCAACCATGGTTTTCCTTTGGAGTCTGATCTTAACGATCATTCTTCAAATATGGCTATTGTTGAGTCCATAGAATCCTTAAAAGAGATGCAAATAAATGTTCCTGCTGAGTTTGATTATGCTTCTAGAATTCTCAACTCCCATGATGATGAATTTGTTTCTACAGATTCCATCACTTCTCTCAACTTTGATCTTCCTATTAAGTTTGATCTGGCTGATTGTAAGTCTTCAGGTTTTTGTAATATAGAGTCTCCTTTTGTTGAATCTAGCTTAATTATGCATATTATTAAAGATGGTGAAGTTGAATGTATTTATACCACAATGACTTGTATCAAATATTTTCTTACATATTTTTTGGATATGATCTTGGTTTTGTTGTTTCTTAGAGACAGGACTCTTAGCTACACTCATGGGAGCTTATTGGTATTTTTTGACATATTGTTCGATCATGCTAGGTATATTCAGAACCTTGCATATAGGTTTAGGTCTCCCCGCTGTTATGATGCATTTGAACCTTTTTTCCTTCCGAACTCGACATAGGGTCGGACCTGTTGGACATTGGTGTGTTAGCCATATCTATATGCATTATGCACCAGTCCGACAGAAGATCCTACCTAGCATGGGCCACCCTAGTTAGAACCCTATGCCATTTTGGTGCCCATGCTGAGTTTTTATCATTAGCTCAGGATCCTTTTTATTTTTACCATGAATTTGAGAAGAAGCCTCATATATTTCTTTCTCATACATTTTTGGCCATTCCTTATAAGGCTCCCACTTTTGTGTTTAGGTTGCATATGCATATGCCTTGATTCTGGTTGCACTTATGATCTTGATGCTAGATTCCATGCTCTAAGATCGTTATATAAGCCTCCATATATGATCTCATTGTTGTTATGCCATATATCAGTGGGCCTTTGCAACTTGACACACTTTACGTGGAGGAGACATCCCTCGAGTGTCCTTATACTACTCATGTTCTTTTCACTATGCATAGTTATGTTCCATGCACTTGGAACAAGTTACACATGTGTAGTTGGTGTTTTCACACAAGCTAGTGCAAAAGAGCACTTACTAAGGATTATGGAACCCTTAGTAACAGTTCGTGAATGGGTAGTGTGTGAGTGCAAATAGAAAGTAAGAAAGTAAAAATGTTGGAAATTATGATAGTAAAATAAAAATATAAACTAAAATGCTAAATACCCATAGATACTCCATGAGAGTCAAATAATGTTTTTTCTATTATAAACAATGGTTTAAAAAATTTAGTTACCTCAAAGTGATGAGTAGATTGGGGCCCTCATAGTCGTATGAAGGGTGGTGCTCCGGGTCTCCAATGTTCCTTGTTCTTCTCTGACTGCTCGAATGGTGGCCATAACTCAACCAGAATGAGGAAACTAAAGCTCAAAGGGAGGCTATGGTTTCAGTGGGAATTTCAGATGCATAATGACAGGGAAGAGTGTATGATGTGTGTAAAATGGGGGGCCTCTACAACCTTTTTATAGTAATTTTGGGTGGTGGTGTATTGTCAGGTGGTATTGGGAATCCACTAGTATTGGCCAATGGTATTTGGTGGCTTCCCTCATTTTTCTTTTATTTTAACTATTTCCCCTTTTTCTTTTTCTTCTCTTTTTCTTTTTGGGGATTTTGACCATTTTTTGGAGGATTTTGGCCCTTTTTGGGGGTTTTTAATTAATTGTTGAGGGAAATAATGATTTTTTCCCATTTGGTTACCAACTTAGGGAATTTTGGGTTTTTAGAGGCCAAATATGTAGGAAAAGGGGATGATGGGTTATGTGACTAGGGGGATGAGCTAGGTGAACAATTTTTGGGTTTTAACAGATTGTCCCCTGATGTGTGAGGGTAAGATCTCATCATATGGAAAATATACATCATAGGTTCTGACTTTTTCCAAGGGTGTGAGCATTGTGGTGGCAGGGACCAGAAATTGGTTAGAGACTAGAACAAGTGCTTCATACAAACTACAAGGGCTATAACTCCTCAGCAATGGATGAGGTACATACAATCTCACATATATGGATGAGGCAAGCATACCCATGCTCATATACAAATAATGGTGAGGCCGAAAGGGGACCCAAATAATACATAGAGAACTGCTATGCACACCATAATGGTCCATAGGGGACACAAATCTGGGACATACTCATGGTCCAACCATGACTGATCTGAAGAGATGGAACTGGGAACAATGTAATCCATCCTGAATGTGGTACCATAACAACTGATGTACTTCTGGATCTGAAGGGGTCCAACAACTATATGGACTCAATGACTGAGAGTCAGAATCTCAAAGGTACAATGAACTACATGTTAGTTTTTCAGAATTTACTTTAATATGATCTAGGATCTTAACTGAGAGAACAACATGTACAGCATATCAATCATTGACAAAATATTGCAAGCACACAAGAGACAATAGACACATAGAGTTTCACTGGGGAAAACCATAAAGGTGAAAAACCCCACAACTTCCTCAAAGATAGATAGAGCAATGATACAACCCAAGCATAAGAGATAGTCTTCTCTTAGTAGCAGCTTCTCCTCCTCCACAAGTGCACCACTTTCCAATGAGAGTATGAGTGAGAAAGTGAATGATCAAATAGAGTGCCTCCCGCACTCTATTTATACATGACTTGACTTGCCTAATAACCTTTACTAGGTTAGCCTCATCTTAACCACATAACATAATGCTGATAGGGCCGACCCCCAATAGGGTGGTCTAATAACCCTTTGACCCACATGACTTATACAGGGCCAACCCCATCAAGGTGGTCTAATAATCCATCAAGTATAAGTTACGACACTTACAATATAAATGACGACACTTCCATATAAAGGAATAATAACATCTCTATTGGAATACAATATACATATATGAAATACATTCCGAAGTTACAAATACATCAACACTACATCGGAAATGGATACTCTAGGAAGCATACAACTGGAGGGCATCCAAACACTTTCACCAATACAGCTCAGATATCCACAAAAACAAAAAACTATGGGGTTGTGAATAGGCTCACCAATGTGCTAGAGTTAGGGAATATCTTGGGTCTTCGACCAATAAATGAAGGGACCAATACCTTGTATGAATCTCAACAGTGCGATGATGGAGCTCGAGTTGAGCACATGAGAAACAACCATGCTAAGAGGCACTAAGGACTCCTCTAAGATGGTCCATAGGAGCTCACCATTTATGGAGATGAGTCTAAGGTACAGGGGCCTATGGGTCTATCCTCTAGAATGAATGTATTGGTGTCGACAAAGGGAGACCTGTAACTACCAAGGAAATGATGTTTCCTTGATAGGAGTGAAAGGTGTACAACAAATATGTGATGGTACTAAACGTGAGATTGAGACACCATGGGGGGATACGAGGGCCGTAAAGGAATGGGACTCAAAATTACTTTGTTCAGAGTATGACGGAAGGGTTGACCTAAAAGAATATGAAACAGACCTTGGGGGAAGGAGATCATAGATTAAGGGATCGGGGACTATGAATGCAATGGGGGAGACTCAGGGGGGGAACTGATGAGTGATATCAGGATACTCCAAGGGTGACACATTGCAGAATACTTAGAACAAAGGATACCATACTGGGGGTGCTTCCATAAGGGAGGATCATATGGGATCTGTAGGGGTGCCGAAAGGAATAGTTTGGGCATTCTTCATGGTTTAAAGAGCTTGAAGAAGGGATATAAGTATGCTTGAGATGATACCGTCATGTGGATTTGTACGAGCCCAAGATGGTGGATGCTCGTGTGTGCTTTAGATTTTAGAGAGTCTGAAAGAAATAAGAAGAATCCAAGGGGTTCTTTTTCGTGTGTTAGTCCCTAAAGCTAGAAAAAACATAAACGTATGTAATGGATAACTCTTCTAGCCAAATTGACTAGAGTATTCCTTTTTCATAATTAGTCTACCGGGTCCGGAAAAGAGTTAAACTTATACCAGATAGATGCCATTTAAGATACTTTAATGAGCATGAAAGGATGCAAGATTGCTCGACGATCTTTTCATTCTTTAATGAGTCAGAAAAGAGCTTAACATAAACTCCCTAAGTTCCTTTTTTGTAAAAGGAGCTGCTCGACCCAAAAGAGGGATAAACATATACCGAACATAAATGAAAGTCAAGCAAGAAGGAAGTGTTCAAAACAGGGGACAGGTATGAGTGGACAAGTAAGAAGTTGAGGGGGAACACTGATAGGGAATCCTTGTGGGTAGATGAATGGAGGAAAAATAATGCAATAACTGCATTATGGAGGGAGTGGAGGGATAATGAATAGACCACGATGGATAAAACAGTAAAAAGATACCAAGGGCTGCCATCATTCCTAATGGAACATAAATTGAGGTGGGGGCTACTAAAAGAATGGCTAGAAAAAGGGTAGGTGAAAGTGAGAAATGATCTCAAGCATCATCACGGGTACGAAATTGTGAATCTGTGGATGCGAACAACGCAAAAAGTAAAGGTTGGAGGACTCGAGAATGGTCAAAGGGAGAAAATGAGGCAAAAGGGGGGTTTAAATTAGGGGGAGCCCACTGAGAGGACGATGCAGAAATGGGGAGAGATGATGACCTACGGGGGTGAAGGACTAGGTGTATGAAATCAAATCAAATATACAAGTGACACGTGACCTAAAAAATGATCGAGATCACGCATATGAAAAAGTGAGCAGGGTTAATGACCTTCCCCCATGCTATGTGCATGGGGTTTGTGATTCTAGATCACATATGTGTTGGATTGAAAAATGGGATCATTTAAGTGTCGATATAGATGTGACAGGTCATTGTCAAAATGATTGATCATGCCCCCTATCCCAGGTTCAAGTTAATCTATTATGACCCCCTGCCTAGAGGTGTCAATGCGGTGCAGATGCTCTCTCTCAGAGCGATCAACAGGGCATCGACCAACTACTAGCAGGGGGTCATACCATGAGGATACATGCCATGGTGGCACACTGGATTGGTGATATGATGATGGGGGATTCCCCCTGTGGGATGGATTCCCCTAGTGTCACTGACGAGGATGATGACAATGATGAGTAGGCAAGTTTTTGGGCCTACCCCCATGTTGTGGACATGTGATTTCCTCGACGATTTGAAAAGGTTGAACACATAGGTCAAAGGGGTCACCAATTTAAATAATGTAAATGGTGTTGAACTCGGCTAATGAGGATTCCAGGGGGTGAATTTCCTCAATTACAGTGATCGAGGATTCTAAAGTTGGCTGACGCAACTCATGGAGCATCAACCAATACTCTGGTAAATCTGGGCAATGGTGGGAATAATGGCCACATGTGCCACAGATCACACATGACTGGTTAGTGCGCAATGAATTGTTACGCAGTGGACGAGTAGCTGGAAATCCAACAACTGGAATATTAGGGTCATCCTCCAATTTCTTCATATGATTTTGAAGGTCGAGAAAGTGCAGACAATTGTGGCTTGCATGGCCCAAAAAATCGCACAGAGAACACTTGGGGGGTGCTCGCACTAGAGGAGGGGGATTCACATCTTTAGTCGCAGTCCTCGTGGTATTGACTTGGGTGGTTTTTCCCCTAGGATTTTTCGAAGACTGAGGAGCGGCATTGGAGGAACTAGTTTCTGACACACTAGGAGGTGGACGATTGGCAGTGTTGATCGGTTGAACCGATTGAAGAACAAATTGTGGGGTCGGCTTGGGATTAGGTGCGGGTAAGTACTAGAGGAGGAGCCCTAAGGTTAGTGTCGACATGTTCAACATTGCGATGATAAGCATGTTGACCACTCCTGATGGGGGGGAATAAAAAGTGGATTGTATGGATCAGGGTGGCTCCCACATGGTTGGGTACCGATAGTAGTTGGGGTTGATGTGGCACGGAAGTTGTGATGGAGTTGTTGATTGATCGGTAGGTTGTGATTCAAAGCTGGAATTACTTAATGAAATTGTGCACAAGTCTTAGATCTCAACAGCCGTAGGGGGTGGGGGATAGGCAGTAAACATGGAAGTCATCGGAGCTTCCGAATAAAGGCTAGGTCCCACTGTGGAAATCATGGGGGAAGATTCACCAAGGATAGGTTTTCCGACCATGGGGAGGATATTCTATGTCGTAGCAGGCATGTTGGGGTTGTAATAAGTAAGCTGGTTGATTTTTACAACTCATCCCTCATGAGGGAACATCATAAGCTGGAACATAGATGAGGAAACAACATTGATTGTGTACATGTATCTTCATCCTAGGAGCAGGTTGTAGTCGAGTTGTTCGTTGAGGAATTTGATGTCAATTGGGACAGTTTTTCCAACTAATTGGAATGGAACATTGGCAAGAAAGACTTGAGGTTGAGCTCCGTGGCCGTCATAATCTAGGATGGCAGTCGTGGATGGTTGCAGAGGAGGGGATTTGAGATTTTGCCACATGAATGTGGACATGACGCATGTAGAGGAACCCTCATCAATGATGCAACAATGGAGAACGAGGTTCCTGATCGAAAATGAGACCTGAAACACAAGGGTCGAAGGAATGCAGTGTTCAGATTGGTCTAAGTTGAATTCCATCAATCGTGAGTTAGAAGGGTTGATCACACCTAGGGAAGAAAACAATGATTTGCGTTGTACTGGACAGTTCTTTAAAAATTCTAAGGCTAACATAGCAGCGGGGGACTGGGATAAGTCATCCATGATATTATAATTGGGTGCAACACAAGCACTGGGGTTATTATTGATGTGACGAAGAGGGAATTTGGGAGCTTTGAGGGCCCCCTCCATTGGTGGTAAGGGAAGTCATAACGACTGCTCTACAGGGGTAGTGGTGGCCACTTTATTTGTAGATATTGTTTCGGTGGTTGAACCATACTGGTTATGGTGCGTCTGAAGGTCAATATCGAAAGAGGAAATCATTAAAAGATGGTGAGTTCCTAAATCAGTGGGTTGAGTAACTTGAGTAGAGTAAGTAATTGGATCTTGTGGTGTGACAACCCCTTGAGGAGGTGCCACAGGTTGGGTGGAAATGACCCCTTGCGTGGGTAGGGGATTATGTAACACCATAGGTTTTGTGTTGGGTTGTGGTGGGTTTGGCGGTGCCGGAGGTGTGGCATGTCATTGACATTGGGTGTCCCCACTCCAGAGTTGTCGGGATCTCACCAAGTCGGGACAATTGTGCGTGTAATGGCCATAGACCCTGCAAATGGAACAAGGGTGGTTCGTACGTAAGTTGGGGTTCTTACCTTACCGGGTTGGTCGCTTGGGATTTTGGTTAGATGGCGTAGCGCCATTATTATCCGGAGGGGTTTGGTGGTTGGACACCTCCGCCAGGCTGTTGGTTATTGACTCGGTTGCAACCTTGTATCCTATTATGTTGGCCTTGTTGGTTCCATTGGGAAGGCTAGTTCTACGACTAGATCTATTAGGCATAAAATTTCCCTTGTGGAAGCAAAGGATTTTGAGGTTGGCCAGGTGTCGGGGCTGCCGACAGTGGATAACAAGCAGGAGGAGCTTGAGTTTGTGGGAGCGCGGGTGCAGCCGGTGAAGTGTAGTAATTGGGTGGTGCGACAGGGATGGCGTATGCTGGTGGGGTATAATTGTAGCAATGTGATGGAAAGGAAGGTCCATGTATATGAGGAGCTTGGGCCAGTGGAACATACAGAGGTGTTTCTCCAGAGTGAGTAGTGGTACGTGAAATGTCGGGGCCACTGTTCATGGACGGTGGGGCTAAACTAGGTGTCGGGTTAAAAACATGGGTTAGGGTTGGAGGCATATGGACATATGGCCAACTAGTAGATGCGACATGTCCAATGATTCCATTGGAAGTGTGAGATTCCCTCAGTGTGTACTTCTGGGAGGAATCATCACGAGGAGCATCAGGTAAAATGGCTTAAAGGTAGCCCAACTATGCATAGATAAGGTCAAACTGTTGGTATTTAAGTATGGATTCTTATTCAGTTTGGGGTCATTTGAATGCCACATACTTGGTGATAGCTGGTATGAGAGACTTCAAAAACCAATAAAAAGGTACAGTCATCTAATTTGATCTTGCACAAACTATGGCTTCTATGCCACTCATGAATATGGTCAATGATGTGGGTGGCTATACTCTGTCTACAAGATAGGAGAATCTCAACACTAGCGTCATAACGAACTGGGAGCTAGAATAACTACAAGAAATTCAAAGCAAGGGAAGAAAAAGTGGAGTGGATCTAATGGGTCTAGTCAATATACCACTCGGCTACAGCTCCAGTGAGTGTCCATTGCAAAATCCGTATCCAGATCGAGTCATCCACTATGGATTTAGAAGAACACCACAAATGGAAGGACATGATATGGTTCTAGGTGTCCTCACAACCCTTCCCATCAAACTTGGGGATGTTTGAAGGGATTGTGGTAGGCATGGGAGGCCATGTGGGTTCATGTTGTATAAGATCGTTAGTCAATTAGGTTAGGTATGGGAGATTGAGACTGGCCATGAATGGAAAACTAGTAGGAGGATGTGATGTGGTCGAGGAGGCCTACGTGCTAGCCATGGTGGCGACCATAGGGCCTCCTCCACCAATCGGTGGTGGAGTGGTGGGATTCATAACGGGAATTGAGGAACCACAGGTCAAGGAAACTGGGTGGAGGGACCAGTGCCACTAAGGGTACCGCTAGTAACTAAAGGAACTGTGACTGAAATAGATCCGCTACCAGGAGGTATGGGTGTAGTGGCAGTGTGTACTATAGTGTTGGGGGGAGGTCCTGTAGATGGCATAGCAGGGATAGATGCTGAAGTGGTGATGGGGCCAGTGGTGGATCCACCACCGACAATCCTTCCATACAAAAGGTTGGGATTCATGCCACCACTCATGGAGGGTGGTGTTGAACTAGGTTTTAGGTTATAAACATGGGTTGGGGTTGGAGGAATATGGAAATATGGCCAACTAGTAGATGCGACATGTCCAATGATGCCATTGGCAGTGTGAGATTCCCTCGGTGCATACTTTCGGAGGAATCACCGTGAGGAGCATTAGGTAAAATGGTGTAAAGGTAGCCCGATTGTGCATAGATAAGGTCAAACTATTGGGATTTAAGTATGGATTATTCTTCATTTTGGGGCCGTTTCGATGCCACATCCTTGGCGATAGCTGGTATGAGAGACTTCAAAAACCAATATAAAAAGGTATAGTCATCTAATTTGATCTTGCACAAACTGTGATGTCTACGCCACTCATGAATATGGTCAATGATGTCCATGGTTGTACTCTGTCTACAAGATAGGAGAATCTCAACACTAGCATCGTAACGAACTAGGATCTAGAAGAGTTGCAAGAAAGTTGAAGCAAGGCAAGCAAAAGTGGAATGCATCCAATGGGTTGATCAATATAGCACTTGGCTACAGTTCCAGTGAGTGTCCATTGTAAAATCCGTATCCAGATCGAGTCATCCACTATGGAGTTAGAGGAACACCACAAATGGAAGGACATGATATGGTTTTGGGGGTCTGCAACACCCTTCCCCTCAAACTTGGGGATGTCCGAAGGGAGTTTGGTAGGCATGGGAGGCCATGTGGGGTCATGTTGGATCATATTGTTATTCAATCAGGCTAGGTGGAGGTTCAGATAGGCCATAAATGGAAAAATAGTAGGATGATGTGATGTGGTCGAGGAGCCCTGTGTGCTAGCCATGGTGGTGACCATAGGATTGCCTCCATAATCGGTGGTGGAGTGGCGGGAGTCATAATGAGAATCGAGGAACCACCAGGTGGGGGTGGAGGAAATTGGGTGGAGGGACTAGTGCCACCAAGGGTACCGCTAGTAACTAAAGGAACTGTGGTCGGAATAGATTCGCTACTAGGAGGTATGGAATCAGTGGCGGTGTGTATGTAGTGTTGGGGGGAGGTGACGGGGCTAGTGGTGGATCCACCACTGAAAATCATGCCATAAAACAGGCTGGGATTCATGTTGTCCATGGGGATAGAAGGAGTTGTGGGTATGGGTGAATCTGAATCAAAATTAGATGTAAAATAGGGGGCTTCGGGATGAAGATACGATGATGAAGTAGTGCATCTCAGGGGAGCGTGATGAGGGGGCTCCAGTGAACTGTACTATGGGGACTTCCTCCATAGATGATTGGAGTGTCTAGAGGAATCAATGGTGACAGGTGTGTAAGTGATCGGGGGATGTGGTCTAAAAATATGCTAAAAATTCCTAGTGCAACTGAGTGTGCAAGAGGAGAGCTCTAAAAAGAAAATGACACTCGGGCCAACAACAAGCTCAAAAACACCTACTTCAACAGTGTGCTACAATAGGTGGAGCGGCAATAACATGGTCAGAATACCAACAAGTAGCACTCCTACAGGGTGATAAAATCCGTAGTTAGGAAATACGAAATCGAGAAGCAAATGGCTAAGGGATATACCCCTATCGAGAGGGATCCCGAGTAAAAGATCCCTAGAATAATGGCAACTAAGATACCCCGTTCATGGGACGTTCATATAGGTGTCCCATGGCTTTAGTTCTTTTTCCATCGTGCAGTCGGTAGAGGTTCCATCATGCATGAGGAGAAATACGAGTTGGTGTCCTTCGGTACAGAGTTGAGAGAGGTGTTCCTCTTAGACTTCCAGAACCAATCTTGCACTTTCCCTCCTATGGGAGAGGCCCTCCGAAAAATCGGTGTCAACCGTACCAATAAATAATAGGGGATTTTGGATCCTAAAGGAAAACCACTATGTCTCAAATGTGTATGATAGAGGGGGTGTTATTTGGATGCCTAACCCCAATGTCCTACCTAGCTACAAAGTTGTTTTTGGGTCCCCAGGTGGGGTTAATGTGTGTTCAATTAAACCAATTTTAGTCTCAATTGGAACTTAGGGAGTGAGTGGGTGCACAAGTGATCTAAACAAACCAAGATGCTCTGAGAGTAAATGCTGAAATAAATAACTAAATATGAAATCAACTACGGTGCAAGAACTAAAAATAAGTACTGATCATACAAAACCATATATCGATAGGAATTGACCCGGTTAGAGTCACCAAAACTGTAGCTAGTGTTTTCACACAAGCTAGTGCAAAAGTGCATTTACTAAGGATTATCGAACCCTTAGTAACAATTAGTGAATGGGTAATGTGTGATGGCAAATAGAAAGTAAGAAAGTAAAAATGTTGGAAATTATGACAGTAAAATAAAAATCTAAACTAAAATGTTAAATACCTATAGATATTCCATGAGAATCAAATAATATTTTTTCTATTATAAAAAATGGTTTACAATATTTAGTTACCTTAAAGTGATGAGTAGATTCAGGCCCTCGCATCCATATGAAGGGTGGTGCTATGGGTCTCCAATGTTCCATGTTCTTCTCTGAATGCTTGAATGGTTGCCAAAACTCAACCGAAATGAGGAAACTCAAGTTCAAAGGGAGGCTATGGTTTTAGTGGGAATTTCAGACGCATAACAGTAGGGAAGAGTGCATGATGTATGTAAAATGGGGGGCCTCTACCACCTTTTGATAGTAATTTTGGGTGGTGTTTTATTGTCCCATGGTATTGGGAAGCCACTAGTATTGGCCAGTGGTATTTGATGGTTTCCCTCCTTTTTCTTTTATTTTGACTATTTCTCCTTTTTTTTCTTTTTAGGGATTTTGACCCTTTTTTGGAGGATTTTGGCCCTTTTTGGAGGATTTTGGCCCTTTTCTGGGGATTTTAATTTATTGTTGAGGGAAATAATGAATTTTTTCCCATTTGGTTACCAACATAGGGACTTTTGGGTTTTTGGAGGACAAATATGTAGGAAAAAGGGATGATGGCTTATGTGACTAGGGGTATGAGCTAGGTGAACAATTTTTGGGTGTTAACAACATGCCCTTGAGACTCGTCTCTTCCCATTACGAGCATTCTCCCATCCTTCCTTCTAGCTCGTTAAAAATAGTAAGGAGGCCATGAGTTTTCATTTTTGGATTCATTAAAATTTCACGGAAAATATTTTTATGGAGTCCTCTTTAAGCTCTTTTCAAACTCCTTAAATAGGAAAATATCGTCGATCTAGCTTGTCACTTTCATACTCGTTAAAGCACCATAAAGGTCATCTATATGGTATACGTTTAACCCTTTTCTGGACCATGTAGGCTATGTACAAAAAAGGATTACTCTAGTCATTTGTGACTAAAAGAGTTCTCTCTAGCATTGTTTTATCCTTTTTTCGGGTGAGGAGACTAACTTTACGAAAAATTCCACCTTGGAGTCTTCTTTAGGATTTTCAGACTCTCTAAACATGAAAACACCTTCGAGCATATACCAACTTGGGCTCGATATAAAATCCACGATATGGTGTATAGAGTTGTTGTTTAAGTTTTTCAGACTCTTTAAAATTGAAAACATTGGTGAGCATGAACACATCCGGGCTCAATATTAAAATCCACGGATCATTATTTTATCAAGTAGTCTTCTATCTTGTCTTCAAACTCATTAAACAATGAATAAAGTGTTGAGTTTCCATTCCATGTACTCATAAAATTACACATGGATGAATCCTTATTGAGCATGCTTTATTTCGTTTTCAAGCTTGTTAAAAAATGAAGAAGGTACCTAAAAAGAGAAAAGGAAAGGGAACGATATCAAACATCTTTCAGTATAATGGCAGCAAGGCTATTATCTCCTTGAACAAAGCACTGATGTCTCATGATCACTATCTTTGAGTCTATCAAGTAGTTGGGTTCTAGTTTTGGCCTTAGGATAAACCCGATCTCAGAGTTGTCACTCCTCCAGTTGGTTACTCTTTTGATCATATGGAGAATCTTTCAATGTCTCCTACATTGCAGATTTATATCATGGTCCCTTTTTGCTCAAAGCTTCCTAAGGAATTGATGTGTCATGCTCACTATTTAAGGAAAAAAACCTGTGTCGACCATTCTACAGTTTCCTTGACCTCATGTGTTGGCCATTCCCTAGTCAGTATGTTTCATCATGTACTCAGTCCTGGTCCAAATCAGATTAGTCCTTGATTGTTCCTCGTGTTGGATGATGGAGGATTCCTTAAGACCTCCCTTCCAACATACTTCTTCCCATCGAATTCAACTCATCTTTCTCTGGGAATGAATTTTAGAGTTTTTAGTAGTACCTTAGGGATTGTAGTCATCAGTGGCAATTTTCCTCGCTATTGGGTAGTGGGAATAAATCAATGTCTCCTACTCGATGCATTCTCCAGGTGTTCAACTCCAAGATCCTTTATTCACACCTTTTAGAGTATATTCGGTACCTTAGGGCCCATTTTCATCATCGGTGGGTTCCCTCGCGTTGGTTAATGGTTTACATCAATGATCGGTAATCAAATGGTTTCCTCCATGTTTGAATTCAAAGACTATTTTTCCTCCAAAAAAAACCCTAGAAATGACTATTTTTCCTCATTTTTCACCCATGCACAACCTTAAAATGGAATACTTGTGTGTTGGGCACACCTAGAACTATAAATTACCTGTGTGTACCTCATAAAATACCAAAAAATATAAAAATTCTTGAAAATAGGGCGGTTTGGGTGGTTTTGGAACCTCCTCTTCCGATCATAACTGCTCCTCACTCGACCAAATGTTCTCCTTTCACTATAAAAGAGAGGAACAGAGGCCATGAATGGGAATCTTAGCCCAAATAATCTTATGTTGTAGAAAATTTGACTCACAACCCCCTCACTTGTTCCTTAATTCCTCCTAAACCCTAGCAAATTTTATCAGAGGTTGGGATCATTGGAGGAGAGAAGCAAAGGACCTTGGATCTTGGTTTCATGAAGTGCCATGCTTTAAGGAAGGTAATTTTATGTACTTGCTTCATTCATTAATAAAGGATAGATATTCTTCCATTTCCAAATAACTTTGTTCATTTCTATCTCAGATTTGATTACAGTTTGATGTGTTTATGCTCTTTTCAATGTTAATATTTTATTTGTAGTCAAAATGGTTTGAGGAAGATTTTTTTTAATGGTTTTGCAGGTTATTGCATTGGAGAGAAAGAGAAGGACTCAAGGAAAAGTATTGGATCAACCTTCACTAGTAGGGTACATGCTTTCTTAACTCAAACTCTTTATTATTTTGCTTCTTGCAGAATCCCTAATGTCTGTTCTTTCCAATCCTAGTATGTTGGCGGTCTCACCCTAGCCATAGGAAAATTTCCCTAACAACAAAGAGAAGCATATCATCCCTACGTGATGACTTACCCACTTGTTGGAAAAAATCACACTATTTGCAATACATCTTATCTTCTTATAAAAATGAAGGACACCATAGTCTGGCACATAGTACGTTATGTGTAGTATCCTTCCCGACATAGTGTCCTTCAGATATGCGTTCATGTGCTTCTCTTAAAAGAAGTGGTCTTTAATGTTCTAGAACACATCGGTGTAAGATACCATCACCTCCCAACTTGCAGGTTGTCCTCTTATCAACTGAAAATACGTGTTGTGCATTACAAGTTGTCTGCACCGTGCAATTGTATACTCTATCAACACATTACTAGAAGCCAATACTGCTTCAATCTCATTAAATTGATTGGGTATAGCCTCAATACATAATAACTATGTGTTCGACATGTCATCTTCCAAGCTTCCTCCTTCATCACCTGATTCAAGTCTTGATAGGTGATCAAGACCAACATTGCGTTTTCTTGGATTTACAACAAATTCAAATTCAAAATCCTAAAATAGGAGCAGCCATTGACAGATGCACCCCCCAAAGACTAGCTTGTTGACTAAGTACCTCAAAGGAGCGTGATATGTGAAAAAATTGAAGGCACTCCCTGACAGGTAGTGTCGGTACTTCTATAGTGCATATACCATTACCAAGAATTCCTGCTCAGTTGTGGTATAATTCTTCTCAGTGATATACAACTTCCTTCTTGTGAAGGAGATAGGGTCATCAATGTCTCCTTCCTCGGGCTGAGCTAAAATGAAACCTAGAACAAGTGATGACACATCCACATGCACATGGAATACGCATGTCCAATCATGAAATATTAGAATTGGAACAATCACTAGTTTCTCCTTCAAATTTTCCAATGCCTGCTGACATTCTAGTGTCCGTTCATACGTCTCTTCTTTGCACAACAACTTTTCCAATGGCATTGTTATGATAGCATAATTTCTAATGAAATTTCTGTAATAGCATGTATGTCCCAAGTTTGCGTGAAAAACTTTCACATAAGTTGGGGCTAAGATATTGACTATGACTACAATCTTTTCCATGTATACTAGAATACCTTCTTTGCACACAACATGCCCCAATAATATGCCAAATAGGGCGTGGAAAATGCACTTCTTCAGATTTAATGAAATCTGCATCTGCCTACAGTGATATAGCATGAGACAAAAGACCTATAGGTGATCCTTTAACAAATTGAACAAAGTCCAGTCATCAAGATAAAGTTCCAAACACTTATGCATAAACTCTTTGAATGCGGCCATAACTATTTTGGAGAACAAAACAAGTGCATTATTCAATCCAAATGGTATCACAGTGTAGGAAAACAATCCCCACTCGATCGCAAAGTTTTTTTTCGTGCAATCCTCCTCAGCTATGCACACCTGATGGTATCCATATAATCCATCGGTGAACGAAAAAACTTCGCAACCCCCTACATTCTCCAACACCTCATATGTAAAAAGTGTAGGTAATAGGTCATATATGCATGCTGCATTAAGGTTGCGCAGATCAATGCATATGTGGATTCATCCCGTCTTCTTATCCTAGACCACCATTGGACTGATCCATTCTGATTCCTCCACTAGAAAGATAATCCCTTCAACTAACATATGATCTAGCTATTTGTGCACTTTCTCCTTATACTTGGGGTTTAATCTGTATGGCCTTTTCTTAATTGGATAAACCCATTCCTTTAGATTAATCTTCATCTCTACAAGCGCTCCTGCAATCCCCTTCATTTTAGAGAAGATGCACGAGAAAAGGTCTTCCTATTCCTTAAAAAAATCCACGATCTATGTGACTGTTTCTTGATCCCAATAATATCCAATTATGTCCATATTAGGATCTTCCTCCATGCCTATATTATGTTTCTTCATCTTGAGGGGCTCCCAAAATTCTAGTGCAGTGCTAAAAGATGGCTCATCCTACATAGTGCATTCTCCCACAGTTTCCTTAATTTGTATATTGTGTGGGCTCTCTTCATCATCAGGTTCTTTACTCTCTAATTTCCAACAGTATATAGGTTTGTTCAGCCTCACCAGGTCCTGATGGTAGGCGTATATGACCCTTTGCATCATATCCTGAGGTGGTCTTTCTACAAAGTTGACCTGCTTGATTCTATGGAGAAATTTGGCCAGGTTTGGATCTCTTGTACTGAATTAGAATGTGGTAGTAAATTTGGTAGACAATTGAGTCCAATATTTTGCCTACCTTCTTCTTTCTTGATGAACATACCATCTCCATGGTATAACATCCAGTGTATGATAAAATATATGTACCCACTAACTGTGTGGTACATCCTTAATCTCCCATCTTTGTTGACAGAATTCAAGGTGTTCAATAGGATTCTCATTCCCCTTAAATATGTTCAACATTTCCAAATAAACAACAAGCTGGAATATTTATTTGAGATAGGTATTCACTGCATCCTAGTTGTTCAAATCCTCATGAATTTTCCACCATCATGCAGGCATTCCTCAAGTGACAACATCCATTGCTTATACTCATCAATCCTCTAGAATTAGGGCCTGCATTTGTTTGAGGAAAGTATCTACTTTCTCTATTCCATTGAACACAAGTGGATAATGCAAATCTAATCCAATCCATTGCACTGATTTTGGAACATGCACACATATCCTTATGGACACCTCATATAGTTGATTCCGCCATTGGTGCATTGCATCCTACGAATTTGTGTCGAACAATTTGACACTGTGCCAACTAATCTCTCCATATTCTATGGGGTTCATGTAATCATTGTTTCTAGCAGTCACATTATAAAAATTTTCTATTTATCCCTCATCAATGTCATCTCGAACCGTCTCCATATTCCTTTTTCCTTCCCTAACATCCAACGGAGCTATGACATGCAATTCATCAAGCTAAAAGGACATGCTTATTTGCTTTAGGTTTAGAATCACATTGTTATTAAAGGCCCAATATATCCCCAACACTAGAGGATATGGATTAGTATCATCCCGTATTTTTATTACTTCAAACTCTGCCATGGTTTTTACCCCGTCAATACGAATGGAACATTGAAAGCTGTCCTGAACTGGTCTTCTGGTTTGATTTGAATCTACCAGAAGCTAGACTTTATATCAAACTTAGAGAAAATCTTTGCTCTTGCAATTCTCTTGATTAGATAAAATTTGTTTGGGACTAGATACCTTACCCATTCCAGGACATCATTGAGCGGATTGTAGTTGATCACCATTCTTGGTACTCCACGAAGCTTTTCAGAGTGTTTATTTACATAGAAGGATGAACAAGACCATGGGATTCTTGAATGCTTGATAATTCCTTTACTAAGCAAGTCCTGAATTTATTTTATGTATAGACTTCGGTATTCCTTGTTCATGGGTATTTCTCTGCTTCTGCTTGGATTTCCTTGATACCCTTCTTTATATTTTAGGTTTACCCAAAATTGCTTTCTATGCCAAAAGGCATTAGGAGTGGTATGGCATACTTTACCAGCATATTCTTTTCTTATCTCCTCAATGTTTTTCTGCTTCTCAGGAGCCTTTAATTTGTCCTCAATCCTACGTAAGTGTTCATCCCTTTTTATGGCCCTAATTTGATCTCCCTTTTCTTTGATTTGGGATTTGAAATGCTTCATAGTATCAAATTCTAAGTTCCATATGGAATGTGTAATTTCTTCTGTAGATACTAGTGGGAGAAAGATCTACTTTCCCCTTATAGTAAAATGGTATCCAATTTTCCCTTTATCATCATATTTTGCTCCATGAGGGATGGTGATTGACAACAGAATAGTTCCTATTACACATTCATGTGCAAAATCATCTTCTACTAGTAAGAAAATACAATTTATACAAAAATTTCCAAGGCATACCTTTCCATGGCTGGTCTTGTATTCTACTGCCTTTCTTCCTCCAAAACCTTTGACTAGGGCTTGGCATGGTTCCCAGTAATTTGGGTCAACATACTTCCTTTTGAGAAAAGACATGTCTGCTACTGAGTCAATCAATGCTAGCACCATTATGTCACCTTCATGTACTTTGATCTGCAACTTTACTACTGTCTTCTGGTGGGAAGCCATCATGAGATGCATTTCGTTTTCCTATCGTGGTAGCTCTGGTTGAGATGTTTGTGCTTGTCCTTTCAGTTTCTCAACTATAACTCTGATCTCTTTGACTTCTTGCTCTAATTTCAGTTGTTCCTTATGAAGTGTTGCTAGATCTATTTTTTGTGGCTCTTGGTGCATCTTTGTAAGGAATGGATAAACATTTTTCTCCATACTAGGCAGGTCTGCTTCCTTCCATGTCCACTTGTCATCTTCCTTGTCATCTTCCTCTTGTTCTTCTTCTTCTAAATAATGTACATATTTTCTTCTAAATTTTTCTCTGGCACCTTTTATCCCTTTTCCCTTTCGATCATCAAGGAAATTTTTATTAAAATTGTTCACCAATTCATCCTTCTTATTTCCCTCTTTCATTTGGGCTATTGCTCTCTTCATCAGGACCTTTGGATCTTCTTCTATTCCGACCATGAGGCAGTTTACTTCTTTTGATTCTATTTCAGAGGGGGATTCATTCTTACAATGTTGCTTGGTCCATGTAGCTAACAGCCTTTGCTCATCTGATTGGGGAGAACTTTCTAACTCATATGTTTCTTGTTCTTCCTAGTATTCTTGGCATAATCCTCCACACTTGCATGGCCTCTCATACATTTGGTGGATATGCATGAGTTCAACATCTCTCGACGTGTTGGAATCATATTCAGAAGTATCTGGACTTAATACTTCTGCATGCATCAAATTCCGGTGTCTGGGTTTTCCTCTTCTGGGGAGACCTCTGAAATTGTCATCAAATGGCTCAGCCTTGGGAAACATTCTTTCCCTATTTTTCCATGTCCTAGCTCCCTTTTGCTTCCTTTGGTAATCTTGGTTCTTTTTATAACATTCAGGAGCAGTATGGCCTTCTTTACCACAGTAGAAGCATTTAATTTTTCTTTTATCTGGTTCTTTTTTTCTATGAGTTTCTTCTGGTTTCCATCTATTACTTTGTCATCCTTTAGGCTTCTTATGGAATAGCCTATGGATTGAATGGTGCTTTCTTTTCTTATGTGGAATTTTCTGTGGTTCTATACCAAACATTCTGTAAACTTCCCTACCGCCATGAAAAGAAGTGTTGTGGGCAATAGAGAGATTTTGAGGTCAAAAAATGGCCTCGTAAGAGATGTACTACAAAAATATGAGATATATTAAAATATTATGAATTGGGGGTTTTATGGGGTAGGTATATATGACAAGTCACCTCCCACACTATTTTCTATGCACAATATAAATAGCCATGGTTGAGTTGCTTTTCAAAATTCACTAGAAATAAAATTAATAAAATAAGTCTATATTGATGTGACTAAGATTCAATGTAAATTCCCAAAAGTTTATTGTCTTTTAGCATTTATTTGTCTTGAACTTGCAAATAAAATTAAATAATAAAAAATATTTTTAAGAGCTATTTTTTTAATTTTATGTTGACTTTTTATATTTAGTACTTTTCTCATGAATTTAATATAATGTAATTTAATTGAGAATTTATTTACATGTAAAATGTTAATAATATTATTATAATCTACATTGCATTATTATTATTATTATTATTATTTATTAAATCTATTATTATTCTTTATTAGTTTGACATTATGTTATTAAATAGAATGGAGTGAATATATAATTTAAAATTAAAAACATAAAAATGATAATATATTATTTTATAAAAAAACGTGAAAGGACTTTATTTATGAATTAAGAGTACTTCACTTGAAAATGACAATAATATTATTTTATGAAAAGACTATCATTATGAGTACTTTACTTTATGACTTAAAAGTACTTACACCACTACCTTGGTTAACTATGTGTTTTCATCCACCATAGAAAATTTGACAAATAAGCATTCTTAACTCATGCAATGCCACCTCACCAAGGGGGATGATGTCATCTACTAGAATGTGATTGGTTATTTTTTATAGTACATTTTATTTGTTTTGAGGCCATTTTTTGACCTCAAAATTTCTCTAATGAAAAATCTTTATCGAGCCTTTTAGTTTCACAATATTGGAGAAAGATCTTCTCAGCAGCAGCTCGAAATTGTCCCCAAGTGTGGTGAGAAAGATATTCCTGAAATTTGTCCCTAAGTTGTTCCTGGAAATCGGAGGGTAGGCCCACAAAATATTTTTCTTTGAACACCTTCTCTTCAGTGTGGTCAAATTCAATCTGGTAGATGGTACAAATCCATTGCTTGTGGTACCAATGGAACTGAGTGATGAACTTGATGCAGAGCTAGAGGAGGATTTGTTTGTGCTTATCAGTCATGGTAGCACTATAACTGCAAAACTCTGCAATGATTGTTTCCAATAAAGCGCCAATGATGTTGGGCTTGTCATGTTGGGTGCTGTTTTGGATTTCAACCTTTTGAGCGATTGGGAGATGAGTGTTCCACCATACACCCAAATTACCATTGAAACTAGAAACGATAACATTAACAACTTCAGCATGGTCATATTTTCCTGTGGACATATATCTTTAAAACAAATCATCATTTTATTAACCATATCAAGAATCTCTGCCCCATTTTTGTTGTCTAAATTCCAAGAATGGAAATTCTTTGGGTTGTAGAAATCCTGGTAACCTGAAACTTCTTTATAGAGGCCAGGGGGAACAAATTTGTGGGGTTTGTTATAGTCCCATCCTGAATCTAATGCCATAAGGGAAACTTCTTTACCAGTGGGATTGGATTTTGAGGATAGAATACCCAAAGAGCTAGCCGTTGAGAATTCTCCAAAGAGTCCAAGCTTCGACAGTTCTATCTTGGGCTAATCCACATCTTTTTGGATTCTTCCCAATTTTTTAGCATTTTCATTTACTTTATCTACTATGTAAGAAATTGTGTCTCCAACATTCTTATCTAGGTCTGAGATGGAATCTGTAAGTTCATCTTTGAGAGATTCACAGATAGACTTGACTTCTTCAGCAGAGACTGGAGAATGTTCATGTTTTGGATTCTCAATTCTGAGGTGCTGAATTTCATCATCTATCATTCTGCAAAGAATTTGCAGAGAATCAATTTGACTTTCCCGTGGAATTTTGTTTTGGAGTTCTATGTTTTGTATGGCTAGTCCTTTTAATGCCAGGTTTGACCAATTGTCATGTTCTGCTTTTTCATTATTGAGAATGATTAGAGCTGCAGGCGTAGGTCCTTCTTCATAGTCCAACTTGATAGTCCTGAATGGCGGGAAATTAGCCTCAGTGTATATCTCTTCTCATGTTGGAGTTTTCCACAAGTGTCCTTTTTAAGTCCGTTCTCCTATGGATTCTATTATTTTGGTTTCATGTGGTGGACTAGATTGCATCATAGCAAGATTTTGCTGGAACTCCTTTCTCCATTCCTAAAAGGATATCCACTAGTTGCGGAATTCCATTTCGAAGTGCCATCTTTCAGACAGTCTTCTTCTTTCTCCTTTGGGGAGATCTTGATTCCAGAATTCTTCTGCTTCTGGATGAGTATGTAAATCCCAGTAAAATAAATTCTTCATCATCTTATCTTTGGCATTAAAATGGGAATGACCATACTTAATGGTCTCAAAGATCTCTTTCTGAGCCAAAGATGGATCTCTGATATCTTTGATTGAATAGGGTTTTAGTCTTGACGGGGGAAGATCCATTTTCTATTATATCGTTTGTTGTTGTGCAGCCAACTGGCACTGCTCATCCTTTTCCATTTCTCTGGTAGGTAGGTCAAGCAGTTGTTTTGTCTGGATTGAGATAGGACAAAATCCAAGTCCTGTCCGATCTTGATGGGGTCTTTGGATTGACAATATTTGGTCTAGTTGGGAGGTAGCATCTAATACTTCATCTTTTTGGATTATGATTATACTATTGGATTCTTTCTAAAAACTTTCTTCCCACCATCCCGGAGGGGAGGATGCCATCATAAAATGTGTCTCATGCAGATATTGACTCAAAGGTAATGGCTCATAGTCTAGGTTTGGTCAAGGATATTTCTGTGATCGTTTGTTGTCACTAGGTTTCTTATTGTTTGGATGTTTGGGGGGCACCATGCATTCGCAATCAGGGTAGACAATTGTAAGGGGAATATTTACATGAACCTTTGCATGTAGGAAGATGGGATCTTTGAGTGTTGGTTCTTTGAGAGAAGTAGTTCTGGCTAGAGGTGGTTCTGATGAATTAGCGCGTAGGGATCTAGATTTGATAAGGGGAATATTTCCACCATGCTGGGTTGTAGAAGCAGAAAAAGAGATAACCACAGAAGAGGAAGTTTCCCGGATATCTAAAGTGGTAATAGTTTGGGAAAGAGGCTGCTTAGGGGCATATATGACCCATTATGGGGGGAACATGAGCTGATTCCATGTTATTTTGGAAGGCACAAGGGCACCATTCCTGGGATCACTTTTGACCAAGACAACCTCAGTATCTTGATCGCGGGGAAGGAGCTCATTGATAGGGTTTTAAGTGTTTGTGAACTGTAAAGCAAGAGAATGATGAATATAAAGGTTAAGAGCTTCAGGTTTCATGTTAAAACTAGAGGTAAAAATCTTCACTTCTAAAACTTTGTGACTCCAGGGATCATTAAGAGAGATAATAAAACCAGAGACGATGTCCAAGTACTGGATTCCATTAGAGAGTGGCATCTGCACTCATCCGATTATTGCATCCATAAATTTGTTGTGACGATTGTCTAAAAAACAAACGAGGGCTGTGGCATTAATCCCATGTTGAACTAAGGGTTCAACCCCAATAAGAGCCCTTCCCAAGTTAACAAAGTTTTCTCCATATTTTTTCTTGTAATACTTGACTTTTGCAGGCTCTAACAGACCAAGGGTTTGGCCTACATAATTGGTATTTAAAGTAACTTCACTGACTCCTTCTTGGACTTTAAACAACTATCTAGATTTTAAATGAAACATAGACATATCTTTATATATTTGATCAGCTGATAGGAGGGGTAGCTGAAATGGTTTGGAGGGATCATTATTAACAAACTCAGTACTTCCATGATTTATCCATTAAATATCTTTGCTAGGAAACAACACATCCATAGAAGACGAAGAAGTAAAACCAACATCCGATTTATATTTTAAAGCATCATTATAAGAGATATGAGAGCCCATGATAAACCTGGGAACCGTAATGGCTCTGATACCACAATTTTCGCAGGCGCCTCTACACCTGGTAGACTGGATAAAATCGCAGCGCCAGGCTTGCTTCCTTCTGGATAAATATCTACAACTCACGAGCCTACTACCTTTCGTCAATCACTCCTTGTAATGTCGAACATGCGCTACGGCCCGGGCTGTAAGCACAAACCAATAGGGAATTTGATAGCCACGTGAGAGAAGGCCTCCCCTCAGTAGGGAAGATAAGTATTACTAGAAATGGGGTAGCGGTAGGGTAAACCCTAGTTTGGCGCTGGGAGTTGCGCCTTTAAAAGGGATGAGGGGAAAGGGGAAATATGACAAGGAAGTGGTAAAGTAATTTGTTGTTTTGTTTTAAATTTGCATAATGAAAAAAGTGAGGGGGTAACTAAGGTTCCGGAGGGGGTAACTATAGGATATAGAATATATATATATATATATATATATATTTATTTTTACTTTTAAAAGGGGATGAGCGGAAAATGGAAAAATGAATGGGAAGTAAAAGAGAAAAGGATAAAGGGTATTGAATCTAGGTAAAAGTATAAAGGTGATTATTTCTATTATTATTATTATTTTATTTTTAATTTAAAAATGAAAAGAGAACATTAAAATGGGAGGGAGAATTATTTTTGTTATTAAAATAGGAGACATTAGCATTTTTGTGACTAGGGGCAGCAAGGGGGAACTTTTTAACTTTCTAATCATAGGCGTGATGACGACACTCATGATCCAACTTCAATGACAATTTATTGGAGGACACGGACTTTATAGATTTCACTGTCAAGACCAAAATACTTTAACTTGCCGGAACTTTTACCGATTGGTGAGAGGTTCAAACAGACTCGGAATTTGGAAACTGAAATATGAGGGCGATTAGTGAGATGAGATGAACTCAAGGATACTGGAGACATGAGGATGCATAATGCGAAAAATTCCAAGATGCCAACTTCAATTGACCATGACATGACGACACATGAAATATAACTTATGAATGTGCCGAAGAGGTCAAACAATGATGCAAATGATGAAACTGATTACATATGGGAAGAGCACATTCCTCTGGAGATGATGGTACAAATGGAATAATCTTGCGAAAAATTTCAATAGGGTCTCCTTTGGAGTCATGTTCCAACACTCTGGAACATATGTGGTACAAATGGAGTAATCTTGCGAAAAAATTCAATAGGTTCTCCTTTGGAGGCATGTTCCGACTCTCTGGAACATATTGACATTGAGCATCAACACACTTCACAAAAAACAAATATATAAAAAAGTATTATTATTATTATTATTATTATTATTATTATAATATCTTATTACAATATTGGTACATCAAATTGATCATCTTGTATTTTTTATCCCATGACTAAATTAGTGATTTATTTTCATCAGTTATAGTTGTAATCACTTAAAATTCCCCAAATTTGGTCATATTTAACTTAAAAACATTGTGGTGACCAACGTTTTTGGTGGTTTAGTCATTTATTTTGCATAGTGACCAAATTTTTTGGTCGCTTGGTTATTTATCACCCATTTTTCTACTAGTGTTGGGAGATGGAAGAGGTGCACAGGATGGCATATCCCTTTTTGTGTTAAGAATGATTGTATTTGAAGACCCTTAACACCGGGGATAATGCTGCTTTATGGGAGAGGGGATGTAATATCCCCTATTTTTAGTTTCCTTTCTTTTGTTAAGTTTAATTGTAAATATTGTTAGTATATAAATATGCACCATAAGAAATTGATGGCTACATTTTATAGAACATAAACAAATGCTTACATTTATACTATTTCATATTTGTTTTATCTTCAAAGGGTCACTGGGTAGACCACATGAGATAACAAGACCCTAACATTGTAACAGGGAGGTAAAACTATTTTACCATGTTGATAATTTAATTCCATGTGTTGACATCAACAAGAAAGTGAACCTTTAAATTAACTATACTCTAGGTAATACGTGAGAGATGTTTAAAGACCTAAGAAAGGAAAAAAGAGGAGGACATAATTTTAAGAGCATTTATGAGGTGTGAGGCATGAGGCTTCTTGGAAAATAAAAATATTTGGAAAGAAATGGCAAGAGAAACATGCATAATATTATGAGCACCCAAGACATGGTGGTGTTAGGTACAACTAGAGGTTTCCTTGGAAAAGAAAACCCTACTCTTATAGAGTCACATCTTGGAATTGTGGGTGGAAACTAGAACACATATTTCATTAAATTTGGAATTAAATAGTGGATCTAGAATTCTAAAATAAGCAAAAAAATCAATTCTAACATTGTTCTTGTAATAAAATATTTCCAATTTTAATGAAATATGTGTTCTAGGAGAACCTCTTAGTTGACCTAGGGTTGGGAGGTCTGCGGACCTGCCCCAATTGATATCCAAGTTTATGAAAGTTGTTGAAAATAAATTAGTTTTCTTTTCTTTTTTCAACTATTTGAAAGTGAAATCTTTATTCAAGGTTAGATTTATATTTTAAATTTCAGTTATTTTTTGTACATTATTGGATTACATGTGAAGATTTGATAATCTCTTCAATTCTTGTTTACTAGAGTCTTGGAAATATTAAAGAAGATAAAATTTGTGGGATTGTAATTATGGAAATTTAAACATGGTGATTTACAAAATTAAGATAAGTAGAATAGCATGGCATAGATTGTTTGAAAGAATAGGGTAGGAATACTCATCCTCAAATACTTATGGAAGAAGTAAAGACATAAAACCCACTTCATCCTTGCATACATATCGACCCACACTTAATTTACTAGGGTTTGTTTTATTGAGTTTCCAGGCAAGGGTTTCCTTACTCTTGGCGCACTAATAGGATTAACCTCCAAGGCGTAATCCCTACTTCATTGAATTAGAAATAACTTGAATAACATTTAAATGGATAAATTTTGAAGAAATAATAGTCGTAGAGCACACAAATATAAAAATTTAAAAAAAGAAGAAATGGAGAAAAATAGAATGACTTCACATCCCAATTTATCAGAATGGTCGTAGTTGTATACTGGTAATCCAATTACCTCCATGAGTCTAGGGGTTGCAAGGAGAAGACACATCATCAAAACTCATCACTAGAACCTGTGAAACCCCCATAAAGTGATTCTAGTTGACTCGAGGACCCTTAAATGGGAATGATATAATAACACTCAAACCCAACTGGCATACACCCGAATGTACAACTCAAATATATGACAGGATAAATTCTCACAAACACTTATCATCTTGTAAATAAATTTAAAATGTCTATAAGTGAAAATCTTATGCATAAGAAGCAATAACAAGTTCTCCTTCTCACACGACATCCCAATATAACAAAATAAACCATTCCCTAGTTCTGGAACCCTAGAAAAAATCCATGAAGGTGTTTACTAAACATTTTACTGCAAAGGCATAATGAGTAAAATCTCACTGTGATTGTGACATGGAAAAGTGAGGGATTGCATATATGATTGCAATAATTCCAAGCTTGCCACCATATTAATTTTACATAGAAACAATGTCAATTAAATCATGCCTGGTTGCCATACAAGTGTCACAAGCTCACATGAGAACCACGTTTAATCCTAATT
This sequence comes from Larix kaempferi, assembly GCA_027924585.1. Lineage (NCBI taxonomy): Eukaryota > Viridiplantae > Streptophyta > Pinopsida > Pinales > Pinaceae > Larix > Larix kaempferi. The sequence continues at coordinate 13,525,855 of BSBM01000502.1, read as the reverse complement.
TGATTAAATATTTTGGGAAATTGATAACCCCAATTGTTCCATCTATGGTCATAAAGTTTAATAGCGCTAATGTAGCCGCTTATGACACCACGAGTAAGTAAATAACTTCAACCCAAGTCAATAATCAACGTTTGAACATAAACATTGGAAAAATAAGCATAGTTAACAAAGGTTTAATATAATGGATTGAACTCCTATGTGATGAAAGGAAAAGTGACTATTACTAAAGAGAAACCATAAACCAAAATTTACGTTATAATTCATTGCAAGGATTCTCATTACACATTAAAACGTGGGGAAACATAGAAAAGAGTCAGAGAGAATATATAACATTAATGTCTATAGGAACCAAATAAGTAGTTGTAGATCGAAATGACACTTCTCCATTATGAGGACAATTCGAAAGATGACACTGAACAAAAAGGAAATATATGGATGAAAGAATCTATGTTTGATCTTTATTGATGTTTTTGATCATTTAAAAAGAAACCTCAGCATCTTAATTACATTTTGATAGTTGTAATCATAGAAGGAAAATATGCACCCTACACAATAGCAAAAGCATGAATCATTCGCATGTTTCATTTGAATAGGGCACAAATTTCCAATGATACCATGAGAAAATATAAAAATTCAAAATTATAGGAGTTGGGAAGTTTACAAAACTAAATTTTCTTAGTTGCAACTCCCTAAACGATTTGCTAACTATTTACAACTATTTCCTCTAAACATAAAAGAGAAATGAAATGGAACTACGAGGGATACCTAGACACCAAAATTATCAAATGATTGGTGGAGTAATCACTCACACACCCTTCATCCATATCCATTGAAAACCCCTATTGTTGACCCCTGTATCCTTGAATATTGAAGTTCCTGCCCTTAGGTAGCTTCACCCCTCTTTGCATTGAGAGCAGCGAGGTGCTAACAACCATGTATGTGGGAGATGTTGTCATGTTTTTAATATTATGTAATGTAATGTTGTGAAAAATAAAAAGTAATTAAAAAATTTCATTCTGACTCATAACTCATCAAAAATAAAAAAAATAATTAAAAAATTCATGTGAATTCATTAAATACAAAATTAAAACCATCATAGATCCATCTTGAATCCAATCTATTAAGCATCGAGAGGGATCCATCTTGAAGTATAAAATTTTTCTTGATATGAAAAATCTTTAAGATAAAAAAAAATTATACCTCAAGAAATTGGATCCCTCTTGGTGTTTAATAGATTTGGGATTTAGATGGATATATGTTAGTATACATCCAATGGAATCGAGTGAGATCGTCAAAGTGTATGAATAGAAAGACTAGACTATTTAGATTCAATAAAGTGTCGGGCATTGAAAAGATATATCGTATACTTGTTTCATTGATATAATTGAGATTTGATATCTTTCCCTCCCAGTCATGTGTTATTATGATTATGATTTTATATAAAGAATGTTTTGTAATTTACAATGAAATTGACACTATAAAATATGGAACAATTTTTCGATGGAAAACCGTCGGTTGTCACACACCTTCTCGTAGTACAACCGACAAATATAGGGTACTTAAACCGTCGATTTTCCGAGGGACTTGATTTCGGTGTGAAGATCGACAAAAACAAGGAGACATATCAAACCATATGTATATGTGTCAAATTATCCAAACGTCAGTAAACCGTCGATTTTCCGAGGGACTTGATTTCCGTGTGAGGATCGATAAAAACAAGGACACATAACAAACCATATGTATATGTGTCAAATTATCCAAATGTCGGTCTACCGACTTAATAACGTCGATTAACCCAACCTTCTTATCAGTTTCTGGTTAATAGGCATTGGTTTACCCCCATAATATGCAGTTTCTCAACTCAATTATGTGGGAAAATTGACAATATACTTTTCCAAACTGGAGCTTTACCGTCGATATACCACCATGGCTATGATTCGTAGACCGGTGGAATACCATCGGTAGACAGAGGTTCAACTTCAACCAACAAAGCAATTTCGTTGCTTTACCTAAATATAGACGTCGGTTCACCGAGACCACGATGTCGATTTTCCAGTGCAAATTTGTTGCACGATAAAATGGGAATCTGATAACCACCATTATGCTGTCTTATTCTCGACGCGATTAAGTGGGAGGATTGGCAACATCTTTTCCCAAACTAGACCTTTGTCGTTACTGTAATGCAAATAGTCGATTCGTAGAACAACGGGATACCATCGTTAACACAACGTTTGACAGATAGTCCATCAACGTCCTTAAACCGACACCTTTCCATCGGTTTACCATCGAAAATTTAATATTCGATACAAATTTTCGACATTTTGGCCATGTTTTCGACGAGTTATTGTTGCATTTTCTATTTTATGCCATCAGTGGACGAGCACATTACTATCGGTCGACCGACGACCTACTCTTATTAAAAACAAATATTGGCCCAACAAGTAATTGCTTGAAGGCTATCTCTTGTGATAATGTGATAATGCAAACAAACAACTGTCCTCTACCGTCCAACACAATGAAAGTTAATTGGGATCGATTTGATTTAGGCTATCTCTTGTGATAATGTGATAATGCAAACAAACAGCTGTCCTCTACCATCCAACAAAATGGAAGTTAATTGGGATCGATTTATCAAAGCTTGATTATGAATATAATTAGCATTTTCCCAAGGAGGTGCAAACGTGAATGCCGTTAGTAAAAGAGTGAATTTTGTAACAATGTTAGAGACTATTTTTCTTTCCGTTTAGTATACATACGTTTTTTCCTTTAGAAATTATATATTCAATTAAAAACAAAATTGTATAGATATAAAATTGACTCCAGACTTCATTAAAAGAGTCAACCATATTTGAGGAAGGTGACCGACCATATCGATGTTTTAACTACTCTTTACAAAACAAATACCTCCTCCGACCTCATGGGATCTCCTCCGACCTTCTGCGATCTCTTTTGACCTGTTCTGACCTCTACGGCCTCCTCCGACCATGTCGACCTGTCCGACGTCCTCTAATCTAATTCACATTAAACACAAATTCCTTTTGACTTGTCCGCAAATCTCATTAAGTCGATCAACTTTTGCACGGGGATATTGAATTTATTGTCCATGCTTAAATAAATTGATGCATTGACGCATAAATTTTTAATGGTGATGCGGATGGTTTTCTAAAATATAGTTGTTGCCAAAATAATTTGTGTTATACACCGTGAATCCATTGACGCATAATTGCAAATGGATTGAATGGAAATATACATTAAGGAAAAAATGTCATTCGATTAATGAAAATGTACAACATAATCCAAGCACAAATAATTCATTGATGCATAAAGTATCAACTAAGTGTAGCACCAAATTGCAAATAGATATAGCAAGTAGATATGGAAATATCATTCATCAAATAAAAGTACTCTTATTCAATATTTTATCAGCATCAACATATACCTTTCACATATGTATGTAATATGGATTGATTGATTTTATAGCAAAAGTAGAGAGCGAGTAAATACTTAATTTGATTTTTCATAAAATCTTAAAAAAGGAAGCATACAACATAGCCCGATCGGCCGAGAGAAATTGTCGACTTAACCGACCGACATATCTTCACTACTTCACAGAGCTTGTGGATTTAGATTGCAAATTTTTGGCTGATTGGCCTAGTCGATAGGTTCTTTTCCCAAGAAAGAAGGAGATGTGAAATAACTGAACAAAACATGCATGACTGTGCAAAATTGATAGATATAGTTGGTAGTGTTTATTTATTTTTGGAAGTGGCTGCTGCTTCTTGTTGTGCACAGACCTGAACAATCGTTTCAATTGAGATAGATAGATGGTGGTGAAAGTTTTCCCAATGGCGCAGTGAGTTTTGAATGTCAATTGTAAATGTTGTCATACTTGATAACTCAATCATCTTTTCCTATGTTGTCTTGCTTTGCAGATGATTTAAGTCTAGACCAAATAGGTCAATTTTCTCATTGGCTGCTATAAGTAGTGTTTGGAGATGTGGTTGAAGTTTTTTCACTTTGAAGAGGTTGTTTCGGGCTTGGCTCAACCATTTCTCTTCACTAATTTCCCCAATTTTCTATTTTCTATCAAATTTGATCTTCGATGGCTTTGCTGATGCTGTCGTTAGCTACTGCGCATTGTTGTTGAAGTTTAGCAATTAAGTCACTTGTGTTCCGCATTTATGTGAATACATTTCCATATCGTTTGTACCAGTTATAAAGAACATCGATGATAGTAGTTCCTTGATTATTATACTACTTGAGGTGATCATATGCTAAATTAAATGCTTCATATTGTGCCGACATGAGGGATGTTGTAATTGTGGCCTGTTCTTGTCGGTCCCTGATCAGTTCTTCTCGCAATATCGACACGACTATTTCAAATAACTGAAGAGATTTATCAAGTGTGTTAGTTGTGTCGGAGCTGGCTGGAAGAGAAACAACTTCTTGCGCTAAGTCCTGACACTTAGCCAAAAATACATTTTGCTCATGTTGTAATTCGTGTATGCAGTCTTTGGTTTCTAGTTGTTGGTGTCATTGCTCTCGACTAATCACATCGGCCAGTAAGTCGAACTCTATTTGTGTTGCTTCTTGTGGCTTGTATGTCGACAGTGGACCGAATTGGTCGAGATGCTCAGATAATCGACCCAGCTAAGAGATATAGAAGACATGTTGTTGTTGCTATTGCAGCTCTCTATTTTTGCGCCGCTTGTCTTGACGGTGCTTTTTCTTGGACTTGCGTTGAGATCATGGAGGCTTTAGTTGTTGTTTTGAGTTTTTGTGTGTCTCTACTACTTCGAGTGAGACTTGTGTTTTCAATTGTGCTTCGTCAATGTTTTGTTTTGCTTGTATTGAGCTACTTGTATTTTTGGGAGTGCTTCTGCGGCCACTGGATGATTGTCTTCTTATCCTTGTTTCATGGGTGGTTTAGTGATTTGTGCTGCTGGTTCGGCTTCTAATTCGATGGTTGCTTCACTGATTTTTGTTGCCGGTTTGCGTGCTGCTTCAAAGATTTCTTGAGCTGGTGCTTCTTGTTCTTGAATTACTTTTGATGGAGTAGTGATTCCGTCTACAGGGTTAGGGAACGACACGTTGAATTTGGGAGCAGGGTTGGAAAGGGAGCTGGTAGATGGTTGGGGCCTGGGGACATGTGACAATAGTTCTGGTATCAATGGTTTGATTGAATTTAGAACTTCAAGTTCTGGGGGTTGTTGTAGTGGATTGACAATAGGTCAAGGAGGTGAATGGGCTTGTACCGACGGGTTCAGTGCAAAAGGAATAAACTGTCCAGTTTCCTTGTAAGAAATGAGACTGGTTGGGTCCATATTACGCTTAAGATGTCTATGATGCATACCAAATGCTTCTGGTGTTGAAATAGTGGGAGGGTTCGATAATGTAGTTGGGTCATCTTCAAGAGGGGCTGAATCATTCGATGGGTTATTGTCAATGAAGATAGGTTTCTTCGTCAGTAATACTTGCCATTTTGGGAACATATTGGGAATATTTGTTATCAACTACGTTATGTCTTGTTTAGTTTGAAATGGTTGATGAAGAGGGAGAGGAAGAGATTGTACAACATTTGAAAAATGAGTTAATGCTAAAGGTGCAAGTGGAGAACTTAGAGGTGTAACAAAAATAGCATCTTCCATTAGAATAGTCGGAGACATTGGGGGTGAACTTACAATCAAGTCGATAGAATCCTTGATCATAAGATGAACTTTCTTTTTACGTTATGGTTGGCTACGAGCTTCTTAAGATTCCATAAATCTCTTAAAATGCTCATCGACTGGTACTGTATTTTTAGCTACATTCTCGAGAATTTGTGTTGCACTGTCGAATAGATCTACCTCGTCTTCCTCAGTCGGCTCCTCTATGATTGTTTTTCTTTTTCCCTTGCGATGCAATGGTACATTTCATGCTTGTCAAGCTTCTGTTAACTCGTTGGCTACGTGTTGAATGTTGTTACGTCAAAGCATATTCTGGGTTGTCGGAGTGACTTTGTTCATCTGAATGTTGGATTGTATCCGGAGGGTATTCATGTGGTGTAAGAGTAAGTTCTAGAGGTTCCTGTTCCATTGTAGGTTCAGCTTCATATACAAAGGTGTGCATATATAGGCAGGCTTCATACTCTTCCTCTTTTTATGCATCTATTAGAGGTTCACCTATGGGGACGCTTGCCTCTTGGGCCTTAGCAGGAATTTTCCATATTGTATTACTTTGTCTGCTGAGCTCATTGAAGATTTATTCGACGGAAGGGTAAAAGTCGAGAGCTTTTGCAGCGCCACCTATGCCTTGCAGGTGCCGGACTTTGTTGTGATCCAGGTCAAGTTGGATGTGTGCCAACAGAGGCAGACTTCGTCGAACATTTTGAGGTACTCTCCATCTGGTGGATACAGTTTTTAGGTTTTGAAACCAGACTTCAAGCCAAATTTTTACTATTAACGGGCCTAGCCGACTTCCCCCAAATGTAAAAGACTTGAAATTTTGCATTAACATGGGTCTTTCTAGAAAAAAGTCTTTATTTCCTTATGGTCTGATATGCGTCATAGCAATCCAAATAATTAGAGATGGGTACCGAATGGTCGTTCCCTCATTTTTACATTTGGAGCATATGGTTCGAATAATGTCGGCTAAGTAGTTTTCCCAGTTGTATTGTTTGCCACTTACTGCCATGTTCAGTACTGCGTCTAGCATTTCAGTTTTTAGATCCAAACCGTGACCGGAAGTTGATAAAGCGGTCGAAACCATCCGAGCAGCTATCTTAAAATTTTCATATTTCATCTTACTTATCACTAATCGTCAAGATTTTTTTCCACTACGGTCCTTTGTAAAATTTTCAATCAATTTTGGTCTAGGTTGAACGGGTACCTCTTTGCCTTTATTTGACAATCCTGTAATCTTGTAAATAAGTGCACCATTTATTTCAACTGGGGTATCAAAATATAATTTTCCGTTCTGAAATATGCTACTATGAATTAAGCAATAATATCCTTTACTCCACCAAATGATTCAAGCAGAGGTGCTTGCATGTAATTCAGAACTGTAGTAGCTCGCAATTTTTCAGCTTCTTCTCTCCAGTGCCCTTTTGAATCTTTTCCCCAAATTACAATGTCTTTCCAAGTTCTTCACCAATGTGATTCTTGTACCTTAGCATTTCGAACCTTCTCCAAGCGTGTTTTCAATGGTGTTTGGGATTTCTCTAACTCACGGATTTTAGCTGCGACTGAATGAGTGCTTGTCTGAACCGTTTTCGGCACCATGGTTTCTATGCAGTTATAAAGATCAGAGAGCTTTTCTGATATAAGTCTGGTTTTGCAGTTCTTGTTAGAAGAGTGTCCAGGAATGCTCAAATTCGGGATTTAAAGAAGACGAGCACAGCACATGTAACTGTAAAGTAGATGAGTGTAATAAAGAGTGATAGTTAATTTTGATTGACAGGCTATTCGTGCCTCGGTAAGTGGATTCTTTGCATTTATGTTGGATCATGTGGGGTACGACTAAGCTATCAATTGTAATGAATATGGTGATTCCAAGTTGTACATGTGGCGACTTGGAAACTTCCATGTTGAAAGTTTTGGTATTGTCGACGCATGGGTTTTATATAAAATTTGGTCGATCCCCGACAAGTTACACATGTGATCATCCTTCAATGAGTTACACATGTGATCAACCTTAGATGAGTTACAGATTTGGTCGACTTGATTTTATTTCTATTGAAGACAGGGTTGCTGGTCAATGTGGGAGAAACAATTTTATAATTTTTTAAATAAATTATTTTTTAATTATTGAAATAAACTATTAAAATTATTTTTTAACGATTGTAATTATTCTATTTAATGATCTTATTTTATTTAATAATGCAAAGCTATTCATTTAACATTGATTAAAAATATTTAAACAATAGTAGATTTTAATACATTTCATACACACAATCCTAAACATCCAAATTATACTACTTTGAAAATAATGACATCATTCAATAGTGAGTTCTTTTCATTTTACCTACTTTAAAATTTAGGATCTCCTTGAGTATATTGCGGCATTTGTTATTTAACTGACTGGTCCTTTCACACTTGGTTTGTCGACCTCAATAGTTATGGGTCAATAGTTATTTTTGGTCGAATTGCAAAATATAGATAAAGTCGTTGAGTCTGGTCGACTTTAGAAAAATTGTCGGTATAGTGTTTTTATGGTCGTGTCGATAATATATGGTTGATGATACAACATTCCCATGACATGGGAGAAACTCTAATCAACCAACCTGGTAGTGGGAATCGTGTTCGACGGTCCTGATGCGTATGAGATCAGAATCGTCTCTACTGAATCAAGGATGGTAATGGACGGTCCAAAAGCATTTCGCCTACAAACAAATGATAAACCCACGGATAAAAAGCCATGTTAGAGCCGTCGTATGTTTTTCATCTAATGCAAAAGTTTTGTCGAATCTATTTCGCGTAAATCCATGTTAAAGTCATCATTTCTCGCCCATGTGGAAAGGTCAGTTGGATGATTACTGCAAATGATTATATCTGATCATCGTTATTCATATATTTGCTATAAACACTCGGATCATCGTTATTCATCGTTATTCATGTGCAAAGGTCTAAGTGTTTAGTGTTCGCATTCATGTTCGAAAAAGTGGTAGGGTCGACAACCCGGATATTTTCAGTTAAGTTCTAGTGATGAAGAGGGATCGCGAAGACAAGGTGATTTTTATACCGCATCAGGCATGGTCCGATGTGCAATATAATTACACCCCCTCAATCCCTATAAAATTCGACCACCCGGATGTGAGTGTTGCCAGCGAGCCCGAGGATCCCAAGAGCCGATAGGTGTACAAGAAATTTCAACGAAGGAAAAAGAAGGACACTCGGAAAGCTGAACAACGTTCTTATCAAACCATGGAAATTTTCAGAGATTTTGTTATTTCCACTGATGAAGTGGCGCCTGCTCCTTCAAGAGAACAAGAAAATGTGGTATATTTCCTAAAGGTGGAATATTTCTTCGACCATCAAGGTCAAATAAAATCTTAGACATAGGGTGACTAACATTCAAAATCAGTAAGCCGTGTGTGTGAACATTCTTTTTTGTTGTAATTAGCTTTCAGAGGTGATACGTTGGTTCATATAGCTGTTGGTATAGTTATAATTGTTTTCTGTTACATAATTCGAGCCTCAGGTCATATATATTTCCGTGCATTAGAGATAGCAAAGGGTTAGAAATCAGTGGGTTGAGACCTGGGAAATTTAGGCTATGTTTCTAGGATATAATCCTTAATTGAATTACAGTGATTGAGCCTATTTTTTAGGAGATATTTATGCATCATTTATCTTATAGTCTGTATTTTCTCGAGACTTTAAAAATTGGTCGACTCTTAACTATGTTGGTTAACTTTTGTTTTATAAAAAATATGGTCGACAATGGAATTGGTCAAGCCTTTTAAAATTGGTTGACTTTAAACTATGTGGTGGAATTGATGGACACGGTTCAAAAGTAAAAATGGTCAACTAACTTTAGTTGTAAAAAAAACATGGACGATAGTCGAGTTGGTTGAGCGTTTAAATATTGGTCACTGTGAAGTTCTCACTTTGTAAACATGATCTACATATAAAACAGTTGATACAGTCGGGAGTAAAAATGGTCGGGTCACGTTAGTTAAAAAAAACGTGGTCGATAGTCGAGTTGCTACCGTCGATATGAATTTGTAAATTTGTTTTCCATAATATTTGTAAGATATGGTTGAGATTAAAAATGGTTGAATTGATGGATATTTGGTTTTATGCAACTAACTTAGTCATCTAGATTACATTTCCTTCATAGCCATTGATTATATTTTGCAATTCCACCAAAAATAAGTATTGAGCGGGAGTGGTTGACCAAATACAATATAGATAAACAAAGGTATATTGTAAAATATATATGGAACATGTGCAATTTATGTGAAGTTGTTGCAAGATAGAAATAAAGACACTGTTGAATAGTGTTTATAAATAGAAAAGGTATAGAGTTGACAAAGCAATCTAAATGATAAGTACAAATTTCAAAATTGCAAGATAGAATTTAAAAAAGATGTGATTTCACACAATGGTACAAAAAAACTATATAATATAATATTCAAGTGTGTACAAAAAAAGATGTGTACTTTCTAAGTGCAAGCTAGATAGTACAAAAGTCATAATTGAAGAGTAGAATGATGTTGGGGAAAGTGTTTGTTAAGGTAGAGTTCAAAGCTTGCGAGGAATTGGACGTTTATTAAGCACAATGTGTTCAATTTCATCAGGAGTATTGACAGGTGGCAATGATGGAGAAACCTCTTCTGACATAACAAGAAGCACCTTCAAGCGAGCATTTGAATTAAAAGTCTCTGTCTTTATTGATAAAGTTAAAAGGTACTACTGAGCACAAACATGTTGAACAATTTCCAAGAGAGACGTTGGATCATTTGATTGGAGACAAAAATCTTTTGCAGAGACCCCCATGAGTTGTTGCGCATCATCATCAAAAGCTATGATACTGTATAGTTGTCCAGTAGAATCCGTGATGTCAAGTTTGAGTATGTATCGGTAAGCACACTTTGTAAACTCCCCATCACATTTTGCACAATTCCAAACATTGCCAACTTTGTGGGAATTTTTTTTCATGCATTGTATTCCAGCAACAAATAGAGGGCGTGAAAGGAAATGAAATTCATTGATGTTAATATGGGTGATTGTAGAAATAATTGAATACCAATTTGCCTTCTTAGAGGGTTGGAGAGATTGTAGCACAGAGATGGAAATGCATTTACAGGAGGTAGAAGAAAGCGAGTTGGATTTTCTGCTCAAAGATGGGGAGGCTGAACGGAATCCATTGTCAGCGAACCATGCTTGGAGAGCTTCAGCTTCCTGAATATCTGGGTTTATAATGAGGTTGGTGTTTGAGATGGTTCCAATGGTTTTTCCATTGAATTTTGTAACACGCCCACCTTTTATTGCAAGGATAGAGGGAGTAGCTAAATCTCGAAGGTTTCCAAGTTGGGCACCCTCAATTGTGCAATGCTCCCCCCAAAGTGTTATCTCTATGCTATACCCGGACATGTCCCTCAAACCAACTGTTCGGAGAATGGTTTCAGAGCCATCCCTTTTGTGTATAGTTGATGCAGGGAAACAAAAATGACATTTCCAAGAAGGTCAACCAAGGAATTGAGCGGTGTAGTTTTGATGTCATGGATATATTTAAAGTTGAAGCAATGAAAAGGAATAAGTGGGAACTCTTCCAAGCACCGTTGAAATGTTGACAAGGAGTTTAGGAAAATCTTGAAAGCACTCTTCAAATGGTTGTATGTTGGATTAACTAGTTTCACTATTCCATTTGATACTATGTAGACTATGCCAACTTGTATTTGGTCATATAATGAGATAGCTAGTTCATTGAAAGAAGAGATATGAATCTCATCTTTGGTAGCACTAACAAGGTCAAACCCAAAGAGTTGACCAAGACCTTTTTGGTTGGTGTAGGTGTTGATACTTTCCTTTGCAGTAACTTGTCCTTGAATGCTCCAAGTTTTGTTGGAAGCGTTGAGCAATGTGAATTGAAGACTAGGTGCAACAAGTTGATTAAGTTGTCATTGATGCCAATGGTGCCTGGTCATTGATGCCAACAGTTGAGTCTTCGTGCCCCTTGTGGAGCCCCTGAGGGTTAGTGTTTGATTTTTGGTTGTTTGTGTCAAGAGGATACCTTTTGACACTGCCCAAGCCCAAGCTTGAAGCCCTTGGAGGCCTATGGACATTGGCAAAAGCCCTAAACAACCTTAGAGTGTTTAAGTACCCCTAAGTTGTTTCTTTGGTTCCCCATACCACAACCTATGCCCTAGTACCCTAGGAAGTGTCCTTGTTGGGTTGAAGAAGTTCTGAAGAAGTCTTTGGTTCCACACTTAGTGGATTGATGACCTTGCAACCCTTGTTGGGGTCATGGAGCTCTTGTATGTGATGATGTCATAAATGACTTGATGAAGACTTGGAACCCTTGATGAAGACCTGGATGCCCCTGGAATGGTCTTGGAACCCACTACTTGCACTTGACATGGTTAGAGGGCATGATGATGTGGTCATTGATGACTTAATAAAGTCATGGAACCTTTGTGAAGACCTTGATGCCCACTATTTGCAATTGATGTCGTTAAGGAACCCACACACATATTGGCTTGATGTTGGAGTTGACAATGGTCCATGTTACCATTTGGTGACAAGCTTGAAGCTCATGATGGCACCTTGCACATGGCATGCCATTGAAAGCCCTAATGGATTTATGAAGGACATGATGGCACCCACTTGGCCACCTAGACACACTAAATGATGGTGACCTTGAAGACATACCCTTGAAGATGGGGTCTTTGACGTCCTAAACAAATTGAATAATTTAAAGGTATTGGACCATGTATTTGCAAATAATCCCTCCGTAAAATGATAGTCCTCTTCAAGCCCTTTCCGTTAATATGTGGAGCATCTCCTAACACCCCACGGTTGAAGAGATTTGAATTTTTGAAGTTAATGATTAAATTCAAAAATTAAATTGTAATTTGAAAATTTTTGTTGAGAGGTCGGCTCCATATAAAGATTTAAAATAAATAAAAATAAAAATTGTTTTTATTACAAGTCGGCTCCATAGAAATTTTTGTGGAAAACGAGTATAAATACCCAGTCACATCTTCACTTTTGAAGGGTGAACTCTGAATTAGCTCTAGGGAATTTCGGGGGTGAGTGGACTGAGGAATTTCGGGTGACAGAGGTAGACACAACAGTCTGTAAGCACAATATCTTTTACACTCTTTTGACTGATATTTTTCATGGACTGAAAAAGCAAGCTTAAAAACGCAACAGCAAACTTCAGTCTCTCTGAATTCAGGTAAAAAGGGTTACAACAAGTGGAGGTTCATTTTTGGGGTAAAGGTTGACAGTTTGAATGAGTTTACATAGCATTGAAGGTCTTCATACAACCCAAGTATTCAAGGTCTCTCAAACAGTCTGAGTTGGTGACCTTCCTTCTCAGCAAGGCCTAATATCTATTGGGATTTTATAAGCATATACACAGTCCCGAATTGACTCTTCCTCAACATATTTACAGTCCCGTATTTGACTCTTCCTAAGCAAGAAAACAGTCTCGAATTTTGATGACAGTCCATGCATGAAATGTTGAAGTCCACTGAGGTAGCGATTGTTGAAGATTGCTGAGGCATCCAAGTCTTTTAATTATCTCTGAGATTTTCGGTTATATGACAGCTCTGATTTTCCGGTATATGATAGTCATGAGAGCCACAGTGGTCTGAAGTTATAACTCTGAAAAAATTCGTATTTCTCTGAGGTCTGCTACTGAGGTACATTTAAACTGTTGTGGAGAAGACAGTGAGATCATATCTGATCCTGATGAAGATGGGAAACCAGTGGAAGGCTGATTTTGGAAGCTCACAAAGACAACTGCAGATTTGACAGTGATAACTTATAGGAGGTTGATTTGACAATGACTTATAACAAACTTTGAAGAGATTTGTGAATTGACTATAATGACTGTGGTGTGTGAATAGTAATGCATACAGTGTATCCAGTGGTTGAGTGAATGTACAGTGCATGCAGTGGTACTTGTACTGTGGAATGAGCACATATAGTGGTAAATGTTAGTGTGAAGTTGTGATGATGCATATTACTATAGAATGATATGATGATAGTGAATACAGGTGATGAGCAGAATATGTACAGAAGTATAAGCATGTTGTGTACAGATTTATGAGCAGGCTATGTAGAGGTGATAAGCAAGTCCTTTACAGATTGATTGGCAGATAGATACATAGGTTGGCAGTATAGATAAATATAGGTTGATGACATAGGTAGATGGTTGAGAAACAATGCAACTTTGGCATATGTAAAACAAGTCCATAGGATCTGTATGATTCTTCTTCAATGTGGCAGGGTGGTGCTAGGGCTCACAATTTTGTGAGCTGAGTTGTTGAAGCAGCTCGTCAGTTGAAGCTGATGAAGCCTAGGGGTTGTATCCCTTTCCAGTTGTAGCTGGAGAAGTTGTATTAAATTTGTAACCCCAGTTTTTGCTGGGTCAAATTTTATCATAAAAGGCTTCTGTGGTTTTACCCCTAGGACTTGGGTTTCCATGTAAAAATATTGTGTACTGTGCATCTTGTTATTTTTCATGAATGTTAATGATATGCTGTTATGATTGGTGATTAGCAACTTGCTCTTGATTAAATTTTTTTATGATTGGAAAATATTGATTCACCCCGCTCTCGGTATTTCAACAGGTTTGGCGTTGGGGAAGGTATTGCAAGTGAAGGGTTTTCGGTGTCAAGGGCGTTCTTCTCTAAAATAGATGAACTATTGTGGGTTGTAAAGTTGGGTGTCAAGTTGAAAGGGGATGGGTCTCCAATAATTGTTGTTTCTAAGGTGACAATTTCGAAGGTTCCCAATGCGATAGTCCTGGAAAGAAGAATGAACATAAGTAAGTATAAGTAAAAAATATGTTACAACTATGAGGAGTTAAAACTAAAATAAGTGAAAAGGAAGATGTGAAAAGCAAATCATATGTTGCATCATGTATATTGTTGCATGTCCACTTGTTGACTTTGATGATTGAACCTTTTTGGAGTTGGTGGTTATCCACAGTGCTATTGTAGCTAGTTGGAAGCAATATGTCATGCTTATGAATTCCATCATAAATAGAGATTCGAAAGCGGGTAGTTGCTGAATTAAGAGAGCTTAGTCGATCAAGAGCAACAACTTGTACAAGTGGGCATAGGTCAATAGCACCATTGAGCAGAAGTGAGACAACGTTTTTGGTCAATAGAGTGTCCATAGGCTGCAGAAAAAAGTGCAATATTGATATTAAGTCTAAAAATAGAAGATGTGGGAGAACATGAAAAAATATCATTTAATATTTCATACAATACATAGGAATATTTGTGGCAACAATACATAAATGAAGGGCTTGGTAAACACAAGGGAATGAATATATACCAGTGAGGTAACCCTTTTTATAAAACCAATAACTAAATAGGAGTAAATAAATGACAATCGATTGGCAGAAACAGACTCTAGTTTCCAACAAAAAAAATGGTAGAAACAAAGTGTAGTTTTCAACAAAAAAACAAACAAAAGAAACAAAGAAACGAGATAATTTTAGATAAATTGGCTCTTATTTGCCAAAGTTAGTAAATGAATATATACCAGTCAATTAATATTTCAACTAAAAATAGTAAATAAATGAGGTAAATGGTCAAATACAAGTTACAACAAAAAACAAAATACCAGAAGCTAGTTTCCAACAAAAAACAACAAAAAAGGGAACATAATTCTAGGTAAATTTACTCTGAGAACCAACACAATGGAATAAATATATACCAGTGAAGTAACCCTTTGTCTAAAACCACTAAATAAATAGGAGTAAATAAATGACAATCCATTGGCAAAAACAGACTCTAGTTTCCAACAAAAACAACAACAAAAAATAAGTGGAAACAAACTGTAGTTTTCAACACAAAAGAAACAAAGAAACGGGATAATTTTAGATAAATTGGCTCTTATTTTCCAAAGTTAGTAAATGAATATATACCAATCAAGTAACATTTCATCTGAAAACAGTAAATAAATGAGGTAAATGCTCAAATACAAATTGCAACAAAAAAATAGAAGCTAGTTTCCACATAACAATGGAAACAAGATAGGATTGTCCACATACCAAATGACTAAATTAAAGATTATTTTTCTGCAAGGGAAATTTCCTAGGAGACAAAAAAATGAATATATACCAGTCAAGACACCTTTCATCTAAAACCAGTAAATAATTGACATAAACAAACTCTAGTTTTCAAAAAAAGACAGCAGAATCTTGTTTGGATGTATTAAACAGAAACATGATTTAGAACAGTATAATTATAGCAAGGGAAATGATTTTTGGTTTGAGAGGAGAACCTATTTTTTTAATAGAAAACAACAATATTTGGATTCTTGACAGGGTAGCTAGTCTGTAAAAGAGCAACAAATAGAAACCAGTAAATAATTGACATAAACCGACTCTAGTTTTCAAGAAAAAACATAAAAAAGACAGCAAAATCTTGTTTGGATGTATTAAACAGAAACATGATTTAGAACAACATAATTATACTAGGGGAAATGACTTTTGTTTGATAGGAGAACCTTTGTTTTGAATAGGAAACAACAATATTTGGATCCTTGACAGTGTTGTTGGTTTGTAAAAGAGCAACAAATTGAAGGCGATTCAAATGCTGAGAAAAAAATAGAGATTATCTCACAATAAGAGTATCGAAGAACAAAAGAATGAGAGATCCTTTAGCCATCGAATTTTATAAACGGTCAAGAGTAAAGGCGGTGCATTCATGTCTGGAAACATTTAACCATTGTTGCATTGAAATCTGTTCTCGTATATCCACAACATCGAATATCTAGCAAGTCCAATCCATCAAATCCAGATATACGTCCATAGGCAGAAATCTATACTAGTAAAGCAAAGTTCATAACTTCGTGATGGATTAAAAGCAACGAAATCAATGTTCACGTGGGTAACCTTATAGAAAGTTGTTCAATGTGCAATCCATCATTGAATGCTCAAGTTTATAATGAAAAGTATAAATCTTCCAATCTTTTTCCATGCAAAACTGGACCGCTCGTTTAGACTATATCAACCCAAATGGTGGCAAGTTTGGTTGAAAGTCGAGTTGATCAAGGCTTAAAAAATTGGTCGCTTCTTAACTATTTCATCAAAATGATGGACACTTTCTAACATATGGTCAGAAGTCAAAATGGTCGGGTCAAGTTTGTTATAAAAAAATATGGTCGATAGTTGAGTAGGTCGAGGCTTTCAAAATTGGTCGACTCTTAACTGTGTTGGGTAACTTTAGTTTTAAAAAAAATCTGGTTGATACTGGAGTTGGTCGGGCCTGTTAAAATTGATCAACTATTAACTGTGTAATTTTGTTTTCGATAATATTTGTAAGATATGGTCGGGAGTCAAAATGGTCAGGTGACTTTAGTTAAAAAAAATATGCTCGATAATGGAGTTGGTCGATCCTTTAAAAATTGGTCGACTCTTAACTGTGTGGTCGAAATATGAAATAGTTGATATGAATTTGTAATTTTGTTTTCGATAATATTTGTAAGAAATGGTCGGGTATCAAAATGGTCAAGTCACTTTAGTTAAGAAAATATGGTCGATATTTGAGTTGGTGTAGTTGATACGAATTTGTAATTTTGTTTTGAATAATATTTGTAAAATCAGATCATACATTTTGATTCACTTTAGTGGAGTTCGTCGAACGTTTGAAAAATGGTAGACTCTTAACTGTGTGGTCAAATGGATGGACACTTCGTTTTACTTGAGTTGAAGTCTACAAATTAGTGCGATACGGACGGGGGTTTTCATGAAATTGGTAAAGTAATGCAAATAAGATTAGCGTGATCTGGTCGGCTTGGGAAAAAGTGTCAAAACATGTGGCAGGATTCCATTGGATTTATAGACGAAGAATCTATTCTAGGATTTTTAGTCGGCGTGAAGTTTGCAAATCGCTGCAACACGGACAGGGGTTTGCGTGAAAGGGACAAAGTAATGCAAAAAAATATGGTTGATAGTCGAGTTGGTCGAGCATTAAAAATTGGTCACCATGAAATTCTCACAAGATTTTTCCATACAGAATTGGACCGCCTATTTAGACTGTATCAACCCAAATGGTGGCGAGTTTGGTCGAAATTCGAGTTGGTTGAGGCTTGAAAAATTGGTCGCTTCTTAACTATTTTGTCGAAATTATGGACACTATCTAACATATGGTTGGAATTCAAAATGGTCGGATCAAGTTTGTTATAAAAAAATATGGTCGACAGTCGAGTTGGTCGAGGCTTTAAAAATTGGTCGACTCTTAACTATGTCGGGTAACTTTAGTTTAAAAAAAAATATGGTCGATATTGGAGTTGGTCGGGCCTTTTAAAATTGATCAACTGTTAACTGTGTAATTTTGTTTTCGATAATATTTGTAAGATATGGTCGAGAGTCAAAATGGTCGAGTCTGTAATGTCCCTTGTTAGGAATTTTATTAAAATTGCAATTTTCCACTTTTTTCCTTGGTTCGACCTTGGACTAGTTTCGATCTCTAGGTCCCAAATTTGCCCCAAATGATCCCAAATATTCTGAGAAGGTATATGAATGATATTAGAACATAAATATGTGTTTCAGGAATGCCTTTGTACCTTTAAAACCCTTCTGCAAATACTCTTTCAATTATGGTCAATGTAGGTAACTTTACTAGTGATTTCCCTTTGACTAGTATTGGTCTCTAGGTCTCAAATTGACTCCAAATGCCTTCAAATATTCAAGGAAGGTTTATGAATGATATTAGGAATTGAATATGATGTTCAGGGATAACATATGGCCACCAAAAGACCTCTGCAAACTCTCTTAAGATTCTGGACCAAGTATGCAATTTTACTAGTAATTTGGGGTTCAAATCTCCCTGAGGTAAGTACTGAAAATGGCTTCCCAAATGCCTCCAAACCCACTCAAATTTATGAAAAGAGGTATGTAATGTGTTAAGTATGTTATTAAGGTCTCATATGCACCATTAATGGTTTATTACAACTGTTCTCACCCTCTCCCATTCAACTGCAAAAATCCCCAATTCGACCCTTGGGGAAATGGCACTATTTCACCTCCCAATACAACTAAACTGAGTAAAAATGCTTCAAATGCTCAAGTACAGTACATGAAACTTGTAGAAGACATCCATGGCAGTATATTGATCACAAATATATCAGAGAATCATCCATTCATTCGAAATCATCATCAATACATTGGTTCACAACAAGGTAGTGGGGAAATGGCATTGTTCTTCCATTAAAAATGAGATTTATACATTTCTACTTGGAATTTAGACCTGAAACTTTCTAGAGATGAAGAACAGAGTATTTACTTCATATTACAAAAGAAATGGGGCATTAGAATCTCCCCCAAAGAGTACAATAGCTCACCAAAAACGCCCTCCCTCAAGGATCAAGAATATGCCATCAAAACTGGAAATGGTTGAAGGAGCGAGATGCAATAGAAGAAACCATGAGCTTCCCTGTAGCTTACACCTGCAAATAAAGACTCCATTAAAGCTCCAAATGAAAGGTCTGAATGGCCTTTCCAATTGCCAACTTGGATGGGAATCTTTCACCCTCGAAATTGGCTAAGGCAAGAAACTAGTCA
Organism: Larix kaempferi; assembly: GCA_027924585.1. Lineage (NCBI taxonomy): Eukaryota > Viridiplantae > Streptophyta > Pinopsida > Pinales > Pinaceae > Larix > Larix kaempferi. Next base: position 13,506,622 of record BSBM01000502.1, on the reverse strand, counting down.
TCCACTAGCTCTCCCTCTTCACAAATGCAATTGCAAATTTTACAAATGATCAAAATCCATTCTAATACTTCATTTCTACATTTTATAACCAACATTAGCATTCTAAGGGTCGAAATCCTCTCAATAGATTCAATAGATTTTCATTTAGGAAATATTCCACATTTGCCACTTGTCTCCTAGTTCCAACCTTCCATCTTCTCCCAAATTCGATTTTGAGTCTCTTTGGCTTCTCCAACTCCCAAATTCGCCTTCTTTGAGCCTATTTTTGGGGCTGACATGTCATAGTGGTCATATGTCAGAGGCAGGTCTGCAATTTTTCATAGTTGTCATAGATTCTCCATCATTGGTGTCATAGGGGCTAGGGAATCTAGCCCAAGTGTCCACAAACTTCCACTTTGACTCTTTATCTTCCATGGAGGTTACCAATCCTTCCAAATTCGACCTAATATGCTCAATGACATGTGTTATGACTTACCAACTCACCCAATAGTGTTCACATTCCCATTAATTCGAATTTGCAAAAGAGAGATACCATGTATTATGAAAAATCAAGCTAGTGTGGGTCCCACATCCTCCATATGTCTCCAAAACCATTTGTCACTTAGGATTTCTCTTGAATTTATTTATTCACTCTATTTATTAAATACTTGAACCCTTCTAATGTCTAAACATCATTTATTATCCCCCTTATTCCAAATCCCAAAGCTTCCACCCCAAACCTAGGAAACTAGTAATTTTCCTCCTTGGCAATTATTTGACCCTTAACATCAATTTTACAAACTCTAATGAATATGGCTAATGTGATTAGGCCATTTTGACCCAATTCCAAATTTGGGACATGACAAATCCTCCCTTCCCAATATTGCTTGTCCTCAAGCAATTTCAAACATGGGTGTTGAAGACCTGCTTTCTGTATAATTTTTTGAAGTTGCCATTGAATTGCCAAACCTTGAGTCTTTGAGTTTCCATGAATATTTTAGAGAGGAAACACCATGCTTGCTGCTGCACTACTCTTATTAAAATCACTTTATTAAGTGGGGAATCCATCTCCCATGCTGCTTGCTTCCCCCAAAAAAATGAAACCAATGAGACAAAAATTATTCCAGGGTCCCATTGCTTGTATTGCACCCCAACAATTAAGAGTGCTCTCCAACCTACACCATTAGATAAGAGGATTCCTGGATCCCATTTTCTTGTATGCATTCTTCCAAACATCATGAGTACCAAATATATATCATCAAAGTACATAACAACATAATGAAAATGTACATCAAGGATATGCTTCATCAAAGAGTCATGAAAGTGCTTATACCTCCAAGCAAGTAGACCACCATTTTCCAAGTGCATACAAGCTTCAAGTGACCCATCAAATCTGATCCAATGACATAGGTGAGGATCCCATGTCCTATAATGCTGCTCCAAAAGGATGTGATATGCATCAAAAGATTCAGCCATGTATTCTTTCATCCAAGAAATGAATGAAGAATCTCCACTAGACTCTGAACCAAATAATGAGCAGAAAAAACAAGGAGACTTCAAATGACTCAAAGAAGTCTCACCCATACATCCATGAATGTGAGAATCATAAAGATGTAACAAAGTATGTGGCTGCCAACAAAAATGTTCTCCCATCATAAATCTATTCATCCAAGTGTTGGATGAAGTTCCTCTAACAAATGAACCCAGTGTTGAGCAAGAAAAACCATGAGTATTCAAGTGACTCAAATCCATATCATAGGTGCATCCATGTAGATGTGAATCATCATAAAGTGACAAATTATGCTGCTGCAAATGTGAATAAGAATGTGCTCCAACCATGTCATCATAAAAGTTAAATCTAGGAGTTCCATACTCCTCATGTGACACCATCAAAAAGAACCCTTTCACCCATACTTCATTGAGACTAATACTGCAAAACATGGAATTGTAGGATGTAGGAGAATGTACTAACTCACCCAAATGATCAAAAAGTTCAGGAGTTTCATCATGGGAAGGATCCATGTGGGTAGTATCATGCAGCTCCTTCAAAAGTGTGAACTCTTTGTCATAGTTTGGTTCCAATGTAGAGGAATCATGCTCTTCTTTAAAAATTGCATAACCTTCATCAAGAGGAAATTCAAATTCCTCTTCCACCACATCAAGTGTTTGGATATCTTCAAGTTCATCTTCAAACACATCAAGAACATTCAAATTTTCACATTTCTCATGATTCACCATGTCATGAGAATCCTCCAAACAATCTACCATTTGACAATCTGAAACATAGGAGGAAAAACAAGTATCTTGCAACTTTTCAAGAAGTTGCTCATTTTGAATTGTGAGCTTATGAATATCCTCATTATTCTTCAAGTATGCATCATGTAACAATTCATTAAGCTCAAACAAATGGTTTCTATCAAAAAGCAAAGACATGAAATTACCTTTGATGTGGCACATTGCTCTTTGAATCTTCTCCATGTCTTCAAGGAAGGATGTTTCCTCCAATGAAGTAGCTCTCCAACAAGAATTTGACACCAATGCTTGAGTGTCATGGAGAATGCTGAGGGACTCTTGGATATTATTTTCATTCATCTTTAAGGACCCTTCAAGAAAATGAGGCTCTTGCAAATGAACCTCCTCATCTTCTTCAATTTTGCTTGGACCAACTTCATGAAGCTCAAGTGGTGATGGGGAAGTTGATCTTGGTTCTTCTTCAACCACTACAAGGTATTCATTATCATGATTAATGAAACTTGTACTTGTAGAAACACTTTCAAAAGTGATCTCTATGTCACCAACATAGAGGTGTGAGCACCCATCAGTAGGTACTCCTTCATAGTTTAAGCATCCATCAGTAGATGCTCTTTGATTCATGTCTAAGCTAGAAGGTGTCTCGAAATGATCTTCCATATTTTCAATAGAATCTTCTTCATGCTCTTGTGATGTCTCTTCCTTTTGCTCATTAAATCAAGCTGATGCATTTTGCCCCTTGTTTTCCTTAGGATCAATATATTTGGAATCTCTTCTTGAATAAATCTCAAAAGCTCTCCTCAAGGAGGACATCATTTCATGCACACATATATGATACTCGCTCCAAGGGTTTTTACAAGAAGGGCATAAAACTTTCTTCACTAACTCCACATCTTCATTTTTGGGCCTATTTTCAAAAACATGTTCAGCATAGTACTCAAAAGACATGGCATTTTGTGTATTTTTGCTAAAAGCAAGATATTCTTGATATTTTTGATATTGTTGGGGCAAGGTTTTATATTTTGCTCTCCATCTTTGGAACTCACTCATAGAATTATCCTTGGTTGGTGTGACACACTCATATTCATCAGATTTAAAGTCATAAGAATAATCTTCATTTCTCTTGAAATTGTAAGAAGTGTTGCATGATGGCACCTCTTCCTCATACCATTCACATTCTGCTTCATATTGCTCATAAGCATCTGCACATTCCTCATAAGAATTGTACTCATAGGATTCATCATAATAGTAAGAAATGGATTCCAATTATTCTTGAATGTATGTACATAATACACAGGTGCAAGGACCATGCTCTGATACCACTGTAATGTCCCTTGTTAGGAATTTTATTAAAATTGCAATTTTCCACTTTTTTCCTTGGTTCGACCTTGGACTAGTTTCGATCTCTAGGTCCCAAATTTGCCCCAAATGATCCCAAATATTCTGAGAAGGTATATGAATGATATTAGAACATAAATATGTGTTTCAGGAATGCCTTTGTACCTATAAAACCCTTCTGCAAATACTCTTTCAATTATGGTCAATGTAGGTAACTTTACTAGTGATTTCCCTTTGACTAGTATTGGTCTCTAGGTCTCAAATTGACTCCAAATGCCTTCAAATCTTCAAGGAAGGTTTATGAATGATATTAGGAATTGAATATGATGTTCAGGGATAACATATGGCCACCAAAAGACCTCTGCAAACTCTCTTAATATTCTGGACCAAGTATGCAATTTTACTAGTAATTTGGGGTTCAAATCTCCCTGAGGTAAGTACTGAAAATGGCTTCCCAAATGCCTCCAAACCCACTCAAATTTATGAACAGAGGTATTCAATGTGTTAAGTATGTTATTAAGGTCTCATATGCACCATTAATGGTTTATTACAACTGTTCTCACCCTCTCCCATTCAACTGCAAAAATCCCCAATTCGACCCTTGGGGAAATGGCACTATTTCACCTCCCAATACAACTAAACTGAGTAAAAATGCTTCAAATGCTCAAGTACAGTACATGAAACTTGTAGAAGACATCCATGGAAGTATATTGATCACAAATATATCAGAGAATCATCCATTCATTCGAAATCATCATCAATACATTGGTTCACAACAAGGTAGTGGGGAAATGGCATTGTTCTTCCATTAAAAATGAGATTTATACATTTCTACTTGGAATTTCGACCTGAAAATTTCTAGAGATGAAGAAAAGAGTATTTACTTCATATTACAAAAGAAATGGGGCATTAGAATCTCCCCCAAAGAGTACAATAGCTCACCAAAAACGCCCTCCCTCAAGGATCAAGAATATGCCATCAAAACTGGAAATGGTTGAAGGAGCGAGCTGCAATAGAAGAAACCATGAGCTTCCATGTAGCTTACACCTGCAAATAAAGACTCCATTAAAGCTCCAAATGAAAGGTCTGAATGGCCTTTCCAATTGCCAACTTGGATGGGAATCTTTCACCCTCGAAATTGGCTAAGGCAAGAAACTAGTCATCCACTAGCTCTCTCTCTTCACAAATGCAATTGCAAATTCTACAAATGATCAAAATCCATTCTCATACTTCATTTCTACATTTTATAACCAACATTATCCTTCTAAGGGTCGAAATCCTCTCAATAGATTCAATAGATTTTCATTTAGGAAATATTCCACATTTGCCACTTGTCTCCTAGTTCCAACCTTCCATCTTCTCCCAAATTCGATTTTGAGTCTCTTTGGCTTCTCCAACTCCCAAATTCGCCTTCTTTGAGCCTATTTTTGGGGCTGACATGTCATAGTGGTCAGATGTCAGAGGTCAGGTCTGCAATTTGTCATAGTTGTCATAGATTCTCCATCATTGGTGTCATAGGGGCTAGGGAATCTAGCCCAAGTGTCCACAAACTTCCACTTTGACTCTTTATCTTCCATGGAGGTTACCAATCCTTCCAAATTTGACCTAATATTCTCAATGACATGTGTTATGACTTACCAACTCACCCAAAAGTGTTCACATTCCCATTAATTCGAATTTGCAAAAGAGAGATACCATGTATTATGAAAAATCAAGCTAGTGTGGGTCCCACATCCTCCATATGTCTCCAAAACCATTTGTCACTTAGGATTTCTCTTGAATTTCTTTATTCACTCTATTTATTAAATACTTGAACCCTTCTAATGTCTAAACATCATTTATTATCCCCCTTATTCCAAATCCCAAAGCTTCCACCCCAAACCTAGGAAACTAGTAATTTTCCTCCTTGGCAATTATTTGACCCTTAACATCAATTTTACAAACTCTAATGAATATGGCTAATGTGATTAGGCCATTTTGACCCAATTCCAAATTTGGGACATGACAGAGTCACTTTAGTTTAAAACAAATATGCTCGATAGTGGAGTTGGTCGATCCTTTAAAAATTGGTCGACTCTTAACTGTGTGGTTGAAATATGAAACACTTGATATGAATTTGTAATTTTGTTGTCGATAATATTTGAAAGAAATGGTCGGGTATCAAAATGGTCAGGTCACTTTAGTTAAGAAAAAATGGTTGATAGTTGAGTTGGTATAGTTGATATGAATTTGTAATTTTATTTTCAATAATATTTGTAAAATTAGATCATATCATTTTGATTCACTTTAGTGGAGTTCATCGAGCGTTTAAAAATTGGTTGACTCTTAACTGAGTGGTCGAATTTATGGGCACTTCGTTTTACTCGGGGTGAAGTCTACAAACCAATGCAATACGGACAGGGTTTTTTGTGAAAGGGGTAAAGTAATGCAAATAATGCAAATAAGATTGGTGTGATCTGGTCGGCTTGCGTGAAAGTGGAAAAACACGTGGCAAGATTCCATTGGTTTTATAGACAAAGAATATATTCCAGTATTTTTAGTCGGCGTGAAGTTTGCAAATCATCATGACACAGACAGGGGTTTGCGTGAAAGGGGAAAAGTAATGCAAAAAAATATGGTCGATAGTCGAGTTGGTAGAGCATTAAAAATTGGTTACCGTGAAATTCTCACTGTCTAAACATGATCGACATATGAAATAGTTGATATGAATTTGTATGTTTTTTTTGTAAGATATGGTCGGGAGCCGAAATGGTCGGGTCACTTTAGTTAAAAAACATGGTCGATATTCGAATGCAAATAATGCAAAAAAGATCGGCGTGATCTGGTCAACGTGCGCAAAAGCGGCAAAAAATGCAGCAGGATTCGATTGGATTTATAGAAGAGGAATCAATCAAAGGATTTTTAGTCGGTGCGAAGTCTGCAAATCAGCTGCAACATGGACAAGGGTTTGTGTGAAAGGGGAAAAGTAATGCAAATAATTTCGACGAGAAGGTCAGCGTGATCTGATCGGTGTGTGCGAAAGCGGCTAAACACGCGGCAGGATTCTATTGGATTTATAGACGAGAAATTTTTTCGAGGTGGAAGGTAGTGCTTCTTGTTGGTGAATTCCTACAGCGTAATGATGAATTTCACCTACATCTTGAAAACTTTGCATCCCCTCTTCCTCTCTCTCTTTCCCACATGCATCTTTTGCATGGGTCTACTTGGTTACAAATACTTCCATCTCAACCAGGAAAACACCAATCAAACTAGAGTCTTAATGTATTGAAAGAAACAAGGAGAACCCAATATGTTTATTAGTATACACTATGGAAGAATAAATCCCAAATTTAAATTGAAATTTCTCATAAGATATCACTCGGCATGCATATCATTGGCTCTGATAATAAACTATGGTGTTCTTCTATCTTTGATGCCTACCTTGTGTTGTGTGGACAATTGGATGGAGTGCCATGGATGTGATGCCTAAATGAGATTCTTGTAGAATATTTGGAAGATCATTTGGTTAAGCATTGAGATCAAATGGGTTTTGGGATGGGAGATAAAAGGTTGCGCATTTGTCCTTTTCCTTGGTGAGCTCATAACCTAACTCAAAGATGGTAACATAGTTTTATACCTACTATTGGGTGGAATTTTTCTTCTACGTAGCCAATTAAGTGGACTAGTTTCCATCAAAGAGAAGTATTCATTGTTGTTTGTTTATGCATTGTTTATCTTTTCTTTCTAGTTATAAATATGGTTAACTATGCATGTTATGTATATGAATCAATGTTTATTCCACTGTGTTTTATATTTGTGCACATACGTGCGTGTGCATGCACGCACACAAACAAACACATGTATTTGTATTTCCTGTTGCCATGGAAGCAAAATTAGCTTGAGGAAGGGTTAATGGTGTCATGAGGCCAATTGCAAGAGGGTTTTTCATTACAAACGAGTTAATCTGAGTCCCCCATTAACCTCGAAGTGTTAGTAAGGTGGTAGGGACTTAATAGGGTTCTTGACCATATAGTAATTAGAAGTATGTCTCTCTAGTACTATTCTAAGTGGTAGTGTGATCTACCCATATAGAATAAGGTAGTTGAGTGTGTCACTGATGAGGCCTATTCACTGTGATTTTCTTAAGGATATTTATGTGTTTCTTATTTGTGGACTAAGCCTACAAAATTCCTTGGGGATAAAAGGTACAAGAAGTATAGTGCTTTACCCCAAACTTGCTACAAAACTGAGTCAATTATCCATACATAAATGCATGCTTGTTATCATAGACAATCTCTAAAAGTGAGCCAAATAAAGAAAAGATACTAGTCTCAAGAAAATTGATTACCTCATCATCTTTAGCATTATTTAATGTAACAAATTTTGACCACTTGATGATGTATTTAGTTGTGATAAGAATGGATATATGATTAGAAAAGGAAGGAGGATTAATGAGATGAACAAAATCTAACCTTGTTTGGAAAAAGGAAATGTAGGGATCATTCGTTGTAATGGAATTGCAAAGAAATTTTATCTTCCTATTGTTCATTAACACTCATCAAGAATTTCCAAAAACTTGTAAGAATTACAAAAAATTGAAGGCCAATAATAACCATTCTAGAGGATATTAGAGTAGTAGCTTTAGCTGTAAAATCTCCACCAATGTGAATAGACTAATAAACCATTCCATGGAGGCTTTTAAGCATGTAATTAGAAGCTTCTTCATCACCATAACACATGAGCATGCCATCGAAAAGCCTTTAGAATAATAAAGAACCCAAGGTAAGGTATTTTGAAGCCTCCAACCTAAGCCTTGTTCGTTCATGACTCTTAAGATGCGGGGGGAATATTCATTCTAAAGATAGTAAATAATGTTCTAATATGAAGGATGGCTCACAACATCCAAATTTTCATATTCAATGAAGGATAGAGTAGAATGGAAGCATCATCATGATTATCCTATATGCCTGTCATTACATGCTAATCAAAATGAAGTGCCAAGTATCGCCTCTTTATCATGTGTGAGGTGGTTATTGTCAAGCCATGTTCCTAAATATTACTAAGCAAGTGGGAAAGTTTGCATGATAGAAAATTTTAAACTCTAAGCAAAGGCACCTTTACTTTAATATTCTTACCAAGAATGAAGTGTCTAAATTTCCCAATAGCCTTTACCAAAGAGTAAGCATATTTTCCAATCAAAGTATATTTAATCTTGGTGTTAGAAAGACTGCCTCATGAAGGAAATTGATTGTTTGAAACATTCATTATCCTTTTATAAGAGGATGTGAAAAATAACCTCTTCAGGAGTATTTATGTAAATAATGAATTCCTTTGTGAAATGAGGCTGATCAAGCACATGTGCATATTACGTGGCATTTTTAATCTCAATAAAGGCCCTCTTGGTATTAGAATTCTAGGTAAATGCTTAATATCTCTTTAGCAAGTTATGAATAGGTATAACCATTTTGGAAAAAATTGGAAGAAACCTTCGAATTCTTTTTCCTATGAAATAGTGAATTACCTACCTTTTTAATAAAAGGGACATGAAGGTTTTGAATATATCGTACTTGTTCAAGTTCTATACTTATGCCATAATCAGATTCAATACGTTTAAGCAATTTACTTGAAAATATACCAAATATGGACTTGGCTCATTACCGTACTTTCTATAACACAAAAATACTTGCCTAAGGTGATCAAAATGATCCTCTCGTAGCTTAGAGTGGATAGTAAGGTCATTAAGATAAATATGGATTATAATCCCAAGTAAATCATCAAGTCCCCCTTCAGGTTGTAAAGTTTTCGTTGTATATATCTGTTCACTTGAGGTGGATATGGTTGTAACCAAAAAAATTATCAAGGAGAGGCATCATTTGTGACCATGCAACTTGCTACAAGATCAACTCCATGCTAGGAGTGGGAAGTTTTCCTTCACATTGGGATTATTGAGGGATTAAAATTATATAAATAAGTGGATATACCAATTTTTATTGTGGACTGGAACTATATTTACAATCCATATTGATTATTTGATGAGAAACATTATATGGGGTTCAATCATTTTGTCCACATCTTATTGGATAGTGGCCTCTAGTGCTAGATTGATTAGTTTTCTTCTTTTTCGGATAGGTTTAGTGATTTAATTGATAGGAATGACACAGTGAAATATCTAGTATCCCTAATCTGATATCAAGGAATATTATGTCAAATTCAAATTTTTAAAACATAAACTAGCACAGATTAAAACTAGTTATCAAAACTAGTCAAAAGCAAACTAGAACTGGTCATTGTAAATCCCACCCGGAACTTTAGATTTGCACTATGTTGGATATTCCAAATAGGTTGGGGAATGTGTAGTAGAAAAAATATCAGTATGAGCACCAGCTTCAAAGTCTTATGCACAAGGTACTGGGGCCATTTATATTTCAACAACTGCTGCCACTTAGGTCTACTCTGAGGCTTCCTGGGTTGTTAGTTTTTCAAAATTTTCCTCAATCTTATATAGGATCTTAACTGAGAGAACAAAATGTACAGCATATCTACATCATATCAATCATGGGCACAATAATGCAAGCACACAAGAGACACAGAGTTTCACCGGGGAAAACCAAGAAGGTGAAAAACCCCGCAACTTCCTCAGAGATAGATAGAGCAATGATACAACCCAAGTACAAGAGATAGTCCTCCTAGTAGCTTCTTCTCCTCCTCCACTAGTGCGCCACTCTCCAATGAGTGTGTGAGTGAGAAGTGAATGATCAAGTAGAGTGCCTCCTGCACTCTATTTATACTTGACTTGACTTGCCTAATAACCTTACAAGGTCGACCTCAACTTAACCACATAACATAATGCTGACAGGGCCGACCCCCACTAGGGTGGTCTAATAACCCTTTAAACCACATGAATTATACAGGGCCAACCCCATCAAGGTGGTCTAATAACCCATCAAGTATAAGTTACGACATTTACAATATAAATGATGACACTTGCGTATAGAGGAATAATAACATCTCTATAGGAATACAATATATATATATGTGAAATACACTCCGAAGTTACAATTACATCAACACTCCCTCTTAACTAGGAAGGTATTTCTCGACATAGATCTGCTAGCACAAGTCTTCTTCTCTGGATCATCACCACTGGATCATCGACATCGAATCATCGTCATCGTCATTGCTGCTGCTATCTCAATCAATCTCTGAACTACTCGTCATAGGAAGTTCTACAGAGCCAACCCTTTTTCATGCTGGATGTAGGCCCACCACCTGTAGATCTTCATCAACACTAGCCATACTATGGAATCCTCTGGACTTATTACATGCGTCAATAAAACCTAGCTCAGACTATAGGATCTTTACATCTTGACTATCACAAAACCTTTAAAGAGTGTCTTGCATCCTGTAATAAATCTAAAGAGAATCCCAGGACTAATTACGAGCTTACTGCTCAAACTATCGAATCTCCAGGACGGATTATATGTGACCCTCACACCACAAAAACTTTAAAGAGCGTCTTGCTTCCTGCAAGTACTCTAAATAGCATCCTAGGACTGATTACGAGCTTACTGTTCAACCTATAGGATCTCTAGGGCGGATTACATGTGGTTAGGCAAAACCTTTAAAGAGCATCTTGCTTCCTGCAAGTACTCTAAAGACCATCCCAGGACTATTTACGAGCTTACTGCTCAACCTATCGGATCTCCAGGGTGGTTTATATACCTCTAGTAGCAAGACCTCGAAAGAGCGTCCTAGGACTTATTTACGAGCTTACTGCTCAGCCTGTCCGGATCTCTATATACCAGGCTGTTACACGCACACTGCTATACCTGTCCGGATCTTGAGAATATTTTCTATGCTACCTGTACAACCTGTCCATGGCCACGGAGTATCAACCTGATACTCATCATACATCATCCTGATGTACATGATCATCCTAATCATCATCATATCATCGTCCTAATGCATATCATCTAGAGGATCGTTCTGATACTCATCACACATGATCATCCTGATCATCGTCACTGCACCGTCATGATGCATATCATCTGGAGCATCGTCCTGATACTCATCACACCTAATCATCGTCACTGCATCGTCCTGATGCATATCATCTGGAGCATCGTCCTGATATCCATGATCATCATCCTTGCATCGTCCTAATGCATATCATCTGGAGCAACATGCTAAAACTCGTCACCCATGATCATCCTGATCATACAATGCATCGACCTGATGCATACAAAGTATCTACCTGATACATATACAAATACATGATCCACCTAATCATACAATGTATCCACTTGATACATATACAATTACATGATCCACCTAATCATACAATGTATCCACCTGATACACATACAAATACATGATCCACCTGATCATACAATGTATCCACCTGATGCATATACATATACATGATCCAACTGATCATAACTGGAGCATCATCCTGATGCTCATCATAGAACGCTTACATCCACAGCCATGGGAAGGATCCTCCTCTCACCATGCTTGGAATGGCTCCTGCAAATGTGTCCATCACTTCTTCCTTGTGTCGTCAATCTGAAGAACACCAAGCCTCCCTCTGAAGTACTCAAACTTCACTCTGGCTAGTGGTTTCGTCAACACATCTTCAACCTACTCATCCGCCGCAATATTAGCTTCACTACTCCTCTCTGCACCATATCCCTGATATAGTGATTATAGATCTCAATGTGCTTCGACCTGTCATGGAACACTGGGTCCTTAGAAATCTTCACACAACTCCGATTGTCACAAAATATACCAGTAGCATCCGATAGGAGATCAAATAACTAAGACAGTAGCTTCTAGAGCCATACTTCCTCACAACTAGCCGAACAAGCTACAACATACTCTGCTTCGGTTGTACTCAGTGCTACGTAGGAATGCTTCCAACTAAACCAAGAGATCACACCTGATCCCATATTGAAGCAGCACCCAGATGTGCTCTTCCTATCTACAGCACTACCTTCCCAATCTGAATAAACATAACCCTATAGGTTAAACTTTTGTTTCGCATCATACTTGAGAACATAATCAATTGTACCCTTCGGGTACCTCAAAATATGCTTTACAGCAACCAGGTGAACACCTCTGGGATCTGTCAGGAACTGACTCAATGTGTTCACTGCAAAGCAAATATCTGGTCTCATGTTTGTCAAGTACATCAAGGACCCAATCATCTGACGATACACAGTGACATCAACTAGATCAGATGAGGCATCATGCATAAGCTTCAAGTTTGATTTCATAGGTGTGGCCATGGCCTTGCAGTCCATCATCCCGAACCGCTTCAAGATCTCTACTGCATACTTCCCTTGTCCAAGAAAGATTCCATATGCACTCTGCCACACCTCCATGCCTAGAAAGTAGTGCATCATCCCCAAGTCCTTCATCTCGAACTCGGTAGCAAGCTTCCTTTTCGTGTCAGAAATTAATCTATCCTCTTCACATACAATAAGAGTATCATAGGATTTCCTTCCTCAACCTTGTAATAAAGGTTGGAATCCACTTTACTCTTAGTAAAGTCCAAACTGGATAGAAAGCTATCTATCCTACCATACCAAGTCCTAGGAGCTTGCTTCAAGCCATACAAGGCTTTCTTCAACCTGCACACATATGACTCTCTGTCATGTGTCTCAAAACTGAGTGGTTGCTCCACATACACTTCCTCCTCGACTACACCATTCAAGAAAGATGTCTTGACATCTATCTGGTGTATCTTCCATTTCATCACTGCAGCGAGAGCAAGTACTTATCTGATGGAAGTGTATCTGGCTACAGGAGCAAAAGTCTTTTCATAGTCTATTCCCTTTTTCTGGGAGAAGCCACAAGCTACAAATCTCACTTTGTATTTCTCTATGTTGCCATCTGCAGCATGCTTGAACTTTGGAAGTCATAATAGACTTGCCATTTGGTCTTGGGACCACATCTCAAACATCTTTCTTCATGATCGACGGATCATGGTATTCTTCCATTACTTCATCCCGGATCCTGGGAACTTCAATATCTTCAATAGATAGCTTTGTTGTTGGAACAAATGTTGTAGTCCTTCTTTTATAGGTGATGGTATACGATCTTTCCTACAAAGCAAGTTAAATTGCATGATTATGAACATCTCATAGTTTTCAGAACAAATTCTTACACATAAAGAAATATGTCATACAGTCATGCAATTATTTTAGCCAACGCTTCAATACAACATTTATCCATATCCCGTAAATTTCTAGATGCCTTCCAATCTCTACCAGAACATTGTTAAGAGTGTGCACAACTCCCAACATGTTAACAAAGAGGTTTCATTCTAGATAAGTAGCAATGAAATGTTGTACAGTACCATAGGCCACTTACCCATCATGTGCATATTAGTAGTATACTATTCATTAATGCAATTATTCTAATATGCATAATACAAACTCTAAGTCCAGGATCATAAGCATATACATCATTGAACAATATTATTTAAACAAACAAGTATGCAAGAAATGACAATTCAAATACTTATATTTGTTTGGTTGTAGGGTAGACTCCCTCTCAATATTTGCTTCCTTGTAGGAGCTACTAGAGTGTGCTCCCTCTTGATCTTCGCTTCCTGGATTACCTATCTTTGAACTTATATCCATCCTCGATCACTATGCATACTTACTAGTATCATCATTGTGTTATCCTCGAGGTCTCATACATACTTTCATTAGTATAATCTTAATACTATCAAAATCATTATGATTCTAAGTAATCTTAAACATGTATGGTCAAGATCATTTCATACACAGATAATTTATCACAATTCTTTTACTCATGCATATTCCTATTTGACCATAAGACTTTTCTGGTTAGTCATATCATCAATCAAAGTAAGAAGCATAATATGCCTAAACCCATGATTACTCAAACCTATAACTTCATGAATAATCATTATCAATCATACCAAGTATACTTATATAAGAGATCCTATCACAAGGTAGGATTCTAACTTGATATAGGAAAAACATACCTGGATTAATATGTTAGCTGGTTATGTCTAACATACCCACATGATGTCTTCTTGTTCTCTTAAATGAATTATGCTAGTGACTTCCATATCTCATAAGTTAACCATTGTGGAACCAAATTATACATACCTTGTAAGTAGAGCTTCTATGTGATCCATGACTATGGATAAGTCTTTTGTCTTCATGTCACCATGGTCATATGTTCTTGATCTAGAACTTGATTTGTCTTTCTAGATGTACCTTTCATATTAGCGGACAACATCATCCTCATACAACACCACAATGCATTAGTAAAATCATAAGTGTCAAAACCCTAATCAATGAATACTTGCATTCATAATTTTATTAAGGTGATACGACAAGTCTAAAGTTAATCCACATTGTACTAAACTTAATGAAGACAAACATACCATAAACTTAATCATGAAGAGATCTTGAAACATACCTGGATAAGTCATACCTGTCGAGATTGCTTGTAATCTTCTTATGTAAGGTCTTGGCCTCATCTCCTTATGAAACAGGAACTTCTTCACTTATGCAGGTGACCAATCCATTCTCTTCTAGGATTAACCCAATCCACTTTGATTTGTTGAAACTGGATCTTGAGTTGGATTAGGGTTTGTCAGAGAAACCCTAAAAATTAAAACTTTGAATTTCAAACTTCTGAAAGGACAGAAAGATGCGCCTTCCTGAGCTGGTCAAGCTAGTATACTCAAAATTTGAAAACTGCAAAGTTTCACCCTCAAAATTGCCTTTTAGATTTCTGGATTCATTAGGGAGGACCCTGAATTAGGGTTTGATTTTCCCGGAGCTTCACCCAACCAAATAGTTTGATCCAAAGCTCTAAACTTTGATTTTTCTAGGGAGCTTCCAGCTATGGTCACAGATTTCAAAAATTCCCATTTTCGCAGAAGCCCTAATTTTTCACCTTTCCGATCAAAGTCCCGAACTAGGGTTTGATCAAGACCGGCCTTCTGCCCAACAAAAAAATTCGATCTTGGTCTCGAAATTTAGATTTTGATGAGGAGCATCCAGCCGTGGTATCCTATACAAAAATTCCAATATTCTCCAAAACCCTAAATTCCCAGAGCCATGAATGAAGGTGCTCAAAATCCAATTCTGTTTTGACAGAAATATGCACCTAATTGTTTCTGGTGTAACTCTAAAATTTCAGATATACAGGGTCTGAAAAATCTTCCTGTAGTATCCTGACCTGTTATCTTTCCAACCCCATAGTTCTGACCTCAAATGGATTCTCTGAGAGAGATTTATGCCAAGTGTTACAACGTGACCTATTTATGGGATAAAATAGGAGAGCGAACTTGTACAGAGTGCCACGTGTAACTGGTTCAATTTCGGCCATTGAAAATCGAACCTGTGAAATTACAGTCCGTTCCCTACATGCCACATTTTACGAAATTTCATTTGGAGCTTCCTAGCCCAAGTTGTGATATTTTTTCCTAGGTCACCTTTTTATGACTGAGATTTGGAAGAGGCAGAAACACTATATTGTACAGATCATAAATATGAAAGTACAAAGAATTAGAAGATCTCCTTTCGAAAAAAGGTACATGGGGATCTTATCTTCGACCTGTAATATTTTCAGATCCTGAAACTTCGCCAAAATGAATTTATAGCGAAAGTGCTACAATGACTGGTTTTTGCTATATCAAGCCCTTGCTTCGCAAATGCAACAAGTGTCATAAATGCCATACCATGCCTTCTTTCAGGCTAGCTCTGATACCATGTTAGTTTTTTAGAATTTACTTCAATCCGATCTAGGATCTTAACTGAGAAAACATGTACAGCATATCTATAGCATATCAATCATGGACACAATAATGGAAGCACACAAGAGACACAGAGTTTCATCGGGGAACACCAAGAAGGTGAAAAACCCCGCAACTTCGTGAGAGATAGATAAAGTAGTGATACAACCCAAGTACAAGAGATAGTCCTCCTAGCAACATTTTCTCCTCCTCCACTGGTGTGCCACTCTCCAATGAGTGTGTGAGTGAGAAGTGAATGATCAACTAGAGTGCCCCCGCACTTTATTTATACTTGACTTGACTTGCCTAATAACCTTACAAGGTTGGTCTCAGCTTAACCACATAACATAATGCTGACAGGGCTGACCCCCACTAGGGTGGTCTAATAACCCTTTAACCCACATGACTTATACAGAGCCAACCCCATCAAGGTGGTCTAATAACCCATTAAGTATAACTTACGACATTTACAATATAAATGATGACACTTCCGTATAGAGGAATAATAACATCTCTATAGGAATAAAATATACATATATGTGAAATACATTCTGAAGTTACAATTACATCAACATGGGCACACCAACATATGCATACTAGACTCATTCACTTACACATGAAGGTAAAAAATGGTGAATATCAGTAATTAACCCCTTAATTATATTATGGACAATATTTTCTGATAGTTTGGGAGGTTTTTGTTGAGTTTGGAGGTGAAAGAAGAAATGGCAGTAGATTAGACTGCTTAGCTAGTTGTTTTCCAAGTTCTCTCAAATAGGATGAGACGCCTATGAATTCTCAGGGAAAGGGATGGAATGTGTTAACTGGGGTTATTAGACTCACATATGATCATCAGAACAATAATTTAACTCATAGGAAACTTTTAATAACAGATACTGCAAAACTAGTCTAGAAATAGTGCCCAAATAACTAGTCTTGAAATAAATCAATCCAAACATCCTCTAAGGATTTAAAATTTCACTTAGAAAGTTAAAATTGAGTCCTAACTAAGTTCAATGAAATAATCAAACCACAATTAAAACATCTGAGCATATATGGTAAGAATTTGAGTTTCAAACTTAATATAAGGCTTCCAACACATAATATTCTTACAAAGTTGAGAGAAAATGACTGATATGAAGAGAAATGAAGAGGCGTTCTTCACTAGATATGAACATATAATAAATACAGATCATATGGATCCTCATGGATGGCTCAGTACATTTTATACAACTCACAGGGGCTCTCACATAGCTTGAAAATCCATAAATTTGCACACATGTGCTCCTAAACACTGAAACCTTGGCTCTCATTAAAATGGTTGTAGCTTGGTCATGTGGACACATTTTTCAAAAAGAAAAAAAGTGTTTCTTACTGGAAATGACCCTCTAGACACAATGGAACATGTCTCCCAACCCATAAATGCTCAGAAATTCTGAAACTAGAACCTCCATTTCGGGCCTTCAACATTGTTCCCACTAAATGAAGGGAATGAACCACACAACAGGAACACCAATCACTGGATCAGAATTATATGGTTGTATATCAGAATTATACATCTACATATGATCAGAAGAGAATACTTTAACACATTTTCCTTGGGTCACATCACCCAAACACTGATTGAGGCACATCACTCAATCCTTGAGAAGCACAACTCTCAAATCATTAAACAAAATGGCCAAAAAATATACTACAGGGTGCACACCACCTTATTTTATAACTTGGTTTGCTTCTTGGGAAAGTAATACATGAGTTAGATGCATTGAAATTGGACATTGGCTCTTTCCTTCTAGACTTCTATCATGAAAAATAATAAATTAATAATTAATAATTTTTAGGAGAGGATATCTTTTGGTGAGTTGGACGCTTCTTTGATAAGTTTAATTTTCCTTGGACCTACTTCCCTTCATGATTTTTCCCTCCTTGGATAAAATTATCCTATAGATATTTCGTAAGGATTCTAGCTTGCTTTCTTTCTTTTCCTAATCTTCCTTGAGCCTTATCTCTCAAAATAAGGAAACTCCTATCTTAACTACTTTTTTGTTATTTTTCTTGCTTTTCCTGCTTTTCCTGCTTTTCTGCTTTTAGGACTTTCCTGCTTTTCCTGCTTTTATTCTTTCTTCTTCTTTTATGGTGCTTTTCTTTCTTTTACTGCTTTATTCTGGTTTTTTTCTCTCATCCTGCTTTTCTTGCTTTTACTGCTTTATTTTTCTTTTCCACTACTTTTATGCTTTGCACTGCTTTTTCTACTTCCTTGTTTGGAAATGTTATTAAATGATCAAAATATTATCTCCTATGTGCCCTCATGGGTCCCTTAGCATTTTCCAAATGAAATTAAATATTCAAAATAATAGTACATCATTTCTAATTTAATTTAATAAAAAAAAACTATAGTCCACTTTTATTCCTAGTCAATTTATTTAATTTTCCTCCTAAACCTAAGGGATTAAATGGGTTAAAGGGTTGATCCATAGTGATATCAAAATGGGGACATGACAGTCCTCCCCTCCCAAGTTTGCTTGTCCTCAAGTAACAACAATCCATGGTAAGGATTAACCTGTTCTTCTTCCAATTATTTCCTCAATGTTGTTTTTGGAATGAATAGCATTGGAACCCAAACTACAAGCTAAACCGAGGGCTATCCACCATGATTTCACTGCACAACTTTGATTATTACCATCTCCCAGTGCCTAAATCCTCTATATCTGCAACTAGAAATGTAAGTTCCTCCCAATTAAAACAATTGAGAAGAATTGTAGGATCCCAATTAAATCTGATGAATACAATGTGGCTATGAAAACCACCACTACACTCCAAAAATATCCATTACACCCTAGAGATTACATCATTCCAAGGAATGTCTGGATCCCACATCCTTAGTTGCACCTCCAAAACATCAATGGTGTTTTAAAACACCCATCAATGCCTAGATCCCATGGTCCCTAATGCATACCATCCATCATCACTGCTGCTTGTGACAACCTATCACTCTAGAGTATGTCAGGATCCACCCACCACCATGTTGGACGTTCATCATTCCCAAGGCATCTAAAGGTCTTTGTCATGTGTTCCAAGAGTGCTTGGATCTCTTCTTGTACAAACTCATTGCAAGATGATTTTCTCTTGTATGATAGTTCGAAAATATTCCATGTACTTGCACACCCAATCGATGGGGGTATGTGTACTAAAAATATCCAAGGGATGGCATGCATACCCTTGCTCATACTCACATGGTAAAGCAATGTTAGTATAACTAAACATTTTATCATAGAAGCAAATAAATTCTTTACCTCGATGAATTTCCATCCTTGATGTGTATCTATCCACCCAACCCATGGATGAATAAACACTTTGGCTCGCTGATCCAAATGGAAATAAATCAGCCTTCTTCTTTAGATCTAAATCTCCTTCCATGGAAGTAACTCAAAGTCCTCCACAAGCAAGATGAGTGTTTGGAAAACACTCTCCATGTCAACTAGTCCATCCAACCGAAGCAAGTAGGGTTCCCATGTGCTTCTTTGCATATTGGAAGGATCACATAGTAGTTCCTTTCCTAAGAAATTGATGGAAACATAATAGTTTTCTGAAACTCAAAATGTACCACAATTATTATATCAAGAAGTTAATGAAACCATAATAGTTTTCTGAAATTCAAAATGTACCATAGTAAATATGTCTTATGTAATAATAGGATGAAAGAAAAATACTTCATGACTTTATATATATATAAATCAAAATATTTAAGGCAAAGAAACCTCTTACCATTGATCATTATATGAAAGGAATCTACTAATATTCATTCGCCTCTTCTAAAAGGCAACCTCCTATTAAGGTAAGCTCCATAGTATAAACTTAGACCACCTAAAATAGCACTGCATAATTATAATTATGGTTTTTGGTTGAGCGTGAAGCCAACAAAGAGGGACAAAGAGGGGCTAGTTGTTTCTCCTCTGCATTTCCAGCAAAAGTGTCTTCATTTGCTCCTGGTGGTGCTGTGTTTCTTTTTCTCATCTTTATTATGATATCGTCAGAGACTTTAGTCTTGGTAAAGACAGAAGATGTCTTGTCGCAGCAAAAGAAGCAATAGTGAAGGCGCAAAGCACAATAAGAGCAAGAAAAAGTAACCGCATTGTGTTATTTCTGGTGGCTTTGGTTGCAGCTTTTAGAAAGGCTTCGATCATGGTTGTACACGTGAAATGAAATGAAATCGACGTCTTAGAGTGGCGCAGAAAATCCGACATAATAATCGCAGATAAATTGCGGAGAGAAGCACTACTTAACAATGATTGATAACTTTATACAAGTGTTGGTGGCCGGCCTACATGCTCTTGCATTTTGTGTCATGCAATGAGATATTTCAATGAGTGCGCTAAAATCATTGGGTGCGCAGAAATAATATATGTTCAAAAGTGACATTATAGGTATTTTTGTGGCTTGTTTGGTTTTTCACGATCGATTTAACTCATCCTAGTTTCGTGTGAGCATTTGATTTTGACAACCATTATGTAAAGGAGTGTGACCATTTTGTTTTTACGCCAATTAAGTTAAAAAAATAAGGAGATTATGTATTGGTTAACACAATGTTTGGATTTGAAGTGAAATGATGATATTTGTACTATCATCCTATTATGTTTTATCATGTTTATAAGTGAAATGATTATCTTTATACCATCATCTTATCATATCATGTTTATATAGAACAAAATTCTTCTTTATCTTTTGAATTTGAAATGAAACCATCATCTCCTTTCCCATCAACTAAAACCAAAATTGCATGCCCTACATTTGGCATGATTATTGTTAAAAATTCAAAAGAATTGAAACCATGACCTCCTTTTCCATCTAGTTGATGATGAAAACAAAATTATACATGTCCTACATTTGGCATTATTATTGTTATAAATTCAAAATACTTTGCTATTGTTATCATTGTTTATGTTTGTGTTATATACAAATATAAACCTTTTCCTAATTAATTCTCCAAATAAGAGTACAATGGTTCCAATTACTTGCAAAAATATTTAAAAATAATTTGCCTAATTATAAATATACTACCAATTTGATTTAAAAATACAAAAATATAGTAGGCACCATTATGATGAAGGTTCATCTTCATCAATCATATTCATGTGGTGAAGAGGCATGGCATACTTAATCTTGACATGGGCATGCTATGTCGAATCTATCCCCTACAAATGCAACCCTTGTTGACTCATTAACAATGGCTACCACCGTATTGAATATCCACCCTTGCTTTGGTGATAATGTAGAACTTTTAAGAATCTTGAGAATGCCAAAAAAAAAGTGAATTAATGCACATCAAAGATCTATTCTCACTTTGGTTATAATGTTGAATTAGTGTAGCCCATCCAACAATATTTTTTATTAAACTATTGGAATCAATAAGTTGTTGGGATTATCTTCGCAAGACCCAAGTTCAAAGACATGGTTTATAACCCAAGATTATATTCAATAGCTGGAAATCCAAATATTGACAAAGAACTCATCACTTAACAAGGGCTTAAATGTCTCAACACACACTAACAATGACCTCTATCCCATATAATGTCTCTAACCTTATCACAATAGATCAATGTCTTATTGGAGTTATTAAGGAGTTCATATGAATTATAAATCTATCCTTACTTTAGAAATAATGTCAAACTAATTCAACCCAAAAAATCTTAAACCTTCTAAACAAAAAATAAATCAATGTGGAAATATGATATACTTAGGTTTTTTTTTTATCGTTTACACTAATGATTAATATAAATTGTTATTACTATTATAAGAAAAACTATAACAATTTATATATAAATTAAATTATTTTATATATTATAGTTAGATTTATTTAAAGTTTATTACTTATATTATATTATTCTTAATTATAATTAAATATTAATAAGTAACTAATCATATATAAGATTTATTAAAATATAAATAATATATAGAAATAATTTAGTTATTAAAATATCTATAATATATATATATAATTTAGTTTATTATCTAATTAATTATTTAATGCTAATTAATTTTAGTTCAATTACTTAATTTATTATTTAATATTAGTTAAGTTTAGATTGATTATGGAATATAGTGTTATTTGTTTTTTTCAAAATTATATTTCCATAATAAATGTGAGTATATTGTTGTTACCAACTTCATTGTAGAAATTTTCCCTAAATTATTTAAAATGAAAAATGTTTTCTAATACACTATATAATAACAAACAAAATTAAAATTATTTATGTTTTCAAATTCATTTTTGTTTTTTAATATGGTTTTTTTATGTTTTCAAATAAAAGTTGAAAATAATTTATTTTTACATTATATATTATATATTTAAAAGTGATGAAAAATTTAAATATTTATATAAAATTTATTTATATTTTTTGAACAATAATTGATTTTCTTATAATAATGAGAAAATAAAATATTTGAAAAATATATATTAAATAAATGTATAATGATTAAAATAATGTTCCATTGTCTTTTTGGATTTTTATTATGGTTTTTTATAAACTTCTTGGTTTCCAATTCAAGACACAGTAAAAATCCAAATAGACAATGGATCATTTAGATTGGTGTGAAAGCCTAAATCGCCTTACTAAAATAATGTTGTTTTATATTGATAATTATGATTTTCAATCTAAAAAGACAATGAATTATTTAGATTAGTGTGAAAGCCTAAATCACCTTATTAAAATAATGTCGTTTTATATTGATAATTCCAATTTTTATTTGTATGTAAGAGATGTTATTACACTTTACGTAACTTTTTGTGTTGACTTATAGTTTATCAGCAATAAAAAAATAATTTTCATATTCATTCATAATTTATAAAAAATTAACTTATTCATTTAAATATATTTTATTTTGAATTTTAAATATATTTATTTAAATATTTAACCATATTTATTCTCTATATAAAATTATTTATATACAAATTATTTTAAAAATAATAAAAAAATATAAAATATATATATATATATATATAAATTTTTTATTATTTTTAAAATAATTAAAATAATGTTGTCTCCTATTAAAAATCACAATTTTTTTCATATATATTGTTTCGAAAAGGTCATTTAACCACGTGTTCTCAATAACAATTTTTAAGATTATTGTATATTAAACATTAACTTACACATTTGAATGTGTATTATTTGAAATTGAAATTTACTTATTTAAATGTTTATTTTTATAGAATATGTGAAAATTATTTATATAATAATTATTTAAATCATCTATTATAGATCGTCAAAGCCATTTATATAAAGTTTGATAATAATGATATTAAAGAAAGGTAAATTATTTTCAACATTTCAAACAAAATTTAGTTAGTTTTTATATTTTAAAAGTGTGTGTACTTTTTAAAGATGAGCGTTTTCTGTGTACTTTTTAAAGATGAGCGTTTTCATCTCATCATAAATTCATAATTGGAAGAATTTAAATAACTTTTAATTATTATAATTGTTTTCATTAGACTTTTATTTTATTTTATATAAATTTAATTTTTTATTATTAACGTAAATACATACTATATTAAATACTATAGTGTAAAGCAATAAACAAATACATATTTTTTTATAAAATAATTAATTTTTTGATATATAATTACTCGTGGCACAATTAAAAAAACAAGATTTTTCAGAGAAGAAATAAAGTGTAGGGAATTCCATATTTCTACGTATAAATGATAAAGCTTAAATTTGATTATAATTAAAAAAAATCTGGATGGTGTAGAAAATTCTTTTCACCTTGGCATTCAAATCAACCGATTTGACAGAAATAAAAAACCACAAAAAAGTACAATTTTTATGAATCAAGAAATAAAGTTCATTTAGTTTGTTTCATATGTCTAGAAAGTGCTCCCATGTAAGTACCGAATTATTCTTGCTTCACATTGTAGTGGTTTTTCCTCATTGGGTTGGCAGCGGAGGATGAGAATGAAAACAACCACTAGGAGGATCATGTTGTGGCACCCGGCGATGACCTGTTTTTCTTCTCAGCAGATGTAAGTCATACCTTGACGTTTGATGGACGTAGGGACTAATGATATTGTTTGCCATTTGCCAATGCTTTTAGTGGAGACCAGTGAGATCAAGATGAACGAATTAATACATAAGAAGGTGTTCAAGATGAACGAATCAATATAAAAGAAGGTGGGAAGAAGGTGGGACATGTGGAGAAGAAAGCTGTAGATGCCATGGAAACGAGTGAGACGATAGTGGAAGGTACTAGCTTGACGAATTGCTTATATTCATTAATTTCAAGAAAAAAACAACCATCAGCCTATCAACAAAATCTAAATAGATATAAATCTACTCTCCTAATTAGATATACGCTTAATCTTCATTATCTATTCCGGCAATTAATAAGAAGCAACTTATTGGCTGTTGAACCCCTATGCTCTTCCATACTACAAATAATTTATGTCATTACATTGATCTAGTGATCATTGTTCAAGTCAAAATAGCCCGTTCACACAAAAACCATGGATGAGCTTTGGCCTGTATCATCCCTCGTTTGAATCCATGGAAGCTGAACAACAGAAGAAGTAAAAAGACGACCATGACGTAGGTCTTGTCATCCTTGTTGGTCCACTTGGCTCACTTGAGTCCAACGTGTGTAAATTTCATTTTCAGTGGAGATTCAATAATAAGTGCCACACGGACCCTTACAAACTCAAAAAACATACAACAAATGACACTATATAATTGGTTTTATAGATGATACATCATCTACATACAACATGTAGTTTACAAAGTGTAACATCCCCATATTTAGTTTTAATTTACTTTGACTAAAGTAGAAAGTAGAATTTGAAGACTAAGTTAAAAATTTATGTTATGATTATTTTGGAATTTGTGCAAGTTAGCATCTTGCCATTTGGCCCCGTGAGAAAGAAGATATAAAAGACAAGGTGTCACATACCTAAATTCTGAACCTTATATGTTGTCAGAAAAACGTTATGTTTTATTTATTGTAAAGTTTTATGTTATTGACCAAGTGGGGTTAAGGATGACTATAGTTAATTACTTTGAATATTTTATTATTAATAAATAAAAGAGGAGACAAATATCCAAAGGAGACTGTTGAATAAGTGTTCACAGACCCACCACGAGGAATGGACTGGGGTGGACAGTAAACTGACACTTGGAAGCATCCTCAACTAACTTCTAACTGTTGTAGGGGGCAACTTCTCTATTTTTATGGTCATGTTCCTCAAGAAGTGGAACTGAGCAGGTGGCTCATTTGCTAAAAAAACAACTCACCAAAAGACCTAGGCATGCTTATCTACCCATCGAATTCAGCAGGAGGCTATTCATTCTTACCTTGTGATAATTTCTCGATTTGAAATACAAGAGAGCACAAAA
This sequence comes from Larix kaempferi, assembly GCA_027924585.1. Classification (NCBI taxonomy): domain Eukaryota; kingdom Viridiplantae; phylum Streptophyta; class Pinopsida; order Pinales; family Pinaceae; genus Larix; species Larix kaempferi. Next base: position 13,480,909 of record BSBM01000502.1, on the reverse strand, counting down.
GATTTGATGAGGGGAAGGTTAGAAGTGATTGAGTGAACTAAGACTACATTCTGAACTAGTGCAACCACATTGCTAAGTTCAATATTGCTAAAAGCAGAAGTACTACTGTCAAGTGCTACTGCTGAGTTGCAAAGGAATTTATTCCATTTTCTCTACACAGCATCTTCGTCGAGGTGGTTTAGTGAACAGGGTCGGGGGTCCTAAGACAAGTAGCTTGGTTGTCTTCATGAAAAGGTTGGGTGGAACGGGCTCCTTTGGCTGTTTGTTTCTTCTACAGTTACCAAGTTTTAATTATGTTATCTTATCTACTTTCTGCAAACTTGTTTACTAAGGAAATGATTGAATCTATGTTATCAATTTTCTATTTCATCCTAAATATTGTGAATTGTAAATAGATGTTTTACTTCTGCATTCATCTACTCTGAAAATCCATATATCACTCAAGTTAAAAAGACTAAATGAATAGTTAAAAGTAAAAGGATGAATGATAGAATAAAATGCTTCCCTGTATTTTTCCACACTCTGTTTTTAGTGCTGTACTCTAGTACAGGGAAGATAGGATTAAAATAGATTCGATTTTTAGTACTGTAAATAGATTAGAAATGTTGAATCCATAAATAAATCTACTCTATTTTCAGTAAAAATTTACTGTTTATTTCAAATAACTACTATAGAACTTAACTATGAAACTTAGGCATTTTTGCATTCAGCTTAGTAACAGAAGTACTAACATATGTGCATCTAAATAAACCTTTATAGTACAAAATTTATATTTCATTCATACTGAGAATACTAGTGTAAACCTATTTTCCATAAACCCGATAAAATAGAATCCATTTCATGATCTTATTATTATAGCATGTTATTCTCGATCTTTAACAATAAGTAATGCATTGTTTTCAGAATCAAAACAACATATACATACATACAAAGAAATTAATTTAAATATCACTCATTTTGTAAACAGTAGCATCGAAATATCTGAATCAATGTATATCTTAAGTCATTTACACAGAGTTCATCAAGCTATCTACCTTTTAACATAGCTCACAAAATAAACATCAACAATTCAACTTATATGAGTTTTGATAATTAAAAAAAAAAAGATCTGTCATCTCTCGATTCAAGCCATGTACATAAGATATCCCTAGAATTACTTTGTTAACATTTCATCCATCTACTAAAACATAGGACCAGGGTTCGACACCCATCGGGTTCACCCACATAGTCCAAACTTTCAAAGCATTACAATCTATCTTTTTATCTTCTATCTAAACAACAGTTTCGGGGTTTGAAACCCTCAGTATCACCATAAGCTAATAGAAAACATAGTAGTCATTTATGGAATGGCATTAAACCTAGGCTTACGACCATTAAATACAAACATTTTTTAAATTAAGACATTGCATTAACTTTTCTCAATAGCGACAGGCTCTGCCCTAAAGAAATAACAAACACAGAAAATATAGTAAAGGCTGCCGAGAGCTTCTCTCGGGATCGACACTTTCAAACTTCATTTAACTTTTTCAATTATCTTTTTATTTAATTACATTACAAAATGAAACATTACAAGTTGAGGTCGAGCGTTCGACCATCTTTATATCTATTTTAATCATAAATAGAATCGGTTCCTAAAACCCTAAAAACCATAAAACTGTATCAACACATTTTATCAAAATGCCCAGGGTAAAACCCCTAAGTTTTCCAAACAAAACCGTATTCATTCATCATTAAAATTTTACACAGTAATACGTTGAAGAACCAACACAAGACATGTCGAGGGTTCAAACCTCCCTGTAACTTAAAAATGCCATATGGCTTATAAACCTTACAACCAACTGAGAAACAAAGTTTAAAATAAAAACTAAACTCTCGGCTAACCAAATGAAGACTGGCACTGTGCCAAAGCCCCACCAAATTTTTTTGAGAACTATTGGATGCCCACAAGGGAGTCACCGAGGCTTACCAGGGCTTTTAAGCTCTTATCCCTTCCTGTCTAAACTTAAAACGAACACTGAGGAAGAATCTGTCAGGATAACATTTCAGCGTGGTTAAACTTTGGATGTAGCTCAAACTTAAACATACAACTGTAATAATGTTAAACCATTGACGAAAAACAAGAATGAGACCACGACATTACCTGCATAAGAAAATCTAGTATCGTGATTGAATACTTCTGCAACATTCGAGCCACTCGGCATCAACAATGGAGTCACACGATCCACCATCAAATGCAGTAATTTTTAGCTCGGTAATGGCTCGGCTCATATAACCTACTGGTAAAAGCAAACAAAAGCTACAGGTCTTGACATCAAACCCCGGGAGCACTGTCTTGCAAACCCTAAGAACCCGAGGGCCTGTCAGCCTCTCCACCCTCACTTAGTGCAAAATGAATGCTCCAAGTTATGCTTCATCGAGTTATTACATAGTGTAGTTAGGGTTTAACACATTAACCAAAACCTTCACGTGGAGACCTGCCACAGTAGATGCCAACGGGCATTCCACCAAAACACTTTTAATGAACTTTAATTGCCATAGCTACCATTTATGAGTTCCTGCCAACACATAATCCACTAAGACATTCGTTATGGGCTTCACCATTGTTTCGATGTATAGTTAGTTAGACCTATAAACAAACTCATTTTATATAGTTTCTTTTCGGAGTAATGTGAATAGCCTCTATAGTATGTTAAGCATATAGTTGAATTTTATAGTGTATAGTTTTCAACTCTTGGTAAATCAAAGATGCCATACTACATATAATGCATAAGGTTTGTGCATATAGTTTATAAATATCAAAAGATAGCATAGATGCATAAGAATCACAACTGATAGCATTAGTATATGAGTTTACGTTATGACTACTCTTAACACATAAGTGGATACATGGCATAACTCCTAGTGTAGGGTTTTCTGGCCTAGATCATTGTAATCAAAGTTCAATACATTAAAGGATAACTTATTACAAATCAAGTATAATAGTTTAAAATAAAAATTTTGAGTTGTAAGTGTAGATGCTATGGAATTATATAAATGGCATTATATAGAATAAACCCGTAAAATTGATGATCAAAGCTAGATTAGATCTCACCCTGGAACAAGTTAGGTTTTCTATACTTTATAAACATTGAAGGATAATTGAAGTTTTAAATAAGACCTCTTTACACACTTTGTAATACATGGAAAGAAGTATCTCTCTTACCTGCGATCTGCAATAGAAGTTCAAGTGCATTAGCTAAATAGCTAAGTAAGCCTCGGGGTGCCCATAGGACCTCTTCATCATCAATAAAATAAACAGTTAGCACTTATAATTAAAACAACATCAAAATAAATCTACGATGTCTATACATCTAAAGAAGTAACCATATTGAATTAGAATGTAAGAATGGTGTAAAAACACCTAACAGTATTTTAACAAGCATAAACACATACACGTAATCTGTAGGACAAATATAAGCAAGTAATTGACATAACATGTTCGTAGTATTAGTGACTAATTGAGAAGTGTTGTCACCAGTATGTCATCTAGTTAAACAAATTAACATTTATTGTACTTCCGCATAGCGATTGTAGCACTTAGTGCTACTTAGAAAAATTTTAACTTTTCGTTAATTTTTGGGATGGTACATGTGGTATCAGAGCCCAAGTTCAAATACTATGCCTGAAGTGGCGCACTCGCGCAAATAAAAATTTAGGACAGAATTGCATATTGCTGATTTTTATTTATTTTGTTTTCAGTTTTAACATTTTATAAATTTAGTCTGCAGGTATGGAAGGACCAGAAGAGTCGGCTGAGGACAGGTCCCTTAATAATGAACAGAATAATAATGAACAAGGACACATTAATGTAGAAAACTTATTTGTTGAACTGAATGATAATTCATCTAAATTATTAAGAACAGTAAAGGATTTAAAAATTGAGATAAAAACTCTTAAGGAAGAAAACGAACGAATCTTGAAAGTTCAAGAGGATCTGAATTAGAGGAAATTTGGGTTAAATAAGGACCTCCTAAGAAAAATAATAATAAAATAATAAAATAATAGTAGAAAGAGTAAAAAAACTACTTTTTTGGATCGTTTTTCAACTTATCTCCTTGAGGTTTACTGAAATTTCAAGTGGGAGGACTTGTTGGATGCATAATTAAATTATGCATCCAACAAGTACTCATGTTGAATACTTTTAACAACATCCATACCATGAAAAAATGAAAAAAAATTAAAAAACACGTTTCTAGTGAGAGAAAACACGTTTTTTAATGTATTTTCGATTTTTTATGGTGTGGATGTTGTTAAAAGTATGCAACATGGGTACTCGTTGGATGCATAATTTAATTATGCATCCAATGAGTCCTCCTGCTTGAAATTCGACTAAACCTACAAGAAGATAAGTTGAAAATACGATCCAAAAAAGTAGCTTTTATTTTTTTCCTCCTATTTTTTTAGGTGCTCCATTTTTTAATTTTAAAGCATTTTGAATGGATAATACATGATGACATGGAATTTGTATTATTTTTGGAAGACCCATTTTAAATTGAAAGTTCCTCTAATGAAATCTTACTGAATAATTTTCATAAAAAAGATAAAGATAAAGGAACTAAAATTAATGTCGAATCTGGAACTATGTCCTACCAACGTAAGGGTAAAAAGATAAAATTGACTAATTATGGCAGCATTTCATCCTCTGAATTTTATGAACAAGAACCTAAGAAAAAACACAAGTATTCTAGTGATAGTAGTGACAGTGACTGCTACACTAAGAAGAAGAAGTACATGCCATACGAAGAAATTTCTGGTGAGTTTAAAAAGATCAAACCACCAATTTTTAATGGAGAAACAGAAAAGAGTGAGACAACTGAATCATGGTTGTCCGGTATGAATAAGTATTTCCAGATTTACAACTACTCAAGTCATCTAAAAACTAAAATGGCAATTTATAATCTGACTGAAAAAGCAGACATCTGGTGGCAAGATCTGAAACGAGTAAAAGGTTTAAAAGAGAAAAATGTAAATTGGAGTAATTTCGAGAAATATTTTAAAAGAAAGTTTCTATCGGAACAGCATTATGAGGAATGAGCTAAAGAGTTTTATGAGTTAAAGTTAGGTTCCATGGATATGAGAGAGTTATGCAGCAAGTTTTTAAATTTATTAAGGTATGTACCTTATATCACTTAAGAAAAACCTAAGGTACAAAGGTTTTTCAGTTGTTTGCCCTCTCATATAAAGGACAAGATTGAGTATGATGGTCCTCGAACTCTTGAAGAGGCCACGAGAAAAAAAAAATATCTGTTATGAACAGAATAAGAAAAGAGAAGGCATACCAAGCTCGAAAGCAAAAAGGCCTAACAACTTTGAACAAAGGAAGAAGGAGTTCTCTTTTAATCGTAACTTTGGAAATAATAATTCACGTAATTACTCTAACATAAAATTTCAAAGAAATAATGCAGCAGGTAATACACAGTCAAAATTTACAGCTGCAAGAAACATTAAACCATCTAAAAATTTTGTGAAATGTTGGGACTGTTAGGGACCTCACTATGCATCAAACTGTCCACTCAAAAAGAGGACTGTCAACAACATACATACTGTACAGGAGGAGGCTACTGTTGGTGACTTAACAAGGGATATGCCCAGGATAAATGCAGCTTTGGAGAATAGACAAGCTGATTATCAAACTTCCATGGTTGAAGTGGAAGGTATGCTGAAAAATAAACCCATTTCTATTTTAATTGATCCAAGAGCAAGTCTTAGCTATGTATCACTTGATTTAGTTAAATGTTGCAATCTGAAAATATGTAAGTTTGATAAATCATGGTTGGTTCAATTAACTACTGGAACAAATATAAAAGTGACTAATTATGTGAGAGAATGCAAATTACTGATGAATCAGTATAGGACCCATGTTAAGTTGAATGTGTTACCTTTAGGTTCTTACAACGTTTTGATTGGAATGGATTGGTTAGAGAAGCATAGGGTAATGTTAAGTTGTTTTGAAAAGACATTTACTTGTTTGAATGAAAAAGGTGAAACTGTAACAGTAAAAAGAATTCCTAGAAAGACATCTGTTAGACAAATTTATGCTTTACAAGTTAAAAAGGTTGTTTGTAAAGGGTATAATTTCTTTGCTGTAAATGTAATTAATGATGAACAATCAACTAAGGAAGATAAGTTAAAGTTGGAAGACATATCCATTCTAAAGGAATTTTCTAATGTATTCCCGGAAGAAATTTTAGGACTAACTCTGAAAAGGGAACTAGATTTCACCATTGAGCTCGTACCGGGAGCGGTACCAAACTCAAAGGCTCCTTACAGAATGAACATTCTGGAGCTTAATGAACTTAAATCACAGCTTAAGAAACTTATTGATAAAAATTATATAAGACCCAATGTGTCTCCATGTGGAGCACCTGTAATTTTTGTTAAAATGAAAGATGGAACTATGCGTTTATGCATAGATTACTGCTAGTTAAATAAAATGACCATGAAGAACATATATCCTTTGCCTCGCATTCATGATCTGTTTGATCAACTACTCAACACAAAGATATTTTCTAAGATAGACTTGAGGTCGGGGTACCATCAAGTGAGAATTAAAGATGAGGACCTCTTTAAGACTTCTTTTAGAACCCGTTACAGGCACTACAAGTTCGTGGTTATGCCTTTTGGGTGACCAATGCTCCAGCAGTTTTCATGTGCCTTATGAATAATGTTTTACATCAATACTTATATAAGTTTGTAATTGTTTTTATTGATGACATTCTAATTTACTCGAAGACTAAAGAAGAGCATGATGAACACTTAAAAATAATTTTACAAGTGTTAAGGGAACACCAACTTTACGCCACGGGGGCTTCACTAGAAGGCAATATAATATCACGTTCATTCATATTGGGGTATTAAATAATCATGAAAACCTAAATATTATATTGCTTATATATTAAGAGGCAAAGGGTTTTTTTTATTTAATATAACAATACAAAAATACTTTGGGGTATTTTTTATATGGGCGGGCTGAAAAATATCCACCAAATGGAGATGGCGGGATCATGGCCAGATGAGAAATTGGGTTGAGGTAAGGCTCGGGCTTACCAGTACGCAGGTAAATCGTGCCTTGAGGCATGCTTAAGGCCAGGGGTTTCATGGTGAAGAGGGTTTCTAATCGATCATAGTCGAGAGACAGTGGTCATTGACAACCAGTTATTACCAATAGCCTTGGGAGGCTCTAAGCCTCCAGGGCCTGTTATAGGCCCTCGATAGGCCTTGGGGGCTTGAATACCCAACCACTCGTGCCTATTACAGGCCTTGGGAGTTTTAGTCATCCTTTTAGAGCTTGTTACAGGCCATGGGGGCTTGGATACCTAGCCCACAATAGGCTTAGTCAGCGATTGGAGAACTGCAACATGCAATCTAAATGTTATACTATGTGCATTGGCTCTAGTGACATACAAGAAGTGATCTCCTATCTCTTCATTAGACCATTAGGTGTTGCAAATCATAATGATATGTGGTTGAGTAATTGCATTGTGGGTGAATTAATGTGCATCCACAATATACATCAAAAGAAGCAAGGTGTATTGTAGAATGCATGTGGGGTCATAAGAGGGGTATCATATCAATATACTAGGTAGAAATATAAATGGGTATAAAAAATATTAATGAAAAAATTGATACAGATAATATCTAGTGAAAATAGAGGTTTTTTTAAATTGGAAAGGCATATTGGGAGGGTGTTAAAAAAATGATTTTGGAAGCCATTTTCAATATTTAGTGAAATTAGGGGTATTGTTTCATATGCCACGAACTAACGTTCTATGATAGAGGTTTATTGAGTGAAGCCCTATGCTTTACACCAAGTTCAACAAATGTGATTTCTATAAAGATAAAATACAGTACCTAGGGCATATGATATCCAAGGATGGAATCGCAGTAGACCTGAACAAAATAAAAGCAATTAATGAATGGACTGCCCCTAAAGACATAACTGGTGGATGATCGTTTATGGGAATTATAGGTTATTATCGTAAATTTATAGAGGGATTCTCTAGAATAACGAATCCTATAACATCTTTACTAAAGAAATGTAAGAAATTTTTGTGGGATAAAAAATGTGAAGAAAGTTTTAAGAAACTAAAAGTGCTATTAACAACAACACCTATTCTAAAAATTGTTGATCCAAACAAGGATTTCATTGTATGCACTGATGCATGCAATGATGGACTTGGTGGGGTCTTAACACAAGAAGGTCATGTGATTGCATATGAATATAGGAAGTTACAGATTAATGAGAAGAACTATGCAACTTATGACTTAGAGTTGGCATCCATCATACATGCGTTAAAGATATGGTGCCATCACTTAATTGGAAGAAAATTTACTTTAATGACAGATAATAAAGGTTTAAAGTATTTGCTGAATCAACCAAATCTGAACGCAAGCCAAGCTAGGTGGCTAGCTTTCCTTAGCGAATCTGATTTCGAGATTCAACACATTAAGGGTAAAGATAATGAAGTTGTTGATGCCTTAAGTAGAAATGCTAGGCTAAATTTTATTTCAGCAATCAACACTTATAAAACTGATCTAGAAAATTAGATTAAGGAAGGAATCGGAATGGATGAAAATATCAAAAATTACTTAAAAAGGTTGCTGAAGATAATGCTGAAAATTTAATAACAGATTTCAGAACTGATGAAAGAGGGTTACCGTTGTATAAAAATAGACTTTATGTGCCTAATGTTGTTGAAATTAAGTTCTTCATTTTAAATGAATTGTATAAAAGTCCATACTCAGGACATCATGGTAACCAAATGATGATAATAATGCTGAGAAAATATTCTTTTTGGCCATGTATGAAAAGTGAAGTAGCTGAATATATTGCTAGGTGTATAGAGTGTCAGCAAATAAAGGCTGAACATCAACACCCAACTAGATTGTTGCAGCCACTGCCTATTCCAGATTTGAAGTGGGACATAATTAATATTGATTTTATTACTAATTTACCTAAAAATCAGAAACACAGTAATTCTATAATAGTAGTCATGGATAAGCTTAGTAAAGCAGCCCACTTCATACATGTTAAAACAACCTACAAGGCTGCTAACATTGCTAAATTTTTTATGAAACAAAATTTTCGTTTGCATGGGATTCCAAAAGTTATAATTTCCGACAGAGACTCAAAGTTTACAAGAAATTTTTGGAAGTCTTTATGTAAAGGTTTAGATACTACTTTAAATATCAATACAACATTTCATCCACAACGGATGGGCAGACCAAAAGAGTCAATCAGATTCTTGAAGATATGTTAACAATGTATGTTAGAGATCAACCAAGTAAATGGTAGGAATATTTACATCTTGCTGAGTTTGCTTATAATAACCATTACCAAGCTTCAACAAAACTCAGTACATTTGAAATTTTATATGGCAGAAAATGTAATACTCCTATTTCATGGAGTAATCTGGTTGACAGGTTAATGTTAGGACCTGAGTTATTAAAAGATATGGAACTAACCATGAAACAGGTTTAAGGCAATTTGAAAATTGCATAAGATAGACAGAAAAGTCATGGAGATCTCAAAAGAACTCAAAAAGTGTTTCAGGTTGGTGAACATGTGTTCCTCAAGGTAAAACCAAAAAAGAGCTCCTTAAAGTTAGGAAGCTGTGCTAAACTAGCACCAAGGTATTGTGGAACTTTTGAAATAATGTCCAGGGTAGGACCAGTGGCATATCAGTTGGTTTTTCCATCAAATCTAAACGTACATAATTTATTTCATATCTCTCTTTTGAAAAAGTATGTGCATTATGCTACTCATGTGATTAATTGGAATGATGTACAGGTGGAACCAGAAGGAGATTTTCTGGTGGAACCGGTTTGTATCCTCGACAAGAGGAAAAATTTGCTTCGTAATCATACCATTGGACATGTAAAGGTGCAGTGGAAGCACCTTAGTCCAGATGAAGCAACTTGGGAGTTGGAAAGTAATATGCGGGTGGCATATCCAAATCTATTCTAGGACGAACTAGAAGATGATGACTAACGTAACATCGAGGATGATGTTAAATTTAAGAGGGGGTGTTTGTCACATACCCAAATTTTGAACATTATATGTTGTCAGAAAAATATTATGTTTCATTTTATTGTAAATTTTTATGTTATTGACCAAGTGGGGTCAAGGATGACTATAATTAATTACTCTGAATATTTTATTATTAATAAATAAAAGATGAGACAAATATACAAAGAAGACTGTTGAATGAGTGTTCACTGACACACTAGGAGGAATGGACTGGGGTGGAGAGTAAACTAACACTTGGTAGCATCCTCAACTCACTTCTAACTGTTGCAGGGGGCAACTTCCCTATTTTTATGGTCATGTTCCCAAGAAAGTGGAACTGAGTAGGTGGCTCATGTACTTAAAAAACAACTAACCAAAAGACCTAGGTATGCTTATCTACACAGCGAATTCAGGAGGAGGCTATTCATTATTACCTAGTGATAATTTCTTAATTTGAAAGACAAGAGAGCATAAGAGATTCGATGAGGGGAAGGTTAGAAGTGATTGAGTGAACTAAGACTGCATTCTGAACTAGTGTAGCCACATTGCTGAGTTCAATATTACTAAAAGCAAAAGTACTGTTGTCAAGTGCTTTTGCTGAGTTGCAAAGGAATTTATTCCATTTTCTCCACATAGCATCTTCGTATAGGTGGTTCAGTGAATAAGCTCGGGTGTCCTAAGACAAGTAGCCTGGTTGTCTTTAGGAAACAGTTGGGTGGAATGGACTCCTTTGGCTGTTTGTTTCTTCTACATTTACCAGGTTTTAATTGTGTTATCTTATCTACTTTCTACAAACTTGTTTACTAAGGAAATGATTGAATCTATGCTATCAGTTTTCTATTTCAACCTAGATATTCTGAATTGTAAATAGATGTTTTACTTCTACATTCATCTACTCTGAAAATACATATATCATTCAGGTTAAAAAGACTAAATTAATAGTTAAAAGTAAAAGGATGAATGATAGAATAAAATGCTTCCCTGTATTTCTCCACACACTGTTTTTAGTGCCGTACTCTAGTATAGGGAAAATAGAATTAAAACAGGTTCGGCTTTTAGCACAGTAAATAGATTATAAGTGTTGAATCCGTAAATAAATCTACTCTATTTTCATTACAAATTTACTGTTTATTTTAGATAATTACTATAAAACATAATTATGAAACTTAGGCATTTTTGCATTCAGCTTAGGAACAGAATCACTAACATATGTGCATCTGAATAAGCCTTTATAGTACAAAATTTATATTTCATTCATACTGAGAATACTAGCGTAAACCTATTTTCCATAAACCTGATAAAAGAGAATCCATTTCATGATCTTATTAATATAGCATGTTATTCTCGATCTTTAACAATAAGTAATGCATTGTTTTCATAATCAAAACAACTTATACATACATACAAAGAAATTAATTTAAATATCACTCATTTTGTAAACAGTAGCATCGAAATATATGAATCAATGTATATCTTAAGTAATATACACAGAGTTCATTAAGCTTACTGCCTCTTAACATAGCTCTCAAAATAAACATCAATAATTCAACTTATATGAGTTTTGATAATTAAAAAAAAAAAATAGATCGGTTATCTCATGGTTCAAGCCCTGTACATAAGATATCCCTAGAATTACTTTGTTAACATTTCATCCATCTACTAAAACGTAGGACCAGGGTTCGACACCCATCGGGTTCACCCACACAGTCCGAACTTTCAAAGCATTACAAGCCATCTTTTTATCTTCTATCTAAACAACAGTGTCGAGGTTCAAAACCCTCAGTATCACCATAAGCTAATCGAAAACAAAGTTGTCATTTATGGCAGGGCATTAAGCCGAGGCTTACGGCCATTAAATACAAACATTTTTTTAAATTACGACATTACATTAACTTTTCTCAACAGCGACGGGCTCTGCCCTAAAGAAATAACAAACATGACAAATATAGTAAAGGCTGCCGAGAGCATTCTCTTAGGCTCGACACTTTCAAACTTCATTTAACTTTTTCAATTATCCTTTTATTTAAATACAATACAAAAGGAAACATTACAAGTTGAGGTCGAGGCTCTGACCATCTTTATATCTAGTTTAATCATAAACAGAAGTGGGTCCTAAAACCCTAAACACCATAAAACTGTATCAACACATTTTATCAAAATGCTGAGGGTAAAACCCCTAAGTTTCCCAAACAAAATCGTATGCATTCATCGTTAAAATTTTACAGAGTAATACACTCAAGAACCAACACAAGACATGTCGAGGGTTCAACCCTTTCTGTAACTTAAAAATGCCTAACGGCTTATAAACCTTACAACCAACTGAGAACCAAAGTTTAAAATAAAAACCAAACTATCGATTAACCAAATGAAGACTGACATTGTGCCAAAGTCCCACCAAAATCTTCTGAGAACTATTGGATGCCCACAAGGGAGTCATCGAGGCTTACCGAGGCTTTTAAGCTCTTATCCCTGTCTGTCTAAACTTAAAACGAACGCTGAGGAAGAACCTGTCAGGATAACATTTCAACATTGTTAAACTTTGGACGTAGATCAAACTTAAAACATACAACTGTAATATTTAAAGGGTGAATCCATGAAGATGGGTGTCTATTTTGGGTGGTCTTGTGAGAAAATAAGTCTGCGTTTTTCATGTTTTTCAACTTTGGGCAAATAAAAGTGATATTTTTGTTTTAAATTTCACTTTTCACTAAAAACAAAACTTTTATAGAATTATGTTAGCTTTCTATTCATAATTTTTTCAATTTTTTTTTTTGAGATTTGATATGTCGATTTGGAAAATGTGTGACAGTGTGTTCTTATAAAATGAAAGGACTACAGAACAGTCATGTTTTGTCGCAAACGTAAAATCATTGTTAATTTTGTTTTTTACAAAAACAAAATATGCTACGACAATCTATACACAATATACTACTACATGACTATAAGTTTGTAACCAATGGACCTATATACTATTTATTATATTTTTTTGAATTCGATCAATGGGGAAACCTTGTCGATTTTCAACATGTTTTGTGTCGCAAAACGTTTCTCTCAATTGACTATAAAACTAAAAAATATACGAATACCCTTTTGAAGTAGACACGCCAATTAACTGCACCAAATATTTTTCAATTTTTTGGAGGTGTATTTTTAAAACCATGGATTTTTCATTTTACTGCATTTTGAAAGAGATAAAATCAAAATCGACACATGTTAAGAAAACAAATAATTAAAAATATCAGATCTCACCTATACACAACAAAATCTATACATACAGAAAGTAGATTCAATGATGAAACTAATAGTATCAAGTCCGACAGTCGCTTTGTAGTGTAAGAGATTGTTTTCACCTTCTGAAAATGAAGAAACCTGAAAACTGTGCAGAACCATGAAGTTTTCAGGTTTCAGAGGTTATTCGGCCGAATAACGTTTTTCCATAACGGAACCGTTATTTACAACAAAAGTTATTCGGCCAAACAACCAAATGCAAAAAAATTTCGTCAACCAGAAGAAGAAAAAATACGTTGTCTATACTTATATAAATATAACTAAATACATTCATTATTTTTGCACATTTTAATTTCGCATATTTCTAGTCAAAATATTTTTGAAGGGGTTTTCAAAGGAGATTTCTTTTGCAAAAAGAGTTTTTTTTGCAAGGTAATTTTTTTCCTATTTCTTTCCAAGGGGTACATTCAAAGAGTTTTTTTCTAAGGTATTTTTGCAAAGAAGTTTTTATTCCAAGTTATTTTTGCACTTTTTATTTCTTTGCAATGGGTTTTTTCAAGGTATTTTTTTCCAATTTATTTTTGTAAATATTTCTTTGCAATGGGTTTTTTCAAGGTGTTTTTTTTCCAAAATATTTTCGCAAAGGAGTTTGTTTATACAAAGTATTTTTCCAAGTTTTTTTTTCAAAGAAGGTTTATTTCCAAATGGTGCATTTAAAAAGTTTTTATTCCAAGTTATTTTGTGCAAAGACGTTTTTATTCCAAGTTATTTTTGTAAAGGAGTTGTATTTTTCCTGCTTATTTCTTTGAAAGAGGTTTTTTCAAAGAGTTATTTTCCTAAGATATTTTTGCAAAGGAGTTATTTCTTTGCAAGGGGTTTTTTCAAATTATTTTTTTTCCTAGATATTTTTGCAAATGAGGTTTTTTTTACAAAGCATTTTTCCAAGTGGTTTTTTCAAAAAATGTTTCTTTCCAAAAGGTGCATTTACGAAGCTTTTATTCTAAGGTATTTTTGCAAGGAAACTTTTATTTTAAGGTATTTTTGCAAATGAGATGTATTTTTCCTTCTTACTTCTTTGAAAGGGGTTTTTTCAAAGAGTTGTTTTCCCAAGTTATTTTTGTAAAAGAGTTATTTCTTTGCAAGGGTTTTTTCAAAGAATTTTTTTCCAAGATATTTTTGCAAAGGAGTTTTTTTTTCCAAGTGGTTTTCTTAAAGAAAGTTTTTTCCTAGATATTTTTTCAAAGAAGTTTTTTTTCCAGTGGTTTTACAAAGAAGATTTATTTAGAAGGTGTTCTTATTATTTTCCAATGTGTTTTTTCAAAGGTGATTTATTGTCAATGAGTTCTTATTTCTTTGAAAGAAGGTTTTTTTCAAAATAGATTTGTTTTCTAGGGGTTTTTTCAAAGGAAATATCTTTCCAAGGATTTTTTCTTCAAAAGACTCTTACATGATTTTGATAAGGTGAAGTATATTTCAGTTCATGTGTTTATAAATTTCGTAACTGTTTTTAAATCTTAATTTTGTTTTTTTACTATAAAGTGATGATTCTTTAATTCATCATCTGTAGATTAAACAATCATGGGCCATAAGAGAAACCGTCAAAGAAAATATGATCGTAAACGTGATGATGATGATGATGATAATAGAGAAAAAAAAACTCAAATATCATGCCAAAAAAGCAAGGCCTGCAGAAACGCAAGTGACAATTATTGAAGATATAAATACAGATTTACATGATAATGTTGATGAAATTGAAATTGAAAATAGAGTACAAGAAGAACAAATTGAAGTTGAAGAGAACATTGTTGAAGATGTAAATAGTGATTTACATGCTAATGTCGATGAAGTCAATATTGAAGATCAAGTTCAAGATCCAGAAAGTGGACCTAGTATGTTTATATCATGTATTTTCCAAACCCATTTTTTATAATGAATTGTATTTCAGGATATATGTTAAATTAAATTTAACTTGATGTATAGGCACTTTCACCATTGATGATGAAATGTTAGAAGACGTTGATTGCAACAAATATGGAAAAAAATTACCCATACATGTTGCATGATATCATGCTAAAAAATTTGATGATGATGTTCTGAAGGATTATTCAATAGTAGGACAGGCACAAATTTTGAGATGTTTATTAGTGTCCAAGAAGTTAGAAGGTGCTACATCATTATTGGGTATTCACAAGGTGACAAAAGAGTCGAAATTGAAACATAATGTGATAAAAAATATAGGTGATGCAATACAAAAATTTGGAAAATCCAGGAAGAAAGATACCAGTGCTGCACGTAGAGCAATTCAGACAGCAATTGTTTCAGCTAGTACTAGAAAAAAATGTTTGACAACATAACTAGCAAAAGCAGTTGGAACCTCAAGAAAGACATTATAAAAACATAGCAAATTCAGAATGCAAATAGATGAAAATGATGAACTTGTTTGCTGGGCAATTATTTGTAGATAGCCTTACAAAGATAGAATGAGAGTAGGTGTTAAAGATATTGTACGAGAATATTGGTTGGCACATGCTCGAGTTTCACCAAATTCAAGGGATGTGATACAACAAAGAATATCATGAGGGGTATATGAAAGTAGTCCAAAACATATAATGGTTATGACACAAGTAAAATTGTTCATTAAATTCAAGGAAGATCATCATGGAATTAATATGTCAATCACTACATTTGTGCAACAAAAACTATGGTATGTTAGACCTATTACTATACGTGACACATGTTGTTTCCGTTATCATGTGCAATTTCAATTATATTACGACAAGTTTCTTGAATTTGGTAAAATGTTTTGGACAAATTCACCACCTCTTCCCATAGTACGTGAATTCATATCTCAAACTCTATGTGAGAGAGACCACGATGAAGTATTTTATAATAAGAAATGTGTCAATGGAAAACATTGTGGAAATCAAGTCTTATTCCACAATAAATATTTTATTGATAATGATCACTCGCTGTCAAATGTAACCATTGATTGGAGAAGATATGAATACATCGGTTATGCTACAAGTTCTACAGATGCACATTCCAAAATAATTGATTTGCGAGAAGATAAAATATGCGTGACAGGTTTTATCAAGAAATTTGAAAGTGAAATTTATAAATACACCAAGCATTCACATAGAGCACGATGGCAAGACCTTCAATTCAAACAGTTTCATGAAATTTTTCCACCAGGAACAATTTTGTCAATGGTTGATTTTGCAGAAAACTACACATTTGCTGCACAAAAAGAGATACAGAGTGAATACTATCATTCTAACCAAGTTTCGATATTTGTCCATGTTCTATATAGACATTCTCAATAGAATGTTGATGGTATTGAAAGCACACATGAAAATCGAGATGTGATTAAAGAATATCACTTTTATATCAGCGATGATCGTACACACGATGCACATTTTTTTCAGCATTGTATTGAAAATATTTTTTATGATTCACTAAAAGGACGTGAAGTTAAATTCAATGAACATTGGATATGGTCGGATGGATGTGTAGGACAATTTAAATCTTCGCAATCATTTTATTGGTTATGTCGACTTCATAAAGCATTGAGCATTAAACATCGATGAAATTTCTTTGAAACTGGACATGGAAAAGGTGAACATGATGGTGCAGGAGCATGCGTAAAAAGAGCAATTCGAAGATGGAAAATGAACCATTCTTCTGCACGATTTCATTCAGCTGCAGAGGTTGTCCAATGGTGTAAATTACATCTAAGCCATAATTATAATCACTAATCAAAATATGTGCGCAAGTATGTACACAATTTTTTAAATTTATATTAACTGAGTGTAACTGAGTGTAACTAAGTGTAACTGAGTGTAACTGACTGACAACTAGACTGGTAGGTGAAGAAGGGCGAGTTGCTTCCTAAAATCAAGGAAGAAGGGCGCATTAAGCAACTGGAGGGCTGAAATTGAATAGTGAGAAGCTCCTGGGGGTTGTCTAACTGAGGGCTAGGTGCTGGAATGATGACTAAGATGCATGCAAAATGCATGAAAACCCTAAAAGTGCATGCATGACTAAAAATATAAATGATCAAAATACTGGTGGGACTAGGATGGAGTACAGGAATATCCTAACATACTATAATCCAAGATATAATGATCATTTGTGTAGGTATTTTTGGCTTGTTGGGGTCCAAGATATAAATAGATCAATACCATACGATGCTAGCACCATACATGGGACTAGAGATTTTCACTCTATTCAAACAAAATCCTTCCAAAACGTGTTTGCATTTGACAGTAGAAAGCAATAATGCTTTTGTCATATTTGCACTGAAAATGTTGAATCTACAGAATTTTGTGAAAACATAACGAACAAATATGTAAAACATTGGAAACACACAGAGATTAGTCCTAAAGGAAAAATGCCACTAGCAAGGGTTACAAAAGAATTAGAATCAGAAGAAATAGCAATATCATCTGACGGCGACAGAATTTTAGATCTTGTTAAAGAAGGTAATGATATTACAACTGTTTTGTCGATTGTTCATTCTTGTCCATCACCTTATGTGTATATTAGTCAATTTAATTGATTTAAAAACCCTAACACCAATTGTAATTTGCACAAGGGATGTTTTCGCTGTGATTGCTACTATAGACAACAATGAAAATGTGAAGTATTATTTGATGCGATGCACTGAAGGAAAGATGAAGTTATTGGACGACTACAATGACAACGGAGATACATACGAGAGAGGATCCATCATTTTAAAAGACTATTTTTTTCAGCAGACCCATATGACTGAAAATTATGTCTACTTTCAGGATTATGAACTTGATGTTATATGTTGTCAATATAGTAATTTAGTATGTGCATCTTGTGAAAATCCTCACAGCAGATCTAAGAGATGATGTGTACCTCACAAGAGTAATTATGATTAAGCAGGAAAATAGAAGAAGAGTGAACAATACAGTATAATGAGCAACAGAATAATATGGTACAGTAGAACTCAGATAGAAGCAATAATACTTCACACACACTAATTAATTAATCATAGTATGGACAAATAAATAGTACAATGGTAGAGAGGATTCGAATGCCTATGGTGGCAATTCGAATTAGCCTCTCAGAGTGATCATAAGATCAATAGAGTGTCATCGGAGCACAACTAGGTGTCCTCATGATCATCGGAGCACAATTGGAAGTCTTCATCATCATCAGTGGAGTCATCAATGCTCAAGTAACTGTCAACCATTAGTCAAACTAACTCTGGTAGGTGTAACTAAGTGTAACTAAGTGTAACTGACTGTAACTAACTGACAACTAGACTGGTAGGTGAAGAAGGGTGAGTTGCTTACTAAAATCAAGGAAGAAGGGTGCATTAAGAAACTGGAGGGATGAAATTGAATAGTGAGAAGCTCCTGGGGGTTGTCTAACTGAGGGCTAGGTGCTGGAATGATGACTGAGATGCATGCAAACCCTAGAATGCATGCAAACCCTAAAAGTGCATACATGAGTGAAAATGTAAATGATCAAAATACTGGTGGGACTAGGATGGAGTATAGGAATATCCTAACACCCCCCCTTAATCCATCCTGGGCCCTGGTAACTAAGACCAAATGTCACCCAATACAATGAATAATAACAATCAATAAACCTAGGAAGTGGAAAAATTTCATGGGAAACATACCCCCTCCTCAAAAAATAGACTGTAAGGCACACATAAAAATAAATGCCCCAAACTCAAGCATGTGTGATGCTTGGTCTTATGTCTAGAGGTATCTTCTTCTTGGGAAGAAGTGGATCATGCTCAAAAAGCATGTGCTTGTACTTGCTCTTCAGATCGAATGTGATGAAAACAAATCCAATAGTATTAGAATGATCCTTGAACCTGTGATTCGAATCAGTTGAGGTAGGATCAAATTTTGGAATGTGCATATAGTCCTTTGTCTTCTCCTTCAAACCACCATGGGTGAGATTATGCCAAAAAGAACTATTACATGTTTTCTTGAAATCAAAATCAGATTTAAGACTTAAAAAACAGTTTCTTGAGATCTCCTTTGAACCAACAGGGGTGAGATCAAAACTATCGTATGCATGAGAAATTTTCCCAAGCAGTAATTGCTTAGAACCCAAATTAGATACAAGACTTGAATCATGGTTTCTTGAGATCTCCTTTGAACCATGAGAGGTGAGATCAAAACCAGTAGATGCATGACAAATTATCCCAAGCAAATGGCCATGGCCATATTCTTCAATGACTTTATGAAAGCATGAATTTATGATCATATAGTATTATAAAAGAGGAGATAGCTGGAGGGGAGCGAATGCATTGTCTTCAGTAGCTATTTTGACCTCTGAAATAATCATGTGATCATGATGCAAACCAACAGTCTCTAGTGCAAGAGAGAATTTAGGACCTTCTACAATATCTAGAGTGTGAGCTAGCACAGAAAGAGAAGAAAGTTTGAGCATGAGTGGATAATCTGCAAGTTATTTGTCAACAACTTCAATATGAGATGATACTGGTTCATGATCTAAGAGACCATCAAGAGGAGCAAATGCATCACTTTTCTTGCTTTCGAATGGGTTAGGACCAAGTCCTTCATTCTTTCTACCAAATTTTTCATCCAGGTGAGTCCATAACTCTTTTGGAGTTTCAATATAAATAATGATTGGGAGCAATATGTAATCTGGCATAGTAAGCTTTCATTCTTCCAATGTGCATGTCACCTTTATTCAACTAGTCAATCTTCTCTTCAAAGGATTCGAACTCTCTTTCAAAATAACAATCAAAGAGATCATGGCTCTTGAAATATGCTATTATTTTTGGTTTCCATTCATCATAGTTGAATAGAGAAAGATGAGTGATTTCTTCTAATTATGGATACATTGAAGCTATAGAAGACCTGTAAAAGCAATAGAGAATACTGCTGCAAAGATGCAGAAACTGCTGCAATTGCTGCACTCGAAATCTTAGTAATAACCTGCAAAAAACTCTCAAGAATGGAGATAAACAATACTCTCAACATGCTCTGATACCATGTGAAAATCCTCACAGCAGATCTAAGAGATGATGTGTACCTCATAAGAGTAATTATGATTAAGCAGGAAAATAGAAGGAGAGTGAACAATACAGTATAATGAGCAACATAATAATATGGTACAGTAGAACTCAAATAGAAGCAATAATATTTCACACACACTAATTAATTAATCATAGTATGGACAAATAAATAGTACAATGGTAGAGAGGATTCGAATGCCAAAGGTGGCAATTCAAATTAGCATCTCAGAGTGATCATAAGATCAACAGAGTGTCATCGGATCACAACTAGGTGTCCTCATGATCATCGGAGCACAACTAGAAGTCTTCATCATCATCAGTGGAGTCATCAATGCTCAAGTAACTGTCAACCATCAGTCAAACTAACTCTGGTAGGTGTAACTGACTGACAATTGGACTGGTAGGTGAAGAAGGACGAGTTGCTTCCTAAAATCAAGGAAGAAGGGCGCATTAAGCAACTGGAGGGTTGAAATTGAATAGTGAGAAGCTCTTGGGGGCTGTCTAACTGAGGAATAGGTGTTGGAATGATGATTGAGATGCATGCAAAACGCATGCAAACCCTAAAAGTGCATGCATGACTGAAAATGTAAATGATCAAAATACTAGTGGGACTAGGATGGAGTATAGGAATATCCTAACATACTATACTCCAAGATATAATGATCATTTGTGTAGGTATTTTTGGCTTGTTTGGGTCTAAGATATAAATAGATCAATACCATACGACGCTAGCACCATATATGGGACTAGAGATTTTCACTCTATTCAAACAAAATCCTTCCAAAACGTGTTGGCATTTGACAGTAGAAAGCAATAATGCTTTTGTCATATTTGCACTGAAAATGTTGAATCTACAAAAGTTTGTGAAAACATAACGAACAAATACGTAAAACATTGGAAACACACAGAGATTAATCCTAAAGGAAAAATGCCATTAGCAAACGTTACAGAAGAATTAGAATCAGAAGAAATAGCAATATCATCTGACAGCGACAGAATTTTAGATCTTGTTAGAGAAGGTAATGATCTTACAACTATTTTGTCGATTGTTCATTCTTGTCCATCACCTTATGTGCATATTAGTCAATTTAATTGATTTAAAAACCCTAATGCCAATTGTAATTTGCACAAGGGATGTTTTCGCTGTGATTGCACCTATAGACAACAATGAAAATGTGAAGTATTATTTGATGCGATGCACTGAAGGAAAGATGAAGTTATTGGAGGACTACAATGACAATGGATATACATACGAGAGAGGATCCATCATTTTAAAAGGCTAGTTTTTTCAGTAAACCCATATGACTGAAAATTATGTCTACTTTTAGGATTATGAACCTGATGTTATATGTTGTCAATATAGTAATTTAGTATGTGCATCTCGAATAAAATTGGTACAAGTTCCATCGAAATAACAATTAAAAACTAAAAAATGGAAACTGTCCAAATATGACCACGAACGGATAATTAAGGACAACATTCCATTATGATGTTTTTAACTATATCACAAATGAATCGATCGATGTTTTTCTCCATGTCCATGTCAAATGTTGTATGCAATATTTTTTTTCTTTGAACTATGTCTATGATCTTGAATGGAAACTAGAATAAGAGTTTAAATGATCGTATTTTAGAATGCTGAAATGAATTCGAAAATTATTTCGTAATGAAAAATTTAATGTCTAATTTCTTCTTAAATTCTATGTAAAGTACTTTATTCGGGTCCCCATATGTCTATTAGACCACTTAAGGGATGAGATAACGAATGTGGTTGTCCCCACACTCCGCCTCGAATCTTTACTTTTGACTGAAGTATGTACGTGAAGAATCACCAAGAAACCTGCTAAATTTTATCTGATCCATTTTATGCTTCTCTAATGTACTTAATCAATGAGAAATTATTATTCTTGATCCATTAGATGGGTTGATCCATTACTAGTTTTGTAATGGTCTAAACAATCCATATAAATATGATCCATGTGTTTATTAAAATATCACTTGTGTAAGTTCACATAGCTGAAATTATGGAAAATGAAGATAACGATCATTTGATTTTTAATCACACGTAAGGATTCCAGGATTGTGAAGCTTATGCTAAATTAGAGAAATGATTATTTACAACAAATTGATGAAAATTCATCAAATTGTTGTCTAAAATCATTTCTCTAATTTAGCATAAGCTTCACAATCCTGTAATCTTTTCTTATGATTAAAAAACAAAAAATCATTAAATCCCCATTTGCCATGATTTCAGCAGCATAAAATGTACTTGAACATTGAAAATATGAATCATTAGTTAAAAATTGAAAATATGAATCATTTATAAAAATTTCAATTGATCATTTATATGAAATTCAAGTTTTATGTTGAAACCAAGATTCTATATATCAAACAAACATTCTTTTTTAACATTCCTAACATTAGATTGAACCTATCAAAACTTCCTAACATTCATTTTTAACATTCCTAACATTCCTATAAAAATTCTTAACATTGCTATCAAAATTTGAGCCTAACATTTATTCTTAACATTCCTAACATTTCTATCAAAATTTCCTATCATATCAAAACTTACTAACATTCATTCAACTTAACATCCATTCTTATCATTTCTAACATTCATTCTTAACTTCCAAACATTCCTATCAAAACCTCCTAACATTCCTATCAAAATTTGAACTTAACATTCATTCTTAACATTCCTAACATTCTTATCAAAAGGCTTCCTAACATTCATTTTTAACATTCATTCTTAACATTCCAAACATTCCTATCAAAACTTCCTAATATTCCTATCAAAATTTGAACTTAACATTCATTCTTAACATTCCTATAAAAAATTCCCAACATTCGTTCTTAACATCCATTCTTAGCATTCCTAACATTCATTCTTAACATTCCTATCAAAACTTCCTAACATTCATTCCTAACATTCCTATCATTATTTACATCTCAACACTGAAACATACATACATAAATTTAATAATATATATATTCATAAATATGTAAAAACATATTATAAACATTTACCACACAAAATATGTAAGTTCAATGTACATGTGTATATAATCCAAAAAAAAACATGTATGAGCATGTGAGTTCAATGTACATATGTATAATCCAAAAATAAAGCTCCTCGATGTCCAAAACTACAATGTATATATCAACAAAAAAATAGCAATACAAATCATTATTTAAATGGAATTCCACAACTATACTCCACTAGGGTTTTCCCTTGGACTCGATCCAACCCGCAACATGGTTAAAAGCAAATTATGAATATCATAAATTATTTAAACAATTTTAAGCTAAATTCGAACATTAAAATATTAAACTTATATCAAAGAACAATTCAATTACCTCAAATTCTCTAAATGGAAGTCCACCAGTGTCATCCATTGGAGTCTTCCCTTTGCCTCGAATAGATCAAAGAGACCCCTCCACTGGAGTCTTCCCTTTGCCTCCAAGAGATGGAAGAGACCCAAGCTGCAACATGTATAAAAGTAATTTATGAATCTCATAAATTATTTAAACTATTTTAAACTAAATTCAAAAAATTAAAATATTATGTTCTTATATTTCAGAGAACAATTCAACTATGCACAAAATTACCTCGGTGCCAATATCCACATGCATCAAGGAACCCATATCTTGACCGCCAATTTCCATATGTTCTCTTCCCTAAAATTTAAATTTTGTTAATAAATAAAACATAGTGCAAGCAAAAAAAAACTAAAATTCAGTAATTAACTTAAAACCGAAACGAAAAATAAAATAAAATCATTAGTTCACAATAGATGAAAAATCATGAAAAAGGTTTGAATATAAAGAAACCTGCATGGATAAGTCTAATTAACAATAAGATACATAGTTAAATTAAAAAAAAAAGATAAAATATCTTTCAAACATAAATATAAATATGTAAATAATAAATATACCTCTCCAAGATTCGCTTCTATATTTTCAACATTTTCAACATTTTCACTAGTGGAGACTCGAAAATTATGTTCATTCATCATTCTAGAAAACTGCAACCAATAAACATTTATGTAATGTATTTATTAATATACATCAAAACAAGCATAATATCATACATAGATATTGTGTAACAAAAACTTCAATTTAAAATGAATAAAATAAATAAATAGATTGAAAATACACAAACCTCTCCTAAACTCAATGTGTCATTGGACAGAACATCCGAAGCTATATCATGACAAACCTTAACATAAGCCTTGAGATATTAAATGCTCATTCAATCTAACTCATCATTCGTTTTGTAAACAAAATTCTGTCGAATAGTGGCTCGAGCCCTCTCTCGACTCATTCCCACATCAACTCCTAAAAATGCCGAAGTTAAACCTTCAGCAACAACATGCCTTGCAATTGTCCCAAGTTCTGATGTTGGCTCAATCTCCGATTTGTAAGTCACAAACCTAGGTGGGCGAGATATGTGAGGTGGAGGTTGAAGAGTAGTGGGATCTCTAAGAGCACCTTTTCTATCATATATTTGGCCCTTTCCAACTCCGTAAAAGTTGGAATGAATATCAGTATAGTCTGGCTTCATACCCAAAAAAAACTTGGCATAAACAAGTCTGGAAAAATAATTAGAAACCTCATCATTCCATGGAAACTGACCATAGGATGCAAGGAACCGATCATATAAATGATTTGCAAGATGAGGGTGCTTAAAATATTGCACTTTCAATGCTTTTCGCATTAGGCCCTCTTTGAAGTTAAACATTCTGATGGCCTGTTCTTTGGTCACTCTCTCCTTCACAACATCCCACTTATCTGGACCCATCACTTGGGCCCTTCTTCTGCGCATCATGTCAGCAAAACCATCTGTTGTTGGTCCAAGATCCTCATATACCTAAATGAATTTTTGTAATGATACCAAAACCATCTCTATACTTTGTTTGTTCCTTGGAAGGAGATCTAAAGTAGAAAGATATTTTTGCAGCCTATCATAATGAGATTTACAACTTTCAAGGGTTGTTTGTGCAAGATCACTTTCCCATGGAAGCTCCGCAGATAAATGAGATGGATAAGTTGATATGGGTGTGCAACCCTCAGCTATTTCAACAAATTGCGTCGTGGCTCGACCTTCGTCACCCTGTGTAGGATGAAAAACCTCTTGGTGAACTTGCTCTGCACCCATGTCTGTCTCCCTTGCTCGATCTTCCTCCCTCTTTGCTTCAAATACTTTGTTTGTTCCTTGGAAGGAGATCCAAAGTAGAAAGATATTTTTGCAGCCTATCATAGTGAGATTTACAACTTTCAAGGGTTGTTTTTGCAAGATCACTTTCCCATGGAAGCTCCGCAGATAAATCAAATGGATAAGTTGATATGGGTGTGCAACCCTCAGCTATTTCAACAAATTGCATCGTGGCTCGACCTTCGTCACCCTGTGTAGGATGAAAAACCTCTTGGTGACCTTGCTCTGCACCCATGTCTGTCTCCCTTGCTCGATCTTCCTCCCTCTTTGCTTCAAATACAAACAAAGTTATGTGTAAACATGTACAAACTACGTACACACAAAAATACAATTTATACATGTATTAAAAGATTGATGTTCATACTAACAGAAGGTCGAGATCGACTTTCTCCCATAGAAGATGAAGGGGAACCATCTATACTCCTATCGCCTTGTCGATGATCGACTGAATGTTAATTGTACAATAAGCTTGAATTGCAAGGTGAAGTAGACAATCTTCGATTGTCAAATGGGACGCCAACTCCTGAAGAATGTGATGACCTCCTACGCTTTTGACTCGAAGACTGATCTCTTTCCATTTGATATGATATCTACACTTACACAACTATCAACTCAAAACATATACAAATTATACATGTTAATTCTACGAATTCTAAGACCTAGCTGCTAAAGAAACTAAGTTCTTTAATAAGGACCTAAATATACCTAATATCATCTAATAGTTTTTAAAATGAGTATAGATAATATTGTTGGATGTATGAGGAATTAATGGGCCAAATTTTAAGTGTTCTTGATGTTTTAAATGAATGGAACAAATATGTTTAAATATTAAGTGAAAGTTACATTTCTTTATGTCAAGGAATCAGTTCATGAACTTGTTAAATCTTAATTTAAATTGTAAATTAATAACTTATTAGATATTTGAATAATTTAAACAAAAATTATATCTACTTATATTTTTATTATTCCATAGAATCATAAAAAATTGTTCTCGATTTGAAACTCATACCTTTTTACTTTTAAAAGGTCCTATTTTTCCATGAACACAGAAGCAAAAAGCTCTAAACACAATGAGGGCTTGTACTGTACAATATATTTTTATTAAGTGATTGAATGAAGTAAACCACTTACAATACCATTTTTTTCAAAATATTAAATGTTTTCTACATACGTATACATATCATCATCAAACAAAACTGTTCATGAGGATAACAAGTATTCAACCTAGCAATGGTGACGATTCATGGTATTACGTTTCTCGAGTTTGCCATGTTGCAAACACAAGAAAACATAATACCATGAATCGTCACCATTGCCTGGTAAAAAATCAAGACCATCATTTTCCCTCAATTAGTTTCTCAATTCATGAAATCTAGTTCATTAACTCTAGAGTATAATGTTAATTTGTTTTTTAAAATATAAATTATCGTATTAAATATAATTTGGTATCCCAACTCAATTCTATATCTTGAACTCAAAGGAGTTGGATTAGTGTCAACTCAGTGTGAACTCAATGCTAGGTGGACTAATATCATTGGATCATTGTTAATGTGGAAAAATTATTAGTGATTCTCATGTTTCCATATATCTGTGGCATAATACTCTCATGTTTTGATATCAATACCTCTTAACAAGGATTCCCTAAATACATAAAACTGGACACTTGCATGTGTTGATTCTATAAGATAGGATATAAATAAAAGAGTTTATTGCCTTGCTTAAAGCTTTTATTTTCTGTCTTGTTTACCTGAATATCTTATGATAAATCTTGTTTCAGTTGTTTTCAAATTACAGCTCTAGTGTACAAATATAAACATTGAATTATCTCAAGGTGCTTTGTTTTCAACTTTTTCACTAGACAAGGCTCTAATTGTATGATCAAGGTTGTTGGAACTATGGGGAAATTACATGAAGTTGGTTAATGGCAAAGATAATAATATTGTTAAGGAAAAGTACATAATAGTATGCTGTTCTCAGTTTTCCTGTAGCTTGCTGCTCATATTTTCATCTTAAAGTTGTTTGTGTTCGTAGATCTAACATTCAAAGTCTATTGTTTTGATAAGAGTTTGAAGGTTTCAGTTTCCCAACTGTTAGGTTTAAGTTTTTTGACTACAGATCTTCCTACCATGCACTAAAATTTAACTCTGTCCACGTGGACAGAGTTCATGAACTCTATCCATGTAGACAGATTTCACAAGATCATGTAGAGTAACTACTTAGTTAGATTCACAGTGTTTATTGGTTACTACTTAGTTACAGTACAAGCAATGCAAAATGAGAGGTCTTCTTTAAAATTCTACTAGTTTGCAATGATAGTGGTTTAATTGGATAAATAATTAAAACCTCTTTTTTTATAACTACTTACTATTGGTTCCATTGACTTTAATAGCTCATAAATTAGACCTCTAATAAAGACTATTATGATTACGACAATGATTAAAATTTACCATAATATATGATAGTTCAAGGCTTACTCATATATATGGGATACTATAGCTATAACATAACACACTAAAAAATGGTAATCATAAGTTACACATGATGATGTGACTGAACAGATAAAGCTATTGTAATTCAATTCAATAAGCAGTAGAGTTCATGATGGGCAGAGTTCATGAACTCTGTCCATGTGGACAGATTTCATGAACTATTCCCACATGGATAGAGTTCATGAACTCTTTCCATGTGGGTAGAGTTCATGGATCATGAATAGAGTTCATGAACTCTGTCCATGTGGGCAGAGTTCATGGATCATGGACAGAGTTCATGAACTCTGCCAATCTAGGCAAAGTTCAACACTCACCAACTGAAAAAACCATTTATCAAAAACTAAATTGACATCTTAATTGAGTTCAACAAATTAGAAGGCATATAGATGAAAGACACCGATGAAACCGAACTCCAGAAATCGGAAGCAAAACAAATCCTAGCACCAAAAAAACAAAACAGCACCTTCCAAACATGTAAAATAATTAGAAATAGAATTGCACCGAAAATATAAAAATTAACAAAAGGAAAACAAAAAAATAATTAAATAAATTACCTTCAGTTGACGTTGTCCAACTCCATGAACTACTAGACTCCACACCACACCAATTTTGTGATCCACGTCAAAATAGGTGACAGAACGACGTTGACATGGGCGACAGAACAAGGCCGAGAGGAGGCCAAAAGCGGCAATAAAACTAGGCCAAAAGGAGGTCGAGAGCAGCGACGAAACCTGGATGAAAGGAGGCCAAAAAGAGGCCGAATGGAGTGATGAAACAACGCTGAGAGCAGGCCAAGAGGAGGATGAGAGGAGGCCGAAAGGGCAACCAGAACCAAGCTGAAAGGGCCAACAGAGCCAGGCTGGAAGGGTGGAAGTTCTCCACGACAGGGTAGGCTGATAGGATGGTAGATCTCCATGATGAGAGGAGGCCATTAAGGTGGTGGATCTCCACGTTGGGAGGGTGGCAGAACTCCATAGGGATGATAGGCAGAAACAAATACTGGGGCGACACGCCAACTACCAGAGGAAAATGACGGGGTCCGGGAGGGTCCAGCAGCGGCTGGCGGGGAACAACCAACTGCACAGAGGAAAATGACAAGTGTGGGGCGCAACCAACCTTTTATGCCGAATAATTGTTCGGCCGAATAATTGTTTGGCCAAACAATTATTCAGCCGAATAAACATAGAACCACGGTGCAAAATTACTGGTTGGCTATGCCTTTGCACATATTTCGAGGTCTCCTTCAATCCAAACGGTTCTCTGTTAAACGTTATTCGACCAAATAATGTATATATTATTTGGCCGAATATCTATAGTTATTCAATGGAATAACAAACATTATTCAACCGAATAACTATAGTTATTCGACCGAATAGCTTTCGCCATGTTGCTTGAACACTCAATTCTCATGGAAGTGTTACCCAGCATCGCGTTTTCACCCATAATGTTAAACCTTTGATGAAAAACAAGAAGGAGACCACGACATTACCTGCATAAGAAAATCTCGTATCATGACTGAACACTTATGCAACATTCGAGCCACTCGGCATAAACAATGGAGTCACACGATCCACAATCAAATGCAGTAAGTTTTAGATCGGTAATGGATGGGCTCATATAGCCTACTGGTAAAAACAAACGAAAGCTACAGGTCTTGACATTGAACCCTGGGAGCACTATCTTGCAAACCCTAAGAAACCGAGGGCTTGTCGGCCTCTCCACCCTCAGTCACTGCAAAATGAATGCTCCAGGTTATGCTTCATTGAGTTATTGCATAGTGTAGTTAGGGTTTTACACATTAACCAAAACCTTCACGTGGAGACCTGGCACGGTGGATGCCAACGGACATTCCACCAAAACGCTTTTAATGAACTTTAATTGCCATAGCTACCACTTATGAGTGCCTTCCAACACATAATCCACTAAGACATTCGTTATGGTTTTCACCATTTTTTCGATGTATAGTATGTTAGGCCTATAAACAAACTCATTTTATATAGTTTCTTTTTGGAGTAATGCGAATAGCCCATATAGTATGTTAAGCATATAGTTGAATTTTATAGTGTATAGTTCTCAACTCTTGGTAAATCAAAGATGCCATACTAAACATAATGCATAAGGTTTGTGCATATGGTTTATAAATATCAAAAGATAACATAGATGCATAAGAATCACAACTGATAGCATTAGTGCATGAGCTTAAGTTATGACTATTCTTAACACATAAGTGGATACATGGTGTAACTCCTAGTGTAGGGTTCTGTGGCCTAGATCATTGTAATCAAAGTTCAATACATTAAGCGATAACTTATTACAAATCAAGTATAATTGTAAGACCTCCAACCGGGTCTCCTTTAACTTTTATATACAGTCATACATTTTGTCTAAATTTCCTGTTTTCTATTTCTGTTTCTGTTTCTGTTTGAGGGTTTGTGTTAAATTTCAGGTCTGTACTGTTTCACCTACTTCTAACCATTTATGTTTGTGCAGGTGTAACAACTAATACATGCATATTAAATCACAAATTTACCATCTATTAATAAATTGATAAAATGATAACAGGGTTAGAATTTGCTTAGTATACCTTTAGGAGAAATACCTGTAGGTAGCTTGCAGATCCCTTTTTTTTGTTGCTGTCCTTGTTGCTGCTTCTCCTTGCCTTTCCTGCAGTCAAAAGCCTTTCCCCACAGTTCTGAAACTCAACCAACCGAACCAGTTTTGCCACCCTGCCAACTGGTGAGGTCTCGCCGACCACCCCGCTCCAAAGGTACCCCTTTGGACCCCCGAGCCCAAACCGAGTACAAGCCAACCCGTTATATCCCTTTAGAAAACCTCCAGCACAAACCCCCTTTCAGTCCCTTTCAGCTCTGCTCTAAAATTTCTATATCTGCTCTCCCAAAACTTCCTCCAAAATAACTCATGTAAAAGATCATCCCCTCTTCTCCCTTTCTTCTCCATCTTATCCCCCGTTTGCTCTCCGACTCAATGCTCCCCATTACTACCCTTATCCCCTCCATTCAATTCTAGCTAAGATGGCAGTCCCCCTTTTCTCCCTCGAGACATGTCCACATTTATTGATACCATCAATACATTAATTAATTAATTAATTAATTAATTTATAAATGAGTTATAAATATTATCCCTTTCTTTTATGCAAACACCGTATGTAAAAGTCAACTAAATTATTAATGTGGTTCCACCGCCTTTGTCTTTTCAAGTGGTCATAATTACAATTTAACTAATATTTTAATTTATTAAGTAAAATATAATACAATTATAAACTTGGATAAAAAATGGCATAAGGTAATGTCTTCCTTAATTAATCCATAATTAATTTAGAAGTACTTTATAATTAATTCATAATTAATTTAGAACTAATGCATAATTAATTCAAAATTAATTCGTAATTAATTCATAACTAATTCACAATTAATTTAGAACTAATTCATAAGTAATTTATAATTAATTCGTGATTAATTCATAATTAATTCACAATTAGTTTATAAATAATTCATAATTATAATTAATTCATAATTGATTAACTTATAATTGTTTTATCGTTTTCATGAACAATTCCCAAGTGTGTACCCGACACTTGTTTATCAATTTCATATTACATCTATTCGTAAATTATCCTATGTTCCAACTAGCTTCTGCACAGTCATCATAAAATTTAATAGATATAAATTAATTATTATCCATACAGTTTAATTAATTATCTAGCCGTGCAATTAATATTAACTTATCAATTTAATACTACTTTAATTAACATTACCATAATCATTTAACGTGTTAACCCTTAGTCATTACTAATCAAACTCATTAACATTTAATTAAGCGTTACTAACCAATTGCATTATTTACTATTAATTTAACCGTAACTTGTTTGTTAATCATTAATGTACAGTAATTAATTATTAAGCGACACTAATTAACATTATTACTTAGCAATATTTCACGCAATTCATAAATATGTAGGCAAGTTATGTAAGCGTAGCTACTGCTTACATACCTCGCGTAAGTACACTAACAGTAATAACTCACACACGTCAATCATAATCATGAAATTTACTGTTTACTGACACATGTTTTAGCATAGTTTGCAAGGTACAGTTCTTTAACTAACTGAAATCTTATTAGTTACGACAATTCATACCTTTCTAAGTTACGACACATACTCAAGTAAGGGTTTTACACACCTATAGTTAGATCTTGTTTTCACCCCGACTTCACGCTACACCTATTTACCTACATCATCACTAACTTCCACATCCTATCCTGTCCTCTGCTGGACTACCCTGGAATGTCAAGTCATGACCGGTTCCAGCTAGAACCCGTAAGCGGAAGTGTCGACTACATCGACCAGCTTCCCCAGCAGGCAACCACCAGTCATCATCACACACCTTGGGGAGCGCGCCGTAGCACAGCCCTCCCATGACTCTGGGTTTCGGGGATAAACGGTGGGTAAAGCCTCCACCCCCCTAATGGAACAAGGGATTATGTCTACTCGACATAACAACAGCGTTGCACTTGTACTCGGTCTGTCATCGTATAACCGATCTGGGCGGTTGAGTTTCCTGAAACCCTACCCCACCCATGTCATAACATACATCATAATAAACAACATAATAACCATACGAAAGTAAATAATGCATCACTCGCATACCATTTTATCTTTCAAAGTCCGTGTCCCCGAGGCCCTCTCACCTCGTAGGATCCAGCCATCACTTAGCCATTTCAACCTGTAAGTCAGTACTCGACATACAATATAGAATATCGTGCATAAATCCTCGATATGTACACACATATATTTCATCATATCATAACGACAATAAACTCATTCATTCGCCATGCACCTGGCATAACATTCATTATCTCAACATATAACTGTAACGGTATCCACGTACCCATCATTTAGTAAATTTCCATATATTGACATAATTAACACATGATACATATCTAAACATGACTACTGATCATTATACTATCGTCACGCACACACATATATATATATCGGCAAAATAATAGAACCATATGTCCACAGTGTCGTCAACCGACGAGGTCTCACAGTCAAATAAATACAACATATAATAGTAGTTCAGGTAGTAATGTCAAAACGGGGTGTTACATACACCCACCCTTCAGGAAACTTCGTCCCGAAGTTATGATCAAAATAGTGTGGGATAATCACGACGCATAGTCTCTGCGTCCTCCCAGGTAGCAGAACCTGGGCTATATCGGTCCCACTGGACCTTAACTTGGTCCACCAAACGGTGCCTCAACTGTTTAACCCTGCGGTCCAATATAAGTAATGGTTCGACCCTGATGGTTCCCTCGTCCGAAACCTGCAGTTCCTTCCAATTTATTTTATGTGACTCATCAGCTACATAATGTCGTAAAACAGATACATGAAAAACATTATGAGTTTTGTGCAAATGGGGTGGCAGCGCAAGACGATACGCGACGGGTCCAACCTTTTCTAAAATTTCA
Source organism: Larix kaempferi (assembly GCA_027924585.1). Taxonomy (NCBI): domain Eukaryota; kingdom Viridiplantae; phylum Streptophyta; class Pinopsida; order Pinales; family Pinaceae; genus Larix; species Larix kaempferi. The sequence continues at coordinate 13,447,403 of BSBM01000502.1, read as the reverse complement.
AAGGGTCCTATAAATCGTGGCGACAACTTTGTCCCTTTCCCAAACCTGATGGTACTTTTGCTAGGCCTGATGCGGACGAACACTGCATCACCAACCTTATAGCTTCGGTCAACCCTATGCGCATCGGCATAACTCTTCTGTCTATCCTGTGCTTCCTTTAACCGCTGCCTGATCTGAACAACCTGTTCTTCCATCTCCTGAATCAACTCAGGTCCTATAATTACTCGATCCTCTAACCTTTCCCAACTCAATGGTGTCCTGCATGGCCTTCCATATAAAGCTTCATATGGAGGCATCCCAATTGAACTATGGTAACTGTTGTTGTAAGCAAACTCTACCAAAGGTAAGTGCTTTTCCCAATGAGTTTGTTGATCCATGACATACATTCTAAGCATGTCCTCCATCACCTGATTCACTCTTTCTGTTTGCCCATCTGTCTCTGGATGGTAAGCAGTGCTTAGGTTCAACTGAGTACCCAACGCTGACTGCAAACTCGTCCAAAACCTGGATGTAAACCTGGAATCTCTATCCGATATAATCTTCTTGGGAAACCCATGGAGACGAACAACTTCATTTATGAATACACGTGTTACATCCGTGACATCATAGATCTCCTTAACTGGAATGAAGTGAGCAGTTTTGGTCAGTTTGTCAACGATGACCATAATGGCATCATGCCTATGAGAGGTAAGAGGAAATCCCACCACGAAGTCCATGGAGATAACCTCCCACTTCGACATAGGAATGTCATGTGGCTGCAACAGACCTGCCGGGTGGTGATGATCAGCTTTTACCTGCTGACACTCAAGGCACCTAGCGACGAATTTGACCACGTCGCTTTTCATCCCTGCCCAAAAGAAGAGTCGCTTCATGTCTGCATACATCTTCTTTACACCCGGGTGTGCACAATACACTGCTCTGTGGGCTTCCCTAAGGATAGTCTCTCTAATATCTCCCTCCTCAGGAATATACATCCTCCCTTGATACCGTAACAAACCATCGGCCTCCAACTCATAGCCTTCAAACTTTGGTCCCACCGGTTTCCCATTCTGGAGTGCCGCTGTGACCTTTAGGTACCAACTATCCCCGAGTAGCTGCCCTAAAATCCTTTCCCTCAAATCTACCTTCAGAGGTATAAGAGAGAAAAGTCTTGGTTTTCTACTTAAGGCATCCGCTACCACATTCTCCTTCCCCTTGATGTAGGAAATCCCAAAATCATACTCGCTCATGAATTCACTCCATCGCCTTTGCCTAGCATTTAGGTCTCTCTGAGTGAATATATACCTTAAGCTTTGGTGATCAGACTTGAGTTCAAAGCTTCGTCCAACAAGGTAATGTCTCCACAGCTTCAAAGCTAACATCACTGCAGCTAACTCTAGGTCATGAGTAGGGTAATTCTCTTCATGTGTTTTTAGCTTCCTCGACGCATAAGCTATTACCCCACCTTCCTGCATCAACACTGCACCCAAACCTTGCCTTGAAGCATCGGTGCAAACTGTGAATTCCTTCTCCATATCCGGAACCCGTAGAATTGGTGCACTCGTCAATAGTCTTTTCAGCTCGGCGAATGCGGCATCACATTCATCTGTCCATTCGTACCTAGTGCCCTTTCGCTGTAGGGTAGTTATGGGTTTTGCTATTTTTGAGAAACCCTCAACAAACCTTCTATAATACCCGGCTAACCCCATGAAGCTCCTTACTTCATGCGCATTCCTTGGCACGGGCCATTCCATTATGGCCTTTACCTTCTCAGGGTCCACAGAAATTCCCTCACCGGAAATTATATGCCCTAGGTAATGGATCTCCTTCTGATAGAACGAACATTTGGACAACTTACCATACAACTGATGCTCCCTTAAGCATGACAACACTATTCGCAAGTGTTCCACGTGCTCCTGTTCATTCTTGGAGTAGATGAGAATGTCGTCCAAGAAGACTTGCACAAACTGATCTAAGTATTTTCGGAACACACTATTCATGAGACTCATGAATACGGCTGGGGCATTGGTCAAACCGAAGGGTACCACCACAAACTCATAGTGCCCAAACCTCGTTCGAAAAGCAGTCTTAGGTATATCACCTTCCTTAATCCGTAGCTGGTGGTAACCTGATCGTAAGTCGATTTTTGAGAAGACTGTCGCCCCTTTCATTTGATCAAAGAGATCATCAATTCCAGGTATCGGGTACCTATTCTTCACGGTGGCTCTATTCAAATCTCGGTAATCAATGCAAAGACGCAAGGAACCATCCTTCTTCTTCACAAAGATTACTGGCGCACCCCACGGTGAAATACTTGGTCTGATGAACCCTAGATCTAGCAGTTCCTTCAACTGCATTTGCAACTCACAAAGTTCTGGGGCCGTCATCCTGTAAGGTGTCTTTGATGTTGGCTCTGAACCGGGTTTTACCTCAATGGTAAAATCAAGTTCCCTTTTAGGAGGTAACCCAGGTAATTCCTTTGGGAATACATCACTGAACTCGGCTAACACTGGATAGTCATCAAAGGAGGGTCCCTTCTCATTGTTTACTGCTTCAACAATGTACAACTGGCATCCTTGTCGCATACATCGCTTTACGTTCATCGTTGATATGAAACGTAGGGACACCTTCCGTTTGATACCCTGGATCTTGATGGCCTCTCCGTTGTCATTAATGCAAAGAACTTTCTTCCCATAACAGTCCAAGAAAGCTCGATGTTCCTCAAGCCAATTCATACCTATGATGAGATCATAAGTTCCGAGGGTGGTGACGTACACTTTGACTTGTGTAACACACACCCCGAGATCCACTACACACTTATCGACACTAGGTCCTACTGCTTGCTTTACCCCTGAAGCCATTTCGACTAAGCTGAAATCGTCATGCTCATAGGCTGCCAACCCACATTTGTCTAATGCATATGGAGAAATGAAACTATCAGTAGCACCAGGATCAAACAAGATTCTAAGCTTGACATTATTGACCGTACCTGATGATTCGACCACAGTGGATTGGTGCTCTGCTTGATGGTTGTTTACTGCAGCCGAGATCTGATGCCTACTACCCCCACTCCCCATTGGATCTTTTCCTTCTCGTTGCACTGTACCGGATCGTAATTCGGGACAGTCACGCTGGTAATGTGGACCTCCACATCCCCAACAAGCAACCTGTAATGGAGCGGGCGAGATAACCTGCTCAGACCTCTGAGAGGGGTTCCTCCCCCTAGGACCCCTTCCTCTACCAGCTGTTCCTCTGAAATTCCTCGCACCCTGGTGAGTCCCTGTGGCCGACTGGGGCACCGCCCTAGTTGCCACTGATCTGTCAACCGCTGCGACTCTTGGTGTGCTCCTGTTCCCGTAGGGAGGTGGCCTCGCATATCCTCCCCGAGGGTAGCTTCGAGGGGCCTTCCCCACAAACCCTGACTGCTGAGAGTTGAAGGACCTGATGGGCTTTGCACCCAACATCTCCTCAGTGTAACGAGCACAATCTACTGCTTCGGCGACCGAAGTCGGTTTCCACATCCGTACCTGAGCCCTGATCTTGGCATTGAGCCCATACACAAAGCGCTCAACTTGGCGTTCGTCATTGTCCAAGTAAGGGACGTACTTCACTAACTCCATGAACCTCTCTTCATACTCCTCCACTGATAGATGCCTTTGTACCAAGGCATGAAGAGCCCCTGCCTGTTCTTCCTGGTAGGATGCGGGTAGGTACTTCCCCTTGAATTTTTCCACAAACAGTTCCCATGGAACCGTGTCTGGTGTAAGGTGTAGCTGCCTTTCTTGGTTTCCCCACCAGTTCAGAGCAGCCCCCTTTAGCTGAAATATGGCCAGCTTGGACTTGGACGTGGAGGTGTACTCCTGCAAGGTTAAGCACCTGGTCATCTCTTCCAACCACGACTCTGCTCGTATCCCTGATCGACCCCCTGAAAATTCTGGAAGCCTTATCTTCTGAAGCTCCCTCTTGATATCCTGATGCGGAGTTCTTGGTACCGTATTCGCTTCTACCACAGGAACTTCCTCCCTTAGTGGAGGGGCCTCCACCTCTACCTCCGAGGTAGTACTTCCTCTCTGTGCTAGTCCCCTGAGTGTTTCGTTTATGGCTTCCAACGAGCGCAGTATAAGAATGGTCTCTGGCGATGGTGCCGGCACATTCGGTTCAGGTAATGCCGTCGCCTGACCTCGCCCCCGACCCGCTCGAGTTCTTACCATGATTATTCCTGCTCATGGAATAATAGGATAATTAGCACACAATGACATCATGACTAATTTACTATCAATCTCAACAATTAATTCAAAAGTGCGTCATGACTAATTTTACGAGTGTTTTACTTTAAGAGCTATAGTTCAGTACGTTTCGATCAGGCCATCTTGAGGCCACCCGGTACTAGACATACTGCAACAGTTCTACGTAGGTTTAGGTATTGGGTTCCACACAATCCTCATCGGGTCGCCATCAATTCCTCACGATATTTAATTAAGGTTTATTGCCTCGGTCTCATTAATAATTAAATAAAAACATAACCTAAGTTTTAAGTTTAATGTCGTTTTTAGCAAACAATTTGGTCATGGGGTAAAACAGTGTCCTAGCGATCAGCTCGTCATGCTGGTCAACGTGGTGTCTTGTTTTCGAGATTCAGGGTCTGTCTTGCCCCTTCGGCCTTAAGTCGAAGTCTCGGCAAGGAACTCCTCAAACAAAAGATAGGGTCATTAATATTAATACCAACTTACCATTAATGTTATCTAACGGTTATGCATTTAATTTAAATTGATCATTAATATTTATTCCCTCGTCACCTCCATTTAACATTAAGTGTAACATTGTATTTAACATTTAACATTACATTAATTAATTAATTTAATAAATTTGAATTTATAATGATTTGACCATATTCATCTTTAACCAATCTTAACAATTAATGTACATTTTAAAATAACTAATATACATCATACCAATTACATTATAATTAACTTAACTTAATTAATTTAAAAAATGATTATTAATTGGTAATTGGCATTAGCAACACTGAACTTAATCAATTATCCTATATTTAGTAGATATATATAAAATGATATATATATTAAATAATAATAGTGAAAAAAAAACATGAACATATTACCATGACGATTTTGTTATATATAAATTAATTAAGTATTTAACATAAACAAAATTAATATTTCAAATATTTTAAACATAGCAATGTATATTTTCTTTTTTTTGTAAATAATTTATATATTATATTATTTTTTTTTTGTATTTATTATATAATAAAATATTATAATATAACATATAACAAAATATTTCATTCTATATATATGAAAAAAAAATATATAATAATGAAATAAGGATAAAAATCCTAAGACCATGCGGACTCCTCGCTCTATCCACCGCCATGCAAACGAAAAGGTGTAACTGAAGGCCACGTGGCCTCTCCACGCTGCCACCGCCATGCCAAAGAGGGAAAGCCCTAAATAGGTCAATTTCCAAGACTCTCCGTCATTTTGCCCTTTTCCCACGGAACTTTGAGCTCTGCAACATCATGCGAGCTTGTCTAGGGTTTTTTTTTTTTTTTTTCACGGAAGAAGCTCCGCCACGCCATGGCAGAAGCACCATCACCAGCCGGAGGAGGAGGCAGGGGTTACTGGTTTCAACGCAGCTCTTCCGGAGGAGGCAGGGGTTACTGGTTTCAACGCAGCTCTTTCAAGCCGCACTGTATGCCCTGTCACCCCCAGGTCGTTCAAAGCCCTCAGATGTTGTTTCTGTCGCACCCTACTACTCGTCTTATCCATAACAGCTTGTGTTGCAGCTATCCATCGCGCGGTTCCTAGCTGCTCTCCGCCCCACCCACGGCCACACAGACCCAGCTCTCTCTTCAGGCACCGAGCCGCGGGTCTCCCCTTCAGCTCGCGCCATGTTTCTTCCCGCGCAGAGGCTGGTCTGCAGGCTTCTCCCCTTCGCCGAGGTGGTGGCTCTCCCTCTCGGCACGGATCTGCGTTGGCAGGCCCTTGGCCTTCACGGCCTTGAAATACCGCGACAGTCCCTCCTAGACAGTGCGTTCAAGGTGGAGGCCAGGGTTTGGCGAATGCATACTGCTGTGCAATGGCGAGGTCGTATCGTGGGCTCGATTTCGTTGGGTTTGAGAGCTGCGGTCACGAGGTCGGTTCTAAGTGGTGGGAACGTTGGGAGAGCGTCGGACTGAAGGTCGCGTGTTCGATCCAGCGTGTTCGATCTATGCTCATCCCATTCGACCTCGAATCCTGCGATAGCTGCGATAGCCCTACCAGCGAAGGCGTAGGGTTTTCTAGGTGGGGGTCGTGGTTCTCTTGCTGCGGTCTCAGGCTCGATTCCTGAGTGAAGTTCGGCTTCAACAAATTTTAAGTGCTGCGGTTCTTCCATTCAAAGATCACGGTTTCGAATCCCGCAGAGGGTATCTTGGCTTCCAACCCAAATTTTTTTTTTTTTTCGTATCTACAATGAGTCCTGGTTCAAATTTTATGGTAATTCCAAAAAAAAAAATTTGTTTTGTTTTTTTTTTGTTCCATATTTTTTGTTCAATATATATATATATATATATATATAAATTTAAATCTTTCTATTTTATAAAAGAATTTTGTTTTCAAATTTTAAAATTTAAATCTTTCTATTTTATAAAAGAATTTTGTTTTCAATTTTTTTTTTTTTTAAAGATTCATATATAGATATATATATTTTTTCTGAGTATAAGATGAGTGTTTGCTGGTGGGTGAAGAGCAAGAGATTTATTTAATACAATCTCGCAACTCAAACGAGCTGCTGGGCATACATGAGAAAAAGCATAAGCATAGACCCCCAAAAGTCCAGAGCTACACAGAGAGGCTACTCCTTAATCGCTTTCACCTTTTATGAATCCATCTTCAAATTTCATTTTTTTTTTTGAAATTATATATATGTCAAGTATATATTTATTTTGTTATATATAGTTGTTATGCACTATTATTTATGAAATATGTTCCTCTCTTCTTTTTTTTTTTTTCCCTTTTTTTTGCTTTGGTTTATAGGTTTATATATATAATAAACAAATAGCTATATGTTCCTTCAAAAAAAATTTATTTAGAAACCTTTATTTATATATATATGTATTTTTTTTATATATAAGAAATTCTGGTTTAAAATTTTCTCTCTATATATATTTTCATAAATTGCAGCAATAAGATAATATGAATATTATTATTTAATTTTTATGATTTTTTTTTTTTTTACTGTTTTTTTTTTTTTCTAACTCTTTTCCTTTTGTTGTGCAGGTTTAAAGTTTTGTTGTGCAGGTTTAAAGCTTCTGCCACAGTATATAACTATACTGGCAGTAATTTCTTAAGGCTTTCCTTGTTTTCACACAGTTTCAATTTCTGTTTTTATTTCATGTTTCATATTGGTCTTAAACTTCTACAACAAGCTTTTACAGCTTCTGTAATGAGCCCTCTGGTTCCAGATTTGGAACCATGGCTCTGATACCATATGTAAGACCTCCAACCGGGTCTCCTTTAACTTTTATATACAGTCATACATTTTGTCTAAATTTCCTGTTTTCTATTTCTGTTTCTGTTTCTGTTTGAGGGTTTGTGTTAAATTTCAGGTCTGTACTGTTTCACCTACTTCTAACCATTTATGTTTGTGCAGGTGTAACAACTAATACATGCATATTAAATCACAAATTTACCATCTATTAATAAATTGATAAAATGATAACAGGGTTAGAATTTGCTTAGTATACCTTTAGGAGAAATACCTGTAGGTAGCTTGCAGATCCCTTTTTTTTTGTTGCTGTCCTTGTTGCTGCTTCTCCTTGCCTTTCCTGCAGTCAAAAGCCTTTCCCCACAGTTCTGAAACTCAACCAACCGAACCAGTTTTGCCACCCTGCCAACTGGTGAGGTCTCGCCGACCACCCCGCTCCAAAGGTACCCCTTTGGACCCCCGAGCCCAAACCGAGTACAAGCCAACCCGTTATATCCCTTTAGAAAACCTCCAGCACAAACCCCCTTTCAGTCCCTTTCAGCTCTGCTCTAAAATTTCTATATCTGCTCTCCCAAAACTTCCTCCAAAATAACTCATGTAAAAGATCATCCCCTCTTCTCCCTTTCTTCTCCATCTTATCCCCCGTTTGCTCTCCGACTCAATGCTCCCCATTACTACCCTTATCCCCTCCATTCAATTCTAGCTAAGATGGCAGTCCCCCTTTTCTCCCTCGAGACATGTCCACATTTATTGATACCATCAATACATTAATTAATTAATTAATTAATTAATTTATAAATGAGTTATAAATATTATCCCTTTCTTTTATGCAAACACCGTATGTAAAAGTCAACTAAATTATTAATGTGGTTCCACCGCCTTTGTCTTTTCAAGTGGTCATAATTACAATTTAACTAATATTTTAATTTATTAAGTAAAATATAATATAATTATAAACTTGGATAAAAAATGGCATAAGGTAATGTCTTCCTTAATTAATCCATAATTAATTTAGAAGTACTTTATAATTAATTCATAATTAATTTAGAACTAATGCATAATTAATTCAAAATTAATTCGTAATTAATTCATAACTAATTCACAATTAATTTAGAACTAATTCATAAGTAATTTATAATTAATTCGTGATTAATTCATAATTAATTCACAATTAGTTTATAAATAATTCATAATTATAATTAATTCATAATTGATTAACTTATAATTGTTTTATCGTTTTCATGAACAATTCCCAAGTGTGTACCCGACACTTGTTTATCAATTTCATATTACATCTATTCGTAAATTATCCTATGTTCCAACTAGCTTCTGCACGGTCATCATAAAATTTAATAGATATAAATTAATTATTATCCATACAGTTTAATTAATTATCTAGCCGTGCAATTAATATTAACTTATCAATTTAATACTACTTTAATTAACATTACCATAATCATTTAACGTGTTAACCCTTAGTCATTACTAATCAAACTCATTAACATTTAATTAAGCGTTACTAACCAATTGCATTATTTACTATTAATTTAACCGTAACTTGTTTGTTAATCATTAATGTACAGTAATTAATTATTAAGCGACACTAATTAACATTATTACTTAGCAATATTTCACGCAATTCATAAATATGTAGGCAAGTTATGTAAGCGTAGCTACTGCTTACATACCTCGCGTAAGTACACTAACAGTAATAACTCACACACGTCAATCATAATCATGAAATTTACTGTTTACTGACACATGTTTTAGCATAGTTTGCAAGGTACAGTTCTTTAACTAACTGAAATCTTATTAGTTACGACAATTCATACCTTTCTAAGTTACGACACATACTCAAGCAAGGGTTTTACACACCTATAGTTAGATCTTGTTTTCACCCCGACTTCACGCTACACCTATTTACCTACATCATCACTAACTTCCACATCCTATCCTGTCCTCTGCTGGACTACCCTGGAATGTCAAGTCATGACCGGTTCCAGCTAGAACCCGTAAGCGGAAGTGTCGACTACATCGACCAGCTTCCCCAGCAGGCAACCACCAGTCATCATCACACACCTTGGGGAGCACGCCGTAGCACAGCCCTCCCATGACTCTGGGTTTCGGGGATAAACGGTGGGTAAAGCCTCCACCCCCCTAATGGAACAAGGGATTATGTCTACTCGACATAACAACAGCGTTGCACTTGTACTCGGTCTGTCATCGTATAACCGATCTGGGCGGTTGAGTTTCCTGAAACCCTACCCCACCCATGTCATAACATACATCATAATAAACAACATAATAACCATACGAAAGTAAATAATGCATCACTCGCATACCATTTTATCTTTCAAAGTCCGTGTCCCCGAGGCCCTCTCACCTCGTAGGATCCAGCCATCACTTAGCCGTTTCAACCTGTAAGTCAGTACTCGACATACAATATAGAATATCATGCATAAATCCTCGATATGTACACACATATATTTCATCATATCATAACGACAATAAACTCATTCATTCGCCATGCACCTGGCATAACATTCATTATCTCAACATATAACTGTAACGGTATCCACGTACCCATCATTTAGTAAATTTCCATATATTGACATAATTAACACATGATACATATATAAACATGACTACTGATCATTATACTATCGTCACGCACACACATATATATATATCGGCAAAATAATAGAACCATATGTCCACAGTGTCGTCAACCGACGAGGTCTCACAGTCAAATAAATACAACATATAATAGTAGTTCAGGTAGTAATGTCAAAACGGGGTGTTACAATAATTGTTTAAAATACAAATTTTGAGTTTTAAGTGTAGATGCTATGGAATTATATAAACAACGTCATATAGAATAAACTCATAAAACAGATGATCAAAGCTACAGTAGATCTCACCCTGGAACAAGTCAGGTTTTCTATAGTTTATAAACATTGAAGGATAATTGAAGTTTTAAATAAGACCTCTTTACACACTTTGCAATACATGGAAACAAGTATCTCTCTTACCTGCGATCTGCAATAGAAGTTCAAGTGCATTAGCTAAATAGCTAAGTAAGCCTTGGAGTTCCCATAGGACTCCTTCATCATAAAAAAAAAACAGTTAGCACTTATAATTAAAACGACATCAAAATAAATCTACGATGTCTATACATCTAAAGAAGTAACCATATTGAATCAAAATGTAAGAATGGTGTAAAAACACCAAACAGTATTTTAACAAGCATAAAGACATACATGTAATATGTAGGACAAATATAAGCAAGTAATTGACATAACATGTTCATAGTATTAGTGACTAATTGAGAAGTGTTGTCACCATTATGTCGTCTAGTTAAACAAACTAACATTTATTGTACTTCTGCATAGTGATTGTAGCACTTAGTGCTACTTAGAAAAAATTTAAATTTTCATGAATTTTTGGGATGTTACATGTGGTATGAGAACGCAAGTTCAAATACTAGTCCTGAAGTGGCTCACTCGAGCAAATAAAAATTTAGCACATAATTGCAGATTACTAATTTTTATTTATTTTGTTTTCAGTTTAAGCATTTTATAAATTTAGTCTGCAGGTATGGAAGGACCAGAAGAGTCGGCTGAGGACAGGTCCCTTGATAATGAACTGAATAATAATGAACAAGGACACATTAATGCAGAAAACTTATTTGTTGAACTGAATCAAAATTCATCTGAATTATTAAGAATAGTAAAGGATTTAAAAATTGAGATAAAAACTGTTAAGGAAGAAAATGAACGAATCTTGAAAGCTCAAGAGGAGCTAAATCAAATCCTACTCAATAATTTTCATAATAATTATAAATATAAAGGAACAAAAAATAATGTTAAATCTGAAACTATGTCTTACCAACGTAAGGGTAAAAAGATAAAGTTGACTAATTATGACAGGAGTTCATCCTCTGAATTTTATGAACAAGAACTCAAGAAAAAGCACAAGTATTCTAGTGATAGTAGTGACAGTAAATGCTACACTAAGAAGAAGAAGTACATGCCATATGAAGAAATTTCTGGCGAGTTTAAAAAGATCAAACCACCAATTTTTAATGGAGAAACAAAAAAGAGTGAGACAACTAAAGCATGGATGTTCGGTATGAATAAGTATTTCCATATTTACAACTACTCATGTCATCTAAAAACTAAAATGGCAATTTATAATTTGACTGGAAAAGCAGACATCTGGTGGCAAGATCTGAAACACGTAAAAGGTTTAAAAGAGAAAAGTGTAAATTGGAGTAATTTCAAGAAATATTTTAAAAGAAAGTTTATGCCGAAATAGTATTATGAGGAACGAGATAAAGAGTTTTATGAGTTAAATTTAGGTTCCATGGATATGAGAGAGTTATGCAACACGTTTTTAAATTTATTAAGGTATGTGCCTTATATCACTGAAGAAAAACCTAAGGTACAGAGGTTTCTGATCTCTTTTCCCTCTTGTATAAAGGATGGGATTGAGTATGATGGTCCTCGAACTCTTCAAGAGGCCATGAGAAAAGCAAATATATGTTATGAACAAAATAAGAAAAGAGAAGGCATACCAAGCTGGAAAGCAAAAAGGCCTAACAACTTTGAACAAAGGAAGAAGCAGTTCTCTTTTAATCGTAACTTTGGAAATAATAATTCACGTTTTTACTCTAACAGAAAATTTCAAGGAAATAATGCAATAGGTAATACACAGTCAAAATTTACAGCTGCAAGAAACAGTGAACCATCTAAGAGTAAATGTTGGGGCTATCAGGGACCTCACTATGCATCAAACTGCCCACTCAGAAAGAGGACTGTCAACAACATACATACTATACAGGAGGAGGCTACTGTTGGTGACATAGCAAGGGAGATGCCCAAGATAAATGCAGCTTTGGAGAATAGACAAGCTGAGCCTCAAAATTCTATGGTTGAAGTGTAAGGTATGCTGAAAAATAAATCCATTTCTATTTTAATTGATCCAGTAGAAAGTCTTAGCTATGTGTCACCTGATTTAGTTAAATGTTGCAATCTGAAAATATATAAGTTTGATAAATCATGGTTGGTTCAATTAGCTACTGGAACAAAAATAAAAGTGACTAATTATGTGAGAGAATGTGAATTACTGATGAATCAGTTTAGGACCCATGCTAAGTTGAATGTGTTACCTTTAGGTTCTTACAACATTTTGATTGGAATGGATTGGTTAGAGAAGCATAGGGTAATGTTAAATTGTTTTGAAAAGACCTTTACTCGTTTGAATGAAAAAGGTGAAACTGTAACAGTAAAAGGAATTCCTAGGAAGACATATGTTAGACAAATTTCTGCTTTATAAGTTAAAAAGGTTGTTTGTAAAGGGTGTAAGTTGCTTGTTGTAAATGTAATTAATGATGAACAATCAACTAAGGAAGATAAGGTAAAGTTGGAAGACATACCCATTCTAAAGGAATTTTCTGATGTATTCTCGGAAGAAATTCCAGGACTACCTCCGAAAAGGGAACTAGATTTCACCATTGAGTTAGTACCGGGAGCGGTACTAAACTCAAAGGCTCCTTACAGAATGAACATTCTGGAGCTTAATGAACTTAAATCACAGCTTAAGGAACTTATTGATAAAAATTATATAAGACCCAATGTGTCTCCGTGTGGAGCACCAGTAATTTTTGTTAAAAAGAAAGATGAAACTATGCGTTTATGCATAGATTACCACCAGTTAAATAAAATGACCATAAAGAACAGATATCCTTTGCCTCTCATTGATGATCTGTTTGATCAACTACACGACGTAAAGATATTTTCGAAGATAGACTTGAGATTGGGGTACCATCAAGTCAGAATTAAAGATGAGGACATCTTTAAGACTACTTTTAGAACCCGTTACAGGAAGTACGAGTTCGTGGTTATGCCTTTTGGGATGACCAACGCTCCAGCAGTTTTCATGTGCCTAATGAATAATGTTTTACATCAATACTTAGATAAGTTTGTAATTGTTTTTATTGATGACATTCTAATTTACTCTAAGACTAAAGAAGAGCATGACGAACACTTAAAAATAATTTTACAAGTGTTAAGGGAACACCAACTTTACGCCACGGGGGCCTCACTCGAAGGCAATATAATATCACATTCATTCATATTGGGGTATTAAATAATCATGAATATAAAGACTATATTGCTTATATATTAAGGGAAAAAGGGTTTTTTTATTTAATGTAACAATACAAAATTACTTTGGGGTATTTTTTATATGGGCAGGTTGACAAATATCCACCAAATGGAGATGGCGGGATCACAACCGGATGATAAATCGGGTTGATGTAAGGCTCGAGCTTACCAATACGCAGGTAAATCGTGTCTTGAGGCATACTTGAGGGCAGGGGTTTCGTGGTGAAGAGGGTTTCCAATCGATCATAGTTGAGAGACAGTGGTCATTGATAGCCAGTTGTTACCAATAGCCTTGGGAGTCTCTAAGCCTATAGGGCCTGTTATAGGCCCTCGATAGGCCTTGGGGGCTTGAATACTAAACCACTCATGCCTATTAGAGGCCTTGGGAGGTTTATTCATCCTCCTAGAGCTTGTTACAGGCCCTGGGGGCTTGGATACCTATCCCACAAGAGGCTTAGTAAGTGATTGGGGAACTGCAACACGCAATCTAAATGTTGTACTATGTGCATTGGCTCTAGTGACACACAAGAAGTGATCTCCTATCTCTTCATTAGACAATTAGATGTTGAAAATCATAATGATATGTGGTTGAGTAATTGCATTGTGGGTGAAGTAATGTGCATCCCCAATGTAAGGTCTTCCAAGTTTAGCCAGTGATTTATTTATTTATTTTTTTAATTACTTTCATGTCATCGATTCATAACACTATATTTATCGATAGACCTGAAAGTAATTAGTAAAAAAAAAAAAATCACTGGCTAAACTTGACAGACCTTACATTTGGTATTAGAGCACAGTCAAACCTAGTTCAGACCAAAATGTTTCCGCAATACTTGATAAATTGTTTAGCTAACAAAACTTTACTTGCATGACAAATCAGACTTTGTCATGGACCGACAGACTCACCGAGGTAGGACTGGGAGGGGATGAGCATAAGCAGCACGTCCACCAACCCCTCCAGTAGTTACTCCACCTAGAGCCGAAGAGACGATTAACTTGCCCACTGGTGAAGTCATGAACATGATGAGAAACTTCCAAAGAATGTCGGAATCACTGTTGACCCGATTGGACCGCGTAGAAGATTGGCCCATAATACCTACGACTGAACCGCAGAACCTACCTCTTGCCAACATTCATAAAGAACTGGAAAATGTAAGATTTCTAGAATTTTGGGGTTCCACTGAAGGAGCTGCTGCAGAACCTTGGTTAGAGAACATGGCAATGTGTTTTGCCTTGAGGGACTACACCTCGAACTTGGAAGTACACATGGAAATTTTGCAACTGAAGGGGGAAGCCCTACTCTGGTGGAAGACCTTGAAACCACAGTTGGGAGTCGAGGCCGACGAAGTGCCTTGGGAACTGTTTGAAGAATAGTTTCGCAAACACTACATGTTTGAAGAGTTCATTGAGAGGCAACTCAATGAGTTTAATGCCCTCCGACAGGGAGGAAGAATAGTGCATGAGTACGAGATCAAGTTCATGGAACTTCTGAGATATGCACCTCACATCTCGACAGAGAAGCTGAAAGTGAACAAATACATTTATGGGTTGAACGGAAATGTTAGAGACAAGGTCCACATTCTTACTCCGCATACATTGCATGATGTGGTACAAAAGGATTTGATAGCTAAGGAAGAACTGGAAAACATAGGTCAATCCAGGAAAAACTTCCCCATTCGGAATCAGGTAGTACCACCTTTTGACCCGCCGAGAGTGAATTTCGGTTAGCGAAATAACTTCAGAGAACCTATGCATGGAAAACCAGTTAGAAACAACAGAACGCTGTACAAGCCACCACCCAGGAGAGACAATACTAGGACATTTGGGAAACCAGCACAGCTAGGACCACACGGCAATAATGCACCCACTAGAAGATCAGGAAGAGGACCAAAGGAAGGATGTTGGGTTTGCGGAGGCTCGTACTTTTAGGTTGACTTCCCTCAGAAGCAGGCGGGACAGAGGCCACCTCAGACTACTACTACAGATCTAGGTCGAGCGCATCATATACATGTGGCAGTCAACAACCATCAAGTGGAACATCAGTCCACTATACTAGAAACGATTGGAATACTTAACGGTATGCAATTTTCCTTACTCATTGACCCCGGCGCTACTGAAAGCTTTATTTCTTATTCTTCATTAGAATGAAGCAAGATGATGGCATGTGCATAAGATGATTTTGACTTAGTCGAAATTGCATCTAGAAATACCCAGAGTGTGGGACTGAAACTCAGGAATTGTGAGTTAGACATAGGAGTATGTCGCACTAGAACTTCTTTCTATGCGACCACCCTCGGAGCTTATGACCTAATCCTAGGCATGGATTGGTTGGAATCCCATGCCACCATTTTAGAATGCCGTAGCAAGGAACTGGCTTTTTATGATGATGAAGGTCATAATAAGGTCCTCAGAGGGATGAAGAACAAGGTATCGTTGCGGATGATTTCCGCTTTATAGCGGAAGAGAAGCCTGAGGAAGGGATGTCAACTATATGCAGTAATAGCAATGAACAAAGACAAGGACAAAGCTGACATCGTTGATCATCCTCTATTCTCAGAATACATGGATGTATTTCCTGAAGCCCTACCCGGATTACCACCTCAGAGAGAACTAGATTTTACCATAGAACTGAACCGATCGCAAGAGCTCCATACAGAATGTCTGTACCGGAACTAAAGGAACTGCAGATGCAGTTACAAGAGCTCTTGGATATATGGCTGATTAGACCAAGCGTTTCCTCGTGGGGAGCACTAGTGCTCTTTGTTAAGAAGAAAGATGGGTCGTGGCAACTCTGCATTGACTACCGCTAGTTGAACAAGGCTACTATGAGGAATTAGTATCCTTTGCCTGCAATCGATGACTTGTTCGATCAGATGAAAGGCGCCACAATATTTTCAAAGATTGATTTACGATCAAGTTACCATCAGTTGAGAATCATGGAAGCTGATATTCCGAAGACCACTTTTAAGATAGGTTTTGGACACTATGAGTTCGTAGTGGTACCTTTTGGGTTGACCAATGCACCTAGTGTCTTCATGAACTTGATGAACGACATGTTCCGCCAATATCTCGATAAGTTCATGCAAGTATTCCTCAATGATATTCTTATTTACTCCAAGACACCATAGGAACATGAAGAGCATATCCAGTTAGTTTTACAGTGTCTCAGAGAAAACCAAGTTTATGGGAAGTTGTCGAAATGCTCCTTCTTCCAGAAGGAAATCCACTATTTGGGACATATTATTTATGGTGATAGTATAGCAATAGATCCCGCCAAGATTGAGGCCATTTGGGAATGGCCAGCACCGACAAACGTACATGAAGTGAGAAGCTTTATGGGACTTGCAGGATATTACAGAAGGTTTGTTGAAGGGTTCTCGAGAATTGCAAAACCGATCATTGAGTTGCAGAAGAAGGATAGGTTGTTTATTTGGATGGATAAATGTGCCAAGGCATTTTCAAAACTGAAGGAGCTATTAACAACGACACCGGTTTCTAAAGTGCCGGACATGGAAGAAGATTTCTTGGTATGCATTGATGCATCCAAGGATGGATTCGGATGTGTGCTAATGCAGGGAGGAAGAGTGATTGCCTACTCTTCTCGGAGACTCAGACCACATGAGGAAAACTATGTGACACATGACATGGAATTGACTGCAGTAATGTATGCTTTACACTTATGGCGGCACTACCTAATAGGAAGGAAATTTGAACTTGAGACGGATCACCATGGATTGCAGTATATCTTTACTCAGAGTGATCTAAATGCTAGACAGAGGAGATGGTCAGAACAGTTGAGTGAGTATGAATTTGACATTACATATGTGAAGGGGACCCTGAACAAAGTAGCAGATGCACTTAGTCAAAGACCTCGCATCTTCTCAATGATTCTGATGCAGACCAACCTGAGAGAAAGGGTGCTCAGGCTACAATGAGAAGACAAGTGGTACAATGAGGTAAAGGCCAAGATAGAATAGGAACATATGGAACTACCCAAGTATAAGGGTTATTCATTGGAAAATGATGGGTTGTTGAGATACAACCACCATATTTATGTACCAGAGAACAATGAGCTCAGGAACCTAGTCCTAGAAGAAGCTCACTAAGCTGTTTATAGAGCACATCCTGGCGTGAAAAAGATGTATGCAGACCTTTATCCTTTATTCTTCTGGCATGGAATGAAGAGAGATGTGGTAAACTTTGTCGCCAGATGCATGGAGTGTCAGCTAGTCAAAGATGAACATAGACATCCCGCCAGACTACTCCAACCTCATGCCATTCTTGAGTCAAAGTGGGAGATCATCTCCATGGATTTCATTGTGGGATTACCTTTAACCTGCAAGAGGCATGATACCATCTTTGTGATAGTAGACACTCTCACGAAGAGTGCACATTTTATACCCATCAAGAACACTTATCAGGCCCCACAGATTGCTAGAGTGTTCATTGATGAGATTGTACGACTGCACGGAGTGCCAAGGAAGATAATATCTAATCGGGGATCAGTATTCACAGGTAGATTTTGGACAAGCTTCCAGGAAGCTATGGGAACACGACTCAACTTCAGCACTGCTTACCATCTGAAGACAGATGAGCAGACTGAGAGAGTGAACCACATACTGGAGGACATGCTGAGAATGTATGTGATGGATCACCAGACCTGTTGGGAGGAATTTCTACCTCGAGTAGAGTTCGCATATAACAGTAGCTATCAGAGTTCGATACAGATGGATCCATTCAAGTTTTTGTATGACCGACCTTGTCAAACACCCTTGAGTTGGGACAAACTCGAGGATAGGACTCTACTTGGACTTGAGGTGATTCAGGAGATGGAAGAACAGATGGCAGATATCCGTGCTTGACTAAAATAAGCACAGGATCGATAGAAGAGTTATGCCGATGCACATAGAATCGATAGAGAGTATTAGGTTGGAGATCGAGTATTTTTGCGAGTGAGGCCGCAAAAGAGTACCATCATATTTGGGAAAGGGACAAAGATATCTCCTAGGTTCGTGGGACCCTTTGAGATATTAGAATGGATAGGACCGATTGCCTATCGTCTTGCACTACCATCATCATTGCATAGAATGCATAATGTTTTTCATGTATCAACACTTAGAAATTACATTACTGATTCAGCACATATTATTGACATGAGTAACTTACAGATAATGGACAAAGGGTCCGTGACAGCAAAGCCGATATGCATATTGGACCGTCGAACACGGTAGCTTAGGCACTGTGTGATTGAGCAGGTCAAGGTTCAGTGGGATAGCTATAGTCCCAGTTCTGAGACCTAGGAGGACGCAACTGAGATGCGTCGGGACTTTCCTTTTTTGTTTTGAACTTTATGATGAAGTTTTAATAAAAGGGGGTGTATGTAATACCCACCTCAGCACTTATGATTGATTTGATTATTTTAGACTTATGACTGATCAGACTACTTTTGAGACCTACGACTGATTTAACTATTTTGAGGGCACTGGTTTGAAGTGACCCGGAGTTATAAAAACTTGAACCATGAATGATTGCTTTAGATTTTATATGCGAAATAAAAATGGTTAGATAAATGATGATTTATGGATATACTCGACTGACTGAGAAAATGAAAAATGATGAATGTTGAAATTACTTGAAATAAAAAATGACGATTTGTTTATACTCGACTGACTGAGAAAATGAAAAATGATGAATGTTGAAATTACTTGAAATGAAAAATGATGATTTGTTTATACTCGACTGACAGAGAAATTAAAAAGGATGATACAAATGTTTTATAGTGCAGCACTACTAATATGCGTTTGAGTGTGTGTGCAGTGGTAGGTAAGACGATTTACCGATTGACCCATAATGGAATTATAGGAGTCGTAAGAACAGAAAGAACACTTAGGGATACGACGACTCACTGTCGACCCCAAATTAGCAATTCATGCATGGGTGAAGCCGTTTCAGCTCACCTGGGGAAGCGTATGCCATACGGGCAAGACCATAACGATTTGGTCATGTACGATGAGTTGAGGGGTGCACAATAAGGAGAGCCTTATCCCTCAACATCCATTTTTCTCCAAGGAGCATAGTTGGGAGATCACAGTAACGATTCCCGGTCGCTACGTAGTACTCCCCATAAGAAAGAAAGGAGTGGAACTGTCGGAAGGGCCCGCCGAAGAGGCACCTGGACAAGAAAAGATAATACTATTTAAAGGAAGAAATTGAAAACTTGTGAAAAATAAATTCGAGTAACTTTAAATTAAAAGATAATTAAAGTAAAATAATATTCCTTATTTTATTTAGAGAAAAGAAGAATTAAAAAAAAAAGAATATATGTTGGCTGCTTTTTGGACAGACCCGGGTTTTAATGAAGCGCAGCAACAAAACCCCTTGGCGCACTGGCCCTCTCGGCAACGAGCTGCTCAGCAGCTCGAGGTCTCACCCGAAGTGGCTATGGGGGGGCTAAGGAATCAGGTTTCCCTAACCTTGGCGACGCGGAGATTTCTCTTTCCTCTTTGACGATTCTTCTAAGGTGAAGGACTGACCCCTCTTCAGACTTATGAACGCAACAGCTCTCAAGCTCCGGCTCAGCAGCTTGGCTGCGCGGTAATTCCTCTCCTTCGCTCGGGCCAATTATCCTCTGCGCGGATATTCTATGCGTCGTCTCGCTAGCGCACCCATCGCAGCAACACGATCTCCTATCGCTGCGGCGACGTTGTCTACCGAGCCCTTCGACCCTTAACGATTATAGTCCCCAAGGAAGCTCCAAGAACTTACTCAATACAATCACAAAGATAATGCAATATTTCTGTATTTGTTGTTAGTAAGCTAAAACAGGCAATCACCTTAATCACAACATCACAATAACGAGAAATATGAAGTCCACCTCCACGGGGAAAACCATGTCCACGGGAGTGTCTTATATTAACCAGAAAATGATAGATTTATACAATATGCTGCGCACACAGCTGCAGCCTTAGATCTTTCCAGGAAACTCCACGCACACAGCTGGGAGCCCTTCTCTCGATCTAGTCTCTTCCTCTTCAGAGATTACAATAGTTCAGACGTCGACTCCGACTGTCTGCAACTCAAGGATTAGCTTCACTGCTAACCAGCTCTAACTCCTGTTTTCTAGCAACACGGCAGAAAACCCCATCAACAAGATCGTAACAGAGGATGATCAACACGATCGATCCTTCTTACCTCTAGTATCTACTATCTTAGCTAGCTCACTCACAGGCTTAGCTAACTGACTAACATCTACCCATTACAATTATTCATATATATAGGTGGCCATGGCGGTCGCACCTTTACAAAACTGTGGGCCTTTCCCAGCAGTAATCCCCAAAAACCCTAACCAGACATGGCTAGGTGTACTGTAGGCGCCGCTTGCAGTCATGTCGCCGCTTCCTGCAGGCTCCATGATTTCCGGCGCAGCTTACGGGTATGGGCGCCTTGTCCTTCTCCTTCAATGCTTTGGTCCGTTGCTCCTTCTTGATCCGAGCAACCATAACTTCTGTACTTAGCCTTAAATGAGGGTAGCTGAGCCCTCTACTCCATCGCTTTATTTATTATGGTAGCTGAGCTTTCTATTCAGCCATATTCATCCTTCTATGACGTGCGCGCGAGCTCCGCGATTTCCGGTCCGTGATCTGCGCTGAGCTCCTCCATCTGGCACCGTACTGCGCACCATCTCCTTCTATCCAAAACTTAATGCTTGTTCAACCTTAGCACTTTCCTTCCATACTCGTGCTTTTTCCTCAAAATTCGCATCTTTTACCATAGCTGCGGCTGTGGCTCCAACAATATATATATATATATATATATATATATATATATATATATATATATATATATATAATGATAAAAACAACTTTTAAACTTGGTGTTGATTTAGTTTTTAATAAATAAGATAAACAGTTTCTTTATAAGTTTATTAAAATAAATTAAACAAATAAAAACAATTAGTTTACTAAAAAGATATGAAGTAAACTAAAAGAGAACCAAAACACGAGTAGAACTCTCCAACACCTAAGTCCCACTGATTTAGGAAATTAGGTGCACATTAAAGACATTGAGACACATGTATTTGAGAATATTTGAAATTAAAATATTAAATTAAATTAAATATGTGCATGGACAGACACATGGCACACAAGAATTTGTTATATAATGAGGGAGGAGAAGGAGAGAAGGAGATCTCTTGCTCCCTAATGTTCGATGGTCATCATAATATCGGATTATGCTATGATCCTTGGAGTTGGGATTAGCTGGAACAGGGATTGGGAGATTCTTTCGGGAGGCTAGCTAGTTCTTACGACCCCATTAGCTCGGGGGTTCGAGGTGAAGAAGAGTAACCTCGATACGGTAGGGTGGTCAACCGAGGGGTTGTCGGTACTTTCGTCAAGTGGATTAACTGGAGCACAGATTCAGCTACAGAGAAACAACGGCGGAACCAGAGCTACGAAAACAAAGAATTTCACTCTTCGACTGAAGCTACCTTCATTACAGGTTCTTTCGCTAAAATGCTTTAGTTTAAAATTTTGCAAATATTTTTTTATTTTGGTAGAAATCGCAGATCTGGAAACTACTTGTTGAAAGTTATATTTCTGCATCTACTTTTATTGATCGATATGTTAGATCTGATAATAGTTTGTTTAAAAAATTTTGGTTTCTGCAATTAAATTTTATATAGATCGAAAGTGTAGATCTCGAAATCGCTTATTTAAAGTATACTTCTACAACTAAATTTCTATGGATAGAGATTTTAGATCTGGCCGAAACTCTGTATTCCCTTTAGACCTGAACGAATGCTGAGATCATGGCCTTAAGTAAATTCTTCGTCTCTGTCGATTTTTCTATAACCGATTCATAGATCGAAGGAAGAGCTGGCTCAGAAGACTCTAAATCGATTCCTTAAGCGCCATTGACTAAAAATAAAGCGACCTACGGTCAACATGTAATTAACTAGAAAGTGATCCTTTCCGCCGATCGACTCGATCCAATTGATTGGGAGTAAGGTTCAATTAAATTACAGAGTGATCAATTTCATTGATCAACTTTGTCAAGTCGTTTCCAATTCAATTTAACTAAATTACAGAGTGCTCAATTTCATTCACCTGCTATGCCCATAGTTCGAGTTGAATTTAAATTAATGCTCAGAGTCTACCTTCGCATTTTATAGATTTTATTTCTAGTTTGGGACATTAGAATGTTGTTCGTAACCCTTTTCTATCATGAGCAAGAAGATCTCTGTGTTGTAACTTGAGATCGGCATTCCCAGTATTCTATCTAAACCGTAGTGACCCTTAAAGAAAAACCCTGATATATTTTGATTGCAGTATCACAATCAATTGTATTTGAGCTCTTTCTTTAATTGTTACATTTAGAGATCTTGCATACTTACCTCCGGATAGGAATGACGCTTCCAGAATTCACGTTAAGAATTTAATTTAACCTTTAATCTCTCTATGCTTGAATTCTGGGATTTATGGTTCGAAACTCAAATCTGATTCTTGACGATTGCGAGTTATTGCATTTAAGAGCTCCCTGTGGGTTTATAGAAATCGATTAGTATTTTCCAAAGACCAAACAACGTTTACTCATTATTGATGATTAAGTTCTCTGTGTGTTTTTATGAAATCATTATACATATTCGGGTAAATAGCATTGACTGTGTGTTGCTTAGTTAAAGACTTGCCGTATGTGTTTATTAAAAAGAAATAGTCTGTTCTGCGATATTAAAATTCCTTACTGTTTATTGTTACTTCATACCATGCCCGGAATGTTCACTGTCATCTCAATTCTAACTGAAACTTCCAGAATTATACCGGCATATCAGTTCCACCTTTGTGTCTTAAACTCTCAACTTAGGAAGACGCCAAAGAGCCCTACCTCAAATCCCGTTTCCATTCTTTAAAATGTATTATCCCCAGAATGTTACTGGCGTATTAGTTTCTTTTCACGCCATCCTCCATCATCTCGCTGAGCCTCGTGGTACCTAATTCCCATAACCCACGATTTGTCTATTAATTAAACTTCATATCAAGTTTAATGGTGCCTCCGAAAACTTTTGATCGACCCTTTACCTGCTGTCACGCCACAATCCGCGGGAGTGGGAGTAATATGGACCTTAGTTGCCACCTGTCGGGAACCTAACATCTACTTGGAATATGGGATGCCACCGGTGACATAGTAGAGAAGTGATGGGTTCGTTGTATTCCAATTTCTCTCTTATCCTTTTCGTTTAAAGAATTGAAAGTATTATTAGACTATGTCGAAACCTTGTTATCTATACTTGAATGCTGATCTGCAAAATATTATTAAATCATGTCGACACCTTGTTATTTGCATGTTTGAATGCCCAACTAGAAATGTTATATAATTAGCATCGATCCTCTGTATTTATATTTGAATGAGGAACTGGAAAATGTTATTTAGTGCATCGGTGGTAGTTGAGAATAATGTTAAATTCACCATCTTTTAATTTTGAATAATTGTCCAGTTTGGTATTCATTATATCGGAAGTATATGGCCACTTCCTACTTTAAATGGAACTTTTATCTTTTAAATTGAATATATGAAATGAGGAACTATATGTCATTATTATTATTGAAGTTTGCTTGAGTTCTTATAATTATCCTAATCAATACAAAAAGGTTAGATAGAAGGAAACTTACTCGTAGGATGAAGGGGCAAAATTGTGACATATGGAATTTATCTTTTTATTATTATCTCTTATAAAATTCTTATTATTATTGAGAAGTCATATAGGATAACGCTAGTGTATGTAATTAGATATATATAGTCATGTTTGACAATTATATCTTTATAATGAAAAAGAGTACAATGCATGCATATTAATGAAGTAGAAAAATGGATTTCCATTTAGATTATAATAAGTATTTTGTTTATATTGAAAAGTATTGTGTTCTATATATATGTTTTGAGAAATAATTGTATTAATCAAAAGTTGTAAGATGGAAGTATTTGAAGTAATTAGACATTAAGGAAGTTGTTGTCTTTCCTTAACATGGTGGGAATTACATTATCTTGACATACTAAGTTAACTTACGAAAAATTGATCGGTAAGATATAGAAATGAAATTTTTCGAAAAGATATGTGGTAAATAATTGAAATGAATGACTTTCTTTTTATGTCGATCTACTTACTAGAAATAAGAGTCATTAGGTAATACCATTTATTATACTTAGTTAAATTGTGGATATTCAAATTATATGTTTAGACGAATTGTTACTATTCATAATATCTAGATGTCGAAGCGATATAGCCTCATCTATGTTATTTATGTTTCAAATGTTGGAAATGAAATAATCGAAAGGATATGTGTTAATTTATGTCAAGTTATATTTCACAAAATTTTAAATAGAATAATAGAATTGAAATGTAATGTTTTATTTATGTCAAATTACATCTCGAAGGTGGTATTGGAATGAGATGCGTTTTCCTATGTAAATTATATTTAGACGTAGAACGAGAATGTTCTTAGTTATGTCAAATATATGTCGAAGATAGAAGTTATTGCATGGGGTCGTATCTTTATGTCAATCTTAAAGAAAACATAAGTCAATGTGACCATGCTGCCCATAGGTCGGTAGATTAAGTTACACCTGTGTTGAGGTGTTATTACTTTTGAGGTTAAGGTCTATCGATAAATATAGTGTTCTGAATCGATGACATGAAAGTAATTAGTAAAAAAAAAAAAAAATCACTCGTTAAACTTGACAGAGTAGAATAGGAAATTGATCCTCGTTGCTGCCACGCACCCTGCTTAGGGTTTTCAAGCTAGGGATCTTGCTGCTCAGGATGCCGCCCTAATGGCCACGCCTCGGGGAGGGGATCCCCCTCCCTCTCCTCCTCTGTCCGCTGAAGAAGCCGTCCGAAGGCTCATCATGCCATCCGGGCAGAAACCGGTGGCCCCTTCCATTCCGAAATTTGTCAAGAAGTTGGAAGCCATTCCCGAAATTGCTCAGCCAGAAGAACAACCTATCAAAATCGCTCTGGCATTAGCTGAACGTGGGTTGGTTGGCCAGTTCATGGCGCTATGGCCCTCAACCAGAACCACAGATGATTGGATTCAAAGGAACTGGAGACCGCAATTGAAGAACATTGTGACCTACTACCCTGTAGGCAGAGGCTTTTTCATTTTTGAGTTTATCTCAAAGGAGGATCGCGATCTCATCTTCAGGAGCAGTCCGTACTTCATGGGGACCCAAGGTCTGTATCTCAATAGATGGTCCCCGAATTTTGACCCTTCTGTTGATGTACCTCAGGAGGTTCCAATATGGGGTGAGGTCTCCAAACCTTCCGGTTCACTGCTGGAACATTCAATCTATTGGAAAAGTGGGAAACACGCTGGGTCAATTCATTGACAAAGCAGAGAATAAAGGTCAATACACCTGTGTGAGGATTTGTGTCGAAGTAGGTCTTGAAGATGGGCTACTGGAAGCCGTCAAGTTAACAATAGGTTCCTGGAAACACTTCCAAAAGCTGGATTATGAACAACTTCCTTTCAAGTGCCGTCACTAACCATGAACATGACCATTTCCAAAGAAACTGCCCCAAAAAATCAGCCTTCGGAAGAAGGAGAAGGTTGGTAAAAGGTTAAAAAGAGCAAGGCATCCACCAAAGCTCAGGAAAAGAAATCTACAAGGAACTTTGCAAAAGTCGGATCAGCCTTCAAGCTCCAAAAATCCCCCTAGGAGGAATCGAAGGAAGCTCCTATCGTGATCCCTTCCACTAAAGAAGCTCAAGAGGCCAGCATCCCAGTGGAAGAAGGGTCGGCAACCGTCAGTATTGTGGAAGTAGTCCCTGAGAAACCCTCTATTGAAGAAGGTGCAAAAACCCAGGACGTGGATCCTCTGGAACCAGGAGAAATCCCTTCTATCGATGCATTGGAGCCATCTGGGAAAGGACCTGAGATCTCAGCGCAAGCTAAAGAATCCTAGAAAGACCCTTCTCTGCTAGAAACGGATCCTGGAGGAGACTCGGATGATGGAGCCATAGAATCTAGTAGCTCGTATGCTACCTTGATAAAAAACCCAAGAGGGCGAAAATCAAAGAAAAAAAAGAGAGAGGAGATATCGTATCGGGACATTCTTCAAGGATCCCATAAAAACTTTAAAAGGTATGTTGAAATACCAGATCCAAGCAAGGCCAGGCCTCCAAAGGGGCCAACCCCACCGCCCATAGTAATTAATGTGATACATCTCCTGGAATTGCATAGGTTTAGGCTCTGCTTTAAAAGAAGAAACAATGAAAGACATTGTAAGAATTCATAAGCCCTGATATCCTTCTCATCCAAGAGAAAGAAGATGGAGGACACCGTACTCCTCCAAGCAGGGAAATTTTTTTGGAAAAAAGGCTAAGGGAAAGCCATCAGCTCCAGAGGTGCTTCTGGAGGGATCGCTACCTTCTGGGATGCCACGGTATATGAGTTAGTTTCAGAAGAAAGTTCTAGGCATTGGCTTTTCACTAAGCTCATCAACGAAGCCACCGGCCATCAAGTAAGTTTATTCAATTTATATGTTCTTGTTCATTTTTCGAAAAAAAAAGAGTGTTGGGATTCTCTTGAGTCCTTCCTTAGTTTGCAACATCCAGAAAAATTTAATTATTGCAGGAGATCTGAATGCAACCCTCGCTTCTGGTGAGAGAAAAGGGGGTTTCCCCAGTCAGAGACCCCTCCCGGGAATGGGTTGAAGACATCATCGGTGGGCTGGGATCTAGTTGACCGTTAAGCCTTCCAATGGAAAGTTTACCTGGTCCAATAAAAGGTTAGGGCCTGGCCACATTGCAGCCCGCCTGGATAGATTCCTCGTTCAGTCCTCCTTCCTCACCTTTGGCCTCTTAGCCTCTTCCAAAATTCTTCCCAGCTGCACCTCCGACCACAAGCCTATTCTTCTTGAGCTTTCTCTGGAAAAAGATCTTGGCCCCCATCCCTTTCAGATTTAGCCCATTGTGGATTCAACAAGACGGTTTTCAGCAGGTCGTATCTGATTCATGGAATAATTAGATAAACGGGAATCCTTCCTATGTTTGGGAAGAAAAACTGAAGATGCTAAATCATTACTTGAAATCTTGGGCAAAGCAAATAATCTCTCCCATCTCTAGAAGAAAAAAGGCGCAAGCAGACCTAGAGAGCCACCAGATTGAAATGGAAATTGCTCCAATTTTTTATAGTCTTTTTCGAAAGGAAGGTGAGCTTCAGAAAGCATTCTTCAGAGCCTATAGGGTAGAGGAGGAATAATGGAGGCAGAAGTCCTGAATCCTTTGGTTTTCAAGTGGATACAAAAACACCAATTACTTTCATAAGCAAGCCGAAGCTAGAAAGAATTTCAAAGCGGTAAGTTAAATCAATCATCAAGGAGTTTTGCTTAAA
Source organism: Larix kaempferi (assembly GCA_027924585.1). Lineage (NCBI taxonomy): Eukaryota > Viridiplantae > Streptophyta > Pinopsida > Pinales > Pinaceae > Larix > Larix kaempferi. The sequence continues at coordinate 13,419,382 of BSBM01000502.1, read as the reverse complement.
GATTTTGAGGCCATAAAGAAAGCACCCTTCTCTACCATTAAAGATCTTTTCATCGCCTCTATTGAGGGTCCGCTTGACCCTTCGGCTCACCCATTTGACCTCATCCCGACTTTGATCAAGGATGACGATAACAACCTTCTAACCGTGCCTATTTCCATGAAAGAACTCAAGACCACCTTGTCTCTTATGAAGCCTGACAGTGCCCCTGTCCCTGATGGCTTTACAGCCAAATTTTTCTCAAGCTGCTGGCCAATATCAAATTTGAATCTCTTGAGGATGATCAGGAACTCTCAGAATTTCAACAAGTTGGGAGGAAAGTACCAATTCCTCTTTTCTTGCTTTGATCCCTAAAGAGAAAGGAGCCTCCCAATTCTCTAAATTCCAACCTATCTCCCTGTGCAACATGGGGGTACAAGCTGATAACAAAGATTATAGCTACAAGGCTCAAGAAAATCCTCCCCAAGGTCATCCCTGAAAATCAAGGTGGATTCATAAAAGGCTGGAAGATCCTCGACAACATCCTTCTAGTCCAAGAAGCAATACACTCAAGCTGCCACCGCAAAGAAAAGGGCATGGTCATAAAGCTCGACTTAGCCAATGCTTTTGATAGGGTAAGGCATGACTTTCTGTTCATTGTCATGGAGAAGTTTGGTTTCTCTAAACCCTTCATAAGTTGGGTTAAAGGCTATGTTAGCTCTCCTTGGATTGCCCCCTTGGTCAGTGGGCACTCTAATAGCTTCTTTCAAGCCACAAGAGGTCTCAGACAAGGCTGCCCCCTGTCCCCCTCTGCTGTAAGCCATTCAAGCTTCTGTCCTGAGCTTTCAGCTAAACTTCTGTCAGCAAATCCATACCCTTCCGGGTCTCCGAATGGAAAACAATGTAAGGGATATTAATCATGCGTAATTTGTAGATGATACACTGCTTTTGGGAGGAGCAAGCATCCTTTCAACCAAGCACCTTAAGCAAGAATTGGAAACCTATAAACAAGTCTCTGGAAGCAAAATCAATTTTCAGAAAAGCAAAATTTTCAGCTGGAATTGTTTTTTCAGGGAACTGGGAGAAATAGCCAGAACTCTTGATATGGAAGGATCACAAGATTGGGACGCCTTCACTTATCTTGGAGTTCCTATCTGCAAAGCGACCTCTAATTCATTGAAGTGCTCCCCTATACTGGACAAACTCAAATCCAGAATACAAAGCTGGGGGGCAAACTGGATAAACATAGCAGGTAAGACTGTTCTTCTAAAATTTGTTCTGAACAGCATTCCCATTTACCAATCTTCCATTTTGCTAGCTCTGAGTTCTGTCATAGGAAAGATAGAAAGTCTACCGAAGAAATTTATTTGGGAAGGAGGGAAATGAAATGATAAAAAACTTCATCTTGTTAGCTGGGGGGAAAAATTCAAAAATCCTTCAGGCGAAGGGGGTCTTCAAGTGAGAAGCATAGCCACGCAAAATCTAGCCATAAGATCCAAGTTACTCTAGCAGTTATTTTTATGGAAAGAAAAGATGGAGCAAAGAAGTGCTTCATAAAAAAATACTTCCCTGGCAATAGGCTTTGTTGTCTTGACACCCATCCGCTGCTTAGGACATGCTCCCCCTATCTATTTGATGTGTCTGAAGGCCCTCGAGCACTTCAGAGCCAAGCTTTATTGGATCCCAGGGAATGACAAGCAGATAAGATTGTGGGAGGACTCCATTTTGGGAGAGGCTCCCTTGGGGCAGAATAAGGACCTGGAAAACATCAAACTCTGGCTTTTGGGGAGAGGAGTGCATACTCTTTGGGAATTGTCATCTTGGGCCGATGATTGATGGGCCGAATGGGATTTAGGTGTCTACCCTCTCCGTCTAGAAGAGGAAGCCATGCTTTTAGTGAAGCTCCTTCAAGGAAAATCCCCTCTCAAAAGGTCGTCCCGAGACAGAAGAGGATGGGGGTGCAAATCAGGAAGCTAACAGCAGCTGAAGGATATCGATCCCCACAGAAAATTCTATTCATAGCTCCTAACCCTGCTGTGTGGAATTTTATTTGGGCTAAGGCGTTCATCCCAAAAATTGACATGTTTTGCTAGACAGTTGCTCACAAAAGCATCCTTTCTAGTGATAACCTGAAAAGACGAGTTATGGAGGACCGTTCTTGTTGTCCTCTGTGCAAAAATGATGAGGAGACCGCTGATCATTTGCTTCTTGTGTGACCCTTCTCGAAAGAAGTCTGGAGGGGACACTCTAGCCCTAAACTCTGGAATAATGATCCCTGAATCCACTCATGAATTGTTCTCCTCGTGGGCAGGCCTTTCCCCCCTTCCATCTATCCAAAAAAGCCTTTCTTCACGCAACCTAGATGTGGCTTCCAAAAGTGGTTTGCTGGAAAATTTGGTTGGAGAGGAACAACTGGATATTCAGAGAGGAAGATTGCCTACCCTCCAAGGTAGCCCTCAAAATTAGAGCTCTTCTTGATGAAGCTCTGGACTACAAAACCTCTCTCAGGAATACCACTCAGCTTGATTCTGAAGAATTCCTTTGGCTCCATGCTCTGGTCCCGAATGCTCAGCAAGACCCCCAGCTTTTGTACCTAGCCTTTCGAGTTGGGAGATCCGATTGGAGGAGCTTGAGTTCTTAAAGTGGAGATCCACCTTGAATGAATTCTGCTTATTCTTTGATGGTGCCTCCAAAGGCAACCTAGGCCAAGCCGAGGGAGGAGGGGTGATTTTATCCCCAGAAGGCTCTATCGTTTGCTCCTATGCCTAGGGCCTGGGTGTAGAAACAAATAACATAGATGAATCTCTTGTGCTGTGGCAAGGACTATCCCAGGCACTATCTAAAAGAATCACCTCTATTTCGGTCTTTGGAGACTCGAGGATTCTAATTCAAGCTTTGACTTCGAAAAGAAGCCCCTCCCAGATAAAAATGGCATTGCTCTTCAAGAATATCCTGATGCTGTCGTCTAGATTCCTTCCATCCCATTCTTTCATGTCCTGCGTGGACTGAACGCCCTTGCTGATCTGGAAGCAAACTGAGGATCCCTCCTGAGTAGGAGTACGTTGTCTGTAGATTGATTTGAAAGTCCTTGCACTATCCCATGAATACTTCTGGTCCATAAATTCTCCCTGCAAGTCCAAATCCACCATAATCGATCCTCAGTACCTTTGCTGCCCGTCGTTAGGTATCTCTGAGTGTAAGACTCTGAAGCAATCTAGGCACTTTAATATTCTGGCCCCATGACCTCTCCTACCGGCATTCTTGCTATTTATCCAGAACATTTCGACTCTCTCCTCAAGTAGATTGCAAGGACTCTTCCATTCCTCAAGTAGATTGCCTTCCTTGGGCTCAAGTTCAGCTCCAGGCCCCTCCTATGAAGAACGTCTTACTGATCTTCAACAAGCAATGGACAGGCTCAAGCTGCATTCAAGGGAGCAAGACAAGTTGTTGCAGTCAACCATTGAATCAGGAAAGAAGAGATGGGATTTTCTTAACAAAGACCTTCAGAAACTTCGAGAGGACTATTCGGCTTCAACAGATGGCCTGGAAGAATTCAAAGATGATGTGTATGCCCAATTCAAGGATGTCGCTAATGCTAATGGTGACTTCGGCAACCAGATCTGCTCCTTGGAATCGACAATTAAGAAACTTATGGCAAAGCCCGACATAAAATAAACTTTGCCTCTTACCAAGCTCTCAGGAATAAGGCTAGGCTATATCTCTGTTCTCCTTTTCACGTAGGAGGATATGAGGAGCTGCGTCTCCATAAGTCTCTGGTTTTTTTGTAGTTCAATTCTGTAGGTGTTCTTTTTTTTCCTTTAAGCCAAGAAATCTTAATACCGTTGGAAGATCTTGGACTTCGATTCCTCAGAAGTCAGAGAAATTTGTCCACCCAAGATGGTGTGTCAGTGTGTTAAAGTACCCGGTAGCTGATTTAATGGCTTTCAATTAATCTACCCCTAAGTTATGGTCTAAAAAAAAACAATTAAAGAAAGAGGTCAAATACGATTGATTGTGATACTGGAATCAAAATATATCAGGGTTTTTCTTTAAGGGTCATTACGGTTCAGATAGAAAACTGGGAATGCTGATCTCAAGTTACAACACAGAGATCTTCTTGCTCATGATAGAAAAGGGTTACGAACAACAGTCTAATGTCCCAAAATAAAAAAAAAATCTATAAAATGCGAAGGTAGACTCTGAGCATTAATTTAAATTCAACTCAAACCACGGGCATAGCAGGTGAATGAAATTGAGCACTCTGTAATTTAGTTAAATTGAACCGGAAATGACTTGACAGAGTTGATCAATGAAACTGATCACTATGTAATTTAATTGAACCTTACTCCCAATCAATTGGACCGAGTTGATCGACGGAAAGGATTACTTTCTAGTTAATTACATGTTGACCCTAGGTTGTTGCATTTTTTGTCAATGGCGCTTAAAGAATCGATTTGGAGTCTTATGAGCCAGCTCTTCCTTCGATCTCTGAATCGGCTATAGAAAAATCAACAGAGACGAAGAATTTACTTAAGGCCACGATCTCAGCATTCATTCGGGTCTAAAGGGAATACAGAGTTTCGGCCAGATCTAAAATCTATCCATACAAATTTAGTTGCAGAAGTATACTTTAAATAAGCGATTTCCAGATCTACACTTTCGATCTATATAAAATTTAATTGCAGAAACCAAAATTTTTTAAACAAACTATTATCAGATCTAACATATCGATCAATAAAAGTATATGTAGAAATATAACTTTCAACAAGCAGTTTCCAGATCTGCGATTTCTACCAAAATAAAAAAAAAATATTTGCAAAATTTTAAACTAAAGCATTTTAGTGAAAGTACCTGTAATGAAGGTAACTTCAGTCAAAGAGTGAAATTCTTTGTTGTCGCAGCTCCGGTTCTTCCATTGTTGCTCTACAGCTGAATCTGTGCTCCAGTCAATCCACTTGACGAAGGTACCGACAACCCCTCGGTTGTCCACCCTACCATATCAAGGTTACTCTTCTTCACCTCGAACCCGCGAGCTAATGGGGTCGTAACAACTAGCTAGCCTCCCGAAAGGATCTCCCATCCCCCGTTCTGGCTAATCCCAACTCCAAGGATCATAGCATAATCTGAGATTATGATGACCATCCAGCATTAGGGAGCAAGAGATCTCCTTCTCTCCTTCTCCTCCCTCATTATATAGCAAATTATTGTGTGCCATGTGTCTGTCCATGCACATATTTAATTTAATTTAATATTTTAATTTCAAATATTCTCAAATACATGTGTCTCAATGTCTTTAATGTGCACCTAATTCCCTAAATTAGTGGGAGTTAGGTGTAGGAGAGTTCTACTCCTCTTTTGGTTCTCTTTTAGTTTACTTCATATATTTTTATTAAACTAATTGTTTTTATTTGTTTAATTTCTTTTAATAAACTTATAAAGAAACTGTTTATCTTATTTATTAAAAACTAAATCCACACCAAGTTTAAAAGTTGTTTTTTATCATTATATATATATATATAATATATATACATTCATATATATATATATATATTCTTTTTTTTTAATTCTTCTTTTCCTCTAAATAAAATAAGGAATATTATTTTACTTTAATTGTCTTTTTAATTTAAAGTTACTCGAATTTATTTTTCAGAATTTTTCAATTTCTTCCTTTAAATAGTATTATCTTTTCATGTCCAGGTGCCTCTTCGGTGGGCCCTTCCGATGGTTCCACTCCTTTCTTTCTTACGGGAAGTATTGCATAGCGACCAGGAATTGTTACCGTGATCTCCCAACTACACTCCTTGGATACTAAGGGATGTTGAGGGATAAGGCTCTCCTTATTACGCGCCCCTCAACTCATCTTACGTGACCAAATCGTTATGACCTTTCCCGTATGGCATACGCTTCCCCGGGTGAGCTGAAACAGATTCGCCATGCGTGAATTGCTAATTTAGGGTTGATAGCCAGTCGTCGTATCCCTAAGTGTTCTTTCCATTCTTACAACCCCTATAATTCCATTGTGGGTCAGTCGGTAAATCGTCTTACCTGCCACTACACACACTCAAACACATATTAGTAGCGCTTGCACTATAAAACATTTGTATCATCCTTTTTAATTTCTTTGTTAGTCGAGTATAAACAAATCATCATTTTTCATTTCAAGTAATTTAAACATTCATCAATTTTCATTTTCTCAATTAGTCGAGTAGAAACAGATCATCATTTTTCATTTCAAGTAATTTCAACATTCAACATTTTTCATTTTCTTAGTCAGTCAAGTATATCCATAAATCATCATTTATCTAACCATTTTTATTTCGCATATAAAATCTAAAGCAATCATTCATGGTTCAAGTTTTATAACTCTGGGTCACTTCAAACCAGTGCCCTCAAAATAGTAAAATCAATCGTAGCTCTTAAAAGTAGTCTGATCAGTCATAAGTCTCAAATCATAAGTCTAAAATAATCAAATCAATCATAAGTGTTGAGGCGGGCATTACACCCAATATACATCTAAAGAAGCAAGGTGCATTGTATAATGCATGTGGGATCATAAGAGGGGTATCATATCAATATACAAGGTAGAAATATAAAGGGGTATAAAAAATGTTAATGAAAAAATTGATACATACAAAATCTAGTGAAAATATGGGTTTTTTTAAATTGGGAAGGCATATTGGGAGGGGGGTTAAAAAATGATTTTGGAAGAAATTTTCAATATTTAGTGAAATTAGGGGTATTGTTTCATATACCATGAACTAACGTTCTATGATAGAGGTTTATTGAGTGAAGCCCCCGTGCTTTACACTAAGTTCAACAAATGTGATTTCTATAAAGATAAAATACAGTACCTAAAGCATGTGATATCCAAGGATGGAATCGCAGTAGACTCGGACAAGATAAAAGCAATTAATGAATGGCCTTCCCCTAAAGACGAAACTAGTGGATGATCGTTTATGGGAATTACAGGCTATTATCGTAAATTTATTGAGGGATTCTCTAGAATAGCGAATCCTATAACATATTTACAAAAGAAAGGTAAGAAATTTGTGTGGGATAAAAAATGTGAAGAAAGTTTTAAGAAACTAAAAGAGCTTTTAGCAACAACACCTATTCTAAAAATTGTTGATCCAAACAAGGATTTCATTGTATGCATTGATGCATACAATGATGGACTTGGTGGGGTCTTAACACACGAAGGTCATGTGATTGCATATGAATCTAGGAAGTTAAATATTCATGAGAAGAACTATGTGACTTACGACTTAGAGTTGGAAACTCTCATACATGTGTTAAAGATGTGGTGCCATCACTTAATTGAAAGAAAATTTATTTTAATGAAAGATAATAAAGGTTTAAAGTATTTGTTGGATCAACCAAATCTAAACGCAAGGAAAGCTAGGTGGCTAGCTTTCCTTAGCGAATATGATTTCGAGATTCAACACATTAAGGGTAAAAAGAATAAATTTGTTGATGCCTTAAGCAGAAAAGCTAGGCTAAATTTTATTTCAACAATCAACACTTATAAAACTGATCTAGAAAATCAGATTAAGGAAAGAATCAGAATGGATGAAACATATCAAAAATTACTTAAAAAGGTTAATGAAGATAATGCTGAAAATTTAACAACATATTTCAGAACTAATGAAAGAGCGTTACTGCTGTATAAAAAACAGACTTTATGTGCCTAATGTTGCTGAAATTAAGTTGTTGATTTTAAATGAATTGCATAAAAGTCCATACTCAGGACATCCTAGTTACCAAAAGATTATAACAATGTTGAGAAAAGATTATTTTTGTCCATGTATGAAAAGTGAAGTACCTGAATATATTGCTAGGTGTACAGAGTGTCAGCAAATAAAGGCTAAACATCAACACCTAGCCGGATTGTTGCAGCCACTACCTATTCCAAATTGGAAGTGGGACATAATTAGTATTTATTTTATTACTAGTTTACCTAAAAATCAGAAACATAATGATTCTGTAATGGTAGTCATGGATAAGCTTAGTAAAGCAACCCATTTCATACATGTTAAAACAACCTACAAGGGGTGCTAACATTGCTGAAATTTTTATGAAACAAATTTTTTGTTTTCATGGGACTCAAAGTTTACAGGAAATTTCTGGAAGTCTTTATTTAAAGGTTTAGATACTAATTTGAATTTCAATACAGCATTTAATCCACAAACGAATGGGCAAACCGAGAGAGTCAATCAGATTCTTGAAGATATGTTCAAAATGTATGTTAGAGATCAGCTGGGTAAATGGTAGGAATATTTACATCTTGCTGAGTTTGATTATAATAACCATTACCAAGCTTCAGCAAAACTTAGTACATCTGAAATTTTATATGGCAAAAAATGTAATACTCCTATTTCGTGGAGTAATCCGGTTGATAGGTTAATGTTAGGACCTGAATTATTAAAAGATATGGAACTAACCGTGAAACAGGTTCAAGTCAATTTGAAAATTGCACAAGATAGACAGAAAAGTCATGCAGATCTCAAAAGAACTCAAAAAGAGTTTCAGGTTGGTGAACATGTGTTCCTCAAGGTAAAACCAAAAAAGAGCTCCTTAAAGTTAGGAAGCTGTGCTAAACTAGAACCAAGGTATTGTGGACCTTTTGAAATACTGTCTAGGGTAAGACCAATGGCATATCAGTTGGCTTTGCCACCAAATCTAAACGTACATAATGTATTTCACATCTCTCTTTTGAAAAAGTATGTGCATGTCCAAATCTGTTCCAGGAGGAACTAGAGGAGGAACTAGAGGATGATGGATAAAGTAACATCGAGGATGATGTTAAATTTAAGAGGGGGTGTTTGTTACATACCAAAATTTTGAACATTATATGTTGTCAGAAAAAACATTATGTTTTATTTTATTCTAAATTTTTATGTTATTGACCAAGTGGGGTCAAGGATGAATGTAATTAATTGCTTTGAATATTTGATTAATAGTAAATAAAAGAGAAGACAAATATCCAAAGGAGACTGCTGAATGAGTGTTCACTAACACAATAGGAGGAATAGACTAGGCTGGAGAGTAAACTAACACTTGGCAACATCCTCAACTCACTTATAACAGTTGTAGGGGGAAACATCCCTATTTTTATGGTCATATTCCCCAAGAAAGTGGAACTGAGCAAGTGGCTCATTTACTGAAAAAAAAACTCACCAAAAGACCTAGGCATGCTTATCTACCCATCGAATTCAGCAGGAGGCTATTCATTCTTACCTTGTGATAATTTTTGAATTTGAAAGAAAAGAGAGCACAATAGATTTGATGAGGGGAAGGTTAGAAGTGATTGAGTGAACTAAGAATGCATTTTGAACTAGTGCAGGCCACATTGCTGAGTTCAATATTGCTAAAATCATATGTACTACTGTCAAGTGCTACTACTGGGGTTGCAAAGGAATTTATTCCATTTTCTCCACACAGCATCTTCATCCAGGTGGTTCAGTGAACAGGCTTGGGGGTCCTAAGACAAGTAGCTTGCATTTATTCAGGGAAAATGATGGGTGGAACGGGCTCCTTTGGCTGTTTGTTTCTTCTACAGTTACCAAAGTTTTAATTGTGTTATCTTATCTACTTTCTGCAAACTTGTTTACTAAGGAAATGATTGAATCTATGTTATTAGTTTTCTATTTCATCCTAGATATTCTGAATTTGTACATAGATGTTTTACTTCTACATTCATCTACTCTGAAAATCCATATATCATTCAGGTTAAAAAGACTAAATGAATAGTTAAAAGTAAAAGGATAAATGATAGAATAAAATGCTTCCCTGTATTTTTCCACACACTGTTTTTTTGTGTCGTTACTATAGTACAGGGAAGATAGAATTAAAAATAGATTCAGGCTTTTAGTACTGTAAATAGATTAGAAGTGTCGAATCCATAAATAAATCTACTCTATTTTCAATACAAATTTACTATTTATATCAGATAATTACTATAGAACTTAACTATGAAACATAGGGATTTCATGCATTCATCCTAGTAACAGAAGAAGTACTAACATATGTGCATCTAAATAAACCTTTATAGTACAAAATTTATATTTCATTCATATTAAGAATACTAGTGTAAACCTATTTTCCATAACCCTGATAAAATAGAATCCATTTCATGATCTTATTATTATAGCATGTTATTCTCGATATTTAACAATAAGTAATGCATTGTTTTCAGAATCAAAAACAGACTTATACATACATACAAAGAAATTAATTTAAATATCACTCATCTTGTAAATAGTAGCATCGAAATATATGAATCAATGTATATCTTAAGTTATATACACAGATTTCATCAAGCTTACTGCCTCTTAACATAACTCTCAAAATAAACATCAATAATTCAACTTATATGAGTTTTGATAATTAAAAAAAAAAAAGATCGGTCATCTCAGGGTTCAAGCCCTGTACATAAGATATCCCTAGAATTACTTTGTTAACATTTCATCCATCTACTAAAACATAGGACTAGGGTTCGACACCCATCAGGTTCACCCACATAGTCCGAACTTTCAAAGCATTACAAGCCATCATTTTATCTTTTATCTAAACAACAGTTTCGGGGTTTGAGACCCTCAGTATCACCATAAGCTAATCAAAAACACAGTAGTCATTTATGGTAGGGGAATTAAACCCACGCTTAGGGCCATTAAATGCAAACATTTTTTAAGTTAAGACATTACATTAACTTTCCTCAACAGCGATGGGCTCTGCCCTAAAGAAATAACAAACACGACAAATATAGTAAAGGCTGCCGAGAGCATTCTCTCATGCTCGACACATTCAAACTTCATTTAACTTTTTCATATATCCTTTTATTTTAAATACGTTACAAAAGGAAACATTACAAGTTGAGTTCGAGGGTTCAACCATCTTTATATCTAGTTTAATCATAAATAGAACCAGGTCCTAAAACCCTAAACACCATAAAACTGTATCAATATATTTTATCAAAATGCCGAGGGTAAAACCCCTAAGTTTTCCAAACAAAACCGTATGCATTCATCATTAAAATTTTACACAGTAATACGTTTAAGAACCAATGCAGGATAGGTCAAGGGTTCAACACTCCCTATAACTTAAAAATTCCATGCGGCTTATAAACCTTACAACCAACTAACAACCAAAGTTTAAAATAAAAACCGAACTCTCGGCTAACCAAATGAAGACTGGAATTGTGCCAAAGTACCACCAAAATATTCTAAGAAATATTGGATGCCCACAAGGGAGTCACCGAGGCTTACCAGGTCTTTTAAGCTCTTATCCCTGCCTGTCTAAACATAAAACCAACGACAAGGAAGAACCTTTCAGGATAACAATTCAACACGGTTAAAATTTGGACGTAGCTCAAACTTAAAACATACAACTATAATAATGTTAAACCCTCAATGAAAAACAAGAAGGAGACCATGACATTACCTGCATAAGAAAATCTTGTATCGTGACTGAACACTTCTGCAACATTCAAGCCACTCGGAATCAACAATGGAGTCACACGATCCACCATCAAATTCAATAAATTTTAGCCTCATAATGGCTCAACTCATATAGCCTACTGGTAAAAACAAATGAAAGCTACACGTATTGACATCGAACCCCCGGAGCACTGTTTTGCAAACCATAAGAACCTGAGGGCCGGTCGGCCTCTCCACCCTCACTCACTGCAAAATGAATGCTCCAGGTTATGCTTCGTCACGTTATTGCATAGTGTAGTTAGCGTTTTACACATTAACCAAAACCTTCACGTCGAGACCAGCCACGGTGGATGCCAACGTGCATTCCACCAAAACGCTTTTAATGAACTTTAATTGCCATAGCTACGGTTTCTGAGTTCCTGCCAACACATAATCCACTAAGACATTCATTATGGTCTTCACCATTGTTTCGATGTATAGTATGTTAGACCTATAAACAAGATCATTTTATATAGTTTCTTTTTGGAGTAATGCAAATAGCCGGTATAGTATGTTAAGCATATAGTTGAATTTTATAGTGTATAGTTTTCAACTCTTGGTAAATCAAAGATGCCATACTAAACATAATGCATAAGGTTTGTGCATATAGTTTATAAACATCAAAAGATAGCATAGATGCATACGAATCACAACTGATAGCATTAGTATATGAGCTTAAGTTATGACTATTCTTAACACATAAGTTGATACATGGTATAACTCCTAGTGTAGGGTTTTGTGGTCTAGATCATTGTAATCAAGGTTTAATACATTAAACGATAACTTATTACAAATCAAGTATAATAGTTTAAAATACAAATTTTGAGTTGTAAGTGTAGATTCTATGGAATTATATAAACGATGTTATATAGAAAACCCATAAAACTGATGATCAAAGCTAGAGTAGATCTCACCCTGGAACAAGTCAGGTTTTCTATACTTTATAAACATTGAAGGCTAATTGAAGTTTTAAATAAGACCTCTTTACACACTTCGCAATACATGGAAACAAGTATCTCTCTTACTTGCAATCTGCAACAAAAGTTCAAGTGCATTAGCTAAATAGCTAAGTAAGCCTCGGGGTGCCCATAAGACCCTTTCATCATCAAGAAAATAAACAGTTAGCACTTATAATTAAAACAACATCAAAATAAATCTACGATGTCTATACATCTAAATAAGTAACCATATTGAATCGGAATGTAAGAATGGTGTAAAAACACCCAACAGTATTTTAACAAGCATAAACACATACACGTAATCTGTAGGACAAATATAAGCAAGTAATTGATGTAACATGTTCATAGTATTAGTGACTAATTGAGAAGTGTTGTCACCAGTATGTCTTCTAGTTAAACAAATTAACATTTATTGTACTTCCATATTGCGATTGTAGCACTTAGTGCTAAGAAAAATTTTAATTTTTTGCGAATTTTTGGGATGTTACATGTGGTATCGAAGCGCAAGTTCAAATACTAGGCCTGAAGTGGCTCACTCACGCAAATAAAAATTTAGGACAGAACTGCAGATTACTCATTTTTATTTATTTTGTTTTCTTTTTCAGCATTTTATAAATTTAGTCTGCAGGTATGGCAGGACCATAAGAGTCGGCTGAGGACAGGTCCCTTAATAATGAACAGAATAATAATGAACAAGGACACATTAATACATAAAACTTATTTGTTGAACTGAATGATAATTCATCTGAATTATTAAGAATAGTAAAGGATTTAAAAATTGAGATAAAAACTGTTAAGGAAGAAAACAAACGAATCTTGAGGAGCTCAATCAAATCCTACTGAATAATTTTCATAATAATGATAAAGATAAAGGAACAAAAAATAATGTCGAATCTGGAACTATGTCCTACCAATGTAAGGGTAAAATGATAAAATTGACTAATTATGGCAGCAGTTCATCCTTTGAATTTTATGAACAAGAACGCAAGAAAAAGCACAAGTATTCTAGTTATAGTAGTGACAATGCCTACTACACTAAGAAGAAGTACATGCATAAGAAGAAATTTCTAGCGAGTTTAAAAAGATCAAACCACCAATTTTTAATGGAGAAATGGAAAATATTGAGACAACTAAAGCATGGTTGTCTGGTATGAATAAGTATTTCCAGATTTACAACTACTCAAGTCATCTAAAAACTAAAATGGCAATTTATAATCTGACTGGAAAAGTAGACATCTGGTGGCAAGATCTGAAACGAGTAAAAGGTTTAAAAGAGAAAAGCGTAAATTGGAGTAATTTCAAGAAATATTTGAAAAGAAAGTTTCTGTCGGAATAGTATTATGAGGAACGAGCTAAAGAGTTTTATGAGTTAAAGTTAGGTTCCATGGATATGAGAGAGTTATGTAGCAAGTTTTTAAATTTATAAAGGTATGTGCCTTATATCACTCAAGAAAAACCTAAGGTACAGAGGTTTATGAGCTGTTTGCCCACTCTTATAAAGGACAGGATTGAGTATGATGGTCCTCAAACTCTTGAAGAGGCCATGAGAAAAGCAAATATCTGTTATGAACAGAATAAGAAAAGAGAAGGCATACCAAGCTGGAAAGCAAAAAGGCCTAACAAATTTGAACAAAGGAAGAAACAGTTCTCTTTTAATCATAACTTTGGAAATAATAATTCACGTAATTACTCTAACAGAAAATTTCAAGAAAATAATGCAGCAGGTAATACACAGTCAAAATTTACAGCTGCAAGAAACAGTGAACCATCTAAAAATTTTGTTGAATGTTGGGACTGTCAGGGACCTCACTATGCATCAAAATTCCCACTCAGAAAGAGGACTGTCAACAACATACATATTGTATAGGAGGAGGATATTGTTGGTGACTTATCAAGGGAGATGCCTAGGATAAATGCATCTTTGGAGAACAGACAAGTTGATCATCAAAATTCCATGGTTGAAGTGGAAGGTATGCTGAAAAATAAACCCATTCCTATTTTAATTGATCCAGGAACAAGTCTTAGCTATGTGTCAAATGATTTAGTTAAATGTTGCAATCTGAAAATATATAAGTTTGATAAATCATGGTTGGTTCAATTAGCTACTAGAACAAAAAGAAAAGTGACTGATTAAGTGAAAGAATGCAAATTACTAATGAATCAGTTTAGGACCCATGTTAAGTTGAATGTGTTACCTTTAGGTTCTTAGAATGTTCTGATTGGAATGGATTGGTTAGAGAAGCATAGGGTAACGTTAAATTGTTTTCAAAATACTTTTACTTGTTTGAATGAAAAAGGTGAAATTGTAACAGTAAAAGGATTTCCTAGAAAGACATCTGTAAGACAAATTTCTACTTTACAAGTTAAAAAGGATGTTTGTAAGGGGTGTAAGTTGTTTGTTGTAAATGTCATTAATGATGAACAATCAACTAAGGAAGATAAGTTAAAGTTGGAAGACATACCCATTCTAAAGGAATTTTGTGATGTATTCCTGGAAGAAATTCCAGGACTACCTCCGAAAAGGGAACTAGATTTCACCATTGAGTTAGTACCGAGAGCGGTACCAAACTCAAAGGCTCCTTACAAAATGAACATTCTAGAGCTTAATGAACTTAATCACAGCTTAAGGAACTTATTGATAAAAATTATATAATATCCAGTGTGTCTCCATGGGGAGAACCCATAATTTTTGTTAAAAAGAAAGACGAAACTATGCGTTTATGCATAGATTACCGCCAGTTAAATAAAATGACCATAAAGAACAGATATCCTTTGCCTCTCATTGATGATCTGTTTGATCAACTGCGTGACGCAAAGATATTTTCTAAGATAGACTTGAGGGCAGGGTACCATCAATTCATAATTAAAGATGAGGACATCTTTAAGAATGCTTTTAGAACCCGTTACCGTCACTACGAGTTCATGTTTGTTCCTTTTGGGCTGACCAATGCTCCAATAGTTTTCATGTGCCTTATGAATAATGTTTTACATCAATACTTAGATAAGTTTGTAATTGTTTTTATTGATGACATTCTAAAATTTAGTCTAAGATTAAAGAAGATTATGACGAACACTTAAAAATAATTTTACAAGTGTTAAGGGAACATCAACTTTACGCTGCTTTACGCTAAGTTCAGCAAATCTGATTTCTATAAAGATAAAATATAGTACCTAGGGCATGTGATATCCAAGGATGGAGTTGCATTAGACCCAGACAAGATAAAAGCAATTAATGAATGGCCTGTTGCTAAAGACGTAACTATTGTACGATATTTTGTGGGAATTATAGGTTATTATCATAAATTTATAGATGGATTTCTAGAATAGTGAACCTATAATATATTTACAAAATAAAGGTAAGAAATTTGCATGGGATAAAAAATGCGAAAAAAGCTTTAAGAAACTAAAAGAGTTGTTAACAAGAACACCTATTCTAAAAATTGTTGATCCAAACAAGGATTTCATTGTATGCACTGATGCATGCAATGATGGACTTGGTGGGGTCTTAACACAAGAAGGTCATGTGATTGCATATGAATCTAGGAAGTTAAAGATTCATGAGAAGAACTATGCAACTTACGACTTAGAGTTGGTAGCCATCATATATGCGTTAAAGATGTGGCGCCATCACTTAATTGGAAAAAAATTTACTTTAATGACAGATAATAACGGTTTAAAGTATTTGCTGGATCAACCAAATTTGAACGCAAGGAAAGCTAGGTGGCTAGCTTTCCTTAGCGAATATCATTTCGAGATTCAACACATTAAGGGTAAAGAAAATAAAGTTGATAATGCCTTAAGCAGAAATGTCAGGCTAAATTTTATTTCAGGAATCAACACTTATAAAACTGATCTAGAAAATTAGATTAACGAAGGAATCAGAATGGATGAAATATATCAAAAATTACTTAAAAAGGTTGTTGAAGATAATGCTGAAAATTTAATAACAGGTTTCAGAATTGATTAAAGAGGGTTACTGTTGTATAAAAATAGACTTTATGTGCCTAATGTTGCTAAAATTAAGTTGTTGATTTTAAATGAATTGCATAAAAGTCCATACTTTACCAAAAGATGATAACAATGCTGAGAAAATATTACTTTTGGCCATGTATGAAAAGTGAAGTAGCTGAATATATTGCTAGGTGTATAGAGTGTCAGCAAATAAAGGTTGAACATCTACACCCAGTCGGATTGTTGCAGCCACTGCCTATTCCAAATTGGGAGTGGGACATAATTAATATTGATTTTATTACTGGTTTACCTAAAAATCAGAAACAGAATGATTCTGTAATGGTAGTCATGGATAAGCTTAGTAAAGCAGCCCACTTCATACCTGTTAAAACAACCTACAAGGCTGCTAACATTGCTAAAAATTTTATGAAACAAAATTTTCGTTTGCATGGGATTCCAAAAGTTATAATTTCTAACAGAGACTCAAAGTTTACAGGAAATTTCTGGAAGTGTTTATTTAAAGATTTAGATACTACTTTAAAATTCAGTACAACATTTCATCCAAAAACGCATGGGCAGACCAAAAGAGTCAATCAGATTCTTTAAGATATGTTAAGAATGTATGTTAGAGATCAGCCAGGTAAATGGTATGAATATTTACATCTTGCTGGATTTGCTTATAATAACCATTACCAAGCTTCAACAAAACTCAGTCCATTTGAAATTTTATATGGAAGAATATGTAATACTCCTATTTCATGGAGTAATCCGGTTGACCAGTTAATGTTAGGACCTGAATTATGAAAAGATATGGAACTAACCGTGAAACAGGTTCAAGGCAATTTGAAAATTGCACAAGATAGACAAAAAAGTCATGCAGATCTCAAAAGAACTCAAAAAAAATTTCAGGTTGGTGAACATGTTTTCCTCAAGGTAAAACAAAAAAAAAGCTCCTTAAAGTTAGGAATCTATGCTAAACTAGCACCAAGGTATTGTGGACCTTTTGAAATATTGTCCAGGGTAGGACCAGTGGCATATCAGTTGGCTTTGCCACCAAATCTAAATGTACATAATGTATTTCACATCTCTCTTTTGAAAAAGTATGTGCATGATGCTACTCATGTGATTAATTGGAATGATGTAGGGGTGGAACCAAAAGGAGATTTTCTGGTAGAACTAGATTGTATCCTCAACAAGAGGGAAATTGTTCTTCGTAATCGTACCATTGGACAAGGAAAAGTGCAGTGGAAGCACCTTAGTCTAGATGAAGCAACTTGGGAGTTGGAAAGTAATATGTGGGTGGCATATCCAAATCTGTTCCAGGAGGAACTAGAGGATGATGAATAAAATAACATCGAGGATGATGTTAAATTTAAGAGGGGGTGTTTGTCACATACCCAAATTTTGAACATTATATGTTGTCAGAAAAAACATTATGTTTTATTTTATTGTAAAGTTTTATGTTATTGACTAAGTGGGGTCAAGGATGACTGTAATTAATTACTCTTAATATTTTATTATTAATAAATAAAAGAGGAGACAAATATCCAAAGGAGACTGTTGAATGAGTGTTCACTGACCCACTAGGAGGAATGGACTGGGTGGAGAGTAAACTGACACTTGGCAGCATCCTCAACTCACTTCTAACTATTGCACGGGGAAACTTCCCTATTT
This sequence comes from Larix kaempferi, assembly GCA_027924585.1. NCBI lineage: Eukaryota > Viridiplantae > Streptophyta > Pinopsida > Pinales > Pinaceae > Larix > Larix kaempferi. The sequence goes on along the minus strand of BSBM01000502.1, from coordinate 13,401,348 downwards.
TTACGGTCATGTTCCCCAAAAAAGTGGAACTGAGCAGGTGGCTCATTTATGAAAAAAACAACTGACCAAAAGACCTAGGCATGCTTATCTAACCATCGAATTTAGCAGGAGGCTGTTCAATCTTACCTCGTGATAATTTCTGAATTTGAAAGACAAGAGATCACAAGAGATTCGATGAGGGGAAGGTTAGAAGTGATTGAGTGAACTAAGACTACATTCTGAACTAGTGCAGCCACATTGCCGAGTTCAATATTGCTAAAAGCAGAAGTACTACAGTCAAGTGCTACTGCTGAGTTGCAAAGGAATTTATTCCATTTTCTCCACACAACATCTTCATCCAGGTGGTTCAGTGAACAGGCTCAGGGGTCCTAAGACAAGTAGCTTGGTTGTCTTCAGGAAAAGGTTGGGTGGAACAAGCTCCTTTGGTTGTTTGTTTCTTCTATAGTTACCAGGTTTTAATTATGTTATCTTATCTAGTTTCTTCAAACTTGTTTACTAAGGAAATGATTGAATCTATGTTATCAGTTTTCTATTTCATCCTAGATATTCTGAATTGTAAATAGAACTTTTACTTCTACATTCATCTACTTTGAAAATCCATATATCATTTAGATTCAAAAGACTAAATGAATAGTTAAAAGTAAAAGGATGAATGATAGAATAAAATGCTTCCCTGTATTTTTCCACACATTGTTTTTAGTGTCGTACCCTAGTAGGGGGAATATAGAATTAAAATAGATTCGACTTGTAGTACTGTAAATAGATTAGAAGTGTTGAATCCATAAATAAATCTACTCTATTTTCATTACAAATTTACTGTTTATTTCATATAATTACTATAGAACTTAACTATGAAACTTAGGCATTTCTGCATTCAGCTTAGTAACAGAAGTACTAACATATCTGCATGTGAATAAACATTTATAGTAAAAAATTTATATTTCATTCATACTGAGAATACTAGTGTAAACCTATTTTCCATAAACCTAATAAAATAAAATCCATTTCATGATCTTATTATTATAGCATGTTATTCTCAATCTTTAAAAATAAGTAATGCATTGTTTTGAGAATCAAAACAACTTATACATACATACAAAGATATTAATTTAAATATCTCTCATTTTGTAAACAGTAGCATCGAAATATATGAATCAATGTATATCTTAAGTTATTTACACAGAGTTCATTTAGCTTACTGCCTCTTAGCATAACTCTCAAAATAAACATCAATAATTAAACTTATATGAGTTTTCATAATTAAAAAAAACAAATAGATCGGTCATCTCAGGGTTCAAGCCCTGTACATAAGATATCCCTAGAATTACTTTGTTAACATTTCATCCCTCTACTAAAACATAGGACCAGGGTTCGAAACCCATCAGGTTCACCCACACAGTCCGAACTTTCAAAGCATTACAAGCCATTTGTTTATCTTCTACCTAAACAAGAATTTGGGGGTTTGAAACCCTCAGTATCACCATAAGCTAATCGAAAGCACAATAGTCATTTATGGCAGGGAATTAAACCTGGGCTTATGGCCATTAAATACAAACATTTTTTAAATTAAGACATCACATTAACTTTTCTCAACAGTGACGGGCTCTGCCCTAAAGAAATAACAAACACGGCAAATATAGTAAAGACTGCCGAGAGCATTCTCTGAAACTCGACACTTTCAAACTTCATTTAACTTTTTAATTGTCCTTTTATTTAAATACATTACAAAAGGAAACATTACAAGTTGAGGTCGAGGGTTCGACCTTCTTTATATCTAGTTTTATCATAAACAGAACCGGGTCCTAAAACCCTAAACACCATAAAACTGTATCAACACATTTTATCAAAATGCCGTGGGTAAAACCCCTAAGTTTTCCTAACAAAACTGTACGCATTCATCATTAAAATTTTACACAGTAATACGTTGAAGAACCAACGTAGGACATTTTGAGGGTTCAACCCTCCCGATAACTTAAAAATGCCACACGGCTTATAAACCTTACAACCAACTAGCAACCAAAGTTTAAAATAAAAACCGAACTCTCGGCTAACCAAATGAAGCTTGACATTGTGCCAAAGTCCCACCAAAATCTTCTGAGAACTATTGGATTCCCACAAGGGAGTCACCAAGGCTTACCAGTGCTTTTAAGCTCTTATCCCTGCGTTTCTAAACTTAAAACCAACACCGAGGAAGAACCTGCCAGGATAACATTTCAACGTGGTTAAACTTTGGACGTAGCTCAAACTTAAAACATACAACTGTAATAATGTTAAATGCTCGATGAAAAACAAGAAGGAGACCAATACATTACCTGCATAAGAAAATATCATATCGTGACTAAACACTTCTGCAACATTCGAGTGACTCGGCATCAACAATGGAGTCACACGATCCACCATCAAATGCAGTAATTTTTAGCTCGGTAATGACTCTGCTCATATAGCTTACTAGTAAAAACAAACGAAAGCTACAGGTCTTGACATCAAACCCCGGGAGCACTGTCTTGCAAACCCTAAGAAACCGAGGGCTTGTTAGCCTCTCCATTCCCACTCACTGCAAAATGAATTCTCCAGGTTATTCTTCGTCGAGTTATTGCATAGTGTGGTTATGGTTTTACACATTAACCAAAACTTTCATGTGGAGACCTGCCAAGGTGGATGCCGAGGGGCATTCCACCAAAATGATTTTAATGGACTTTAATTGCCATAGCTATCGTTTGTGAGTTCCTTCCAACACATAAGCCACTAAGACATTCATTATGGTCTTCACTATTGTTTCAATGTATAGTATGTTAGACCTATAAACAAACTCATTTTATATAGTTTCTTTTTGGAGTAATGTGAATAGCCCATATAGTATGTTAAGCATATAGTTGAATTTTATAGTGTATAGCTTTCAACTCTTGGTAAATCAAAGATGCCATACTAAACATAATGCGTAAGGTTTGTGCATATAGTTTTTAAATATCAAAAGATAGCATAGATGCATAAGAATCACAACTGATAGCATTAGTATATGAGCTTAAGTTATGACTATTCTTAACACATAAGTGGATACATGGTATAACTCCTAGTGTAGGGTTTTTGTGGCCTAGATCATTGTAATCAAAGTTCAATACATTAAACAATAACTTATTACAAATAAAGTATAATAGTATAAAATACAAATTTTTGAGTTGTAAGTGTAGATGCTATGGAATTATATAAACGGCGTTATATAGAATAAACCTGTAAAACTTATGATCAAAGCTAGAGTAGATCTCACCTTGGAATAAGTCAGGTTTTCTATACTTTATAAATATTGAAGGCTAATTGAACTTTTAAATAAGACCTCTTTAGAGACTTCATAATACATGGAAAGAAGTATCACTCTTACCTGCGATCTGCAATAGAAGTTCAAGTGCATTAGCTAAATAGCTAAGTAAGTTTCGGGGTGCCCATAGGACCCCTTCATCATCAAGAAAATAAAAAGTTAGCACTTATAATAAAACAACATCAAAATAAGTCTACGATGTCTATACATCTAAAGAAGTAACCATATTGAATCAGAATGTAAGAATGGTGTAAAAACACCCAACAGTATTTTAACAAGCATAAACACATACACGTAATCTGTAGGACAAATATAAGCAAGTAATTGACGTAACACGTTCATAGTATTAGTGACTAATTGAGAAGTGTTGTCACAGAATTTCTTCTAGTTAAACAAATTAACATTTATTGTACTTCCTCATAGCGATTGTAGCACTTGGTGCTACTTAGAAAAATTTTAAATTTTTGTGAATTTTTGGAATGTTACACAAGGTTAAACACTATTAGTAAAGATGTGGGGTAGTTGGAACAACCATGTTAGAATTTGTTAAACCATGACCCCATACATGGAGAACATAGACCTGATACAATTGTCATGATACATTTTTGACGAATGAGCCCCCTAAAATATAGGAGGAGATCTAAGGCCAAACAATTCCCAAGGAGGGGAAGCTAGACCTTCAGCAAGACCTAGGAAAATGATTATATATATGCATGTGTGTGAGGGCATGATGCTTCCTAGTATGCATGGGAATTTTCTCTGTGAGCACCTTGATGTGTTTGGCATTTGTCCCAAATTGTGAGCTTTGTTAAGAAGAGCAACTGATGGTTCCAGTTAAGACAGATAAGAGTTTCCGTGGAAAGAGTTTTCTTTTGGCTCAGAGCTAGGTGTTAGCCCCTATGGTGTCATGGTTTATTCTAGGGGGTTCATTGTTGAGCAAGATGATTATTTGGTCATGAATCTATGGTTGGGTGGATCATTGTAACACCCCCTGGCTTCAAACCCCTAATCTCATGATGGACATTGTTTATGAATGCGTGTAAGGGTGAACATATTGTATTTTTGTAATTATTAATATTAAAATGCGCAACTCGTTATGCTGAGGTAGATCGTTGAAGAGATCTGGGACTCATGTATTCACAGGAGACAGTAAGGGGGTCAAATTTTCCTATGAGGAAACTATGCCATGACCCTTAGGTACCTTTTAGAACCTTAAAATATCCCTAAGTTTACCTTCAGTCCCGAAGTAAAAAATCCCTTTTTATTAACTTAAATTTATTTATGACCTAAAAATGGGACTAAGTGTGATTAAGAAATGTTTAATTTTTAAATAAAAGGGGGGAACAGGTGGCTCATGAGAGAACCCACATGGTTCCCTCTTTCCATGCATTAAAGTAATGCATGCAAATGGAAAGGGGAGGATTATTCATTCATTCTAAAAAGGAATCTGCATGGAGGGTATTTATGAGCATACAGAGAAGAAGATGATCTCTGTTACAAACTTTTATCTATGTCTGAAGAGAGGATTGGGGAGAATAAAGGACATTTTGGGTTTGTGGAAAAAATCTATTATTGAATCCTGAGTCTAAGGAATTAAATTCTGAGCACATGTGGCAGTGATGTGTTTTCATTGTTGTGTAGTCAGACCAATTTGTCTCTGGTTGTACCAGTGAAGTGGAAAATGGTGTAGGAAGTTGAATTGGTGTAACTCTGAGGACAGATGACAATGATGTGTTTTTGTTGTTGTACAGTCAGAAGGAAATCAGTGAACTGAAATGAACTATTTGGCATGGAATTGGATTTAAGCCAATTTCCTGATTGCCAAGATTTTAATCCTGAGAAATTATGGGATTGGTGAGATGTATGTCTCGTGAATGCATGAGTCTTAGCTCGGGGATGGTGTTATGTTGAAAGATGAATGAACATAATTACATATGGTTGGGTGGAGCGTGCCTTACATAGATCCAGTTTCCCAGTTCAATAAGTTTTCCAGATAAGTATTCAACTTCTGGAATTGATGTTTATTTCCCAATATTATTTGGTTTAATTGATGGTAAATCAATTTCCATGGTATTCCCATTTTTAATTTATGAAATCAGATATAAAGAATGATTTTAATTGTTTCTTGGTTGAATTCACGTTTATCAAATGAGTACAAGATTAATTATGCACTATGTTGAATAATAATCCATAAATTGATTGTTTCAATTTGAGTATTGAAAATTACAGAATATGAATTAGGGATGAAATTCATGTGTAGCTTAGTTACAGTTTCTTGTGTAAGGAAATGTTGCAAATTTTAATTCTAGCATATGCTTGTAAGTAATCCCTAATTTGTAGGGCTGAAATTAAATTTTACGAATATCAATTCATTAATCAAAGTAAAGATTGAGAAATTTACAGTTTATTGCTTAATGCTCAAACTATTATTGTTTAATAATTAAATTGAAATATTCATAAAGTTCAATTATCACTGCCCAGTAATTAGACCCTTCTTTCTTAAAGAGTAATTGGCTTAGCCATGGAATGGTTTATTGTGCATAGCTCAATTCATTATGACAAAAAATATTTATAAGTAATGGTTTATTGCGCATATATCAATTCATTAAGAAAAATGAACTATTTGTAAAACAATGGTTTACTGTGCATATCTCACTCAATTCATTAAGAAAAATGAAATATTTATAAAGCGATTATTTTTTGCTCAATGTTTGAACCATGAACTATTGTTGTTATTAAAATACATAAGAATTTAACTAACAATTGTTAAAGGTTGTTATTTAAGCTTAGCATGAATGGTATCATGGTTTTAGAAAACCACTGGCTGAAATTATAAACCACATGAAGGTAATATGTAGTAATTGCATTGAGATGCACATAACTAGCCATTTTATTTAATTGGTAAATTGAAAACAAATACCATGTGTTAAGGCTTAACTAATATGCCTTGTAATGAATGGTATTTAAAAACCAAAGGATGATTTGCTTGTTTCAAGAAAGGTTAAATGATATGTTAATGTTAAATTTAACCTTGTTTACTTATCCCAATACCTTGTGCCAATATTGATTGGTATTAAGTTGTAAAATTTATATGAATTGGAAATGTTTGTAAGATCTTACTATGCAGTTTTACCATGCATGTAGTTTTTACCATGCATGTAGTTTTTACTACGCAATTCTTATGGCTGTTTAAAGTTTATTAAGTTGGAATTCTTATAGTACTTTATTGCTTCTTATTGCGCAATAAATTAGATTTACTGCCCAATTCCTATAGTGTTTACTATTTCTTACTGCGCAGTAAGCTTAAATGGATATTGGTCATAATGATATGGAAATAAAGTTCTAATTTTCTTGTTTTATTTATGTGCATCGTACTTAGAATATTAGTAATATTTCTTATCATCTCAGGTAGATTGGGAACAAATCTCCTTAGGAAGTTTATCTTTCCCATGAATGACTATAATTTTTTATTTATTTATGGAAATATCTATTGATTGTATAGTTTCCATTCTTTCTAGATCAATTCTTACTCCATCCTTCAATACAATGTGTCCCAACAACTTTCCTTCCTGTAAGGGAAAATGTAATTTCTTGGGGTTGAGGGATAACCCATACCTTCATCATTTATTGAATGTTTGATTCAAGTGAGATAAATGCTCTTCATTTGTCTTAGAAAAAACAGTCATGCCATCAAGATATATCACAATAAATTTATCTATTTCTTCAACAAAGGATATATCCATGGATCGTTGAAATGTGGCTCCTGCATTCATTAGTCCAAAAGGAATTCTATCATATATAAATGTACCCCGGGGTATCGTGAATGATATCTTTTCCCTGTATTCTTTTCTCATGGAAACCAAGTTGTATCCTATGAAACCATCCATCATGGATATCTTGTTTTCCCCTACCACTCTTTCTAAAATTTGGTCCATCTTTGGAAATGGACAATTATCCTTTAAAGAGCATTTATTCAAGTTTCTAAAATCCACACATAATATTTTTTCTCCACTCTTTTTTTCTGTCTCATACCAAGTTTGCCACCTACTATGAATATATCAAATGAATTATTATTTTTGCATCAAATAATTTCCTTACTTCCCTTTCTATTATGGGAAAAAAATAGGATTGGCTTGTCTCAACGTTTTCTTGAAAGGTTTCACTCCAAAGTTTAAAGGTATCTTATGTTGAATTATAGATGTATCATATGTCCTAAGATATGCATATTTCCATGCAAACACATTTACATATTCTGTAAATAATTTCAAATACCTTTGTTTGACTTCAATAGGCAACAATCTGGACAATTTAATGTATCTGTGATCTTCAATTGTACTAATGATCAGGATGTCTACATCGTCCTCCTCTGGTTGATTAATAGGTTTGATATGGATGGAATTTTTATCAAACAACCTTTCTAATAAAACTAGATCTCCGGGAATGAAACTATTCTCCAGCTGTAATATCTTATGATTTGCAACTTCACTATTAAACATTGGATATGCTTTTATCTCCTCTTGATAGTCTGCCTCGTCATCTTCATCCTGATTTAGATCTATACAAGTATTTGAAAATTCATCAATCATTTCTATTTTTTTTTAATATGTTGATCATCCTCGAATACCTGCCAATGCTTTAGGTTGTCAGGGACAAAAGGCCTATATATAATTTCCACTTCATGCTTGATCTTGATCTCTTTGGGGGCTTGAATGAACTAGCAACAATAGCCAAAGAATTTGCTTTCTGGTTCCTATCTCTTGGGACAATAGTGATATTAAAGGAAATAAATAATTTTTCTATGACATCCCATACTTGATACATATATGCTCTCATCTTAGGGTGTTTAGTCTGCTATACATTTATGATTTGTTGTGCAATCAATTATGAGTCTCCATAAGCATAAATTCATGCTATCCCCATCCTTCCTACAAATTCCAATCCTAATATGAGTGCTTCATATTCCACAACATTGTTTGTGGTCTCAAAATTTAGTTTAAAAGATAAAAGACTTTATTCCTGATCTGGGGATAGGAGCACTACTCCTACTCCCGCTTCTCCTTTCGATGAAGCTTCATAAAAAAAAAATTCCAAATCTGATATAATTCAGAGGAGGTAAATTTAATAACCAATTCTATAGAGGAATTATCATCACATCCTTCTTCCAAAGCAAGTATGTAACATCCCACATCTTCTTCTAACGCATAGATAGGGTAATTTATGGGACTCATTGTTAAATTTTCAGAATTTACTTCAATTTGATCTAGGATCTTAATTGAGAGAACAACATGTACAACAAATCTACAGCATATGAATCATGGACACAATAATGCAAGCACACAAGAGACACAGAGTTTACTTGGGGAAAACCATAAAGGTGAAAAACCCCAATAACTTCCTCAGAGATAGATAGAGCAATGATACAACCAGAATACAAGAGATAGTCTTCTCCTAGCAGCAGAGCCTCCTCCTCCACGAGCCTCCTCCTCCACAAGTGCGCCACTCTCCAAAGTGTGTGTGCAAGAATAGAATGTGTAAAATGAGAGAGACACACTCTCTATTTATGCACTAAGTTGACTTGACCTTTACTCAACTAGGTCGGCCTCAACTTAACCACTTAACATAATGCTGACTGGGTCAACCCCCACTAGGGTGGTTTAATAACCCTTTGACCCACATGGCCAACCCCCAATAGGGTGGTCTAATAACCCTTTGACCCACATGTCTTATACAGGGCCGACCCCAACAAGGTGGTCTAATAACCCATCATGTATAAGTTATGACACTTACAATATAAATGACGACACTTCCGTATAGAGGAATAATAACATCTCTATAGGAATACAATATACATATATGTGAAATACATTCTGAAGTTACATATACATCAACACTCCCTCTTAACTAGGAAGGTATTTCTCAACACAGGTCTTCTAGCACAAGTCTTCTTCTCTGGATCATCGTCACTGGATAATCGTCATTGAGTCATCATCATCATCACTGCTGCTGCTATCTCAATCAATCTCTGAATCTACTCATCATAGGAAGTTCTACAGAGCCAGTCCTTTTTCATACTGGATGTAGGCCCACCACCTGCAGGTCTTCGTCACCACTGGCCATATTATGAAATCCTCGGGACTTATTACGTGCATCACAAAACCTCAAAAGAGCATCCCAGGCTGTTACGAGCACACAACTCTACCTATAGGATCTCCTAGGGCCATATTATATTTGACCTCACCACAAAACCTCGTAAGACCATCCCAGGCTGTTACAAGCACACAGCTCTACCTATAGGATCTCCCAGGGACATATTATATGTGGTCACCACAAAACCTCACAAGAGCATCCCAGGCTGTTATGAGCACATAGCTCTACCTATAGGATCTCCTAGGGACAGATTATATGTGGTCATGGCAAAACCTTGCAAGAGCATCCCAGGACTTATTACGGGCACACATCCCAATCTATCGGATCTCCCAGGGACAGATTATATGCCATAGGACAAAACCTCGAAAGAGCATCTACAAGATATCCCACGGCCAGATTATATGCCATAGGAAAAACCTCGAAAGACTATCTACAGATCTCCCAGGGCCAAATTATATGTCCTCCCAGAGCAAAACCTCGAAAGAGCATTTGCCAGATATCCCAGGGCCAAATTACATGCCATAGACAAAACCTCGAAAGACTATCTGCAAATCTCCCAGGGCCAAATTATATTCTCATCTGCACAACCTGATCCACGGCCATAGAGTATTCACCTAATACTCACCATACATCATCCTGATGTACACATGATCATCCTGATCATCATCACTGCAACATCCTGCTCCATGTCATCTAGAGCAACATCCTGAAGCTCGTCATCCATGATCATCCTGATCATCATCACTGCAACATCCTGCTGCATGTCATTTGGAGCAACATCCTGAAGCTCGTCATCCATGATCATCCTGATCATCATCACTGCAACATCCTGCTGCATGTCATCTAGAGCAACATCCTGAAGCTCGTCATCCATGATCATCCTGATCATACAATGCATCTACCTAATGCATACCAAGTATCTACCTGATACATATCATCATACATGATCCACCTGATCATACAATGTATCCACCTAATACAAATACAAATACATGATCCACCTGATCATACATGATACATATCAACATACATGGTCCAAGCTTCCAACATGATGCATATACAACATACATACAAATGATCCAACCGATCATATCTAGCATCCAACATGATGCATACATACATATACATATAAATGATCCAACTGATCATATCCAGCATCCAACATGATGCGTACATACATATACATATAAATGATCCAACTGATCATATCCAGCATCCTCCTGATGCATATGCAGAGCAGTAACTGGAGCATCGTCTTGATGCTCATCATCCAGTGCTTACATCCACAGCCATGTGAAGGATCCTCCTTCCAACATGCTTGGAATGGCTTCTGCAAATATGTCCATCACTTCTTCCTTGAAGTGTCATCAATCTGAAGAACACCAAGCCTCTCCCTCAAGTACTCGAACTTCACCCTAGCTAGTGGCTTCGTTAACACATCTGTAATCTGCTCATCCGTCGCAATGTACAGGAGCTTCATAGCTCCTCTCTGCACCATATCCCTGATATAGTGATATTTGATCTCTATGTGTTTCGACTTGTCATGAAACATTGGGTTCTCGGACAACTTCACACAACTCTGGTTATCACAAAAGATACCAGTAGCATCCAACGGCAGATCAAATAACTCAGATAGTAGCTTTTGTAGCCATACTGCCTCACAACTAGTTGAACAGGCTGCAACATACTTTGCCTCAGCTGTACTCAGTGCTACGCAGGACTGCTTCCTACTGAACCAAGAGATCACACCTGATCCCATACTGAAGCAGCACCCAGATGTGTTCTTCCTATCTGCAGCACTTCCTGCCCAATCTGAATCAACATAACCTTGCAGGTTAAACCTTTGATTCGCTTCATACTTGATCCCATAATCCACTATACCTTTCAGGTACCTCAGAATATGCTTTACAGCAACCAGGTGAACACTCCTCGGATCTGTCAGGAACTAGCTCAATGTGTTCACCACAAAGCAAATATCTGGTCTCATGTTCGTCAGGTACATTAAGGAACCAATCATCTGACGATACATAGTGACACCAACTGGTTCAAATGAAGCATCACACAGAAGCTTCAGGTTCGATGCCATAGCCTCGCAGTCCATCATCCCGAACCTCTTCAGAATCTCTACTGCGTACTTCCCTTGTCCAAGGAAGATTCCATCTGTACTCTGCCACACCTTCATACCTAGAAAGTGGTGCATCATACCCAAGTTTTACACATATATGACTCCCTTGCATGTGTCTCAGAACCAAGTGGCTACTACACATACACTTCTTCTTCAACTACACCATTCAAGAAAGCTGTCTTGAAATCCATCTAGTGTATCTTCTATTTCATCACTTTTATATTTCTCTATGCCGCCATCTGCAGCATGCTTGATCTTGATAGATCCATATGGAAGTCATAAAAAACTTCCCTTCAGGTCTTGGGACTACATCCCAAACATCATTCTTCATGATCGACGGATCATGGCATTCTTCCTATATCCTGGGAACTTCAATATCTTCAATAGATAATTTTGTTGCTGAACAAATGTTGTAGTTCTTCTTTTGTAGGTGATGGCATACGATCTTTCCTACACAACAAGTTAAATTGCATGATTAGAAAACATCTCATAGTTTTCAGAACAAATTCTTACACATAAATAAATATGTCACGCAGTCATGCAATTATCTTAGCCAATGCTTCAATACAACATTTATCCATATCCCATAACTTTCTAGATGCCTTCCAATCTCTATCAGAACATTGTTAAGAGTGTGCACAACTCCCAACATGTCAGCAAAGAGGTTTCATTCTAGATAAGTAGCAATGGAATGTTGTACAGTGCCATAGGCCACTTACCCATGCATATTAGTAGTATATTGTTCATCAATGCAACTATTCTAATATGCATAATACATAACCTAATTCTAGGAACATCAGTATATACATTATTGAACAGTATTATTTAAACAATAAAATATGCAAGTAATGACAATTCAAATACTTATCTTTGTTTGTTTGTTGGGTTGACTCCCTCTCAGTCTTTGCTTCTTTTCTGCAATTCCATTCTTATGTGGATTGTGAGAAGTGGTCAACTCCCTCTGAATATCTGCATCCTTGCAGAAACTACTGAAGTGTGCTCCTTTGCTTTCTTGCAAGAACAACTGGAGTGTGCTCCCTCTTGATCTTTGCTTCCTGGATTACCTGTCCTTGAACATACATCCATCCTTAATCACTATGCATGCTTATTAGTATCATCATTGTGTTATCCTTGAGGTCTCATACATAATCACACATTTATTAGTATAATCTTAATACTATCAAAACATAATAATCTTAAACATGTATATTCATGATCATTCATAGATAATAAGCATTAGTATTCAAGGTTTCAAGGAAGTCTTCTTTAACTCATACACATTCTTATTTGATCATAGGACTCTTCTGGTTAGTTGAATCATCAATCCAAATAAGAGATATAATATGCATAAAACCCGTGATTATTCAAACCTATACCTTCATGATTCTTCTGGTTAGTCATATCATCAATTATGGTAAGAAACATAATATGCATACAACCATGATTATTGAAACCTATGACTTCATGAATAATCATTATCAACAACACAAAACTATAAGATCCTAACACAAGGTAGGATTCTAGCTTGATATAGGAAAAACATACCTGGATTAGCATGCTAGCTAGTTATGTCTAACATACCTGCATAATGTCTTCTGGTTCTCGTCAGTGACTTGTGCTAGTAACCTGCATGTCTCATAAGTTAACCATTGTAGAACCAAGTTATATGTACCTCGAAAGTAGATCTTCTATGTGATCCATGACAATGGATGAATCTTTGTCTTCATGTCACTACGAGCATATGTTCTTGAAGTAGAACAACTTTCTTGGTGTACCTTTTGTGTTAGCAAACAACATAAACCTCATACAACATCACATCACAATGCATTAGTACAATCATAAGTGTCAAAACCTTAATCAATGAATAATTTCTATTAAGGTGATACGACAAGTCCATTAATTAATCAAGATTGTATTGTAATGATATGAAGACAAACATATGATAAACTTAACCATGAAACATACCTGGAGATGGATTAGGGTTTGTCAAAGAAACCCGAAAAATTCAAACTTTGAATTTCAAACTTCTGAAAGGATAGAAATATGTGCCTTGATCAGCTGATCAAGTTGGTATATTCAGAATTTGAAAACTGTAAAGTTTCACCCCTCGAAATTGCCTTTTAGATTTTCGGATTCACTAGGGAGGACCCTGAATTAGGGTTTGAGTTTCCCGGAGCTTCACCCAACCAAAATATTTGATTCAAAACTCTAAGCTTCAATTTTTCTGAGGAGCTTCCAGCCATGGTCACAGATTTTCAAAATTCCAATTTTTGCAGAAGCCCTAATTTTCCATCTTTCCGATCAAAGTCCTGAACTGGGGTTTGATCAAGACCGACCTTCTGCCCAACAAAAAAATCTGATCTTGGCCTCTAAATTTTGATTTTGATGAGTAGCATCTAGTCGTGGTCTCCGATTAAGAAAATTCCAACTTTCTCTGAAGCCCTAAATTTCGGAAGCCATGAATGAAGGTACTCAAAAATAATTCTGTTTTGATAGAAATATGTACCTAATTGCTTCAATTGTAACTCCAAACTTTTCGATCCACAGGGTCTGAAAAGTTTTCTTGAGATAACCCAACTTGTTATCTTTCCATTCCGATAGGTCTGACCTCAATTGGATTCTCTAAGAGAGAGTTATACCAAGTGTCGCAACGTGACCTATTTATGGGATAATACAGGAGAGCGAACTTGTACGGCGTGCCACATGTCACTGGTTCAACTTCGGCCTCTGAAAACATTTCCTGAGATAGCCCGACCTGTTATCTTTCCATCTCGACAGGTCTGACCTCAATTGGATTCTCTGAGAGAGAGTTATGCTACGTGTCGTAACGTGACCTGTTTATGGGTTAATATAGGAGAGCGAACTTGTACGGCGTGCCATGTGTCACTGGTTCAACTTCGGACTCCAAACAATTTTGTTGAGATAGTACAGTCTATGTACTACCTGTCACTATTTACTAAATTTCATTTGGAGCTTCCTAGCCCAAATTATGACCTTTTTCCAAGGTCACCTGATTTTGACTCAGATCTAGAAGAAGCAGAAACCATATATTGTACAGATCATAAATCACAAAGTACAATCAATTAGGGATTTTCCTTTGGACACAAGGTACATGGGGATCTGATATTTGACCTGTAAAAGTTGCAGATCTGAAAACTTCACCAAAACAGATTTATAGCGAAAGTGCTATGATGACTGGTCTTTGCTATATCAAGCCCTAGCATCGTAAGTGCAACAAGTGTCATACATGCCATATCATGCCTTCTTTCAGGCTAGCTCTGATACCATGTTACATTTTCAGAATTTAATTCAATCTGATCTAGGATCTTAACTAAGAAAACAACATGTACATCAAATCTACAGCATATGAATCATGGACACAATAATGCAAGCACACAAGAGACATAGAGTTTACTTGGGGAAAACCATAAAGGTGAAAAACCCCAATAACTTCCTCAAAGATAGATAGAGCAATGATATAACCAGAATACAAGATATATTCTTCTCCTAGCAGTAGAGCCTCCTCCTCCACAAGTGCACCACTCTCCAAAGTGTGTGTGCAAGAATAGAATGTGTAAAATGAGAGAGACACACTCTCTATTTATAAACAAACTTGACTTGAACTTTACTCAACTAGGTCGGCCTCAACTTAACCACTTAACATAATGCTGACTAGGCCGACCCCCACTAGGGTGGTCTAATAACCCTTTGACCCACATGGCCGACCCCCAATAGGGTGGTCTAATAACCCTTTGAACGACATGTCTTATACAGGGCCGACCCCAACAAGTTTGTCTAATAACCCATCAAGTATAAGTCACGACACTTACAATATAAATGACGACACTTCCGTATAGAGGAATAATAACATCTCTATAGGAATACAATATACATATATGTGAAATACATTCCGAAGTTACATATACATCAACACTCATGTTAGTTTTTTAGAATTTTCAATCTGATCTAAGATCTTAATTGAGAGAATAACATGTACAACATATCTACAGCATATCAATCATGGACACAATAATGCATGCACACAAGAGACACAGAGTTTCACCGGGGAAAACCAAGAAGGTGAAAAACCCCACAACTTCCTCAAAGATAGAAAGAGCGATGATACAACCAAAGTACACGAGATAGCCTTCTCCTAGCAGATGATCCTCATCCTCACATGTGCGTCACTTTTCGAGTGATGGAAGAGTGAGTAAAATGAGATGATCAAATAGAGATATCCCGATCTCTATTTATACTTGTCCTGACCTACCCAATAAACTAATGGGGCCAACTTGTCTAGCTTAGCCTAATAACCCATGGTTAACTTAATCTGGGCCGACCCCACACTTGGTGATCTAATAACCCATTTACCCACATGACTCATACAGCGTCGACCCCATCAAGGTGGTCTAATAACCCATCGGCAAGTTACAACACTTGTGACACTTGTCAATACAAATGACAACACTTCCATATAGAGGAATAATAACATCTCTACAGGAGTACAATATACATAGATGAAATACATGGGTGAAATACATTACGAAGTTACATATACATCAACACTCCCTCTTAACTAGGAAGGTATTTCTCGACACAGATCTGCTAGCACAAGTCTTCTTCTCTGGATCATCATCAGTGAATCATCGTCCTCAAATCATCGTCGTCGTCACTGCTGCTGCTATCTCAATCAATCTCTGAATCTACTCGTCATAGGAAGTTCTACAGAGCCATTCCTTTTTCATACTGGATGTAGGCCCACCACCTGCAGGTCTTCATCATCACTGGCCATACTGTGGAATTCTTAGGACTTATTACGTGCATCACAAAACCTCACAAGAGCATCCCAGGCTGTTACGGGAACACAGCTCCAACCTATAGGATCTCCCAGGGCACTATTATATGTGGTCACCACAAAACCTCGCAAGAGCATCCCATGCTATAACGGGCACACAACTCCGACCTATAGGATCTCCTAGGGAACTATTATATGTGGTCATGGAAAAACCTCAAAAGAGCATCATAGGCTGTTACAGGTACAGAAATTCGACCTATAAGATCTCCCAGGGCGCTATTATATGCCATAGGAAAAAACCTCAAAAGAGCATCCCAAGCTATTATGGGTACACAACTCCGACCTATAGGATCTCCTAGGGCACTATTATATGTCCTCCCAGAGCAATTCCTCGAAAGAGCATCCCAGGATGTTACGAGTACACAACTTCGACCTATAGGATCTCCAGGGCGCTATTATATGCCATAGGACAAAACCTCAAAAGAGGATCCCAAGCTGTTATGGGCACACAGCTCTGACCTATAGGATCTCCTAGGGTGCTATTATATGTCCTCCTAGAGAAATGCCTCAAAAGATCATCCCAGGCTATTATGGGTACACAACTCCAACCTATAGGATCTCCCAGACATGCTCATCTGCACAACCTGTTCCACGGCCACAAAGTATCATCCTGATACTCACCATACATCATCCTGATGTACACATGATCATCTTGATCATCATCATTGCATCGTCTTGATGCATGTCATCTGGAGCAACATCCTGAAGCTCATCATCTATGATCATCCTGGTCATACAATGCATCCATCTGATGCATACACAGTATGTTCCTGATACATATCATCATACATGATCTACCTGATCATACAATCTATCCACCTGATACATATACAAACACTTGATTCACCTAATCATACCTGATACATATCAACATACATGATCTACCTGATAATACAATGTATCCTCTTGATACATCTATAGATACATACACATGATCCAACGGATCATATCCAGCATCCAACATGATGCATACATACATACATATAAGTGATCCAACTGATCATATCCAACATCCAACATGATGCATACATACATATATAAATGATCCAACTGATCATACAGAGCAAAAGCTAGAACATCGTCCTGATGCTCATCATTAAGCGCTTATATCCATAGCCATGGGAAGGATCCTCCTCTCACCACGCTTGGAATGGCTTCAGCAAATGTGTCCATCACTTCTTCCTCGAAGTGTCATCAATCTGAATAACACCAAGCCTCTCTCTGAAGTACTTGAACTTTACTCTGGCTAGTCGTTTCGTTAGCACATCCGAAAATTGCTCATCTATCGCAACATACATGAGCTTCACTGCTCCTCTTTGCACCATATCCCTTATATAGTGATATTTCATCTCGATGTGCTTTGACTTGTCATGGAAGACTGGGTTCTTAGATAGCTTCACACAATGCTGGTTGTCACAAAAGATACCAGTAGCATCCGAAGGGAGATCAAATAACTCAGATAGTAGCTTCCTCAACCATACTGCCTCAAAACTAGTCGAACGAGCTACAACATACTCTGCTTTAGCTGTACTCAGTGCTACGCAGGACTGATTCCTACTAAACCAAGAGATCACACGTGATCCCATACTAAAGCAGCACCTCAAAGTGCTCTTCCTATATGCAGCATTGCCTACCCAATCTAAATCAACATAACCCTCTAGGTTAAACTTTTGATTCTCATCATACCTGAGCGCATAATCAACTGTACCCTTCAGGTAGCTCAGAATATTCTTTATAGCAACTAGGTGAACACCTCTCAGATCCATCAGGAACTGGCTCAATGTGTTCCCTGCAAAGAAAAAATCTGGTCTCATGTTCGTCAAGTACATCATGGATCCAATAATCTGACGATACATAGTGACATCAACCGGCTCAGATGAAGCATCACACAGAAGCTTCAAATTCGATGCCATAGGTGTGGCCAAGGCCTTGCAGTCCATCATCCCGCAGCTCTTCAGGATCTCTACTACACACTTCCCTTGTCCAAGGAAGATTCCATCTATGCTCTGCCACACCTCCATGCCTAGGAAATAGTGCATCATCCCCAAGTCCTTCATATTGAACTTGGAAGCAAGCTTCCTCTTTGTGTCGAAAATCAATCTATCATCTCCTGTTACAAACAAGTCATCCACATACAATAAGAGTATCACGGGATTTCCTTCCTCAACCTTGTAGTAAAGGTTGGAATCCACTTTACTCTTGGTAAAGCCCAAACTGGACAGAAAGCTGTCTATTCTACCATACCAAGTCCTAGGAGCTTGCTTCAAGCACAGGGGATTCACTCAATAAACCACTATCATAGCACATCCGTTCGTGGCATATGAAACAATACCCCTAGTTTCACTAAATATTGGAAAATACCTTCCAAAATTGTTTTTTTTTACCCCCTCCCAATATGCCTTCCCAATTTAAAAAAACCCCTATTTTCACTAGATATTGTATGTATCAATTTTTTCATTAAATTTTTTTATACCCCTTTATATTTCTACCTAGTATATAGATATGATACCCCTCTTATGACACCACATGCATTCTACAATGCGCCTTGCTTCTTTCGATGTATATTTTGGATGCACATTACTTCACCCACAATGCAATTACTCAACCACATATCATTATGATTTGCAACATCTAATGGTCTAATGAAGAGATAGGAGATCACTTCTTGTATGTCACTAGAGCCAATGCACATAGTACAACATTTAGATTGCATGTTGCAGTTCCCCAATCGCTGACTAATCCTATTGTGGGTTAGGTATCCAAGCCCCCAGGGCCTGTAACAATCTCTAGGAGGCTGACTAAACCTCCCAAGGCCTATAATAGGCATGAGTGGTTGAGTATTCAAGACCCCAAGGCCTATCGAGGGCCTATAACAGGCCCTGGAGGCTTAGAGCCTCCCAAGGCTATTGGTAACAACTTGCTGACTGCTATTGGTAACAATTAGTTGTCAATGACCACTGTCTCTCGACTATGATCGACTGGAAACCCACTTCACCATGAAACCCCTGGCCTTAAGCATGCCTCAAGACGTGATTTCCCTATGTACTGGTAAGCCCAAGCCTTTCCTGAACCCGATTTCTCATCCATACGTGATCCCGCCATCTCCATTTGGAGGATATTTGTCAGCTCGCCCATATAAAAAAGACCCCAAAGTATTTTGTATTGTTACATTAAATAAAAAAACCTTTGCCCCTTAATATATAAGCAATATAATTTTTAGGTTTTCATGAATATTTAATACCGCAATATGAATGAACGTGATATTATATTGCCTTCCAGTGAAGCCCCCATGGCTTCAAGCCATATAAGTCTTTCCTCAACTTGCACACATATGAATATCTGTCATGTGTCTCAAAACCAAATGGTTGCACCACATACACTTCCTCCTCGACTACACCTTTCAAGAAAGCTGTCTTGACATCCATCTGGTGTATATTCCATTTCATCATTGCAACCAGAGCAAGTACTGATCTAATGGAAGTGTATTTGGCTACAGGAGAAAAAGTCTCTTCATAGTCTATCCCCTCTTTCTGAGAGAAGCCACAAGCTACAATCCTCGCTTTGTATTTTTCTATGCTACCATCTGCAACATGCTTGATCTTATAGATCCACTTGGAAGTCACAACAGACTTCGCTTCAGGTATTGGGACTGCATCCCAAATATCATTCTTCATGATCGACCGGTACTCCTCGATCATGGCATTCTTCCTGAATCCTGGGAACTTCAATACCTTCAATAGATAACTTTGTTGCTGAACAAATGTTGTAGTCCTTCTTTTGTAGGTGATGGTATACGAACTTTCTTACAAAACAAGTTAAATTTCATGATTAGAAACATCTCATAGTTTTTAAAACAAATTCTTACACATAAATAAATATGTCATACAGTCATGCAATTATCTTAGCCAATGCTTCAATACAACATTTATCCATATCTCGTAACTTTCTAGATGCCTTCCAATCTCTACCAGAACATTGTTAAGAGTGTTCACAACTCCCAACATGTCAGCAAAGAGGTTTCATTCTAGATAAGTAGCAATGGAATGTTGTACAGTGCCATAGGCCACTTACCCATTACATGCATATTAGTAGTATGCTGTTCATTAATGCAATTATTCTAATATGCCAAAAATACACATCCTAATTCTAGGAACATCAGTATATACATCATTGAACAGTATTATTTAAACAATCAAATATGCAAGAAATGATAATTCAAATACTTCTCTTTGTTTGTTTGTTGGGTTGACCCCCTCTCAGTCTTTGCTTCCTTTCTGCAACTCTATTCTGATGTGGATTGTGAGAAGTGGTCGACTCCTTTTGAATATCTGCATCCTTGCAGAAACTACTGGAGTCTGCTCCCTCTTGATCTTTGCTTCCTAGATTACCTATCCTTGAACTTATATCCATCCTTGATCACTATTCATGCTTACAAGTATCATTATTGTGATATCCTTGAGATCTCATACATAATCATACATTCATTAGTATAATCTGAATACTATCAAAACACAATAATATTAAACATGTATAGTCATGATCATTTCAAACACAAATAATAAGCATTAGCATTCAATGTTTTAGGGAAGACTTCTCTTACTCATGCATATTCATATTTGACCAAAGGACTTTTCTGGTTAGTCATATCATCAATCAAGGTAAGAGACTCAATATGCATAAACCCTTGATTACTTACATTTCTAACTTCATGAATAATCATTATCTACAATACAATAGTATAAGATCCTAACATAAGGTAGGATTCTAGCTTGATATAGGAAAAACATACCTGGATTAATATGTTAGTTGGTTATGTCTAACATACCCACATGATGTCTTCTTATTCTCTTAAATGACTTGTGCTAGTAACCTGCATATCTCATAGGTTAATCATTATAGAACCAAGTTATACATACCTCGTAAGTAGATCTTCTATGTGATCCATGAAAATGGATGAATCTTTTTCTTCATGTCACCATGGTCATATGTTCTTGAACTAGAACATGATTTGTCTTTCTTGATGTACCTTTCATGTTAGCAGACAACATCAACCTCATGCAACACCACAAAGCATTAGTACAATAATAAGTGTCAAAACCCTAATCAATGAATATCTGCATTCATAATTTTATTAAGGTGATATGACAAGTCTAAAGTTAATCAAGATTGTACTAACCTTAATGAAAACAAACATACCATAAACTTAATCATGAACAGATCTCAAAACATACCTGGATAAGTCATACCTATCGAGATTGCTTGTAAGCTTCTTATGTAAGGTCTTAGCCTCATCTCCCTCTGAAACAGGGACTTCTTCACTTATGCAAGTGACCAAACAATTCTCTTCTAGGATTAACCCAATCCACTTGATTTGCAAAAACTGGACCTAGAGCTGGATTAGGGTTTGTCAGAGAAACCCTAAAAGTTCAAACTTTGAATTTCAAACTTCTGAAAGGATAGAAGGATGCGCCTTGATGAGCTGATCAAGCTGGTATACTCAAAATTTGAAAACTGCAAAGTTTCACCCCTCAAAATTGTCTTTGAAACTTCTGGATCTTCTGGATAGGATCCCAAACTAGGGTTTGATAAAGCCCACCCTTATGCCCAACCAAAAGGTTCGATCCAAAGCTCTAAACTTCTATTTTTCCGAGGAGCTTCTAGTCGTGGTCACAGACTTAAAAAATTCCAACTTTTGCAGAAGCCCTAATTTTCCACTTTTCTTATCAAAGTCTCGAACTAGGGTTTGATCAAGCTCGGCCTTCTTTCCAACCAAAAAATTTGATCTTGGTCTCTAAATTTTGATTTTGATTAGTAGCATTCCAACGTGGTCTCCAATTACAAAAATTCCAACTTTCTCTAAAACCCTAATTCCCGGAGCCATGAATGAAGGTGCTCAAAATCCAATTCTATTTTGACAAAAATATGCACTTGATTGTTACTGGTGTAACTCTGAAATTACGAATCCACAGGGTCTGAAACGTCTACCTGTGGTATCCCGATCTGTCATCTTTCCAACCCCATAGGTATGACCTCAATTGGATTCTCTGAGAGATATTTATTCCAAGTGTCGCAACGTGACCTATGTATGGGATAAAACAGGAGAGCGAACTTGTACAGAGTGCCACGTGTCCCTGGTTCACTTTCGGCCTCCGAACCTTTGGGGTGTGAACATACAGTCCGTGCCCTACTTGTCATGTTTAACTAAATTTCATTTGGATCTTCCTAGCGCATGTTATGACCTTTTTTCCTAGGTCACCTGTTTATGACTCACATTTGGAAGAGAAAGAAACCCTAAATTGTATAGATCATAAAACACAAAGTACAATGAATTAGAAGTTGTGCATTGGACACATGGTACATCTAGATCTTATCTTCGACCTGTAAGAGTTTTCGATCCCGAAACCTCGCCGAAATGGATATATAGCGAAAGTGCTACGATGACTGGTTTTTCCTATATCAATCCCTAGCATCGCAAGTGCAACAAGTGTCATACATGCCATACCATACCTTCTTTCAGGCTAGCTCTGATACCATGTTAGTTTTTCAGAATTTTCAATCTCATCTAAGATCTTAACTGAGAGAATAACATGTACAGCATATCTACAGCATATCAATCATGGACACAATAATGCAAGCACACAAGAGACACAGAGTTTCACCAGGGAAAACCAAGAAGGTGAAAAACCCTGCAACTTCCTCAGAGATAGAAAGAGAAATGATACAACCAAAGTACAAGAGATAGTATTCTCCTAGTATATGATCCTCCTCCTCACATGTGCGCCACTTTTCGAGTGATGAAAGAGTGAGTAAAATGAGATGATCAAATAG
The DNA here is from genome assembly GCA_027924585.1 of Larix kaempferi. Lineage (NCBI taxonomy): Eukaryota > Viridiplantae > Streptophyta > Pinopsida > Pinales > Pinaceae > Larix > Larix kaempferi. Next base: position 13,378,080 of record BSBM01000502.1, on the reverse strand, counting down.
AGATCTCGCGATATCTATGTGTACTTGTCCTGTCCTGCCCAATAAACTAATGGGGCCGACTTGTCTAGCTTAGCCTAATAACTCATAGTTAACTTAATCCGGTCCAACCCCACACTTGGTGGTCTAATAACCCATTTACCCACATGAATCATACAGGGCCAACCCCATCAAGGTGGTCTAATAACCCATCAGCAAGTTACAACACTTGTGACACTTGTCAATACAAATGACGACACTTCCGTATAGAGGAATAATAACATCTCTATAGGAGTACAATATACATAGATGAAATACATGGGTGAAATACATTCTGAAGTTACATATACATCAACAACTCATATGGTCACTGATCACATAGGAAAACTTAGCCTCTATGTATATTATTCTAGTCTCTCCTGCAAATAAAGGTAATGTAGCATACTTCATGTCCATTTACATGGTGCCTCCCATATTTTTACCCCACATTCTTGACATGATAATCCCATAACTCGAAGGCACATCGCCCACTACCACATCGATCATTATAATTTTTGTAGGTAGTTAAGCCAAGGTGACCAACATGAATTTAATCATACCCAAAAATATACATATCAAAACTATATAGATCATTGTATGGTTTAGTAATCTCCAAGCCTAGCTACTCCATAATGATTTTTGGCATGAGATTATGGGAAGCTCGAGAATATAGCATACAGCTGTGCAATAATTTTCAATGTATACTCGGAGTGATGTAGAAAGGGGTTGTATGTTCATCCTTCTCCTCTTCTACTATAGGCCCTACTAATATAGTGGGGTTTCCATCAGCTACATTTAATGTATCGGGATGTATGTTAGGATTAGCCATGTTTAGGACCTTCTCAATTTTATTTTTATAAACAATATTTTTAGACAACTTTGATAAAAGTATTGGAATTTTTATTTTGGATAACTCATGTTCAATATCAAAAGGAATATGAGGATTTTCGCGTTCCTTTCTTTCATACTCTATTATTTTAGGTCGAGGAAATTCAATTTTCTTTTATGTAGTAGGGGATATAGGATTAGGTACTCTTTATTTGGAGGTAGCATATTTCCTTTCATTTACTGGGCCCTAATATTTTTTATCAAGTTTTGGATCCTTGGAATCCTTCCTCGAAGAGGGAATTTGTCTCTGATTTCATGAATTATCTCTTGGCCACAAATTGTATCATCTATATCCTTTGTGATAATTTTGATACACCTCTTCTTGTACAGATCTTTCATAGTCTCCTTGTGTTATATGAATCATATGATTTTCATGATGCATCCATAAAATTCCTTGAGGTAGTTCTATGTATTCCTCATTAGGAGGAAAATATCCAAACTGATTATTATTATTATTTTCTCTGACATGAGGTTGTATAGGGGGATATTCATTTCTTATTTCTCTATTAATGATCTAAGGATTAGAAGGTATCATGTACTTATTTGGATTCCTTTGACCTCCCCCTTCAGGGTTAACTCCTATTTCATTAAAATTGGATTTATTCTAGTCCAAGTCCATTCGAAGACAAGTCAAAAACAACCTTTCTAAACCCTAAAATAAAGGTTTTGAAAGTGCAAATCATGGTTCCAAAAGTGCCAATTGTAGGTTCTAAAAGTGTGTTTTTTCCTTTGATATTGCCACTTTTCAAACTAGTTTTTGCACTTCTCCAATATGGTAAATATGATAATGGAACTTTTAGAACCTGATTTTGTTCATTTGAAATGTTGTTTTTGACACTTTCAATACTTCAATTTACAATTTTGAAAATTGATTTTTGCACTTTCAGGTTCTAATTTTTCATTTTTAAAAACCAAACTCGACACTTGGTTTATAGGTATTGTAATCAAAGAATTGAATATACAAAAACCCAAAGAATTTATTCATGACAAAAAAAATCAACTGTGTTATTTAACAAACTAGTTCCAACTTATTTACAAATGGCCTCACATTGATCACACCATTCAGATGCAACAAGAAAGGCCATAATCGGTCTAAGAGGAATGTGTCATTGGCATCGTCACAAGTATAACTTTTTGTTATAATACCGTTCCCTTTCTCGTTACAAACATGTGTTTTCTTTTGATTCATATACAATCACTGTATTTCGAGCATCATAACCATGGTTCAATATATCCCAAACATTTTTAAAGGTTTGATAAAAAAAAAAGGATTCCCATCACACTCAAAACCCTCTCTATGTGTTTGAGAACAATCATATTGTGTTAATAAAACTCTAAATTGTTCTCTTTTCAATCCCGCTCTTTCCAATAATTTTGGAAAAAAATCATCTAGTTTTTTTTTGTGTGGATGTTCATACACCAACTTCAAATACACTAAATCATTTTTCAAAAACTTCCCTAAATCCTGGACATATAAAATAATTCTTTGTTCTCGATTCAATAGTTGGTGTTCTTAGCAATCTAAATTCCATTTTTCTATGTATTGCATGTAACAACAATCCATTGAAATCTAATATAATCAATGATTTACTTGTAACTAATCTTATAGTAATATCTACAAAAAAAAAACACACACAATGTATTCAATAATTGTTTTGTACACACACAACACAATCAATATTTTTTGTTGTTGTTGAATATTTCTATTTGTACATAAGTATATTGGATGTCATACGTTTGATATATATCTCCATATTGGATAAATACATCCCTAAATGACTTTTTGTATATGTGCAATACTTCATCAATTTTATATCCAGACATTGGGGGATTATAAATTGTACTATGTTTACATTTCTCTCGACCCCAAATAAATAAAAAAATTCCTTCTTCTTCAACCATGCAAATCTATCAAGGAATTTTTAAATTTCCATGCTGTCGAGTGAAGAAAATCACAGACCAATTTCAAAATGTTCTCTTGCATCATTGAAAATATTAGGACTGAATATCTGTGCATAATAATGAAAACAATTATGGACAAAAATGAGGTTGTTTGGAAAATGATTATCTTTTGGATAAAATACAAACTCCAAAGAGAAATCCCTCTACTCCTGGGACCAATAGTTTCTTTTGCAATGATCTTCAGACTGCATACAATAACCATGAATATATATATATATATATATATATATATATATATATATATATATATATATATATATATATAACTAGAATGAGAACATTTTGTTCAACAAATTAAAGATGAAAAACATGTAGTTGTAAATGCATATCTTAAATTCGGAAGAAGAATACAAACACAACCCAAAATTTATTAGATTTAGAAGAAATACAAGCATCACACTAAACAAATAATAATATGTTAGATTCAAAAGAAAATACCAACATCACCCAACAAAGCAAAAAAATCATTCAATTATTTAAAATCTCCAGAGGTTACATTTAATGTTTCTCGCTCTTGGACAAAGCAATGATAGTTTAAATTGAATGGAACTTGTCACTCTTTAATGAGGCAATGAAGGTTCTGGGAACAGTCGATTTTGGTATTTTACATAAATACTACCAGATTCCATGTACCTAGATCTCTATATTCCTTAGCGGATGATGTATTGAAGGGCTTATGCAAAATACAATTTTCAGATAGATGTGCTTGCACATGATCACCCTCCAAAACAATCATTGATGTATTACTTTTCAAATATTTCATTGGGAACCCCTCTCACACTTTGTGCATGTTTTTTTGTATCTTTCCTTCTTTATCTTTGGTACATCTCTCTTGAAACCAAAAAAATAAATTTGGTCCCCAATTGCTTTTTCTTTTTTCTTTGCCCCTAAAAATTTAATAAACAATGGTTTCCCTTCATTGATATCACATTTAGAAGACCAAATTCCAACATCAAATTTTGTAATACATAGTTCCAAAAATTCTATCGCATTTGGTCGTGATTGATATAATGTTCGCTTTTGCTTAAATTCAAATTCTTCATCAGTACTTTCATTCACCCTTCTTCCTTTTTTGGAGGCATTTTTGGTGACTTTTTTGGAGGCACGTCCATTGAGTTTCTTGTAAAATAGAAAATTTCCCATTTCAATATTAATAACATTTATGTATGGAGATATTCACATAAATAATGTATTTCATATATTCCGTAGTAAATTTGTTTTACCAAATTTGACAGAAAATGATAATTATCTATTACCTGTCACTGAGCATTGTTCAACATTTGAGTGGAGAGTAACTATGTAGGAGCTACTGCATTTTCCTTCAAACCCATGCTTGTCTCTTTATTCTTTGAGGATCCCAATGCCAATGTGCTTGGCTGGATAATATCCACGAAGAGCCTCAAACCTTTCTCCTTTTGTGGAGAATCCACATCTACAAAAAAAATCGAATCGTTCTGACCTACAAATTTGTAGGTATGCATATTTTTTAAGTTTATGCTATTCAAAGTATAATACCAATCATCCATGATAAAAAAATTATATAATTTAACACTCAAATTTTTGTTTGAAAGATAAATTATGACCTTCTTGTTTTTCATACCCTTCTTGTCCGTATTGTCCATCTGTTTTGTAATTTTGTGTGGATTCTCCATCACCCTCAATCCCTTCATCAGCTATTATAATTATATTTAACGACTCCTAAGTATTCTCTATTACATTTAAATCTTGTAGAAAATAAATTTGAAAAAGTTATTGAACATAACAGACGGGAAAAAAAATACAATGAAAAAGACAATAAAAAATGTTAATAATACAAATACCTTGCTTTATAGCCAATTCACAATAGAAACTGTTGATAAAGCGTTCTTGTTGTAATGTCTCCACGATAGAAATAATTATTGTTTGGTCAATGAATGAAGAAATCTACTTCCTTCATACAACAAAAGAATTGTACGTTGAAAAGAGATCAATCTGGAAACCATGTGATCTTAGAACTGATCTTGTGTCCTTTCTTTTGCAAACACATGTTTTCTTGAACTATCAGTTGGAACCTTGGACAAAGTTAAATCAATCATTGGTAGGTTCTCATCCTTCCAATCCATATCCATATGAATATCTAACAAATTATCTCCCTCCTATCCAATTCTCCAAATATTGAATACAGAGAATCCGATAAAAAGGTACTTTGAGAAATCTCTATAAACGTCCTTGGTAGGAGACTCCTTAATGATTTTTTTTTATTTCTTGTAGAATTGAGTGAAAGCTCTCAAAACCATACATGAATTTCCATATCAGCTATAAAAACACAAGTACAAGTTCCTTCATTTTCTTCTAAGTAATACAATAATGCAAGCATATCTTCTCTCATCCAAGTAGCAACAAAATTACACATATCAACAATAACAAGCCCAAAACTGATTGCAACACCAAAAAAGGAAATGGTTATGAGTATGCTGACCAAAGACGCTAGATAGAAACATAGAAAAGCAAGTTATGAAATAACTCTGTCAAAGGCAATGGACATACCGAACTCCTCTTTCTTGATATATATGTTCAATATCTCCTTAGATTCTATTGGTAATTTGGTACCATTATTGTCTTCTTCTTTCTTTATCTTCTTCCCAGTATATTTTGGATGCTTATCAGAGCCTAAAATACTACACAGTTCTTGGGAATGATTTGGAGCAATATTATATATTTTAATGACATTATCCTCATGGATTCCTTGTGAACAAAAATAATCAATATCATGAATTTTTAAATATTCACAAATAAAATTCCTAGTTGATCTCTCTTCCTTGATCTGCTTGCAATACTGATGCAAAGTCTCTACACAAATATTTTTTTCAACTAATGTGCTCAGCCAAACTAATCCATTGATAATATTTTCCTCCACATTGCTCAATTATTCTTCATCAATACTATGCAATGGTCTAAAAAAATTATATCCAATTTATTTTATTTAGAACAAAATCATCTTGTTTGATTCTCTTGTGTGAACATGGAAAGGAACCACTTTTGTAAAGTTTGAATACAGAATACCATTTGTTACATAATATTTCAAAATTTAAAACAAGAGTCATCTTGACTTTAAGGCTGTACTTGGTATTAACAAAAAAGATATACATACATTCAATTTGGAAAATCTACAAATATATAAAATTGAAGATAATATTAACTTTAGTAATTTCATAACATATTCAAAAATTTGTGAGCATTGATTGTTAAGAGGAAAAATTTTATACCTTCCACTCTTCACTGGAATCGTTTCCCTTTCCTGGGTTGGATGGCCTACCACAGTGTATCCATTTCTCCCTTGCTTTCACAACTTGATTAATGAATGGAGTTTATGCAAATTTCTTGTTTGACAATTTTTGTTGTTTGCATAATTTTCCGATAATGTTTTGAGGAACATATTTGTGTAAAAACCGAGCTGTCCAATGATGATATCTTGAATGGATTGGTTGATAATTATCATTTTCAATGATTTTTTTTTCTGCATCGAAATAATATGTTTTCCATTCAATATATAAAAATTCAAGGTAGACAAATTAATGTCTTCTTCATTTCTAGGAACATATCCCTCCCTAGTCATAGTATCGAAAGGATAAAGAATAACATCTCTCAATGTTGTTGTAAAATTTCAGACAAGGGATAAAACCATGTTTTCCATGACATCATCATCAACATTTCAATGTTGCAGTTCTGGAGGCGCTAAATCACATCTCGGCATATCAATAAAAAAAAAATTTGATTGAATAAAAAGTATTTGATATGTTCTTGTTGAATTTATTTTGAGCTATCAAAGCTATTAATGGCTTTCTGTAGCATCACCTTAGATGGACTTCATTTGAGTGACTTGAAAGAAGATTTGATCACATCTTTTTCAATATTTTTGATAAAGGATATTTCAAGGTATAAAAGGATTTTTTCATGAGCAACATTTGTCATATTTTTTCCATATTCATGTAATGCAATACAGACGATGTATTCCCTACTAGCATTTGTTTCTTCAATACTACCAAAAATCCTTTCTTTGAAGATGTCATGGTATTTATTTCAAACCGATTACATCCATCATATGAGGGAAAAATCCATACTTGCTTAGCACAAGAAACCGGATCCGTTTCTGGACCACTTTTCATTAAATCTGGTTGAAAATTACAAACTCGAATATCAAACTAAAGGATGAAACATGTATCTGGCTTAATCGCTTCAACTTGAACATGCAATAAATAATAACTAGTGGCATCTACAAATGTCAATATTACAGCTAGATTCAACACTCCTTCCTCATTAAATCATAAGAGATAAAAATCCGGGTACAAATTAGATGGTTGATCCATCTCAACATACCATTGATGTTTGAATAAACCAAGGTTGTGATTTTGTGAAATTTCAAGAAGCAAAAGTTCGCTTAATTGATTGGAGATCACGAATGAAGACATATTTCACCTATAGTACAATAAATGTTTGATGGTTAATGTAAGAATCTACATACAATATTTATAGTTTTAAAATAGTTTCTATCTATTAGATTTTCTTATGAAAATTGTGATGGGAATGATCGATGGAGAAGGCATAATGGAAACCCTTTGTAGATTCAATATTCTTTATATATATAGTATAAATGAAGGGACAATCGACCCCTCTTGTGTTCACTATACTTGATATATATAAAATACAATAAGTGTCAACTGATCATTCCCAGGTTCAACATTCTTTATATTTCTATCATAGAGGAAGGGGTGGATGATCCTTCTTGTGTACACTATTCTTGATATTTCCATAATATGTTTGTTCCTTCTTGTGTACACTATCCTGGATATATCTATAATATAGGAAGGGTGGGTAGACCCTTCACAAGTTTAATATTTTGTCTATTTCTATCATAGAGGAAGGGCTAGCCGAACCTTATTGTGTTCACTATTCTTGATATATAAAATACTTGAAGGATCGACTGACCCTTTTTAGATTCAATATTATTTATATTTCTATAATAACGAAAGAGGTGGATGATACTTCCTGTGACCACTATTCATGATATTTCCATAATACATGAAGGGTCATACATTGCTTCATTTGTTCACTATTCTAGATATGTCTAAAATATAGGAATGGTCGGCCAACCCTTTCAAGGTTCAATATTATTTATATTTCTATTAGAAAGGAAGGACTGGCCAACCCTTCTTATGTTAACTATCCTTGATATATATAAATTACATGATTGGTCTGCTGATGTTTCCTAGTTTCAATATTCCTTATATTTCTATCATAAAGGAAGAGGTGGCAACTCTTCTTGTGTTCACTATTACCAATATATATACAATATAAGGGGTCAACCGACCCTCAATAGGTTCAGTATTATTTACATTTCTATCATATATGAAGGGTCATCCAACCCTTCTTTTGTTCTCAATCCCTGATATATTTAAAATATAGGAAGGGTTGGCCGACCTTTCCTAGTTTCAATACTATTTATATTTCTATCATAAAAGAAGGAGTAGCTGAATCTTCTTGTATTGACTATAATTTTTTATATTTCTAAAATACAGGAAGGGAATTTCGTTCCTTATTGTGTTCATTATTCTTTATATATCTACAATACAAGAAATCTTGGTCGAGCCTTCATATGTTCAATATTCTTTATATTTCCATCTTAAAGGAAGGGACGGACTACCATTTTTGTTTTCACTATAATTCTTGATATTTCTACAATATAGAAAGGGACAGTCATGCCTTCTTGTGTTCACTATTATCGAAATATCTACAATAGAAGAAGGGTCGTCCAACCCTTCATAAGTTCAATATTCTTTATATTTCTATAAAGAAGGAAGGGGTAGCCAACTCTTCTTATGTTCACTATTATTTAAATTTGTATACTAAGGGAAGGGGCAGCTGACCCTTCTTGGTTTAGTATTCTCAATATTTCTATAATACAGGAAGGTACAACAAACCATTCTTGTATCATAGAAATAACTAGAATAGTGATTACAACAAGGGTATGTTGATATTTCTTCTCCTTGTAGGGTGTCCAACCCTTCTTGTGTTGACTATTCTTTATATTTATATAATATAGGAAGGGTCATCCATTCCTTCATGTGTTCACCATTTTCAATATATCTACAATAGAGGATTTATCTATCAATCCTTCCTAGGTTCAATATTCTTTACATTTATATCATAAAAGAAGGGGTGGGAGGGCCTTCTTGTGCTCAGTATTCTTGATTTTTATATAAATAAATGATGAAATGGATCATTTTCCATCATTCGATCAAGGCCATGGGGATGAATGAGAGGTGGAAATTTTTTTGAAGAGTTGAAGAGGTGGACAAGCTATTCAAGAGTTGTGTTCACTATTCTTGATATATCTAAAATACATGAAGGGTCAATCGACCCTTCGTATGTTCAATATTGTTTAAAAAACGATTATAGAGGAAGGGGAAAATGACCCTTCTTGTGTTCTCAAAACTTGATTTATTTAAAATATAGGAAGGATCGGCTGACCCTTCCAAGTTTCAATATTGTTTATATTTCTATCATAAAGGAAGGAGTGTCTGACTCTTCTTATGTTCACTTTAATTATTGATATTTCAAAAATACAAGAAGGGGTTGTTGTTCCTTCTCGTTTTCACTATTCTTCATATATATACAATACAAGAATGGTTGGTCGACCCTTCATAGGTTCTATATTATTCATATTTCTATCATAAAGAAAGGAGTGGGTGACCCTTTTTATGTTCACTATAATTCTTGATATTTCTACAGTATAGGAATGGACAACCATTCCTTCTTGTGTTCACTCTTCTCAATATATATGCAATATAAGAAGGGTTGGCTGACCCTTGTTAGGTTCAATGTTCCTATATTTATATAAAGGAGGAAGGGCTAGACTACCCTTCTTATGTTCGCTATGCTTTATATTTATATCATAAGGGTAAGGGAGACCAACCCTTCTTGTGTTCAATATTCTTGATATTTCTATAATACAGGAAGGTTCAGTGGACCCTTATTGCATCATAGAAATAATTGGAAAAGTGATCACAACAAGGGTATGTCGATATTTCTTCTCCTTACTATTTTTTATATTTGTAGGATATAAGGGGCAGCCTACCCTTATTGTGTTGACTATTATTGATATTTCTATAATATAGGAAGGGTCATCTCCTCCTTCATGTGTTCATCATTTTTTATATATCTACAATAAAGGAATTGTTGGTAGACCCTTCGTAGGTTCAATATTCTTTACATTTATATCATAAAAGAAGGGACGGATGACCCTTCTTTTGCTCAGTATTCTTGATATTTATATAAATCTAGGATGAAATTGAGCATGTCTCATCATTCATACAAGGCTGCGAGGATGAATAAGAGGTGGACAAGTTGTTGAAGAGTTTTCAATAATATCAATATGGCATCGCTGATGTGGTAGAACTAATATGGAAGAGCTGATGAAGAAGAGATAACGTGGTAGTGAGGAATAGAGATGATGAAGAAGAGCCTCGGTTTAGGGACTGATATTTCATAATTAAAGTGTTGTCTTTGAGGACAGTGTAGCTTAAATAATCGACGATTTCACCTGGAAAGAAATCCAACTAGATTTGGAAGAAGTATTAAAAATATCTACAAAAACAATATTTTGATTGCATAATATAGGTTCCTAGGGGGTTTTTGATGGCGTTGAATCCATTTATTCCTTCAAACAATACATATTTCACATTTTGCAATAAAATGTTTTCCAAATTCCAAGCGAATAGCCGTCAAACAGGAAAAATTGTCGATGGTTTAGATGAATTCATATCTTTTAGACAGATTTGATGAAACCTCAATTATGATTCCCCCCCTACTTACACATATAACTCCCAACCTCGTTATATAACTGCATATACGACTTGTCCTCATGAAAATACGCCAGATCCCTGGCTCATCATTTCACATCTAATTCACTACATGCCAATGGCCATCTCAATATCATTTTACATCTATATATGGACATCTACCCTTCTTGGCCATCCATAGTTTTATTTCCTTTCTCACCACAGTGATCATTGTCTCACACCTCACCCCTCAGTGGCCATGCAAATAGTCCCACCTTCCCTTGGGGTTTTTCCCTTATTGTTGTATGAGATGTTCTCCACCATAAGACTTGATCTGGTTCTGCTTGCTTCTATGTAGAATAAATCATTGATCGTTCCGAACCATGGCTCATGTTGAATGAACATTGCAAAGTTCAAGTGTTTGCTGGACATTAAAATCCCACATTGAATGAACATTGCAAAGTTCAAGTGTTTGCTGGACATTCAAATCCCACGTTGAATGAACATTGCAGGGAATCAGGGTGTTCATTCAACGATAAAATACGTTGATACACTTGCCACATTTCATTCTCTCATGCCCTTGTCTACTATTTCTACATTTGATGGATTCCTGAGAGAGTGATCAATTTAAAGCTTCAACGAGATTTCCAAATTGATTGACATTGGAAAGCTTGCTTCGTATTTGTTTCTTAGTCTCCTTGATGTTTGGAATACTACCTTGGATGGTTTGGTGTCTCGTCAGGAAAACATACAAAATTATTTTGACTGCATTGTAGTCCTAAGGGGGGAAGGTGTTGAACACTAGGCCTCATTTGCTTAGTTTGTTTCATACTACAACATTAGAAGGCAGGATGTAGTCCTTTATGCAAATGAAATTTTACAACACTATTGTATTCAAGGAAGGATGTAGTCCCTGATGTATTCACTATTGTATGTATGAAATAAAGATGGTGTGCTTTCAAACTAGGGATGGGGTGATTTTCCACTGGTGTTTGGATTGAAATCATTTTCTTTTAAGTTGTTCAATTTCCATTTGAGATACTAGTATGAAATGTCTTTATCTATATACCTTGAATTTTGATTTTTTTGTCTTGTGGGATACTTATGCGTCCCCCTTATTAAATTCAACACTCAGTCCTTTTCACATATCATATCTACCCCATGCACCTCAAATTTTAGCCATAATCCATTCAAGTTTTTGCAAATTAAATCTTCGTCGTTCCTAGGGTGATAGACTAGGATTTATACCTTCCATTTTTTTGGTTTCCCTCACTTAGTCTGAGGACTGGATCATTGATCTAAAGTGGCATAGATATGGTGCTATTTGCATAGCCGAAAGGGAGGATTGGGTTTACTGGTACCAAAGGAATTTTGCAATAAATGGGGATGAATAAAAAACAACTTTTGTGACAGAATTTGGTTAATTTTGTATTTCATTTGGACAAAATATTTCCATAGCAGTCTCTTCAAGGATAACTATAAAATAATTTCAACAATACACATATGAAACAATGGAAGTATATTTTGATGACTAAACGATTTATAGCTTTCTAAAGAATTAGATATGATTTATTCAACTAATGTTGGAACGTTTACGACATATTTGAACTTTCCTAAATATTAAAAGTGCATATTCCTCATGCCAATTGGAATATTGCTTGGTCATGTCATATGCAAGGAAGGTATTAAAGTAGACCTAGAAAAAATGATAGTGACCCTTGATCTGAATCCACCAATGAATCCCAAACAAATAAGGATATTTCTAGTGCATACAAGATATTATAGAAAAATCATTAGATATTACTTAGATATAATATCCCCAGAAGAACTACCCAAATTATACACATATTTCAAATGGAGTATCGAATGTAATGAATCACTTGAAATTATTAAGAAGAAATTGGTTGAAGCCCCTATTTTGAGATTGCCAGATTGGTCAAAGAAAGTTAATGTGCATGTTGATGCGTCAAGCATTCAAGTTGGTGTTGTTCTAGGTCAACCTAGAGATATAGCAGTAGATCACTAAATTCCTACACCAATTGGAAATTAAACAAAGCAAAAAGAAATCATTCAACTATAGAAATAGAAGGATTGGGGATGATATTTTCCTTCCATAAGTTTTTACATTACTTACTTGTGTATCCATTTAAATTCTACATAGATCACCAAGTCTTGAAACACCTAGTGAATAAATTACTTCATCAAGGGAGAGTACAGGTGGCTTCTATTATTCCAATAGTTTGTGTTTGAAGTTGCATTTCAACTTGGAAAAGATAAAACCAATTTCGAATCTGAACCTCTTGTTGAGAGTTGAATCCATAGAAGAACTAATTGGATTTGATGATGACTTACTTGATGCAAACTTATTTAAAATCAAAGATGTACTACAAGTGCTAGCTAAAATTGCATAGTTTTTGCAAGAAGGGAATACCCCCAAGATTTACTAGAGAAGAAAAATAAAATCATTACAATCAAATATGCCCCATACACATTAATCAATGGGATCTTGTATAACATGGGGCCTAATAATGTACTTAGTAGGTGTGCACTGGACCAGGAGAGAGAGAGTATCATTCAAGAAGCATATTATTGACATACAAGTGGACACTTTCACTCAAATACTATGGCCATAAATTTTTAAAATCATGTATATGGTGGCCTACATTACATAGTATATTGCACAAACAAAGTAAAATAGAGTAATAAAACAAGAAAAAATTCCTTTGGTACCAGTAAACCCACTCAAAATGCATCAATTGTTCTAGCCAAAATCTAGATGAAATTGTTACAATTTCATAATCAAGGTGACCCCTCAAGGGTAATTGAATACATTGAATCCATTCCTGCAATGAAAATTGCAATTCCAGCAACACAAATCACAATTTTAGCATTTTTCCCATTGTCGGATTCCAACAAAAGGCACCGGAGAAGGTGCAAATTGTCCAAAGTTTAGCTTAAGCCCAAGTAAATTCCTTGGAATAAGTATTTTGAAAAAATACCTTGTTTATATTATTTGAAGTTATAGATGGCATGAAAAATTAAAGAAATACCTAATCTAGTCGAGGTACCACCCAAGGGATAACATAGTGGATATTGTTATGTCAGAGGACAATCTAATGATGATGATATACTATGTGTGGTATATAGACACTTGCAACTCTCAATGAGTTGGAAACAATGGATTTCGTCCACAACTATGGTATTTCAATTAATGTTTTCTAAATATGTTTTATTTTTTCTTTTTCAAATGGACTATGTTCCACCGTAAATACAAACAATAACAGAAGATACCCAAATAATAAGATGTGTGACTGCTAATTATAAATTGAATTACAGTGGCTAGAATTGTAGTTCTATCTCTATCCCCTGCAAAATTGAGTCCCACAAATAGAAATTTTATTTTGAAGGTTGTGTGACCATGAACACAAATAAGAATATAAACTGGTATGTGTGGCATTAAATTGAGCCTTCCAAATTATCAGCATGGAATTCGCAACTTCAAAACCCAATGTGCATTAAAGGCACATGTGTTGGTGGACCCCACCTAAAAGGTATCCTTCACTTTAAATTATGTTATAAGAATTCATAATTACTTATCATCCATGTATAAACATACCATAAATTGAAAGTAAACAATGCACATAACACAAGGATTTTATGTGGAAAACCAATAGGGACAAAAACCATGGAAACTTGTATTCAAATTTTCAATGTTTACAAGCTAAGCTTGAAGGAGAGTCCTACGCCCTAAATTTTATGCTCCAAATAAAGGGAGATACAACTCCCTAGATGTTCCACATCCAACTAGAATCTAATTAGGCTCCAAACCCCTTAATATAAATATATATGAGAGAATATAAACCTATCACAATCATTGGATGTCACTGTTCATGTCACTACCTATCACTACCCCTGTCACTGCTTGTCACTTTCACTGTCACACTATGACATTGTCACTGTCATACCATCATCATACTTACATACTGTCATCAATAAGTCAATAAAAAATCATCCATATTCTTCATGTATAAGAAATATTAGGCTAAAACCCTAATTTAAGTCCACAAATGCAAACCCTAGTTCATGCATAGCCCAAGAAAAATAATGAAATTTCAGCTTCGAGAGGTATCCTCATGAACATTATTATTCCAAAATTCTCCCCAAGGTATATCACAATTATCCATCCCAAAAGATTTGCACTTTTCCCAAAAAAGCATGCACAAAGCCTAGGTCATGATTAAGACCTCAACAAGAGAGAGAAAACCTTACCATACTATAATGAACCCTTAGAACAAAAGAGATGCATATTTTAAGTGTGGGATCACTATTCGTCATCACATGCCTAGGGGAGTGTGCTCAACATAGCCCTTGCACGACTTCATGTTTCAGGGGATAAACAATGGGAAATGCCTCCACGCCCTGATAGTACTAGGGTCAAAACCCTATGTCAACCATACTATGCCATCACTGTTCTAAGGGGTCTCGTCATCATACAACCAATTTGGGAAAGATACAATTCTTGTTAAAACTCACACTCACCCACAAGCCATAGAATATTGGAATTCACTATTAAATCACATGAAAAATGATATCACAAATCATATCAGTGTAATTACAACATATAATACACAACTATCTCATATTTGATCCATTTTTCTATTAGCTCAATAACCACATATGTTTCTCATGCAAAAATATATCTAACTATTTCAAGTGATAATATATTTCACAAATTGATATGGAAATAACCATTTACGTTCTTTTGCATCACGTTGCATTTATTATATATTCAATTTATAGTTTTAAGCTAATATCAAGGTACCACCTTCCTCATTCAATATGCATAATTAAGTGACATATGTAATAATTTCCATTACTAAAATATATAATTTCCATTTACTATTCATAGATAAGAAGGTCCATATGTTCACATAACAACAATATTAATCACTTTCCCAACAAGCGCTCCTTGCTACTGATGTCATTTTCACTATTTAGTAGTTCCTAGTTTCAAAATTTTGTGTCCTTGGTGATGTTGAATCCAATCCTAAACCTCAAGGCCCTGCATTAATCTATGTTGGTTTTCAATCAAAATAAAATCTCAGCTACTTTTAGATTAAAGTGCTCATTTAGAGGTAATTTCCTCACTTTTAAAGTTGAGTGAAACTAATATGGTATTTGCATGAATCAATAGGTGGAACCAATCAATGCATGTATTCTCATGAAATACACTTTTCTTTCAATAAATTCTCTACTATATGTCAAAGTGAGAGGCTTATTCTTCTTTTTCTAAATCATTCAACATGCGATGTTTCAAAATACAATCAACATTTCAATTGAAAAAGAAAGTTTCAAAGCAAATACAACTTTCTAATTCTCTATTTTCAATGAGTTCCAAATCAATGCAAGGTAAGAGGAGTTGATTCATTTTCTAAATCATGCAATATGTGATGTTTCAAAATATAATCAACATTTGAATTGAAAAAGGAAAGTTTTGAAGTAAACGCAACTTTAAACTTTTCTCCTTTTGAATGATTTCTCAAATCAATCCAAGGTAAGAGGGGCTGGTTGTTTTTCCATAAAATTGACATGTGACACATATCAATGTTGAAATTGATCTTTCAATTCTAAATAAATTGTCACACTTGCAAAATTAATGAAAAATTCAACACCTCCTAAAACATCTATATGTTTCAATTGATAAAGAACTTTCGAAAATAAGCAAAACAACGCTACTCAATACTAGTCATTTTAATCCAAAAAGAATTGCTACTAAGAATTTAAGGGAATAGCATACCCAATTTAATTCAAGCAAATCAAATATTGAAAAATGATATCTTCAAACAACAACTATTTGAAAACTCAACTTAGCTCTTCCAAATAGTTTCTATATGTTTCAATTTATAAAGAATGTTGGAGAGTGATCAAATGAAAGCTACTCAATACTAGTTCCTTTAATACAAAAACAATTAATACTAAGAATTCTAAGGAAGAGTAATATGAATTCAATTTGAAGAAATCAAATATTGAAATAGTGATCTCTTTAAATAACATATTATTTGAAAACCAACTCAACAATCCCAATTTCAAAAAATTCACATAATCACTATGCAATTCTTATAATTTTTGGAGGTGTTGTGTTGAAAATTTTCAAAATAATGGACTAAAATGCCTTACTAAATGCAATAATATCATTCTTAATCATATTAAACATGGATAATATATCTACAAACATATTTTTCTGAACAAATTGCAGGTAGTAAATTTTATGGACAAATAGTATGCAAGCAAGTGTTGTAAGTAAAAAGCCAAGTAAAATTGATCTTTATCCACTAATATCCTCAAGGAAATTGATCAATTAAGTAATAATACATGTTTATCATGACCTATAGGCTACAAATAAGCTCTGCAATCCAAAAACCTAAGAAACATTTCAAGAAAAAATAGTCTATAGGTGAGGAAAATGACCCAATTCACCTAAAGTTGCTCATGATATCAAACAAGGGCGACTAGGAGGGGGTACTCACTCGTTTTATCCATAAGAGAGAGAATATAAGGTGGAGGTCATCATTTTTTTCCTATTAAGGGCGGCTAAAGAGGAATAATAGTAAATATTTTCTCTAAGAAGGATGTAAAAGTGCTCCAACTTGTCCCAATATTTCGTTAATTTCTCCCTGAGGATATATGAAATGAACTACAATACTTAAACATTGAATATCTAAGCAATATCACTGGATCCAAGAGAATAAATTCTAGAAAGAAATCCTTCCCCAGTATGGTCACCAATTCTGTTATGAGGAGATTTGAACGCAAATCAAGGTGGTAGAGATCAAATCTCCCAATGTCTTGGTGAGGTCCATTGACAGAGATAAAAACAAATACTTATCATTTTCCTAATATCTACATATCATTTCTCAATAGTTTTAAAGGTGATGGAAGGAGGGAGAAGAATATATGTTGGAGAATGGTCATTTAAGAATCTCTTGCATGTTTGTTTTTGTAGCTTGATGTTCTTTAAGCTCTCCAAAATACATGTGCAACATCAACAACACACCTTCCTCATTCCTATAACAAAACTTATCAAATGGTTCAAAAATTGAGATCAGATATCCTAACAAAACAAATAACACAATCATTTGGGGTGGGATTGAATCCATTTTCATTAAATCGTACATGAAGTAAAATGATTACAAACTTGTCATGCAAAAATCCATCCTCCTCCATTATCCAGGTTCACTCCTTCTCCTTTGATCACCAAAATTCATAAGTGAATAGAATCTCGTACAATTCCTCAAGTGTTTCGACACTCTCTAGTTCATCCTCCTAAATTAATACTCCAAATGGCTCTTAAAAAGATTTTGGATTTGTGAAGAACCTACAACAATTAATTAATGAGAATATGCGAAATAGCAGAAATAACAAAACTCAGAATCGCTTTTATTGATCGCATGCCACTTCACGGTACCTTCATTGGTCTCAACAAAAACTTATATACTAAGTCTAAGCGCCAATACCATGGGTCAATACCATGTGTCAATACAAACCATGGGGCAATACAAACTATGGATCAACAATTACTACGGGACGACTTACAAAGCATATGCATAAAAAAAAAATATACTAACAAAGTAAATAGAAGGGTTGACATGGGTTCCTAACATCCCCTCTCCCTTAGAAAAAGATTTGTCCTCAAAGCTTTAGATGTGAAAATTGATGCAGATTCTGAAGGAGTGGTTCCCCTGTAGCATCCTCGGGTTGCATTCTGGGCCACTGACACCTTTTGAGTTTCAGGGATGGTTCCTTGGAAGGCTATAGATGAAGAAGAACCATATCAACTGCGTGAAAAAGGAGCTCAGTACGGTTTTGATCGGCTTGTTGTTTCAGTCGAATTCTTGCCATGTCAAGATTGTCTTGGAGAATGAGAAGAATTTGATCGTGGTTTCGAAGAACCAAGTCAATTTCCTGAACCGGGGAGCTGCTAAGGGTGTATGGAAGAAGAACTGGCGGTGCCTATCCATAGACTGCTTCATATGGTGTCCTTTTAGATGTGGTATTGTACACTGGAGCGCTTCTAGGAAATCCATAGAAATAGTTGTCCAAATCTATGTAGGGATGGGAAAGGGTTCGAACAGTCCTGAAAGGAGTGTTGTTTTACCGTTGTTGACCTGGAAAGTATCATAGTCAACCCCCATCTGTTGAATTTTCATTTTCAATCCCTACCAAAAGAAGTTACATTGTTCCTGGTCATACATTTTGAGGAACCCAGAGTGCCCTACGGATGAAGAAACATGGAGTTCATAGAAGAGATAGCCCTGTTGAATAGATTACAACCAATTTGGAACAAGCAGAGAAATAGTTGTAAGAGGAAATGGGTCATCAAATTTGTGAGAAGGAGCATCTACCACCATATTGTCCTTACCCTTCTTGTAAGTGATCGCATAGGCATAACCCATTTCAGGTGTGCTGGGGAGGAGACCAATTGTTCCAGGAAATTTTCCAGACTCTAGAGATCAGTCTTGATTCAGAAATGATTCCCTAATAGGTATGGCTTCCACTTCTGTATTGCATGCAAAATAGCCAGCATTTCCTATTGAGATGTAGATGCGGCTAAAGTATTACTGAAAAGGTCTCTTGAAGGCGACAAGCCTACTGGTTCAGCAAAGACACCTGCATATCTATCCAAGGAAGTAGAGGAGACCGTTGATGGGTGCATCTGAATGGAATGGAGGTGATCGATGACACCATGTGAACTCTTCTTAAGGATCTTTTCCAGGTGATGTGAACTAAGGGTGCAAGGATACCCTTGTTGTAAGCCTGTAAATTTTTGTTGTTTCCCATTTACTGAAAACTGCATCCAAAGTTCAGCAAAATCCCATAAGATGGGGACAAGTGTACGTAACCTTTGAACACCCAAAAGCACATCACATCACCTAGGGACAAGGCAAACATGTCAGAGCGCAGGCTATAATATTCTAGAGAGATATGCACATTGTGACACTTCCCCTTGTAAGGTAAGGTGCCCCCATTGGAAACCATGACTTCAAAGTTGGAGCAAGGATGGAAAAAACAATCAGCCTGTTTGGCAATCCGAGGGTCAATGAAGTTATAAGTGCTACTAGAATCAATGAGTATTGTAAGAGGAAGTTTCTTGAAGTAACTCCTGACCCGCATTTTTTGGGGGTGGTGATGCTGGATAAAGCATGCAGAGATATCTTTGGTTGGTCATCCTGGGATGGGGGGCCAATAGGCGGATCCTGAGTGTCGACCTGATCATCCATTGTATCTGGAGCTTCTTCACCAATTTTAGAGGCAAGCAGAGAATCCATATCTAAGAGATAGAGCTTTTGTTGAACACATCTATGTCCTCGAGTGAATTTCTCATCCGAATTATAACAAAGCCCTTTTTCTCTGCGTTCCTGCATCTCTGTTTCAGACAAATGCTTGATAGGAATTGGTCGAGGAGCTGGCGGGATGGGAGGTCGTTGAGAACCCATATTTCAGAAGGGAACAAAAGTGGGTTTGGAGCATTGTTGGGATGCAATCTTGTCTTCTTCCAACTTATCCAACCCCAGGACTGTTAAAATTTAATATGCTAAGACAGAAAATAGCAGCATTACATTCCATTTCACAATAATAGCATATACAGGATCACTGAAGAAACAACAAGCATAGCATAAACACAAGAGATAGATATTTATCCTGGGAAACCCTCATGGGGTAGAAAACCCAGCAAAGCTTCCTCAATATAGATGACCAGCAATATACAAAGATGAAACCCTGAGACATGATCTCCTCCTCCACAATAGCAGACCTCTCCTCCATAAGTGCGCTATCCTCAAGCGAGTGAGTGTGTCAAATGAGGAACACACCTCCTCTATTTATACACTACTCTGACATATCTTTTACACAAGTACACGTAGGCTCGTATTTAACCAATGGGTTAAATACCCCACTACAACTGACTGGGCCAACCCCTCTAGGGTGCTCTAATAACCCTTTGACCCACATAACACATACAGGGCCGACCCCCACTAGGGAAGTCTAATAACCCGAGTTACCACATTCCGATGGAGGAATAAACATCTCCGGATATACAATAAGATCTTCACGGAGGAATGAAACATCTCCGGAATAATAAAGTACAAATATAATATTCTTTGAAGTTACAATATCTCAACACTCCCCCTTAACGAGAAGGATATTATAACAGCATCTGCACGAGCAAGGAGTCATCAACATCATACATGATACATCTATAAATCATTGGAAGCTTTCTCAACATCATCAGTAACTCAAGCAGTTACTAGAATATCTTCAATACTGGAGCATCAACATCTTCAGTACTGAGTCTTTATCTTCTGCAGCACTCGAATAGCTACAACACCATCAACATCTGGATCCTCACGATCATCAGCATCGTCATCATATGATTATCAGCATCAGAATCATCTCGATCTACAGCATCTGGATCATCTCGATCTACAGCATCTGGATCATCTCGTTCTATAGCATCTGGATCATCACGATCTACATCATCTGGATCATCTATATTTGTATCCACACCAATACATCTATCATCAAAACATGTATTCTTACTAATACATATATCATCAAAAACATGTATTCTTACTAATACATCTATTATCAAAAGCATGTATTCTCGCTAATACATCTATCATCAAAAGCATGTATTCTCACTAATACATCTATCATCAATAGCATGTATTCTCACTAATACATCCATCATCAAAAGCATGTATTCTCACTAATACATCTATCATCAAAAGCATGTATTCTCACTAATACATAGCGGCATATCCTGCAACACACACGATCATATTACAGGATGATCAATCCCGCTCTCTTTAGGACATAGGTCCATGGATGATACAATCCAGTCATGTACCTTGTTGGTTTTCTCTCTATCCTTTCTAGCAGACCCGGGCTTGCGGTAATCTCTTAGACCAACAGAACCCTTAGCTCACTGGCCCTTTCGGAAACAGGTCGCAGAGGCAACCTGAAGTCTCACCCGAAGTGATTCTAATGGGAGGCAGAAGACTCAAGTGTCCTCAGCCAAGTTCCGAGGAATCCAGGGTGCTTAAATCCACCTTAATCCCTTTGACTGGAGCTGTCTATCTCATTCCATTACTCCGGCTACGCCTCTGTCTTATCGCATTACGCAGGGGGTGCGATAAGTCCTCCCCCCTACGTGAGACCGTCTAGCGATACCTAAGATATCGTAGGCGCGATATCTTCCCCTTCTAGTTCCTGCGGTAAGTGAATCTTGACCACTTCCTGGATTAATAAGTGGTCTCCGCTATCCTTATCCTGGTACTACAGTTAGCTACAACATTCAGTCTCCAAGCCTAACCCTCGCTAATGAACTTGACCCTTGATATCTCGCAACAACCTAACTCTCCCCTGTGTATTTCCGCTGTGTACAGTCTCTTTCTTTAGAGAATCTAATGCGCATCAATCTCTTACAATCATACCATGATGCGATATGTTCCTTGTGTGTGTACCACCATCTTGCAGGTGTGGCTCGAACTGCAAGGTCAAAAACCTCCATCCTCTGCTCTTGAGGAATCTCTTGTTCAAACTGCTGCAAAAAATCATTGACGTCTGCTAATCCATCAAAAGTTGGAATATACCTGTTTTCAGTCCCAATCCATCGCAGTGATTTAGTCATGAATGCGCATCTGCGAATAGAGACTTCGTGGAGTCTATTTTGCCAATTCTCTAAGCCAACATCTGAATCTGATGTGCAGGAGCTATCACATCTCCAGCTGATATGTCCATCAGCTGTAGGGTCAATGTAATCTGTCTGATTAGAAGTCATTTGGTACAAATTTTCCATGTTATGCACCTCCTCTTCTGCTTTGATTGGCTCAATGTAGCGAGGACCCTGTAAAGGGTCTAATGGTGCGATAACCCGGACTTGAGCATCTTCAAATGTCATCTGCCTTTTCTTTAAGTTGATAACATCCTTGTTATCAAAAGCCCAATCAATACCTAATAGAGCTGGATAGGGTTTGGTGTCACCAATAATTTCTATGATCTCAAAATCGGCATATGTGTGAACTCCGTCGATGTCCACTGGGACATGCGATAAGCGACCCATCGGTGATATTCTCTGCTGATTAGCTAGTCTAAGATGGATAGGGGACCTGCTTAGTTTTGGACTTCCCATCTGTTCCCATGTCTGCTTAGTCAAGACATTTACTTCTGATCCTAAGTCTAGGATAACGTCATCCATTTCAAATAGTCCGATCTGCGCTGTGAGCCTCATCTCTCTTCCTGTCCTTGTATGGCCCATTATATGGTGAATGGTGCGCTGTGTATTGCTCACAGAAGGGCTCTGTTGACATTGGTCAATAACTTTCTGAAGTTCCTCTACAGCTTTCCCGTTTCTTAGAAATTTCAAACAACTCTGCAAGAAGGACTGTACACTCCCGGTCAATTCCTCTTCGTCGCATCTTCCAGATGTGCTAGTCTGTGGTATCTGCGCAGTACTAACATCCTGCGGTGGTTTCCGTGGTATACCCTGAGATGGTAATAATAGTGATCTGGGCGGTGTCTGTTCAGCAAAGGAAGTCTTAGTTTGTTGAAATGCCTCCTTATTCTTCTGTAGATCAAGTGGGATAGGTTTTCCTGGAGCTTTGCGCACCCACTGCGTTCCTGTCGTTTTTTCCACGTCCTGCGATATGTTGCTTGTGGAGAGACCACTGCGAGTTACAATATTGACCCGTGGTTCGGTTTCGTTCTGCTCAGCAGCGATAAACTGGATAGTCTGATTGGTTGCTGGCTTGGCGTCCTTGATCTTAGCTATCAGTATGGGACATTCCTCTATTGTGTGATCATAAGATTTACAATACTTGCATGTTGTAGTAGGGTTCTGACAGTCTCTAGCGTAATGTCATGTGCCTCCACAGTTATAACAGGTGATAGTTCCACGGCCACGGCCAGATTCATAGCCTCCTCCGCGTCCTCGGCCTCTGAAATTTCCTCCACGGCCTCCCTGAGTCGGATCAGTTTGTGCACGTACTGCTGGTTCGGATGCTTCTGACTGAACTCTGTAAAGGTCATGCTTCCTTTCTATCATTAACTCATAAGCTCTACAGTTGTTTTCGTCATGTCCCACAGATTTACAGAAGTTGCAATATAGGTTCTTTGGTGTCTGCACATATTTCTGAAGGAGAGGGCATTCCTGAGGACTGTGTCCTCTGGTTCTACAAATCTCGCACCATGGCCCCTGGTTCTGCATCAACGGGTTAGGAGCTCCACTGGCGATATAGTCAGCAAAGACAGGGCAGTTATCCTTACTGTGTCCCTGCGCTTTACACTTAGTACACCAAATTTCATGCGCAACCTCCTTTCCTTTCTTAATTTCATGCAGCTGTAAGGTGAGGTTAGCTAGCTGATTCTGCAGGTTAGTGATACCGGTGCTAGTTTCTGCTAGAGGTGAAGCCTCTAGTTTCATTGCCATTTCTAATGCTTCATCTTGTGTATTTAATTTCTGTTGCATTAGCGGAAGTCTGATGTGTGGTAATATTGCTGCGATAAACCATTCTTTATGCTGTTGAGGCGCAAGCTCAAAGCTTACCTGATCAATGAGGGTCTTGAACCTCTGGTCAAAATCCCAAACCGTTTCCGTAGGCAATTGTTTAATATCTTTAAGTTCTGCTATGCACTGTGACTCGGATTTAGGTTTTTTAAACTCTTTAATCATAGCAGTTCTAACCTGTGCAAGCGTTCTGTTATGGCCAGTGGTATACTTCATATACCAAGTTAATGCTCTTTCTCTAAATGTGGTGGCCAGCTGGACAAGCTTGACATTATCATCTTGTATTTGCTTAATGGTCCATATGGCTTCGCATAAGAACCAGTGTTGCTGAGGGTCCTCCGACCCTGTACCTTTAAATGTTGGTAGCTTCATATCATCTCCCATTCTGTTTCTAGATGGTGGGTTCTGGTTTGCTGTATGATTACCACTCGGTTGTGTAGATGTGGAGGGTGTAGCGACAGTATTCGCTGTGTAAGAGCTACTGGACGGGGTTCCTGCGGGATTATTCTGAGTTCCGACTGGCTTTTGAGGAGTCCTAGGGTTCTGACTCTGCTGTCTCGGGTGATCTGAGCTGTCTTCTTCAGAAGAAGATGAATCGTTGACTCTATATCTTTTACCACTACGTGTATGTCCAAGATACTCGTAATCACTTTCAGAGTCTACTGACATTACAATATCATGCTACTATTCATCTGAGAGTATATCCAGTACTCCTTTTTCATATAGTAATTGCTTAATGGACAGACTTAGAGAATTTAGGTACTTACCGCGATAACCCTTGAAGAAGTACCGTTCTGCTGCGCTGAAACTCTTTCTCTGATCAACCGCGAACTCTGTGATGAAGCCTTCCAGCAGACTCGGAAGCCAGAAGTCTACTGCGCGTGAGATGGGGTTATCGACACCTTTCAAGGTCTGAATCAGCTCTGCTGTCCAGACAACTTCTTGATTCTTCTTGACACCGCTGTTGTCAACAAGCTTTGATAACCAACCATATAACTCAATAGCATAAGTTACGAAGAATATCTCATGGAGATCTGTAAAAATGTGCTTCTGTAGCCAAGCCTCAGTGCTCAGTCTAGGATTCTTGTTTTCTTTTGCAGCAAACTCTCTTTCTTTTGACTCAACCCACTGGTTAAGTTCTTGCTTGGTAGGATGCCAACAGAACATCAGCTCAATGTGTTCAAACCGGCAACGGAACCATTTGTTGGTTTTCTCTCTATCCTTTCTAGCAGACCCGGGCTTGCGGTAATCTCTTAGACCAACAGAACCCTTAGCTCACTGGCCCTTTCGGCAACAGGTCGCAGAGGCAACCTGAAGTCTCACCCGAAGTGATTCTAATGGGAGGCAGAAGACTCAAGTGTCCTCAGCCAAGTTCTGAGGCATACAGGGTGCTTAAATCCACCTTAATCCCTTTGACTGGAGCTGTCTATCTCATTCCATTACTCCGGCTACGCCTCTGTCTTATCGCATTACGCAGGGGGTGCGATAAGTCCTCCCCCCTACGTGAGACCGTCTAGCGATACCTAAGATATCGTAGGCGCGATATCTTCCCCTTCTAGTTCCTGCGGTAAGTGAATCTTGACCACTTCCTGGATTAATAAGTGGTCTCCGCTATCCTTATCCTGGTACTGCAGTTAGCTACAACATTCAGTCTCCAAGCCTAACCCTCGCTAATGAACTTGACCCTTGATATCTCGCAACAACGTAACTAAGTAGAATATCACTTTGAGCAGTGTCTAAGTAGACCATTCATGACTTACATTCAGTTCCTACTCGCACATCGGCCTCTGTTAACAACTATCTAGTTGCTATGCGGGTAGCTATGATTATCGCAATTATTATACATCATTCAGAAGTTAAACTGACGACCATGTACATTACTTATAACAGACTGAAGCATTCATATATAACACAGACAAGTGAATGAGAGCAGTAGCTACACAAATACAATAGTGCTACTTAAATAAGCACGTTGTTACTCCCAGGGCGAGAACTACGCCCAGGGGAACTACGGTTCTTGTTTACAACTCTGAAGAATAAACACAGTTCCGTTCCTCTCTTTACAACAAGGGTCTTCTGGGAAACTCCACCTCAGTGGGAGCCCTTCTCTATAGACCTCTTTCTCTTCCTGCCTTTTACAATGCACTCTCTTTCTCTCACAATCCCCGCGGATCGCATTATCTCTCAACAGGTTGGCCCTTGTATTCTCTCAGGGATGTCCAGACTCTGCAACCACAAAAGGCTTGACTAACCTCTACCTGATGTCTCTATCACTATGTGGCCAACCCCCTATCATATAAAAAGACTACTATATATAGATGGCCCGAAGGTCTCATCGCAGTTACAAAACTGTGGGCCTTATCCCAACAGTGACTCAACCCTAACCACTTACAGTCAACTGGCTGTACTTCCATGGCCGCCTTCTGTCTCGTCGCCGCTTCCTGCAGTCCTTAGTCTTTAATGCATCGGCCCGTCGCTTCTTCTTGGTTCAAGCAACGCTGACTGTAGTCCTTCTTCTTTAATGAGGGTAGCTGAACCCTCTCTTCATCTCCGGCACCTTTATTGCGGTGGTTGAGCTCTCCCTTCGGCCTCTTCTTTGTACCACATGCTTGACTTTTCTGTACCTATCGCCGTGATTCCCGCCGGGATTTGCGCTACGGCGATATCTTTGTCTTACCGCCAAAATTGGTACTTTCTCTCCAAAATTAGTTATCCTTCCCAAAATTAGCAACTTCCTAAATGCTGCGGAAGTTCTCTCCAACATACCTTTTGAACCGAAGTCCAGGGACGATCCAGTCCTATCATGTACCTTTTGAACCAAAGTCCAGGGACGATCCAGTCTTATCAATTCTCGGAGACCTCATGTCTACGACTCAGTTCACAGGACCAAAGTCCAAGGATGATCCAATCCTTACCGTACATTTAGGACTGCGTCCAAGGATGACTTAATCCTCAACTGTAAATTTAGGACCATGTCCAAGGATGACTTAATCCTCAACCGTACATTTAGGCCCACGTCCAAGGATGACTTAATCCTCCACCGTACATTTAGGACCACGTCCAAGGATGACTTAATCCTCCACCGTACATTTAGGACCACGTCCAAGGATGACTTAATCCTCCACCGTACATTTAGGACCACGTCCAAGGATGACTTAATCCTCCACCGTACATTTAGGACCACGTCCAAGGATGACTTAATCCTCCACCGTACATTTAGGACCACGTCCAAGGATGACTTAATCCTCCACCGTACATTTAGGACCACGTCCAAGGATGACTTAATCCTCCACCGTACATTTAGGACCATGTCCAAGGATGAATTAATCCTCCACCGTACATTTAGGACTACGTCCAAGGATGACTTAATCCTCAACCGTACATTTAGGACCACGTCCAAGGATGACTTAATCCTCCACCGTACATTTAGGACCACATCCAAGGATGACTTAATCTTCAACCGTACATTTAGGACCACGTCCAAGGATGACTTAATCCTCAACCGTACATTTAGGACCACGTCCAAGGATGACTTAATCCTCAACCGTCCACCAAGGACTTCATTCTCGAAGACATATGTATACGGCTCTTCTTTCGGATTGAAGTCCAGGGATGATCCAATCCCCTCACATGTTCACCAAAAAATTCATTCTTGAAGACATACGTCTACGGCTCTTGTTTAGGACTGAAGTCCAGGGATGATCCAATCCCCTCACATGTTCACCAAGAACTTCATTCTCGAAGACATACGTCTACGGCTCTTCTTTAGGACTGAAGTCCAGGGATGATCCAATCCCCTCACATGTTCACCAAGAACTTCATTCTCGAAGACATACGTCTACGGATCTTCTTTAGGACTGAAGTCCAGGGATGATCCAATCCCCTCACATGTTCACCAAGAACTTCATTCTCGAAGACATACGTCTACGGCTCTCTTGAGGATGATGCAATCCTATCATGTCCACCAAGGACTTCATTCTCGAAGACATACGTCTACGGCTCTCTTGAGGATGATGCAATCCTATCATGTCCACCAAGGACTTCATTCTCGAAGACATACGTCTACGGCTCTCTTGAGGATGATGCAATCCTATCATGTCCACCAAGGACTTCATTCTCGAAGACATACGTCTACGGCTCTCTTGAGGATGATGCAATCCTATCATGTCCACCAAGGACTTCATTCTCGAAGACATACGTCTACGTCTCTCTTGAGGATGATGCATTCCTATCATGTCCACCAAGGACTTCATTCTCGAAGACATACGTCTACGGCTCTCTTTAGAACATGTGTTCAAGGATGATGCAATCCCCTTGTCACCTTAGACCCTGTCTAAGGACCATACACCAACCTCTCTGTCGGCATCACCAATATAAATAACCACATCATTGACCTCACTGTCGATGCGGGAAATCTCATCATAAGTGATCACATCACTCCCCCTTTTGAGGAGGGTCCTTCTTAACTATCTTAAGTTTGTCTTGGAAAACTTTACTTGAGGTAGAGGTTTGGTTAGTACATCGGATCGGTAGAGGTTTGGTTAGTGCATTGAATTTGAACATTAACCATATCTTGTATATAGAAATGTCAGATCTCTATGTGCTTTGACTTATCATGGAACATTGGATTCTCTGCCATTTTGGTACAACTCTGTTTGTCACATAGGATCATAGTTGGGTCCATCTCTAAGTCAATTCTGAAGCCATACTGCTTCACAATTAGCATAGAAATAAGCCATATATTCTTCTTGTGCTAAGAGCCACACTAGATTGTTTCCTGCTCAACCACGAGATCATGGTTGATCCCAGACAAGAACATCCTCTCGATGTGCTCTTCCTGTCTGATACACTTCCTTCCCAATCAACATTTGTGTAGCCATCTGAATTCATGATCTCCAAGATAACATAGATCAAAGTCTATTGTATCCTTTAGGTACCATATCACATGATTTGCAGCTTATCAGGTGAACACATCTAGTTTCCACTAGATACTGACACAAGGTGTTCACAACAAAGCATATATCTAACCTAGTATTTGTTAGACACATCAATGACTCAATATTTTGTCTGTACAGAGTTCTATCCACTAACTCTGATGAGTCATCTGCTAACAACTTCAAGAGTGGCCATCCCAACACATCAAGTCCTTTTAATATTTCTTAGCATACTTTCCTTGGTTGAGAAAGATTCCTTCTGAGCCTTGCCATACTTCCATACCTAGGAAGTAATGCATTAATTTGAGATCTTTCATTTTTCATTTCTGCATTGAATGATCTTCTGGATATCTATCTGTGCCATGTCTCGTTAGATGGGTCTACTGATATGATCCTCAATATCATTCGAACTATGTGGTGAGTTCCTTCTTGCATCCATGTCATCTGTGTATAGAAACCATATTCAACCTTGAAGAAAAGGTTGAGATCCACATCACCCATGGTGATCATTAAGCTCATCAATTGATTATCGATCCTGGGAACCCATACAAAACCTGATTCACATTTCTTCTTTAACTACACCATTAAGAGAATGGTCTTATATAGCCACTTGGAGCAAACAGTTCATCATGATTCTCTTCCTCTTTCTAGGAGAATCTTCTAGCCACAAGCCTTCTATAGTGTGTTTGATTTGTAAATCTTTTGTTGAACATCCATCGCTTGTTTAGTGTTCATCATTCATCATGATCTTTCCTACAAATCAAAATTAAGTACATGATTAGTAATACTTCATAATCATCAAATCATATTGTCATGATAACCTATTATGCATACAGATATTATTTACATAGTTATGCAACTATTTTGACCAATACTTTGGCACAACACTTTTCCATATTCTGTATGCATAGAGTGGCTATCTAGATGCCTTCCATCTCTACCAGAACATACTATCGAGAGTGTGCACATCTCTCAGCATGTCAGCAAAGAGGTTTCATTCTAGACAAGCAACAATGGAATGTTTGTCCAACTTACCAATCATATGCATATTAGTAGTATACTCTTCAATGCTCTATGAATGTTTACACTCAGCATCATATATTCTAAGAATACAAGTATGCATACAAGAAATATCATTTACTATTTCAAATAACAACTCAAATACTTATCTTTTATGTTTGTGTGGTTGCTTCCCGCTTGATCTTCTATATGTCTTTTGAGCTTCTATTCATTCTATACCACTGTGCATGCTCAAATGTGCACTAGTGTCATCATCATGATCTCATACACAAACATACATTCATTAGTATATTCTCAATATTATCAAAACATTCTTAATGATCATTAGTATTCAGGGTTTCAAGGAAGTCTTCTTTTACTCATGCATATTCTTGTTTGATCATAGTACTCTTCTGGTTAGTTAAATCATCAAGCTAAGAGACATAATATGCTTAAACCCTTGATTACTAACTTTATGAATAAGCATGACCAATCATACCAAGTATACTTATATAAGGGATCCTAACACAAGGTAAGATTCTAACTTGACATAGGAAAACATACCTGTATTAGTATACCTGCTTAGTTATGTACAACATACCTAAACAATCTCTTCAATGATTTAGAGATCCTGAGCTAGAACCTGCATGTCTCATAGGTTAAGCATAATATAACAAAGTCATACATACCTCATAAGTAGAACAAAGATTATGGATGAGTGTTTGTCTTCATGTTGTCATGGTCATGGAACTTGATTTGTCTTTTGTGATGTATCTGTATCTTGTTAGCAGACAACATCAACCTCACACAACACCATAATGCATTAGTACAATCATATAGCCCTAATCAATGAATTTCTTCGATCATTCACATGCATTCATACTGTTACTAGGGTGATAAGACAATTCTAACATTGATCAAGATTGTACTAATAAATAATATGAAGACAAACACATTATGAACTTAATCAAGAATCAGATTTCAAGACATACCTAAACCTTCTTAAGTCATACCTGTCGAGACTTCTTGTAGTCTTCTTATGTAAGGCCTTAGCCTCAACTCCCCCTGAAACTTGATCTAGAGCTTGATTAGGGTTTGCTAGAGAAACCCTAAGAATTCAATCTTTGACTTTCACACTTCTGAATGGATGGAAGAAGGTGTCTTGCTGAGCTGATCAACCTAGCATTCTTCAATTTTGAAATCTCAAAAATTTGACCCCTCAAAATTGCCTTCGAAACTTCTGGATCTTCTCGACAGGAACCCGAACTAGGGTTTGATGAAGCCCAGTCTTCTACCCAACCAAAAGTTTGATCTTGGTCTCTAAATTTTGATTTTCCTGGGTAGCATTCAGCCATGGACTCCGATTCCAAAAATTCTAACTTTCTCCGAAACCCTAAATTCCGGAAGCCATGAATAAAGGTGCTCCAAAAATAATTATGTTTTGACAGAAATATGTAACTGATTGTTTCTGTTGTAACTCTGAAATTTTCACTCCACAAGGTCTGAAAACTTTTTTTGCAGTAGCCTGACCTGTCATCTTTCCATCCTGACAGGTCTGACCTGAATTGGATTTTCTGAGAGAGAGTTATGCCAAGTGTCGCAACGTGACCTGTTTATGGGATAAAACAGGAGAGTGAACTTGTATGGCGTGCCACGTGTCACTGTTTGAACTTCGGCCTCTAAAAACTTTTTTTGAGATATCTCGCCCTGTTATCTTTCCATCCTAACAGGTCTGACCTCAATTGGACTCTCTGAGAGAGAGTTATGCCAAGTGTCGCAACGTGACCTGTTTATGGGATAAAACAAGAGAGCAAACTTGTACGGCATGCCACGTGTCATTGGTTCACCTTCGGCATCTGAAAACGTTTCCTGATATAGTACAGTATGTGTACTACCAGCCACCTTTTATGAAATTTCATTTGGAGCTTCCTAGCCCAATTTATGACCTTTTTTTCCAAGGTCACCTAATTTTGACTGAGATCTGGAAGAGACAGAAACTCTAACTTGTACTGATCATAACTCATAAAGTACAACGAATCTGAGGGTTCCCTTTGGATACAAGGTACTTGGGGATGTTATCTTCGACCTGTAAACTTTTCAGACCCTGAACCTTCGCAGAAATGGATTTATAGCGAAAGTTCCACGATGACTGGTTTTTGCTATGTAAAACCCTAACCTTCAAATTGTCGTAAGTAAAGCAAGTGTCGTAAGTGCCATACCTTGTCTTCCTTCAGGTTAGCTCTGATACCATGTTAAAATTTAAAATGCTAAGACAGAAAATAGCAGCATTACATTCCATTTCACAATAATAGCATATACAGGATCACTGAAGAAACAACAAGCATAGCATAAACACAAGAGACAGAGATTTATCCTGGGAAACCCTCATGGGGTAGAAAACCCAGCAAAGCTTCCTCAATATAGATGACCAACAATATACAAAGATGAAACCCTGAGACATGATCTCCTCCTCCACAATAGCAGACCTCTCCTCCACAAGTGCGCTATCCTCAAGCGAGTGAGTGTGTCAAATGAGGAACACACCTCCTCTATTTATACACTACTCTGACATATCTTTTACACAAGTACACGTAGGCTCATATTTAACCAATGGGTTAAATACCCCACTACAACTGACTGGGAAAACCCCTCTAGGGTGCTCTAATAACCCTTTGACCCACAAAACACATACAGGGCCGACCCCCACTAGGGAAGTCTAATAACCCGAGTTACCACATTCCGACGGAGGAATAAACATCTCCGGATATACAATAAGATCTTCACGAAGGAATGAAACATCTCCGGAATAATAAAGTACAAATATAATATTCTTTGAAGTTACAATATCTCAACAAGGACTTCCATCATTGTGTTGGCATAGAACAATTTGACCTCTGAGGGGATTTCATCCTGAAGACCACTGATAAAACAACTCCTGTAGAATTCATCAGACAATACTTTTGTGTGATTGGCTAGTTTCTCAAATTCTGTCTAATACTCTCTCACAGTGCCAATTTGACAAAGTTTAGTGAGTGCTCCGGTGAAGTCATCAAAAGCACTAGAACCAAATCGTTGCAAAAGGAGTTGGCAAAAATCTGTCCATTTTGGCTCATCATGAGCCTTGATGTACCAACAGTACCATTGAAGGGCTTCCTGTTCCAAATGAAAGGATGAAAGTGGAAATTTTTGGACATCAAAAGTATTATGCATATTGAAATATTGTTCTACATGATAGATCCATCTAGTCGGATCAGTACCATTGAAACAAGGAAATTCAAGCTTCGGATCATGTAAATTGCTGAAAGAAGAGAACCCATTGTCTGATGAAGACTCAGACTGTCATTTGTTGTTCATGGCTGAATGCTCAAGATGGAGGCTGAGAAATTTTTCATCAAGATCCTAGAGTTTGGTTTGGATGGCTGCAAGTGCTTCCTCCATGGTTTTTGCTCCTGTGTGGGTGATAACCATAACCATAAGTTTTTTTTTTGGGGGGGGGGGAATGGATAGAAAAACACAAACAAAAGCTTATTTAGTAAAGGGAAATTTGGGTTTGGGAAAAACACAGATGGGTAATTGGGGTTTGAATAGGTTTTGGACACTTTGGAATGGATAGGGAAGAAGAAAATGAGGATTTTAGAAGCGGGGTGAAAGAATGGGAAAAATTTGTTAAACAAGGACAAAGAAGCATAAATAGGGAATGGACACGGTGGCAAAATTTGAGGGCGATTAGGTGAAAATCGAAGGAGTTATGGCAAACCCTAAAAATAGACAAATGTGGGACTTTTGGCTTTGGGAAGTGGAATTTGGGATAGGGTCCTCAAGAACGAAATATGCAGAATGGGATTGCAGGGGTGTCAATGAAGTTTTAGAGAAAACAAAGTTAAAGCAAGGGAGATATGGTGAAAAAGCAAAATTTTATTTTTTCAGAATGGATCTGAAATGACTTTCGGAATGGATTGGAAACAGAGGGATCTGGAACGGCTCAGAATGGATCAAAAACTAATGGATTTGAAATGAATTTAGAATGGATCTGAAATGGCTGGATCAGAACCGGCTTTCGGAATGCATCTGCAACAGCATGGAATTGATTGGCAGTAGATGGATCTGTAATGGCACGGAAGTGATCGACAATAGTTCAGCTGAAAATAGATATGGACCCCAGGTTTGTTCATCTTCCTATCAGTTCAGGGGATTCGCTCGTCCACCAATGTTGTCTGTCAGCTTGCATATTGGGGCAATACGCCTCACTCCACGGCTTAGGTAAAACTGATAACCGCTTTGCCACAAACAATAGCTCTTGGTTTACCTCACGAGTGGGAACTAGTCAATTAGGTAGGGGTCGTTTCCCTTTTTGCTGGCAGGTCCTCTCAATGGGCCAACTACTTCAAGGTTCTTGTGGTACTCCTCACTATGATTTTTAGGGCTTATGCCTAATTACTTCCCACAGTTAAGCGGATAGGGACTAGTCCCAGATCCAAAGCTGCAACAGATGCGGAAATTTTTTTTGGCAGAAATTTCACCCAGTGAGCCCAAGAAAGTGCTCTGATACGAGATGTGAAGAACATGCAACAATTAATTAATGAGAATATGCGAGATAGCATAAATAACAGACTCAGAATTGCTTTTATTGATCGCAGGACACTTTAAGGGGGCAACCTCCTTTGAGCAAGCTCAATACAAATAACTTCACGATACCTTCATTGGTCTCAACACAAACTTATATACAAATTCTAAGCGCCAATACCATGTGTCAATAAAAACCATGGGCCAATACAAACTATGGATCAACAATTACTACGGGACGACTTACAAAGCATATGCGTCCAACAACAATATACTAACAAAGTAAATAGAAGGGTTGACATGGGTTCCTAATAGGATTGGTTTAGAGGGATGAAAATCACAATATGGGATATCAATCACAATTAGTTTCTCTTTTCATTCTTCCATTTGCAATTAATTTCCATAGTTTTGAGCTTTTCATGTTAATTGAGTTTCTTGCACATAAAAGACATATTTCCTTCATTTTCAACCACTTTAAGTTTGTGATGCCTTGATTCTTAGCTCATAATAGGAAAATCAATCACTCTAGTTTCCCCTTTTCGAGATTCATCAATAACCACTTGCATCTTTCTTCCAATAAATTATCGGTTAGTGTTAACAATCAAATTAACACCCCAATTTATGTGACAGAAGAAGCACATTTTTACTATGCGCTCGCAACATGAAGACATAACACAAGTACATTCAGAGATAAATCCTCTCTGATCTAATCACTTCTCCCATAAATGGAAGGATTAGGTGAATACAGTAGGAACCTAAAGAGATCAAGTTCAGTGATTGAACCGCTCATAAAAGGTCCAAAACTAAGCTACACCAATCAAAAAGTGAAGATGAATGCATTAAAGTGCATTAATTGTAGTTAAAGTATGCTAAGTTGTGCAAAAAAGCCTAAAAACTATGGAAAAGTGGGTTTTTGAGCAAAAATAATAAAAAAACATGAAAAGGGACATTCCCGAATTGAAAAGAGAAACTTGAGAGCACACTTCCCAATGTTATATAAGAAAGGCATTTGGGGCATTGTAAAGGGAGAAAGGAAGAGAAAAGGCATGCTGGAGAGATTCTAAAGGAGGAAAAGCTCAATTTCTTCAAAAGCAAGGGTGAAGGAAGGAAAGCTCATGGAAATGGAGGAGGGATTCACACCAATATCCATGGTAAGGATGTACCTCTTCATTGTTTTAATATGAAATGATTCAATTTTGTCCCATTTGAATGTTTGAATTTTGCTTATCATATATGATTTTAATTCTCAAATGGCTTTAGATCTTAATGAATTTTTTATGAATGAATGTAGATCTTTAGAAACTTGTAATAATCTTTTCATTTGCTGACATAGAATCTCACCACTTCTTAGTAAGATAGATTGATAATTGTAGATCTAACCCCCTGCTTGCAAACTAATTCATCTATTATCAGATTGGCAACTCCGTGGCTTGAAATTTATTGATATCTCATGATTTTTATTCATTTTTGGTGATTCCATCCTTTAGATCTACTAATTTTTAGCTTAAAGATCACTTAAATATCCTTAGATCGGGAAAGAAGAGCTTCAAACCGGCCTCCTCACACCTTCCATGCAGCAAATGCTTCAAAATTGCATCATAGATCTCGGTTTTTTTTGCATTGAAGGGTCGTCGCACTGTCCACACTACCTTACTGCGACGTCGCACTGTACACCCTAGCAGACTGTGATGAGGCCTAAAATTTAGTTTTGGAGACCTCAATCCCCCTCACCTTTGCTCCTTTCAAGTGGTATGATGGTATGGCTTGGAGTAGGGACCTCTTAGAGTGAATCTACAACCTCCTTTACCCATTTTTAGTCCCTTCATTCCTCATGTTTCTTGGTTTAAAGATCTACATCTTTTGTTTTCAATTTGTAGCTCATTAAACTAGTTTGTGAGATCCCTGTTTTGGATTTGTTTTGAAGGCTTGGTATGTGTGTTTGTAGACCTGTTTAGAAGCTTCTTTTGCTGCTTATGATCAATCTATCACTCCTTTGATAAGTGTTGATATGCTTTGCACTATTTGGATCTAGATCTTTACCTTTGGAATCCTCTTCCTTTCACTTTAAATTCTACTCCAAATTTCAATTTCTTTTTCAAGTTGTGATGGATCTACTACATCTTTGCATTTTCTCTTTAGATTAAGATCCTTTTACTGATTATACTTAGTTTATTACTCCTTTTTTAGAACCTTTGAAATTTTTTGCATTGTTTGGATCAAAGACATCTCTCCTTGGAATGACCTTCCAAAAACTTTAAAAATTGCTCCAAATTTGCTTTCTCTTTTCAATTTTTTCTTCAAGTTGTAATAGATATTGTGGCCTGAGAACATCTTAGCTCATAGATCCCTACTTTGGCATACATAGGACTGATCTTTACTTTCATTTGAATCTCCTTTACATCTTTTCAAAGTTTACACACCTTCCAAACATATTAATTCAAGCTTGCAATCTTACACTAGTTGGTGGAGATCTCTTTAACTTTTGGATTTGTTTCGAGACCTGATTTGTATTCCATTTACACACTTGTTTAAAGCCTTATTTGAAGCTTGAGATCATCCTTCTAATCCTCTTGAAAAGTTAGGAAAGTTTCATACCATTTGGATCAAGATATTTACAATTGGAATTCACTTCCAAACACCTTGAAAAATTGCTCCAAATTGTAATCAATTTTCAATCTTTCTTTCAATTGGTAGTAGATCTATTTTCTTACAACCACATGTGATGATAGATCCCTATTTTTACATATTTAGGGACTGACCTTACATTGCATTAATATACCTTTTACATGGTTGCAAGTCTTCCAAAGCACACTTAAGAAATTGTTGATTAAAACACCTTAAGCACATTCAATATTTCAGACCTTTAGCATATGCTGATTGGAAACATTAATCAAACATCAACCATACACATTTGGAAGAACCATACACATTTGAAAAACCTTCCACACACATTTTCATTTGAAGAACACTTGGAACATCACATGTTGAGATAGTTTGAGAGTAATTTCCTTCCAAAAACAGAAATAAAATTTAATTAATTACATTTTGTTTTGGAGTTAGAATATTTTCATGATTTTCATGCACAATTAGAGAGAGTTGCACCTTTAGAGTTCAGTTTTCTTGAGATATATTGTGTATGAGGAACCGTATCCTCTTCACTCGCATCTTATGATGATCTAGTGAATGAGAAAGTGTATCTCGCTTGTAATAGTTTAGGAGTTGATTTTTTCAAAAGCATATTATATCGAGCCATAGTATCCTCTTCACTCGCACCTTATGACAACCTTGTGAATGGGAAAGTGGATCTCACTTGTAATAGAGTAGATTTAATTTTTGCATAGAGTTTTTCGAGCCACTGTATCCTCTTCACTTGGGCATCATGGCGATCTTGTGAATGAAAAAGTGGATCTCACGTGTAACAGTTTAGAATTTAATTCATAAGCATTCTAAAGGGCTCTGCATATCCTCTTCACTTGGGCCTTATGGTGATCTTGTGAATGAGAAACATGGATCCCCCATGTAATAGAATTAGATTCATCTTTACTTGAGATATATGTTTGGGTTACATTGGTCTTTACACATCAATTATTATCCATATTTCAGAAAAAATTGTGCATGAACATACGAAATCTACCAGAAATTTGCATGTCTTAAAGAAACTCATGAACTTCTAACTCTTCCTTAATTTAGAATATTCATCGAATTGAAATGTAGAGTAGCTAGCATTTTTAATTGTTTGGTTCATTTTCCAGTTTACGAGTGAAAACACCACCAGTTTCACTTCCACTCCTGAACCTAAGCAAACTACCCTTAAAATCAGCGCTTAATCTAAAATTGACAAACTTTTGATTTTGATATCACCAATAAGTTTAGGTTAGTGCCCTCGATTAGGTTTGGAGAGTTAACACTCTTGGGATGCAAAAATTTGAAACTAGCATTGATTAAAGAGAGTAAATCCATTAGTAGCAAAAAATGCTTGTCAGGAAAGCGCTTCTGAAACATGCATCAAGCACAAGGTCAATCTGGATAAGTAAAGGGTGGTTCCCCCCTTTTGCTTATTTAGTGGGACATGAGCTTATTGAGGGGATTCTATGTTTAGTGACAAGTCCTCAAGGTGACATCATTGTTTCTAGAGTTTCTGGCTATGAGAGTTGTCCTCGACTTACAACTGTTCCGCCCAACCGTCGATTGTGAAGTGGTAACTTTAGTGGCTATTCCTAGGATATCACATAGGCTATTGTGAGTGGGACACACTTGCAATACCTGAGACAAACTTTAGAACTTTTACTCCTTGGGAGGGTGATTGGTCAGGAACCAACACTTGCACCCCTGGTGATTAAAGTTTATTGTAATTGTTTCTCACACCTTCGCTTCTAGCAATTGTATGAGGACATGAAATCCCTCAGCAACTACTAGTTTCGAAAGGCCCTCCAATCCAAATTTTCACTAAGCTTCGGTTCTTTGGAAGAGTAGTTTGCTTGCTTGGATTATA
Source organism: Larix kaempferi (assembly GCA_027924585.1). NCBI lineage: Eukaryota > Viridiplantae > Streptophyta > Pinopsida > Pinales > Pinaceae > Larix > Larix kaempferi. The sequence goes on along the minus strand of BSBM01000502.1, from coordinate 13,338,846 downwards.
GGACATTTTTACTTTGTGGTCACTTTTTATTTTTGTTGAGTCTAGACTGCCTTAGGATTGTTTCATTCTATTTTTAACACATCCTTTTATCAACTTCTTAGAAGTGGCTACTCTCCCGATCCACCAGTCATGATGGCAGTGAGGTTGTAGCTAGAGTTTTACCCCTAGCTTGTGCAAATGAGCACCTACTAAGGAGAATGGACTCCTTAGTAGCAGTTTAGTAAATGTAAATAATTAAGCTAAAACAGAAATAGAAACTACTCTAAAACATGTGCATGAAAAATAAACAACAATTTGTAAACAAGGGTTTTGTATTAATATTACCTTCAATGTGAAGGTTGATGAAGCTCCTTGCAATGTCCAAGAGGGTTGCTCCAAGCTCCAATGTGCTCCTTCTCTTTCTCCAATGGTGGGAATGGGCCAAAAGTGGCTCTCAAGGTGAAAGTAGTTCAATGGTGAACTAGGGTTTCGAGAGAGATTTTGGCAGAGTAAGGGTATACTTGATTGTGGATATGGAATAAGGGATCTCCATCACCTATTTATAGTTTTTTGGTGGTGGAGTGCTGACCCATGGTTTTGGGAAACACATGGTTTAGGGCAGCTGTATAGGGTTTTTTCCTCCTTTTCCTCATTATTTTATATTTTTCTTCCCTTTTTAGGGGGTTTTTGCTATTTTTAGAGGAATTTTGGATATTTTTGGAGGAAAAATGGGGTTTTTTAACCTTTTTGAGGCTATTTTAAGGGTTTTATGGCCTTTTGGAGGCATTTTAGGCCTTTTGGAGGCTTTTTAGTGGGATTTTTTGGGTTTTTAAGGGAAATATGGTAGGAAAAAGGACAAATGAGCCATATAGTGTGGTAGATGAGGTAGTGAACACTTTTTGGGTGTTAACAGATTGCCCCCTGATGTGCGAGGGCAGGAGCTCATCGTATGGCCGATGGACATCATAAGTCATGAATGGTTTTCCTGGGTGTGGAGAGAAGAGAAGAAAAAAACTGAAGCCCGAAACAACGATCCCGAACAAACTGCAAGAACTAAAAGTACATAACCTCAATAATGGATGAGGAATCATCTGATCATATGGACGAGGTGGGCATACCCCTGCTCGTATCAGGATATAACATAACAATAACAATGGGGTCCAAAAAATGGGGACCTGAAATATACATGACCTCAAATACTGACTGAGGAATAATCTCAATATATGGACGAGGCGGGCATACCCATGCTCGTATCAAGATACATAAACAGAACTGTGAGGCCCGAAAAGGGGGACCTGTAAGATACATGACCACTGTGTACATCATAAGAGTCCAGGGGGGACACAAATCTGGGACATACTGCTGAGCTGATCATATGTGAACTGAAGAACTGGTGCACTGGAACAATCAACAGTGCTACTGAGTGTGGTACCAAAGGAACGGATGAGCTGCTGGATCACAGTGACAATGGGTCGTACTCTCAATGGTACACTGAACTGGGTACTCAAGGAAGCATATAGTTGGATGGCTTCCGAATACAACCGCCAACGTAGCCCGGACATCCACGAGAACATATAACTGGACGTTCTGAAGTGACTCACCAATGTGCTAGAGTCGGGGGAAATCCGGGGTCTTCGACTAAAAACTGATGGGATATAACCCTACGCGATTCTCAACGATGCGATCAAGGTACTGAAGTCGAGCATGTGAGAAACAACCACTCAGAGAGGCAATGATGACTCCTCTCAGAATGATCCGTAGGCACTTACCACAGATGGTGATAAGTCTAAGGCGTAGGGACCTCTGGGCCTATCCTCTGGAATAGAGGGGCTGTCGTCGACAGAGGGAGACCTGCAACTATCAAGGCAATAATGTTTCCTTGACAGGAGCGCGAGGTGTAGAACCGAAATGTGATAGTACTGATGGCAGGACTAACAAACTGTGGGGGGACAACTAGGCAAGTAGAGTGGGTGGACTCAAACTTCCTTTGTTCAGAGTATGATAATGGGAATGATCTGGTAGCATATGAAACTGACTAAGGGTAAAGGGATCATAGCTGTATTGGATCTGGGAAGGTGACTGGTCTGAGGGAGACTCAAGTTGTGGTACAATGGCAGGAGACTGCAGAATACTCTGAACAAAGGCGACCTGATTGGGGGTGCTGCCGAGATAATCGATCATAGTGCCAGGAGGAACAGGGGGAAACTTCTTCATGGGTTAAGGAACTAGAAGAAGTGTGTGTAAAATGGTATTGTCATGTGGATTTTACGAGCCTGGGACAGTTCATGCTCGTGGTTGCTTTCAATTTTACGGAGTCTGAAAGCGATAAGAAGACTCTGAAATGATAGAATGGTACTGTCGTGTGGATTTTACGAGCCCAGGACAGTTCATGCTCGTGGTTGCTTTCAATTTTAGAGAGTCTGAAGGCAAATAAGAAGACTCCAGGGGGTTGCTTTTTCGTAGATTTAGTCTCCAAGGCCCAAAGAAGCATAAAAGGATGCAATGAAGAACTCTTCTAGCCGGTGTGACTAGAGTATTCCTTTTTCGTAATTAGTCTACCAGGTCCGGAAAAGGGTTAAACTTATACCAGATAGACGCCCTTTCAGGTACTTTAACGAGCATGAAAGGAAGCAAGATTGCTCGGCGATCTTTTCATTCTTTTAGGAGTCAGAAAAGAGCTTAATGGAAACTCCCTAAGTGCCTTTTTCGTAAAGGACTTGTCCGGCCCGAAAAAGGGATAAAATTATGCCGAACAAAAGGAATGGCCAGGCAAGGAGGAAGTGTTCAATCAAGGATCAGTAATGATGACCAAAAACTAGGGTAGGGGGGAACACTGGTGGGCCTCCTTGCGGGGTGAGTGAAATGGTGGCAAAATAACGAAATATTTGCAGTATGATAGGAGTGAATGGCTGATGTAAAAGTGTGGAACAATCCGATGGCGGCCGATGTGGCACGCGAACCGAGGAAACAAGGTGTCGGGACACAATGTTGAAACTGTACCAGGTGAGAGCGAGAAATAAATCTCAAGCATCATCACGAGCTCGAAAAAATGGATCCGGCGATATAAAGAGTGTAAAAAACGGGTAACGGCCGATGTGGCACGTACACCGAGACGACGGGGATGTTCTGGAAAAATACCCAAAAAATCGGGGGGTGAGAGTGAGAAATGATCTCAAGCATCATCACCAGCTCGAAAAAATGAATCCGATGATATAAAATATGTGAAAAATGGAGAACGACCGATGTGGCACGCAAACCGAGGTGACTAGTGGCGTCTAGAAAAATGGGCAAAAAATGATAGGTAAAAAATAATGCAACGAGGTGACCATCATGACGGTCTCGTCGTGCTGATTCTAGTGGTGGAAACTGTTCGAAAAACAGACTCCGTATGGGGTCAGAATGGCCAAAACAAGAAAAGTCAACTGACTATAAATAGTGGTGGGTCCAACATGACATGTGTCATTTGTACGGTTTGACTTTGACTTGTGATCAGAGTGGACCAAAGCTTAGGTGGAATTTCTGGACAATCCGACCAGCCGATTTCAGATCCGGGAGATACAGGTATTCCGTCAAACTCATACCTGCATGTTTTTTAGGGTCGGGGGTTGGGTAGTGGGTCCCAGGGCTTATTTGTACGGTCCACGTGGGGTGGACCGCGGGTTAGGGGGTAGAAACTGCGGTTGGAGACCGCAAGTTTCGGGGGTGAACCACGCGGTTGGAGACCACGTGTTTCTTGGATGGATACGTGGTCGAGTACCGAGAGTTCCAAGGAGGAACACGCGGTTCCAAACCGCAGGGTTAGGGCTGACAGGCGCGGTTAAGCACCGCGACCATAGGCCTGACAGCCGCGGTCGGAAACCGCGGAAGGAAGCCCGAAAGCCGTGGTTTTGGGCCGAACTATGAGGGTCTTCCGGGAGAGGGAAAAGTACTTATTTAGTTGACATGAGTTTGACGAGTCTACTTTGTGTGATTGACAGGATGCTGTAGGTGCTCTGGAGAGAGCGGGAGATCCCTGATGAGATCGTGGCTGTGATCCAGGGGGGTCGCCATGTGCAATCTGTGTTGGGACTGTGCGGACTACTGAAGTTCGCACAGATACCCATGATACGGTCAGCAGCATTGTTGTTGAACCGGCTGATCAGCTTCTGGGAACCGGACATACAGGCTTTTCGGATACAGGGTGAGAGGGTGGACCTCACCCTGACCGATGTATATTTTCTGACGGGGTTTCCCTGTCTAGGCAGGGTAGCAGACACACAGCCGCGGGTTTCCACGGACGTCGACATGGAGGACATGTTGGAGATATACTGTGGTCCTGAGGCGAGGGTGCATAGGAATGCACTCCTAGTGAGGGACCTACAGGAGCCAGCAGTGCAGGCCATGGGAGCATGTGTGGTCCGGGTATTGGGGTACCAGTCACCTGAGAAGGTGTCTGGGGGTCAGATGCAGATGATAGAGTATGTACTGGATGGGGTGTACTACGTGTGGGGCCAGATGTTCCTGACCTGCGTTTAGCGGCAGCTGACGGTAGTGAAGGAAGCTGGCAAGGGCTTTTGTTTTGGTTCCTTCTTGTGTGCCTTCTTTATGGAGAGGGTACCCACACTGCGGCCACGGGTGCCGATCAGGGCAGGAGGTGTGAGGGAGCCACGGATGGTGCGGTGGGGCGAGATGATGTGCCGCCGTGGTGGCAGCGACGTGGGAAGGTATTTTACGCAGGAGTTGTACCTGCAGTGGCTCCAGATACCATTGACACTGGACGACTTCCCGTATCGGGACATGGACTTCATAGGAGATCCGGAGGTGCCACGAGCACCAAGACAGGCATGGGGTCCCGACGGTATGTATGTGTTTACTTGCATATTATGGTTGTCAAGTTTTATATATATGATAGTAGATTGACATACTGTGACTGACATATGGGTGATCTACAGATGTGGGCCCGAGGCCGCCTCCAGGACATGTGGCATGGAGGGGTATTGTGGCCGTTCCAGCTCTGCCTGGGCGAGGTGAGGTCCGTCGCCGTGATGCGGAGGGGACACTGGAGTCGGTCCGGGCACTACTAGACCGGTTGCTAATAGGGGTGACCTACGAGGGATGGCGGGACGTCGACCCGGACGTGGTTCAGGACTGCATGAGGGCACCCCGAGAGTTCAGATCCATCACGATCCGGGTGGCGATCTTGGTGGATCGGGTACGGGCACAGGAGGCCGGAGGAGATGATGACTTGCCAGAGGAGGAGTGAGGGGAGGACTCAGAGGTAGCCGATGCAGGCAGTGATGTAGGATACGACTCCCATTAGGGAGTGCAGGGGACTCCCCCCGAGTTTTGTAGCTACAGCATGTATTTTGATGAGGCTTTAGGGATGTATAGCCATTTTTTGTATAGCTGAGTACAGGGGTACTCAGGACATGTATAGCACTGAACATGTATTTTTTGATATATATATATGCACGTGGATGCACCTTTTTCTATGATGTTGTTTTATTTGTACGCACGTGGATGCGCTTTATAATTTGTGATATGTTTACATTGCGCGTGGATGGAAGTAGGCTAGGATGTTAGGCACGTGGATGCCCCTTGTGTATTTGATGTGATGCAATGTGATGTATGTATGATGAGGCATGTGGATGCCCCTATGGATATGAATGTGGTGTATGTACATGGATGCAAATGTTGATGCGATGCAATCTTTTTGGGTTTTTATATATTTTTATGAGATGTTATGGGATGATGATGCATGATGTTACATGGTGTGATTGATATGCCAATCTAGGATGTTGTTTGCCATTTGGTCTGCGACACTATTTTGGGCTCGTGGGACATGTGTGAATGTTATGGATTCAAACTGTCGGATGAGTTGTTTTGCGCGTAGGAATTTTCTAAAGAGGCAGGGATCACGCACCTGGTAGCAGTTGTTGAGCTGGGAGACAAGGAGCTGGGAGTCGAGGAACACATGAAGGTGACATATGCCCGTCTAGAGGGCACAGTCAGGAGACCGGTCACAGCATCATACTCTGCCTAGTTATTGGTAGCAGCACCTATACATATTCCGTCAAGGTGAAGCATCTCGTTGGAAGGGGAGTACAAGACCCATGCTGCAGAAGCCAGGTTAGGAGACCAGCGGCTTGCGCCATCAGCGAAGCCAGTGTAACAAGGTGGAAGATGGTCCATCTGTGATCATGCAGAAATGATGAATGTAAGATGATGGTAAAAAATGTGAAAAACAAAAAGAGAGCAAACTGTACAATGTGGACCAATGAGGCCGCGGTTTCATCTATGGGTAAAAACGCTTAAGATACAACCCATTGCGGGGGTTGCGCAAAGGGTGACCTTCGGAGTCGGCGAGGATGTATGCCCCCTTGCCTAGGAAGGCCTGCACGATGTAAGGGCATTGCCACATGGATTCAAACTTCCCTTTACAAGTTTTGTCGTGGGCTTGGTCATATGCGAGGACAAGGTCCCCTTCGTGGAAAGTTCGAGGGTGAACATGTTTATCATAACTGGCTTTGGAGCGGTTTTTGGCAGCTTCAATGTTCTGGAGAGTGGCACGACGGTCTTCATCAGCTTGTTCAAGTGTCAGCAGACGCTGCTCGAGGGGGGAGGTGTCAGGGAGAAGCTCAACGGCGATCTGTAAGGCAGGAATCTGACACTCGATGGGGAGGACAGACTCTACACCGTGAACTAAATGGAATGGGGTAAAACCAGTGGCGGTCTTAGTGGATGTGCGGTAAGCCCATAAGGCAGGGAACAACATGTGGTGCCAATTGGACTTATTCTTGTCAACAGTTCATTGAAGGATAGTTTTGAGGATTTTGTTAATGGCCTCTACTTGGCCGTTCCCTTGGGGGTAGTAAGTAGAGGAAAATTGGTGTTCAAATTTGAGGAGGGTGGATAACTCACGCCAGACGGCATCTTCGAAGTGTGAACCATGGTCTGAGACCAGCTGCTTAGGAACCCCGAATCGAGCGATGACATGGTTGAAAAAGAAACGGGCAGCAGTGTCGGCGGTACAATTGAAGGTAGGCATGGCTTCCGCCCATTTGGTGAAGTAATCAACAGCGACAATAATATATTTGTGGCCGTTGGCAGACTGGGGTCTACATTCCATGAAGTCTAGGGCCCACTTACAAAAGGGACCAATGGTGACGACTGGGTGTAATGGAGCAGGAGGTGTCCGGGCCTTGGGGGCAAAAAGTTGGCAGTTATGGCAGTGTTTGACCGCAGTGATGCAGTCGGTGAAAAGTGTGGGCCAGAAGTATCTGGCACGAACGACCTTTTGGGCAGTGGCCATCCCTGAGAAATGGCCTCCGCAGGCACCGCTATGACAGTCATTAAGGACGTGTTCAACTTCCTTGTGTGTAAGGAAACGACGAAGAATTGTGTCAACCCCGCGCTGGTAAAGGACATCGCCTAAGAGGAGATATCGAGAGGCCTGGTGATGGATGCGACGGAGTCCATTACGGGTAACTTTGGGTCTGAACTTCTACGTGTGCAGGTATAACAAGATATCACCGTACCATGGGTCATCGAACGAGATAGTGAATAGGTGATTGTCGGGTAACTCATCAGAGATTGGTTTGGCCGAGAGAAGGGAAGGGAGATCAGTAATGAGCTGGGCAAGCGCGAGGGCTTTAGTGCTCTTAGGTGTTTTGAAGGTAAGGTCATATTCCTGGAGGATAATGACCCATTTAGCAACACGACCTTGCAGGAGCCGCCGGTTTAGAAGATATACCATGGGGTTAGAGTCGGCGACGACTGTGGTATGACTCATTAAGATATAGTGTCGCAATTTTTGGACGGAAAAGACCACTGCTAGGGCAAGTCTCTCGTCATATGGGTAACGTAGGGGTGGACCAGACAAGGTCTGGCTGACGTAGTAAATGACGTGCTCCTGATGAGAAGCGTCTTCTTGAACCAAGACTCCAGATACGGCATGCTCGGATGCCGAAACGTAAAGGATGAAGTCTTGTGTGAAATCCGGAGGGGAAATCAGAGGAGCTTGTGTGAGAGCCTTCTTGAGGGCTTCGAATGCAGCTTCTGCTTGCTCATCCCAGACGAAGGGTATGTGGGTACGGAGCATGCGTAAGAAACTGTGAACGGTAGTGGCGTAATCAGGGACAAAACGTTGAAGGAAATTGGATCGTCCCTGCAAACTTTGGAGCTGCCGGAGCGTGCGAGGAGAGGGAAGGTCTAAGATGGCTTGGACTTTTAGAGGGTCAACAGTAATTCCTTTCTGGGAAACAATGAAACCCAACAATCGGCCTGCAGGAACACAAAAAACACACTTGTGTGGGTTCAAGCGGATTTGATATTTGCGACAATGCAGAAATACTTGCCGAAGGTCGTTAAGGTGGTCAGATCGTTTCCGGGAACGAGCTGTAAGGTCATCGAGGTAGACTAACAGGATATGGACCAAGTCGTGAAAGCAATAGGTCATGGCCCACTGGAAAGTGGCACCAGCATTTTTGAGGCCGAAAGGCATGACGCGATAGGCAAAGGTGCCCCATGGGGTAGTAAAGGCAGTTTTGTACTGGTCTTCCTTACGGATTTGAATCTGGTTGTATCCAAAAAAACCATCCATGAAGGAGAGGACTTCATGCCCCGCACACGCATCAATGAGCTGGTCAATAAATGGCGTGGGGAAATTGTCCTTGGGACAAGCGTGGTTTAAATCGCGGAAGTCAGTGCATACTCGAATGGTTCCTTGTTTTTTGTTAACGGGAACGGGGTTTGAAACCCAGGTGGTATAGGCAATAGGATAAATGAACCCTGGCTTGCGCAGCTTCTCAATCTCAGCTTTAACAGCTGGGAGTCTTGAGGGATGAATGGGTCGCTGCTTCTGACGGACGGGGGGTACATCAGGCCATGTGTCAATGTGGTGTTCGATAATGGCAGGGTCAAGACCAGGCATTTCAGTATAGGACCAGGCAAAGACATCACGGAATTCTCGGAAGAGTTTTTGGTACTCCTCAATCTCTTGTTTACTGCAGGAGGCCCCTAAGGCAATGCATTCATTAACGCCATGGGGTTCAGAGATATCTATGTGGATGACGGGTGAGATGTTGGTCATGTTACCCTCCTCGAAGGCGTCAGGAGCAGGAATAGGGTCCTTGAACCAGTCGACCTTGGTGGGGAGAAATTCTTTGGACTCAACCGTGAATTGGGTAGCTGTGCTAGAGGAGGATTCGTCTGGGATGAAATAGGAACGGTGGTGCATGTCATCCCAGGGATAATCCGGGGCAGTAAGGGCCTCAAGAATCTCCTCATCAGTACGGGAAGTTGGCGTCGTAAAATCGGTTGACGAGGGAATGGTAGTGGAAGAGATCATGTAAATGGTGTTGACCTCCCCGGATGGGGGTGAGATCGGGGGGTGAATCTCTTCAATAGTAGTTGGTGCCGTCTCAAGATCCAAATTGTTCATCTCATAGAGAGCCACTCTGTAATCCGGGAGATCAGGACAATGATGTGAATAATTCCCGTAAATACTGCATATGGCGCAGGGGTGGTTGGTACGCAGGGACTTATCTTTAGGCTTGGGAGTGGGGTTTAGTTCGACAGTTGGGATGTTGGGGTCATCGTCGAGCATCTGCATGTGCTTTTGCAATGCTGCTAACTGTGGGCATTGGTGGGTCGCATGGCCCAACTCGTCGCACAGCGAGCATTTAGGAGGAGCACGAAATACTGGAGGGTTTTTTACTGTCTTGGGAGGTGGTACAGCAGTGTAAGGTTGTGGACCTCTGCCCCCAGTGGGTTTGGGAGTAGGAGGGGGAGTCGTGGAGGACGAAGGGGTAGATACACCAGGAGGTGGCTGAGAGGTAGTAGCCATGGGTTGCACTGGTTGGAGGACGACGTCTGGTGTCAGTGGGCGAACGGGAGGCGAAAGATACCATACGGGTAATCCCAAAGTTAACCCAGGGAGGCTAAGGGTAGCCATGACCGGGGCGCTTACTACTCCCGATGGAGGGACTAGGAAGGGGATCATATGGATAGGAGTAACACCAATGTGGCTAGGTACCAATGGTGGTTTAGGAAACAAGGGTGGTTGATTGTTAGGTGGTTGGCTGTCGTGGGACAAGGTACATAAGTCAGACACTTCGGGCGTAGATGACGGGGGAGGAATGGATTGAAAGGTGGAGGTCATCGGCGCGTCTTAGTAGACTCCAGGCCCCGTAGAGGAAACAAATGAGGTGGTGGCACAAGAAACAGGTTGTTCAACCACGGGGAGAACATTTTCAGGTGTCGCGGGAGCACTGGGATCATAGTAGGTGAGCTGGTCAACCTTAACCACGTGTCCCTCATGGGGGAACATCATGGTGCGAAAGACGGAAGAGGAAACTACCCGCATGGCATACATATAGCTGCGGCCAAGTAAAAGGTTATAATCCAATTGGGCATTGATTACCTCAATGTCAATGAGTACAGTTTTTCCACCTAACTGGACGGGGACATTGGCTAGGAGGCCTTGGGGCTGAGCTGAACGACCGTCGTAGGCGCGTAATGCAGTGGTGGACTGCTGGAGAGTGGGGGATCCCAACTTCTGCCACATGAACGTAGACATGACGCATGTAGAGGAACCTTCATCGATGATGCATCGATGGATGACAAGATTCCGAATGGAAACAGAAACTTGGAATGCTAGGGTGGAAGGAAGGCGAGGTTCAGACTGGTCTAAATCAAATGCCATCAAATTCGAATCATTTGGGTCAATCCCTCCAATGGTGGAGAGTAAAGTCTTGTGCTGGGAAGGGCAATTCTTCAAGACTTCTAACGCAGACATGGCTGTGGGAGATTGGGCTAGATCGTCTACAATGTTGTAGTTTGACGCAGCGCGCACATTGGGGTTATTGTTGATACGGCGAAGTGGGAAACGAGGGGCTTTGGGAGCACCATCTAGTGGAGGTGGAGGAATACGTCACGCTTGATCGGTGGGATGAGCGTTAGTAGGTTTATCAGTGGGAGGTACGTCAGTGGTGGAGCCATACTGGTTCCGACGAGTCTGGAGGTTGACGTCAGCGGATGACATCATCAACAAGTGGTGAGTTCCCGAGTCAAACATGGGTTGATCGGGAGCAGCGTACGTGATTTGCTGTTGGGGTTGCACGTTGGCTTGAGGGGGAGCCAACGCCTGAGTGTTCACGACGCCTTGGGTTGGTAAGGGGTTTTGCAGCACCAAAGGTGGCTGCTGAGGTTGAGGGGGGTTAGGAGGCGCCTGAGGAGCTGCCTGCCCTTGGCGGTGGGCATCGTCAACCCAGAGTTACCGTGCTCGCTCCAAGTGTGGGAAAGCATGTGTATAGTGGCCATATACCCCGCAAATAGAACAAGGATGTTTTGTTCGCAAATTGGGGTTTTTAGCCTGCTTGGGCGGGCGATCAGGGTTTTGGTTAGCAGGGGCTGCATTATTATTGTCGGGGGAATTCGCCGGTTGACCAGCTTGGTTTGTAGGTTGGTTGTTCCCCCGATTACGGCCCTTGCCGCGGTTTTGTTGACCCTGGTTGCGTTGGTTGTTTTGGTTTTGCTGCGGGTTTTGTTGGGCGTAAACTTGCCCTTGGGCAGCAGGTGGATTCTGAGGTTGTGCAGGTGCGGGAGCAGGCTGCGGTGGATGATATGCAGGTGGAGGCTGAGCAGGTGCAGCAACTTGAGGAGTTTGCTGATATGGCTGCGGAGCAGGTTGTGGGTTTGCCGCAGGGGCTACCTGTGGTGGATAATAAGCGGGTTGGGCTTGTGAAGGCACAGGAGCTGGGGCAGCCTGCTGATGGTAGTAAGGCTGAGGTGCGACTGGGGGGGCATAAGCAGGAGTCGCATGACCGAAGCATTGAGGAGGACATGAGGGTCCATGGTGGTGGTGATGTGTCATGGGAGCATACGAGTTGGTTGCTCCAGACTGTGAGGTAGCCCGCGAAAGGTCGGGGCCAGGGGTAGGACGTGCTATGGAAAATGGTTGGGGATGCGAAGAAACACGGCCAATGATACCATTTGCAGCGTGGGATGCCCCCAGCGCATCGTGCTGGGAAGACTCGCCGCGAGGGGCGTCAGGTATAATGGTATAAAGGTAACCCGACTGGGTGTAAATGAGGTCGAACTGTTGGGCCTTAAGGATGGCCTCTTCTTCAGACTGGAGTCTTTCTGATGCCACATCCTTAGCAATAACAGGGAGAAGGGATTTGAGGAACCAATCTAGCAAGATACGGTTGTCTAGTTTGATCTTGCATAAGCTACGGTGTCGACGCCACTCATGGATGTGGTCCGTGATATGGGTAGCCGTGTTTTGTCTACAAGATAGGAGGATCTCAACGCCCGCGTCATAGCGGACAGGCAACTGGAAGAACTGCAGGAAGGTCGAGGCAAGGGAAGCAAAGGTGGCGTGGGTCCCATGAGGTTGCTCGATATACCACTTGGATACAGAGCCAGTGAAGGTGCGCTGTAAGAGACGGAGGCGAACAGAGTCGTCCACTATGGAGTTGGAGGAACACCATAGGTGGAAAGACATGATATGGTTTTGTGGGTCCTCACCGGCCTTGCCCTCGAACTTAGGGATGTCAGAGGGGAGCTTGGTAGGTATATGAGGCCACGCAGGGTCTTGTCGGATAGGGTCATTGGTCAATCTAGCCAGGTCAGGTAGGTTGAGGCTAGCCATGAATGGCAAACTGGAAGAAGGATGTGACATAGTAGCGGGTTGGACCAAGTTGGGGCCAATGCCCCCTAGTGGAGGGATGGGATTTGGGATGGTGCCCCCAAGTGGGGGGACTAAGGTGGTGGAGGATGGTCCGGCACCACCATGGGTAGTGTGAGCCACTAATGTAGTGGGGATAGGGATTCCCGCTGCGGGAATAGGTACCGTGAGGGGAACGGTAGATGGGGGTCCCATGGAGGGAATACCCAAAACATGTGTAGTAACTGGTGTAGTGGTGGATGTGCCACCAATGGTCCCTATAACAAAATGAGTGGAAGTCGTGCCAGCCATGGGGCTAGTAGGGGCAGTGTAAATAGGGTTCTCAGACTCTTCGTCAGAATTGGAGGTAAAGTAAGGAGCGTCAATATCTGGTGACGGAGTCCTATGTTGCTGACGAGTGGAGTCAAGTGACAAGGCTCTAGATCTGTGATGAGTGGTATCAACGGATGATGATCGGAATCTATGACGGGTGGTGTCAAGAGAACCATGCTGTGGGGGCTCGCCCCTGAGGCGCCGAGAATGTCTCGGGGACTCAATGGTGACGGATGGTGTCAAATCTCTGTGGGTTGAGGGGAGTAGAAAAACAGCTCAAAAAAAGCCTAATGCAACCGAGTGTGCAGAAGGAGAGCTAAAAAACAAGGCACTCGGGCCAATAACCAACTCAAAACACTCACTGCAACAGCTGTGCTACAATAGGTGGAGTATCAACAAAGATGGTTAGAATACCAACAAGCAGCAGGTTTCCTAGAAACATAAAATGGTGGACTCACTAGACCAAAGGGAGGTAAAGGAGCATGCAAACACCTAACTAAAAGTATTCTGACTCAACTAAACATATCCTCTGCAAGGTGATGAAATCCAAGTCAGACAATATGAGTAGGAAAGCCAAGTGGCTATGATATCCCCCTACCGGGAGGGACACCGGGTAGTCAATCCTAGAAGAATGGCAACTAAGATACCCCGTTCATGACACGTCCAGAAAGGTGAATCTGCCGTTTAGTCCGTTTACCGCAATACCCCTATACAGGGATATCCCGCGAACCGCGAAAGGTAGCCCTTCGGTTACTGAATGGAGTGCGGTATTCCACTCAGGCCTCCGGAACCAGTCTCCTGACTTCAACCCTCCTAAGGGAGAGGCGCTCTGATAAACTGGTCGTGACCGTGCCAAAAAGTACTAGGGGATTTTGGTTCCCTATTTGGACAACAACTATGTCTCAAGTGAAAGTAACCGAGGGGTGTTATTGGAAGCCTATCCCCCCGATCCTACCTAACTACAATGATTCTTTTGTGTTCCCCAAGTGGGGTTAGAATGTTGGTTCAGTTAGGTACTTTTTAAGGCTCACTTGAATTATGTGACAGAGTGTGTGCTCGTGAGGTGATGAACCCAAAATAGAAGTGCCACAAGGGGGGCAACTTCTAACTATCAATAATGCTGGAATTGAAACTTTAACTTGCAAAATTTTCTGAATTAAAAATACTGAAATTTTAAAAAGATTCTGTAAAGGGAACAGAAATTATGTTGCAGAAAGGCTGTAAGGAAGTGGGGCTGCAGGTAGGATAGAGGGTTGTTCAGATGCAGAAAATATTGCAGCAAAAGGGGCTGGGCTCAAAATAGGAAAAATGTAGAAATCAGACCGCGGGTCTGTGGTGAATCAGAACAGGCAGACCGTGGGTTCGAGGGAAACGGACGCGGTCAGGTCGCAGTTTTCGGACCAATAGACGCAGTCGGGACGCAGGAAACAGGGAAAAAGACGTAGTCGGGTCGCGGCAAAAAGGCTAACATACGCAGTCGGGACACCGGAAAGGGGCTAAAAGCCGCAGTCTGGACGCGGGAAAATGGCTGACAGGCGCAATCAGATCGCAGCAAACAGGCTGATTAGCCGCGGTCGGATCGCAGGTAACAGACTTGAATCCGCCGGCAGGGCGTCGGAAACCGTCTGAGAGCCGCGGTCGGGTCACAGGTAAAGGCCTGAAAGACGCGGTCGGGACGCGACTACAGAGGGAAAAGACGCGGTGTACGGCGGCCGAAAGGGACAGCCGAAAGGAAATTTTTTTTTTTAAACGGAAACCAGAAATTCAAAATCTAGGGGAGTCGCCAAAACTGTAGCTAGGGGTTTACCCCTAGCTTGTGCAAATGAGCACCTACTAAGGAGAATGGACTCCTTAGTAGCAGTTCAGTAAATGTAAATAATTAAGCTAAAACAGAAATAGAAACTACTCTAAAACATGTACATGAAAAATAAACAACAATTTGTAAACAAGGGTTTTGTATTAATATTACCTTCAATGTGAAGGTTGATGAAGCTCCTTGCAATGTCCAAGAGGGTTGCTCCAAGCTCCAATGTGCTCCTTCTCTTTCTCCAATGGTGGGAATGGGCCAAAAGTGGCTCTCAAGGTGAAAGTAGTTCAATGGTGAACTAGGGTTTCGAGAGAGATTTTGGCAGAGTAAGGGTATACTTGATTGTGGATATGGAATAAGGGATCTCCATCACCTATTTATAGTTTTTTGGTGGTGGAGTGCTGACCCATGGTTTTGGGAAACACATGGTTTAGGGCAGCTGTATAGGGTTTTTTCCTCCTTTTCCTCATTATTTTATATTTTTCTTCCCTTTTTAGGGGGTTTTTGCTATTTTTAGAGGAATTTTGGATATTTTTGGAGGAAAAATGGGGTTTTTTAACCTTTTTGAGGCTATTTTAAGGGTTTTTATGGCCTTTTGGAGGCATTTTAGGCCTTTTGGAGGCTTTTTAGTGGGATTTTTTGGGTTTTTAAGGGAAATATGGTAGGAAAAAGGACAAATGAGCCATATAATGTGGTGGATGAGGTAGTGAACACTTTTTGGGTGTTAACAGAGGTGATTCACTAGAAATTGAAGGCCCTGCTACATTGTAGAGACAGATACAAAAACCACATCCTAATGACTTAGAAACAGAACTGATTTTAAATACAATTAATATTACTTGAGAAGAACAACATCAAACAAACCCTGAACATTCATTATCACATCATGAATTGAATACAGACATAGTTGATGATCTTACTCTAGTTGAAATTGAAACATTGAAAAATCACACAAATGCTCATGTAATTCCACATTTGATGAGTCTTTCAGAACCAGTTGTACTTACTATCTGTGAGTCAATGGGTGATATAAAAGCTCTTTTTTAAAGTTTGAATGACATGCAAAATTCAACAAGTGAACCTATGGCTTCATCAGGAACACAAAGGACTACATCGTCGCAACATCAAACAGTTGTTGGAAGTGTCAATACTTCTAATTTGGCCTTTACATCAATCCCAATAGTTAGTGTACCTGTTAGTAGCACAAGTTCAACTAGCACTTCAGTGCCAGTTGGTACAGTTTCAGGTTCCAATCCCGGAAGTACATCCAATTCATCTAAAGGAATCCCTACTGAAGGGTATGCCTTACCAAACATTGGTTTTCCATATGGTTTGGCTAATCAAGGTCAACACACACAAGGAGTAAACCAGAATCCTCTTGGTATACCTAACACTTGTCCAAATTCTACTTTTGGACAAGTAGAATTTATGCCAATTGGAGATATGCTCCTCAGATTAGTGGAAATTCCCCAGGGGGCTATCCTCTGACTTATCCTAGCACAATGCCTAGCGAAAATCCACATATCAACCCCATTCTGCAATGGAGTGGGGAGGTTTTAGGGAGTATCCAATCTTCTTGGGGCCCACCTTCGCAAGGAGGAAATCAACCTTGGAACGCTTATCTATACCAAGGAAACAATCAATGGTTTGGTCAGATTCTGGAAAGTAACCAATATTTTTGGTGTTGGAATAATTTAAGTCTTCCTACCATTTATTTATTTAAATGTGATACATTAATTAATCATTTAGTGGTTAATTCCATGTAATAAATTAGGAATTTGCCATTGTGTGGACCACAAGGAAACATGGGAGGATAAGAATACTTTCAAGGTGTGATCTACAAGTCATCTAGGCCACTTGGGCACTTTCCTAATTGATTTTAGACCAGAATTAGAAGGAAGGGTGCATTTTTGAGTTTTAGAGCCTTTTTACTACTTTTTCCCTATTTAGGAAAAGCTAGTCTACCTAGGAAACTGTTTTTTACACCAAAAAATTTCCTTAATGTTTTTTCCACCCAAAATTCATATTTGGCTTTTTTTTTTATCTATATTTCACCTTCATCTCACTAATTTAGCAATTCATGAGCTTTTGGGTTGATTTGGAAAGTCAACTTGCCACCTAGGGGGGGTGGGCATATTTAACAAGTCTGATTAAGTGGAGATTCTTTTGGCATCTTTACCCATTCAATTTTATGCTGTAAATTTATTTAATGATAGCCTACTACATTCATATGTTGGATGATGTAATTTCATTCATGAGAAGTTAATACAGAAATATACTCTTGTGCATATTTTTTGTGCTTTTGACTAGTTGTGTGAGATTTTTCTTATGAGAGAGTGTAATTTCTTGATCAGTTCTTGGATGTGATCTGATTTGCACATTTGGGGCATACCTCTGCAAGGGGGAAATCCATCCATCCATCCTATTCCAAAATGGAATGGAAAACATTTAGGAAGTAACCAATCTTTTTGGATGTCATCTCCGCAAGGAGGCAATCAACCTTGGACTGCATATCCAAACCAAGGAAACAATCAATGGAGTGGTCCAATTCCAACTAGTAACCAATCTAATTTGGGCCCACCCCCACAAGGGGGAAATCCACCCATGAATCCCAACCAACAATGGAGTGGTAATGTTCCACTAAGTAACCAGTCTCAATGGAACATACCCCCGCAAGGGGGAAATCCACCCATGAATCCCATCCAGCCAGGGAGTGGTAATGTTCCACCAAATAACCAAACTTATTGGAACATACCTTCGCAAGGGGGAAATCCATACATGAAACCTAGTTCACAATGGACTGGGAAACATCCAGGCAATAACCAATCGTTTTGGATGCAACCTCCGTAAGGAGGTAACCCCACTTGGAATGATTTTCTATCCCAAGGACCACATCAATGGAGTGGCCAGGTTCTAGAAAGTAACCACTCTTTTTTGGGCCTAACCCCGCAAGGGGGCAATCCAACCATTAACCCCATTCCGTCATGGAGTGGTCAGGTCCTAGAAAGTAACCAATCTTTTTGGAACCAACCTGCAAGACCTGCATTTGATCTAGCTAGGATGCCACATGAAACTCATGCCAATGGTATGATGGATTCCATCAACCATCTTGAACAGATGACCCCACATTTGGGACAAGTGTCTATTCAGAATTTGCAACCCACAGCTGGCCAAGAAATGCAACAACCTGCTAATCCTCCCAACACTTCTGACATCCTCATAGTCTCATTGATAGACCTTAGAGGAAAGAAGAAGAAGTATAAGGGTAAGCAAAGTGCTAATCCTTCCCAGAATTCTGAAATCCTTATATTCGAGTCCAAAGACCTTAGGGACAGGAGGAAGAAGTAAAAGAGTAAGCAAAATGCTAACTCTAGAAACAAAGATGCACCAAATATGCTTCAATGCGGTGGGAAGCAACAACCCACTATTTTGACACTAGTACCCCCGCTAGGGGGAAACCATCTAACCCTCCCGCAAGGGGGCAATGATCCTAATGCCAATGTCTTCATGTGTGATCATGAGATGAGCATTCAAACAAGACTTGATTCTTATGATGTCTCTCCTAGTACATCGGATCAATCCAAATCACAACCAAGTGGTTATCTCTACATTGAGAAACCATCTATAGACTAAGTACCATACCCCTCCAAAGGTGTTCTATGTAGAATAATGCATAATCCTAACACGCGAGCTACTCATAATGGTAATGTTCTTGAGGACCTAGTTCAAGTACCATGTGCCATGTCGGCCTTGGAGGTATTGAAATATCATTCTGTGCAAAGAAAGGAACTATTGTCTACCATTGGTACTGTTGATCCATCCGATGAGACTTCGGTCACATCAGACATAGACCATTCAATACGTAGGATCCTTTCCAAAGTTGATTTTTAGATTAAAGTAATGACTCATGGTAAGAAAATTTGTCTAACCATAGTGGATGAAAGGACCTCAGCTTGTGTAATGTCATTTAATTGTTGGCAAGCATTTGGATCACCCCTATCTGTCGTAGAATTTTCAAACCAAGCTACTCAAATAGCTTTGGAAGATTCAGAACAAAATATTTCCTTGATGGAGGAATATGATTCGGTTACCTAGCCCATTTGGGCTGTGAGATCTCCTAGCTGACATGACTTCTTGGATTACATTTTATCATCAAATGAAGATATCCCTGAAGTTGTAAATATTTGGTTACACCCACCTAAAGACATATTTTGCGGGGCCACTGGGAGCATAATTGGATTAAATCTACCCAAGTATTGGAGCATGATCTGCATGTTTCTCGATCTAATCTAATATATTTTGAAGCTCGCATATAGGTTTAGGCCAGCCCTTCATATTTGTATTTTCCACCATTCCGACAGAAGAACCTACCGAACATGGGACACCCTAGTAAGCACCCCATTTCCATTTTGGTGCCCATGATGCATTATTCTCATAGGCTCGGGAGCCCTATTAGTCCCATCATGACTTGGAGTTTGAGACCACATATTTCTCTTTCGTTCATTTCTAACCATATCCTAATGGGATCCCAATTTTTTGTCATTTTACATAAGCTTATGTTAAAATATCCACTTGAACATCCATGCAAACTGCTTCATTGCTTATTTCTTATGTTACGTATTTGCCTTTGCAGTCACTTTTTGTTTCAAGATGCCTATCAACTATTGCTTCTATATATTTGACCCAAACCCCTGGAGGAAACATCTGTAAGAGTGTACATAACTAGCTCAGCCCTTGTTTGCAATATGGATCTTTGCTTTGGCCTTACCCATGCCCTTGACATTTAGGTGCATGCCCTTGAGACACTCGTTTCCTC
Organism: Larix kaempferi; assembly: GCA_027924585.1. Classification (NCBI taxonomy): domain Eukaryota; kingdom Viridiplantae; phylum Streptophyta; class Pinopsida; order Pinales; family Pinaceae; genus Larix; species Larix kaempferi. The sequence continues at coordinate 13,319,262 of BSBM01000502.1, read as the reverse complement.
TAATGTATCATAGCATGCTTTATTTTTTTTTCAAGCTGATAAATGAAAAAGGTTAAAAAAATTGGAAAACACAAAAATCCAAAAAGGGAGAGACTTGAATCACTTCATATTATAAACTTTGAAGAAAACAGAAACAGTCAGTCCTTGTCTCCCCTGAACACGGCACATAATTTGGTATCCGTCATCAATAGACCATCTACATTTTCCTTACGAAATTGTACCAGTATTTTGAACAGATCTCCACTGATGGGTTATCCTTCCCGTCACCAATGGAGCTTTCGTTAATGCATCTGGTATTAACGGATTTCATTAAGGTCGTTTATTCAAAGTCCTATGTTTCCAAGTGTCCATTCTGTGTCGTGTTATGTGTTCAAGGGAATTCCAAACTGATTCGGCCATTCCTCAAATATTCCTGACCAATCATGTCGGCCTTCCTAGTGTCAGTGTATAGTGTTGGATCTTGCAGTTCTACCAAATTATATCAGACTATTGATCTTTGTTTCATATCGGTTGATGTGGGATGCATTAATGCCCTCCTTCTGATGGATCTATTCCTATTGACATCAAATCATCACATAGGACATGGATCTAGAAACCCAAGAGTACCTTGGATCTTCCAGTCATTAGTGGCAGGTTTCCTTGCAAATGACAGTGGGTATACATCAATGCACCCTGATTGTTTGATTCTACAAGTGTTCGACCTCAGAACATCTATTCTCACTTGTTAGTTTGTACTCAGTACCTTAGAGTCCATCATCATTATTAGTGGGTCTCTTTGCATTTGTTAACGGTATAAATCAATGACTGGTAATAAGATGGTGTTTATTATGCTCGACATCAGATCACTTATTCGCATTATATAAACTCATACTATCGTTAGTTTGTATTGAAGCCCTTGGGAAAAACAGTTTTATCACTCATCGATGCACTGCCCGAGCTGCGCAAGATTAGACTGCCATGTCAGAAATTCAATAAAGAATTGGTTCTCGCACTCATCAAAGTGCATGTTTACACTTCTGAAAAATTTACTTTTGACATGGATCCATTATGTATTGTTCATGGCCATGATTGTTTACTATTGAGCATGGGTATGCCACATAAGGAAGATATTAAATATTTGAGAAATTACTATGTTTTGCAGGTGTGATCCTCAATCTTGTGCCCGTGAGTTTTTCCTTCCCTCGTCCTTGCTTTGAATGATAAAGAGTATCAGTATAAAGAGCATCAGTATACAAAGTATAAATTTCAGTAATGTATTTCGGCCCTTAGCTCTGCTTTGAACCTCACACATTAGGGGGCATCTATTAACAATCAAATTAACACCCCTGGTCATATGACAGAAGAAGTACATTTTTACTATGTGCCGGCAACATGAAAACAGAACACAAGTACATTCAGAGACAATCCTCTCTGATCTAATCACTTCTCCCATAAATGGAAGGATTAGGTGAAGACATTAGGAACCTAAGAGATCAAGTTCAGTGATTGAACCGCTCATAAAAGGTCTAAAACTAAGCTACACTAATCAAAAAGTGAAGATGAATGCATTAAAGTGCATTAATTGTAGTTAAAGTATGCTAAGTTGTGCAAAAAGGCCTAAAAACTATGGAAAAGTGGGTTTTTGAGCAAAAATAATCAAAAAAACATGAAAAGGGACAATCCCAAATTGAAAAGAGAAACTTGAGAGCACACTTGCCAATGTTATATAAGAAAGGCATTTGGGGCATTGTAAAGGGGGAAAGGAAGAGCAAAGGCATGCTGGAGAGGTTCTGAAGGAGGAAAAGCTCAATTTCTTCAAAAGCAAGGGTGAATGAAGGAAAGCTAATGGAAAAGGAGGAGGGATTCACACCAAGATCCATGGTAAGGATGTACCTCTTCATTTTTTTAATATGAAATGATTCAGTTTTGTCCTATTTGAATGTTTGAATTTTTCTTATCATGTATGATTTTAATTCTCAAATGGCATTAGATATTAATGATTTTTTTATGAATGAATGTAGATATTTAGAAACTTGTAATAATCTTTTCATTTGCTAACATAGAATCTCACCACTTCTTAGTAAGATAGATTGATAATTGCATATATAACCCCCTACTTGCGAACTACTTCATCTATTATCAGTTAGGCTATGATATAATGTCTCTTTTCACTCTTACATCTCAGTATTCATGTTGTGGGTGAACCTAGTACATGCTTTCAGACTTCACATTTAAGGGTGTTAAATATTGTGATAACACTATGTATTGTTGCTTCCCATCATAATCACCTATAAGGTAGATGCCCTAAAATTTGGCCACTAGGTTACCTCTATCAAGTGCAAAGAGTAAGTTGTTCCCATAATGGTGAAATATCACCTCTAAATCAAGGTTGTGGGAGCTCCCCTAGGAGAATAGAAACAACCTGACCTTGGGTTTGACGTTCTCTTGCATGGGGCCTCATTCCTCAAGTATTGTTGAACACTTGATGGTGGAGGATTTTTTAAAGTTCCCAATTTAGACAATTGTTGGCCGGTTTTTCTGACCTCGGCCAACTGAGGAAATCAAACCCACACAGATTGCTTAAGGCAGCTCTCGATATGTTTAAAATAGTATGATTTCGCAGGTTATGGTCTCCTGCTACCAGTTGAATTTTATCCTCTTAAGGAGAATATAATTTAAATTCAGCAAAAATTTCCTAAGCTAATCTATAGTCAATCTAAATCCTAATGTTAATTTCTAAGTCTAATTTAATTCTAGTTAGCTTTCTTAAGGAAAGTCTCGATTTTGTTTTGACTGTTGTTTTCTAAACTAGTGATTGAAACCCTATTTCAAATGTAAACTAACAAATTAAACCTAATGATTTATCTAACAGTTGCTAAAATTAAAAGTAACTACAACTAGAATAAAACTACTAACCCTATGACCCTATGACCCTATCTCAGCTGAGAGCGTTTTGAAAAAACTAAATTAATCATTAAATAATTGTTTAAGATAACAAAGAATTAAACATGATAACAATTCAGATAGAAATATCACAAATTATTTATCATAAAAATTACTCTCCTGAAATATACACACACAGAAAAATAAAATACGAAACTATTTTATTTTCCTATTATGTTCAATTAATTAATAACTAATTCTGCAATACCAGATATTTGAATAAGAGATAATACTCATTCATGAAAGCATTGTATACATACAAATGTTAACGGATATAAGTATAAAATGTATCACTACTAAATCTTAATCATCAATAACATATCAAATGACAGGATTCAACAATAATTGAATCAAATAAAGATACTGTGTAAATAGAGTAAACATCAGATAACAAATACAATCACATAAAAGTAAAATTGTATAAGTATAAAACTGAGTAGATGATATACTAAAATATGTATTGAGTTTCAAAACTGTAATCAAAACATTGATACCAGTTTAGAAGTCCAGTGCCAATTCTCCATGAAGAAATTCAAAAGAGTAATCAAAACTAGCAAAAATTATGATTTCAATAAGCATTTCCTCTCATACTCCATCCACCCCTACTACGATCAATATTTCTTGTTTTTATAACATTAAACTACTGATTGCCTTACTAAATGCTATACAACTGAATACTAAAAATAGATCTTTAAACTACCAACTATTCAACACCTAGGTCTTCTTTACAATCGTTACAATCTAAAACATTCTTCATTGATGCGCCTGGTATTTTATCATCATTGAGCTATCAATTTCGAGTAACAACCTCGCCCATGTGGAAAATGAACAACAAACACTTTGACATTTGGCATCCATGTCATTTAGGTTTAAAACGGCTTCAATATTCGGAGCATAATTCCATATAAAAAGCCACATCATAATCAAAACAGGATTCCTAGGTTTGCCACCTGCAAAAATCCACCGACAACGTATAAATAATCATGAATAGTGAATAAGTGACAAAACAGAAATATTAATTTCTAAAAAAATGAAGAGCAATCCTCACATGCGTTTTCCTATAGGATTACTCGCATCCTAAACTAGTAATGGCTAAGACCTTTAATTTGAAAATTGTAATTTGGTAGCTCTGCGAGCCTCGGCCAACTTAGCTTTCAATTTTAAAATTCTAGCTTTGTATTGTTCTTCCTGCTTCAATATTTTCACATTCTCAGAAACTAAGTTTCTATTCTTTGTTTTGATTTCAGTTCTTTTACTTTTCAAACTCTTCCAACGATTTACCCAAGCCAATAACTCATCCTTCAAGTTTTTAACCTCTTCATCTTTGCTCAACATATCATTTCATAGATTTGCAATTTCAGCCTCTAATACAAAGATTCAATTTGTAAACACTTGTTTGAACATTTCTTGGAGATTTTCATCATTTCTGACTAGAGAAGACGAAGAAGAATTCAACCGAGAATTCATACCTAGATTTTCATTAATCATTTCATCCTTAATCTTAACATCCTCTGACTCAAAATTTTCGTTTTCAACATTTTCATTTTCAACTTCATTTTCACTATCAATTTCAACTAATGGAGTTTCCTTTTGATGTTGAACAATTGCAGGTGTTTCGATTGTGGCCATATTTCAAGTGAATCTATGAAGAGGCTTAAATATGCATCACAAAGCTTACAATTCTGTTCTCAAACATTTTATTTGATTTATTGTAAAGCTTTGCATCATACAAATCCACAGGGGTTTCTCTATCTATAGGGTTTGCCACGAATTTTCTCTTTTCAATCTTAATATTCACATCTCTTTTCATCTGTGTAGGGTTTTCATGAAGTTTGGAAATAGAAGGTTGACAATCGGCCAACTTCCTTCTCTTTGGTTGGGTTCTATTCTTTACTTGAGGCTAATGTTCGGTTTCTCCAAAACCATTATCAATTAAGAATTGTTCCCAGGTTCTATTCATCAAAGATAATTGACATTTAACCAAGATTTTGACCAACCCGAAATGAAACAAGCTATGATCCTGTTTTAAAATAGTATTTTGAACAACGTTTGACATCTTCTCCAGGCTATTAAGCAAAAAGTAAGGAAGATTCAACTCAAAACCAGTAAATGCCATTAAAATCCTAAGATGATAGAAATGTACTAATGCATACCGGCCATCACAGGTAATGTAGTGAACGATCAAAATGAACAAGGCTTTCCACTATGGCTTTAAGAATTTCACTGAATACCCACATGAATCATCATATCCTACGTGCAGAGTTAGCAGAAAACGTTTGAATTTAACCTTATTGACAACCTCCATTTTAAACCATTTTTCGCCTACTTCTGGAAGCTGAGTTGCCTTGGCTATAAAATTCTCAGACAATACTAGGGTTAAGTCTCCAATTTGAGCCACATTATCTTTCAGAGATAATGCAAACCTGTGAGTTACTTCACTATTATAGCCATCAAAACTTGCAAAGAATTTTCTCCAACCAACTTCTTCAACTAGTAATGCAAGTTCAGGTTCAATGTCCAACAATTCATCACCAGATGGTTCATATCGGCATAGAAGAGCCATGTCTTCTACAACTGATATTTCTTTCACCTGGGAAACACATGGGGTCATAAAAATTGATGATATGGGTATACAAGTTTCAAAGGGCATGATGAAAAGTCTATCTGGTTCACACGCAACTATCCACTCGTGCCTAAAATTGAAACCCTCACCATCAAACATTTCCTCATGAAACCAATCATCATGATGCTATATGTTGAAATGATCATCCAGTACTGAATCATTAAATGAAAAACAATCATAAAATCAATGCAACAGTAAAATGGATAATGCCTTCAGGATGTAAACGTTGAATAGGTGTAACCACATGTGAATTCGTGTCATGTAGCAGAATATCACACCTCCAGGTTTCAATTGACAAGGCAACACATTGAACCTTGATGTAATGTCAATTAGAATGATGTGAAGTTTTACATAATGACTGATCGTAATCCACAGAACTTTCATCAAAATCCATAACCTAATATAAACCTTGAACTATAGAACCTTTCCTACATTCATCAATTGATATATAAAATAGTTCGTATATTGAATGAATTAAATCAAGATATCAACTCAACCTTGTACTGAATAGATCTTTTCAGGATTTCGACAAGAGTGCATCAATGTGGCAATCAGATGTATTATTATCCCTGGTGATAAGCAATTTCCCATTATAAACATTATGGCTAAAATGAATTCAAATGAAATCATCAACCAGGTCAAATAAGTTCATCACGATTTCATCCAAAATTTAAGCTTGCTAATACATGGTATCAAAATCAAATTAATACCATATGATAAGCTACTAAAATGTAACTCACCCAATGAAAGGTTATCATAAGGTAAGCTTTTCAAAACCATAACCAATTTCAATTTATCATTTGATCATAACACAAAGCTTTTGCATTCATCACTCAACATAAAATCGAATGTGAAAAACATATTTACAAAGCCAAATAATCTATTTCACAAAAATTAAAATATGATTTACATATAGAAAAGGTAATTTTAATATCCACTAAGGGTTAAAGATTTATGTAACAAAGCTAATCGACCCTAAGTAGACAAACATTACCATATACTTAATCATAGGAAATCATATCTTAAAAGAAATGAAACAATAAAGATAACCAAAATGATAGACTCAAATTAAAGCAATGTTAATAATTAAAAATGACTAGCAGAGTATAAACATAATCTCCTGAAATAATACTAAAGATTGATCATATTTAAACAACTGCTAGAATAATCAACTTGTAAAAATAACAAGCTTGAATTTAATTTATTTCCTCAACCTAATTTAACCATCCATACCTCCTATTTAAAAGACCCTTCAGAATCAAAGATTCTGAAGGCATCTCTGAATAATTTTGTGATAAATTATAGGAGGAAACTGATCAATTTTATTGAATAAAGTAGAAAAAATTGAGAGGGTTGTTTCTTGCCAACAAATGGCGATGACCTGGGCCAACCAGTTATATTTGCTCACAATCTTAAAAAGATGAAACAACCATAGTCTCGAAATTTTCTCGAACAAGTCAGAAAAACTTAATCTAACAAGAATGACAACCAAACCACATTTGCGAATATTTTTCAGAACTATCTTCATTCCCATAGATAAAGATTTCGTTATAGACAAATTAACACTTTCCTCATCAAAACAAAATACTCAGTATATAAGTAATCTGCATCATAGTGTAAAGATGTGCCTACTTATTTCTCTGAAAATTTTTCAAAACCTGCTCCAATTATAAAATACTTATGGATTTTCCATTAAACGTTAATTGAAGACCACTATCTAGGCATAGTAACCTAATAAAGACAGCACCATTCACGAGTTTTACTAAAAATAACAAGCTAGCTCGCGATTAGACCTCATGTCCCTTGATCTTTCGATCAAGAGCCATCACCCTGGTGATCAGAAATGATGTTATCTTTAATAAAACTGATGATCATGATTAGGCCGGCTCATCATGAGACCTCCTATTCTCCAATCAAAATCTAACTTATGAAAGATAATTATGCATGGAGCAGATCAAAAATCTTAGCAGATAATAAATAGACTTTTAAATAAATGACTGACAATGCAAATTAATAAAGATTTTCCAAGTACGAAGCTTTGAAAAGGAAATTTGTTAGTCATCCTAACGTATAAGTATACAGATAATCAAAGATTAATCATGATCGTAAGCGCAAACATCATTAGTAAATGATTGAAATCAGATTTAAGAAGAACTGATCAGTCTAATCAAATCTTAAAGACTTGTCGTATTTCAACTAAACAAAACAAATGAACAAACTAATTTTGAGCCCCCGGGGTTTATTTATTTACAAATACCCTTCTCAAACAAAGATATGTACAATTTTTATTTTATTTTTGTCTTTTAGTAATAAAACTAAGTTTATTTTCCTATGAATATGTACAAAAAAAATTCAACAAAAATTATGTACAGAAGATTGAAAAGATTATGATGTATTGACAGAAAGATGTCTTTCAATTATGAAAAGTAAGAAAATGAATTTTGAGGAAAAATTTACAGATAGATCAAATGAGAATTCGAATGAAGATAAAATCAGAAATTTACGATGATTCTGTTTTATAAAAAGAATATATGGAAAAATCAGAACTGACAAACTTTTGTGATTTTAGTGATCAATTATGTATAGAAAAATATTCACAAAAATTAATCAAAATGAAGGAAATGCTATGTCTTACAGAAATTGAAAATTTTAAAAGACAAACTATACACTTATTTACAAAAGAGACAAACTTGTGTATAGCAGTATGTACAGATTCAAGATTTGAAGAATTAAGCAGAAATACTTTTTAAGGATCAAACCATTCACAGGAAATATTTCCGGTTGACCTTCTAAAGTTTGCAGACGGAAAGTGTTAGGACCAAACTTCTCAGCAATGACAAATGGTCCTATCCAAAGACGTTGGAATTTAGTGTGTTGTCCCTTATCTTCGTGGGCCTTATCCCATTTGAATACTAAATCACCCACTTGAAATTCTCGGTTAGAACTAGAAGACTGATCAAACCATGACTTAATGATTTGTTGATGTTTGACGAAATGTTGCTTAGCCTTGTCTCTTTCTTCTTCTAACTTCAACAGTGTGTTAATTATCTTCTCTAATACTGGATAGTCTTCATCCTGAACTAACCGAGCTAGTTGCAAAGAGGGAAAAAACAAATTTGGTGGAAAAAATGCTTTAGTACCATAAACCAAGAAGAAAGGCGAGTTACCAATCGAAGACTTAGGTGTAACCTTGTGTGCCCATAATGCATTGAACAATAATGTGTACCAATCACGATGATGAGTTGAAATGGTCCTCTTCAGAATTTTCAAGAGATTCTTATTAGTTGACTCTGATAAACCATTACCATGAGGATGATAACCCACTGAATATCTAACCCTTATGCCCTTTTCTAATGCAAACTGAGTTAATTCAATTGAAGAAAAGTATGGGGCATTATAAAAAACAAGTGAACCTAGAACACCAAAACGTGTAATGATAAAAGTTCAAGAAATAAAATTACTTGATTGGTGTTCACAACCCATAAAGGTATGAACTCTACCCATCGAGTAAAGTAATCAGTCGTTGTGATAACATATTTGTGCTGTAGCGAAGAGGATGGGTTTATTGGACCAACTATATCAATACCCCATTGTTGAAAAGGTCTGTCTACTGTAACTGGCTGCAAAGGAAAGGCAGGTTTCTTCACCCTACCTGCAACAGTTTGACATTCTAGACATTTTCTAACAAAAGCATAAGAATCTCTAAATAATGTAGGCCAATAGTAACCTACCCTAAGGATTTTGTGAGCGGTAGTCTCTCCTCCAAAATGGCCACTTGTAGGGCCAGAATGTAATTCCCTCATGATTGTCTCAGTTTCATCTTTGTCTAAGCAGCGAAGTAATACACCATCTAAATTTCGTCTGAAAAAAGTGTTGTCAATCAAAAGATAAGGTATTGCTTTCAATCTAAGTGCTCTTCTTTTTCTAGGTTCAAGATGTTCAAGAGCAGCTCCTGTTTCAAGTAGAGTTCTTAAATCCAAATACCAGGAATCTTGTGGTGGTGGATAAAAATAAATTTCTCTAACCAGTAGAGTTTCATCAATGTTTATTTCAGAATCTGTGTTTGGCAATGAGCTGCTTCAACAGCAAGCTTACATAACCCTTGACCTTTAATCACCATAGAAGGTTTAATTTCCAAGTCATATTCCTAGAGAGCAGTCATCCACAAGGCTCGTTTATCTCCTAAATCCTTCTGAACCAGCAGATTTCTTATTACAGGAAATGGGACAATCACCTTGGTTCTTGACTTCAGAAGATAAGAACGAAAGTGTTTGACAGCTTTGAAAACAACAAAAGCCTATTTGTCAACTTCATGATAGTTAAGTTCAGCAACTTTGAAGTTTGAACTCATAAATGAAATTGGAACTTCATTTTTTTGCTGATTTAATTGGGTTAAAATTGCTGCATATGAGATATCAGAAGAAAAAGTATACAATATGAAATCTTTGCTAAAATCTGGTCTAAATAAACTAGGTACTTCTAAAATTGCCTCTAAAATTCTCTGAAACGATTCCTTTTCAATAGACCCCTAGTTGAAAACAACATCTTTCTTGATCATCATTTGTAATGGACGAACTATTTCTGAGAAACTAGGAATGAATCTTCTAACAAAGTTTATTTTGCCAAGAAAGGATTTCATTGCCTTGTTATTTACAGGAAACGTTATCTTTGCTATGGCTTCTGTTTGTTCAGGATCAATCATGATCCCATGTCTTGATACCACACAACCTAACAAGATTCCTTGCGTAACAGCAAAAATTGTTTTTTAGGATTCAGGGATACTCCATATTTCATACAACGTTCAAGTACCTTTCTAAGATGAGAAATATGATCAGGTCTGTGTTTTGAAAATACTGTAACATCTTCAAGGTATACAACCACTGAATGATTGATTAACCCTCTAAAAGCAATATCCATTGCTCTTTGAAAAGTTGCCCCAGCATTGATTAACCCAAAAGGCATCTTACGATAAGCATATGTTCCCCATGGGGTTTTGAACGTTGTTTTGAGTTGATCATTAGGGTATACTAGGATCTGATTATACACTGAGAAACTGTCAAGTAATGAAAGCATCTCAAAACCAAAAACCTTCTGTAAAATTTGTTCCATGGGTGGAACTAGATAATTGTCCTTTTCAGAGGATCTATTAAGGTTGCAAAAGTCAACACACAATAGAATATCACCATTTTTATTTCTAACTGGAACCAAATTAGCTACCCACTGAGTATATCTAATTGGAAAAATAATCCTAGTAGCTAAGAGTTTATTTAATTCTTTTTTGATAGTTGGTTCCAGTGTCGGATGAAATTTTCTATGTTGTTGTTGAAAAGGTTTAGTTGCTTGTTTCATGGGAATGACATGTTGCATGACTTGTGGATTAAAATTCTTTAAGTCATCATATGACCATGCGAACATGTCTTTGAATTCTTTAAATAACTTAATGAATGTTTCTTTCTCTGCAGGGGTGCAATCTACTCCTAAATTCACAGTTTGGGGATTAGAATCTGTTCCTAAATTAATAGTTTCAAATTTCATTTGTGAACTGTTGGTTTTGCAATTAGGAACTGCTTTAAATTTATCATACAGAACATAAAATTTATCCAATCGCAAAAGTGAATTAGGAATCGATTTTACCTTCTCCATAGCTTTTTAAATTGAACATAATTCTTGAATTACCGTAAAGTCGTGCAGATTTTCGTCATGGAATATTTCATCAATGGCGGTATCCTTAAATGTGTCTTCATTTGTCAGAAAATTTATAATCTGTGTATCATCATCAAAAAAATTCGCCAGTTAATTATATTATTTGGTATCAAAGGTCTAAAAATTAACTCAACTGAAAAGAAATGAGAAGTGAAATTTTCAGACGTAACTAATTTTGAAGCAACATTAGCTAATAAATCAGCTTCCTGATTTTGAAACCTAGGAATAGAATGAATGTTGAATGCTTCAAAATATGAAATTAAGTTACATACCTCACGTTGATAGTTCTGCAAATGCTCTGAGATACAGTGTATAGAATTAAGAACCTGCCTTACGATGGTTTCAGAATCTCCATAAACGCTCAGCACCTTAATGTCAAGATCTATTGCCTTCTTCAACCCTTGAATCAATGCTTCGTATTCTACAGTATTGTTTGTATAATCAAACTCTAATCTACAGAATATACAAATTTTATTTCCTTTTGGATTGATTAAGAGGTAGACAACTTTGGCACCTTCTTTGGACTTCGATCCTTCAAAATATAAAGTCCAGGCTAAACTATCTGCAACAACCTTGCTTTCTATGATATGTACATAATCACTATTTGTACCATTTACAATATTCTTAGTTGAAGAACCTTGCTAAATTGTAGTAACGTTCATAATTTCTGAGTATTGTTCTTTATCAGCAAAATCATATTTGTCAGATTTAAAATTTCCAAAACCAAGTTCAAACATGTAGTTTCCCATAATGGACTCTGAAAACAAAACTAGCTCACTTGGGTCAAGCATCTCTGTAACTGTATGTTTCAAATATCTCTCCCTGCTTATTTTGATTTGGTTTGCTTTACCATTTTTAGGCAACCAGAGAGTTGACCAATCAGTGGTAAAGAAGCCATTCAATTTTTGTGACTAGTCCCTGCTGAGAAATAATCCGTAAGCATCTGGAATATCTACAACTATAATATCAATAATCTGAAAAATAGAAGGATTGAAAGCAAGTCTAATCAACACATCTTTCATTTATCCCAACACCCTCACATTTGTCCTATCAAGTTGAGTGATTTCTGACTCTGATGGAACATACTTAGCATTTAACCTTCGACAAACTAACAAAGGCATTACATTGGTAGATGCTCAAGAGTCGACCATGCAGTTATGGACATTTCTGTTGAAGATCTCAAAGGTGAGAAGAAATGGAGGAGTAGTAGACTTTGAGTTCTTTCCTATCAGTGTGTATTTGTCAGCTACTGATTTACCTTTGTCATTAAAGACTATTTCAGCATTTGAACTATTAGCAGCTACATTTTGTTGAACACTAGGAGCTACCGAACTCATAGCAGGGGTAATTATAGGACCATTAGGCATGGGATAAATTTGAAGCAAATTGTACATGCTAATGTTTGCACGCAACTTTTTCAAATCTTCAATTATGTCATAGTCTAACTTTGGACCAATTTGGGCAGATTGAGTATTTTTAGCAGGTTGAACTTGTTTGCTAGATTGTTGATTATTGTTATCTTTACTTGGAGTAGAATTGGTTGGTGCTCTAGGAGTATTAGTTGATATTCTACCTCTAGTATTATATGCATGTTGTCCTGCAAGTGGATCTCTATTTTCAGCATCTTTACTTAAACTATCCAAAAAATGATTATTCAATTGTTGAGGTTCAAGTAACTCTTTTTCACTTTCAAACGGTTCCTCTTCATCTTGATCTACAGTTTCTTGATTTGGAGAACTTTCAGATAATGACAAAACTGCTCGAATGGTGTTAAAAATTTCTTCTTGAACTGCTGCATCCGGAGGTAAGCTTGGTTTGTTATTAGTAGCAAGGTTGGGTCTAAATTGGTTTCTGAAGTATCCTATTGAAGAAGAACCTTCATAACTTGTTTTCTTCTGCCCTACAACTTCATTAGTTAATGCTCAGACTGCATTCTGCATTTGTTCAACATCATATGCCTTATCTTTATCCACATTGGATCGTTCAGTTTTCTTACGTGGAAAAGTATCAACCTTTCCACTTCGTTAAGGCTCATAAGACATAGAGTCTTTTTCAACTTTTATGGCCTCTTTGAAAGTTTCAAGAAGTGTTGTTTTACCCGCTCGTTTAACCCACATCCCTAAATACTTTGGCAAAGCTTAAGCAAAGTTCTCAATAATAATGTCCTCAGGTGGTTGGGATGCAGTAGGAATTTTATTTTTTAATGTCAAGAATCTCTTATCGAAGTCTTTGACTCTTTCTTTGGTTTCCATTTTGATTCTGGACAACTCAAGTGCCAAGGCTGCAGGTGTTTTGTCTTCACCAAATTTATCTAAGAAGGATTTATTAAAATCTACCCAAATGGTAATCGAACCTTGGACTAATGAGAAATACCAAGTTGATGCTCTACCTTTGAAAGTTAATGGGAAAAGACGACACACTACATCTTCATGTTGAACGTTCATCATTTGAATACCTAAAATAAATTTGTTAACGTGTCCCTCAGCTGGCTCTTTGTTATCTGGATTAAACTTTGGGAGAAGCTTATCTGGATGTTTTGGTAATGAATGTTGCACACCAGGTACAACTACAGTAGTTGTCCTTAGCCATGGAGCTAGTGGGTTTGGTTGATTTCCTGCCATAGGATTCTCTTAAGAATCTGATGAACTATCCTGATCGAAATTTTTAGGAAAGTCCGACGAAGAGTCTGGAGGAGACGGTGGTTGACCAAAAACTTGTAGATTAAGGAGACCAGGTGCAATACGTGTTCTAATGATCTGAGGATCTAGAGTACCAGTTAACACAATATTAGTCTCTATTGATTCAGGTTCAACTTGAGTTGACTGAGAATGATGTTGTTGTCTACGGGGAATCCGTAATCTACAAGTGGTATACCAGTTTGACGAGCATAAGCTCTTGTAAGGATTCTAAATGTCTCTGCTAAAACTATGATATTTTGCTCAGGAGTAAAAGAAGTTCTAATAGTTTCAATAAGTGGTGAACTACTGAATTCAGTTTGTGAATCAGACTGTACTAGAGGTTGTTGACTGGTTAAAGGTTTACTGTTAGTTTTATCAGCCATTAATCATTAGCTCACCCTCCTTCTAGCGCCATTTGTTGGCTATTTTTTCTGACCTCGACCAACTGAGGAAATCAAACCCACACAGATTGCTTAAGGCAGCTCTCGATATGTTTAAAATAGTTTGATTTCGCAGGTTATGGTCTCCTGCTACCAGCTGAATTTTATCCTCTTAAGGAGAATATAATTTAAATTCAACAAAAATTTCCTAATCTAATCTATAGTCAATCTAAATCCTAATGTTAATTTCTAAGTCCTAAGTTAATTCTAGTTTGCTTTCTTAAGGAAAATCTCGATTTTGTTTTGACTGTTGTATTTTGAATTATTGATTGAAACCCTATTTCAAATGTAAACTACCAAATTAAGCCTAATGATTTATCTAATAGTTGCTAAAATTAAAAGTAACTACAACTAGAATAAAACTATTAACCCTATGACCCTATCTCAGCTGAGAACGTTTTGAAAAAACTAAATTAATCATTAACTAATTGTTTAAGATAACAAAGAATTAAACATGATAACAATTAAAATAGAAATATCACAAATTATTTATCATTAAAATTACTCTACTGAAATATACACACACAGAAAAATAAAATAGGAAACTATTTTATTTTCCTATTATGTTCAATTAATTAATAACTAATTCTACAATACCAGATATTTGAATAAGAGATAATACTCATTCATGAAAACATTTTATACTTATATCTGTTAACATTAGGATTTAGATTGACTATAGATTAGCTTAGGAAATTTTTGTTGAATTTAAATTATATTCTCCTTAAGAGGATAAAATTCAACTAGTAGCAAGAGACCATAACCTACGAAATCAGACTATTTTAAACATGCCCAAAGCTGCCTTAAGCAATCTGTGTGGGTTTGATTTCCTCAGTTGGCCGAGGTTAGAAAAACTGGCCAACAACAACTTACTACATTTCATAATGAGAAACAACCATGGGGCATTATTTGGATGCCTATCCCCATGGTCCTACCTAGATACTAAATTTTTTTGTGACCCCTGTGGGGGAATTTAGTGAGTTTATTAGGATATTGATGTTTGTTATTTTATTTATTCTTTAAAATAAAAATAAAAATAATAATGATTTAATATATTGGAAATGCACAAACAATTGTTATTTTTTTAGAATTCTCTCTTTATGGATGAAACTCTTACCTTTAAACTAAATGTTGTAATGTATGACACACAAACATCAATAGAAAATCATCTCAACACAAGAGAAAATATTTCGTAGAACAAAATCATACTTGTAGGAAAAATACAATATAGACTAGGGCACATGATGATAAAATTTCAAATAATTATTCTCCAGTTAATCCAAGCATAAATTTTAATTGAAATGTTAATCTCAAACCAACAGAAAATTAACCTCTAACTATATTTATTCTCCTTCCAAATTTCTTCAAAACAA
Organism: Larix kaempferi; assembly: GCA_027924585.1. Lineage (NCBI taxonomy): Eukaryota > Viridiplantae > Streptophyta > Pinopsida > Pinales > Pinaceae > Larix > Larix kaempferi. The sequence goes on along the minus strand of BSBM01000502.1, from coordinate 13,303,523 downwards.
ATATTCTTTTGTTTGTTCCAATTGACTTTTTAATGTCATTGAAGTAGTAAAAATACCTAAAAATAGACTACACATCTCTTAGTGTCATTTGCTAGCAAACATGGATTTAGCGATGCTAGGGACTATCACTTAAGCTATTCTTCCTAGTGTTACTTAAGCCATGTTTTGCTTCAAACGTCACTTAAGGAACGTGACTTGAAAAGGGTTTATCCTTGAACATGGATAACACTTTCTCGCCAAATGTGGTGATGCAAATTTGATATTTTACTCATTTACTAATTCAAATTGCTCAAAACTCATCTATGCCTTGTGAATTTCGACTTGCAATAAAAAAAAATTGTAGGGAATTATGTTGTCTTTCCAATGAATTTTTAAAAAATATTAATGTCATTTAATGTGTGAAACTTGCATTTAACGAAATGTTTGTCCTTGCAATTTTGTTAACAAGTGGCTCGTGTGCACGTAAAATAATTTAATGCTAAATGTATAATTTGTTAAGATTAAACCAAATAAACTAGCAAGATCACTGAAAGAAACATAATCACAAGATAGACACGGAATTTACCCTGGGAAACCCTCATGGGGTAGAAAACCCAGCAAAGCTTTCCTCAATAAGATGATCAACCAAAATACAAGATGTGCTCCAAGACTTGACTTCCTTCTCTATCTCCTGAATAGACCTCCCAGACAAGTGTGCTACTTTTCTGAGTTGTGTAAGTGTGTCTAATGAGGAGCTCACCTCCTCTATTTATATTAGTTCCCGACTGACAAAAAATCCCTAATGGGGCCGACCTCACCTGGAGAAGTCTAATAACCCCTAAAATATAATATCAGGGACGACCCCCACATGGTGGGTCTAATAACCCTAGTTACCACAAACCATCGGAGGAAGAATCATCTCCGGATACATAATAGGGTTACCTTGGAGGGATGAAAAATCTCCGGAATAATAATGTACAAATATAATATTCTTAGAAGTTACAATATTCAACACTCCCCCTTAATGAGAAGGATATTATAACAACGTCTGCAAGAGCAAGGAGTCATCGACTACATCATACATGATACATCTATAAATCATCGGAAGCTTTCTTCAATTCATCATCATCAGTAACTCAAGCAGTTACTGGAACATCAACATCATCATCACACGATCATCAACATCGTCATCACACGATCATCAGCATCGTCATCACACGATCATCAGCATCGTCATCACACGATCATTAGCATCGTCATCACAGGATCGTCAGTATCGTCCTCACACGATCATCAACATCGTCATCACACGATCATCAACATCGTCATCACACGATCATCAGCATCGTCATCACACGATCATCAGCATCGTCATCACACGATCATCAGCATTGTCATCACACGATCATCAACATCGTTAGCACATCATTAGTACAAGTATCCATACCAATACAAGTATACACATCATCAATACAAGTATCCATACCAATACAAGTATACACATCATCAATACAAGTATCCATACCAATGCAAGTATACACATCATCAATACAAGTATCCATACCAATACAAGTATACATATCATCATTTAAGACACCATAACATGTCTAGGGATGATACAGTCCACTCGTCAACTTAGAAAAAATCTAAGGACCACTTTCTCGAAGACATATGTCTACGGATCAATTTAGGGACCGAAGTCCAGGGATGATACAATCCCCATCACGTACATTTCGAACTAGTGGTTCTGGGATGATGCAATCCCCATCACGTACATTTTGAACTAGTGGTTCCAGGATGATGCAATCCCCATCACGTACATTTTGAACTAGTGGTTTCGGGATGATGCAATCCCCATCACGTACATTTTGAACTAGTGGTTCCGGGATGATGCAATCCCCATCACGTACATTTTGAACCAGTGGTTCCGGGATGATGCAATCCCCATCAGTCCATTTTGGGCTTCATTCTTGGAGACCATACGTCTACGGATCAATTCAGGGACCGAAGTACAGGGATGATACAATCCCCATCTGTCCACTAAGGACTTCATTCTCGGAGACCAAACGTCTATGGATCAATTCAAGGGACCAAAGTCCAGGGATGATACAATCCCCATCTGTCCACTAAGGACTTCATTCTCGGAGACCATACATCTACGAATCAATTCAAGGGACCGAAGTCTGGGGATGATACAATCCCCACCTGTCCACTAAGGACTTCATTCTCGGAGACCATACGTCTACGGATCAATTCAAGGGACCGAAGTCCGGGGATGATACAATCCCTATCTGTCCATTAAGGACTTCATTCTTGGAGACCATACGTCTACGGATCAATTCAAGGGACCGAAGTCCGAGGATGATACAATCCCCACCTGTCCACTAAGGACTTCATTCTTGGAGACCATACGTCTACGGATCAATTCAAGGGACCGAAGTCCGGGGATGATACAATCCCCATCTGTCCACTAAGGACTTCATTCTCGAAGACCATACATCTATGGATCAATTCAAGGGACCGAAGTCCTGGGATGATACAATCCCTATCTGTCGACTAAGGACTTCATTCTCGAAGATCATACGTCTACGGATCAATTCAAGGGACCGAAGTTTGGGGATGATACAATCCCCACCTGTCCACTAAGGACTTCATTCTCGGAGACCATACGTCTACAGATCAATTCAAGGGACCGAAGTCCGGGGATGATACAATCCCCATCTGTCCACTAAGGACTTCATTCTCGGAGACCATACGTCTACGGATCAATTCAAGGGACCAAAGTCCAGGGATGATACAATCCCCATCTATATCCTTATCAATACAGATGTCATCAAAACATGTATTCTTAACAATACATCAATAAAACATGTATCCTCATCAATACATCAATAAACCATGTATCCTCATCAATACATCAATAAGACATGTATCCTCACCGATACATTAATAAAATGTGTATCCTCATCAATACATCAATAAAAGTAAAACATGTATCCTCATCAATTCATCAATAAGACATGTATCCTCATCGATACATCAATAAAACATGTATCCTCATCAATACATCAATAAGACATGTATCCTCACCGATACATCAATAAAACATGTATCCTCATCAATACATCAATAAAACATATAAAGTAAAAGTAAGTGAGATAAAATAAGTATTCTAAGTATAAGAGTCCTAAGTCTAAGTATCTAAAATAGGTATCCATATCATCGACCTTACTATCGATGAGGCAATCTCATCATTAGTGACCACACTACTCCTCCTTTCGAGGAGGGTCCTTTTGAACCACACCAATTTTGTCTCGGAAGTATTCAAATTTCACTTGAGACAAAGGTTTGGTCAAAATATCAGCAATTTGATCCTCAGTGCTCAGATACTCGAGCTTAATAGCTCCTCTCTGTACCATATCTCGTATGTAAAAGTATCGGATCTCTATTTGTTTTGACTTATCGTGAAATACAGGATTTTTTGTCATCTTGATACAACTTTGATTGTCACACATAATCACAGTAGGATCCAATTCTAAGTCAAAGACTCCAGATAGTAGCTTCCGAAGCCATACTGCTTCACAGGTAGCAGAGCAGGCAGCTATATATTCTGCTTCAGCAGTACTGAGAGCCACACTGGATTGTTTCTTGCTGAACCAAGAGATCATGGTAGATCCAAGTCCATAACATCAACCTGATGTACTCTTCCTGTCTGAAACACTTCCTGCCCAATCGAAATCTGAATAACCATGTAATCTAAGTTCATGATTTCCAAGGTAGTAAAGACCAAAATCTAATGTACCTTTTAGATACCTCATTACATGCTTTGCAGCTATTAGGTGAACCTTCCTTGGTTCTACTAGATATTGACTCAGAGTATTTACAGCAAAGCATATATCTGGTCTGTTATTTGTCAAATACAACAATGACCCAATGATTTGTCTATATAGAGTTACATCCACTAATTATGATGAGTCGTCAACTAATAATTTCAAGTTGGAGTCCATGGGAGTAGCCATGGCCTTACATTCCAACATATCAAATCTTTTCAAAATCTCCACAGCATACTTATCTTGATTTAAAAAGATTCCTTTTGGTTCTTGCCATACTTCTATACCTAAGAAGTAGTGTATTAATCCTAGATCCTTCATTTCAAATTCTGAAGAAAGCTTCTTCTTACATTTGATAATTTGGTTCTCATTTCCTGTTAGAAATAGATCATCCACATACAATATTAATATAACAGGTTCATCATCCATGATTTTGAGATAAAGGTTTGGATCAGCTTTACTCTTGGTAAAGCCCATACCTGTTAAGAAATTGTCAATCCTTCCGTACCAAGCTCTGGGACATTGCTTCAATCCATACAAAGCCTTTTTCAGCTTGCATACATGAGTTCTTCTATCTTTAACCTCAAATCCTTGTGGTTGTTCTATGTACACTTCTTCTTCAATGACACCATTCAGGAAGGTTGTTTTAACATCCATCTGGTGTAATTTCCACTTCATCATAGATGCAAGAGCCATGATGGTTCTAATTGATGTGTACCTAGCAACTGGTGCAAATGTTTCTTCATAGTCTATTCCCTCCTTTTGAGAGAAACCTATGGTTACAAATCTTGCCTTATATTTTTCAATGCTACCATCTGCAACATGTTTTATCTTGAATATCCATTTGGAAGAAACCACACTTTTATCCTTTGGTTTGGGAACTATATCCCAAACATCATTTTTCATTATTGACTGGTATTCTTCTATCATAGCTTCTACCCACTCTTTTCCTTGAGCTGCCTCCTCATAGCTGATGGGTTGATGATCCACAAGATCACACATTAAGGCCACATAGTTGGATACAAACTTGGGTTTCTTCCTTTCTCTAGTGGAACCTTCAGGAGATCCATATTTTTCAGCTCCTTGAATAATATCTCTAGCCCGTGCTAGTATTCTTTTTCTAGATAGATTTGAAATGGGGGGTTCTTGAGGTTCTATCATGTCATGGTCTTCTGGTGTATCATCTTCAAGATGGTTACAGCTTTTGTAATTCTAGGAGGTGAATCTTGTTCATAGATTTCTTCAAGTTGGCACTTCCTAGATTTCTTGATAGCTGCTTCTTCATCAAAAGCTACATCTCTACTTATCTCCATATGATGAAAACCAGGTATGTAAATTCTAAAAGCTTTGGATGTTTCACAATATCCAACAAATATTCCTTTCTTACCAGAAGGATCCAGCTTGGTTCTCTTTTCTTTTGGAATGTGAATATACACAAGACATCCAAATATTTTGAGATGACTTACCTCAGGCTTCTTTCCTATGAACACTTCTTCTGGAGTCTTAAATTCAAGAGCACTATGAGAAAGTCTATTTTGTACATAGACAGTTGTCCTGGCTGCTTCAGCCCATAGATACATGGGAAGATCTTGATCATGTATAATAGTCTTTACAGCTTCCATGATAGTTCTATTCTTTCTTTCAGCAACCCCATTTTGTTGGGGATTGTAGGGAGTTGTTAGTTCCCTCTTGATTCCAGCTTCTTTACGAAAGTCTTCAAATTCCTTTGAAGTATATTCTCCGCCATTATCTGTTCTGAGAATCTTGATTTTCTTTTTTGAGAGATTTTCTATTAAGGCCTTAAACTCTTTGAATTTTCCAAAGACTTCATTCTTACCTTTTAGAAAGAATATCCAAGTTTTCCTTGAGTAGTCATCAATGAATGTGACATAGTATTCATATCCACTCAAAGATGTGGAGGGCATTGGTCCACATACATCAGAGTGTATTAACTCCAGGGTACTTTTAGTCTTTGTTTCACTCCTGGGAAATGGGTTCTTGACATTCTTCCCTTTTGCACATCCTTTGCATGTGCCATCATGATTAATCTTTAAGTCTGGCAAACCTATAACTACCTTGCTTACATAAGGTAGTGCCTTGTAGTTAAGGTGAGCAAGTCTCCTATGCCATAGTTCATTTGGGCTAATGGTTTCATGAACAAGAGCAACTTCTGGAAGGCCCTTAAGTTTGTATAAACCTCCTTCTTCACCAATGATAATTGCATCCTTGATAGATTTTCCTTTGGACCACATTAAGACTTGTCCATCAATGAATGCAACCCTATAGCCTTTCTTATCCAATGCTGAGATGGATAACAAGTTCTTGTTCAATCCTGGTACATACAATATTTCTTTCATTTTCATGGAGGTACCAGAATCAAGCTTGTAGCTTGCTTCACCAATTCCCTTGATGGGATATTGAAAATCATCTCCTAGAGATACCTTTTGTGGAGAAGTCTTTTCTTTAAGACTTGAGAGAGTATTTTTCTAACCTGTCATGTGCTTTGAAGAACCACTTTCAATAAGTCATGTATCTTCTCCAGGAGTTATAGATCCAGAGAGTGCAGAGAAAAGAATATATTCTTCTGCATCTTCTTCTTCATTTCTTCTAGATCTTCTTTTGAAGAAGGTCCTTTCTTCTTCTTCTTCTTCTTCACTTCTAGGTCTTTTATTGTGAGGCCTTTCTTCCTCTTCTACTTCTTCTTCACTATCATCTTCTGCAAGATGTGCTTGATGTCTTTTGTAATGAGAACCCTTTTTCTTCTTTAGAGGGCAATCTCTAGCAAGGTGTCTTATTTTGTGACAATAAAAACATTGGTAATAGGAGTAATCTCTTCTTTGAATAGTTCCTCTTTTCTTTTGAAATCTATGAGGAGGATGAGACTCCTTGTGATTATTCTTTTTGGAGTAGGATTGATTCCTTCTTCTCTTGGTGTGGGTGGCCAAGGCTTGGTCATCTTCTTTGATCAAGGCTTCTCGGTTTGCAACCCTAGCCTCTTCTTGTACACAATCCTCCCAAACTACATCAAACTTCATACTTTCTTTTCTGGCACACATAGTTTGTATGAATGATTCCCAAGGTCTAGTAAGACCATTTAGAGCTGTCATCACAAGTTCATCTTCATCAAGAGTATCACCAATGGCATCTAGTTGCTCCTTGATTTGGGATATCCTTGAGAAGTAGTCTTGAATGGATTCTCCTTTGTGCATCTTGTTACTCTTTAGCTAAGTTCTTAGGTTCATCTTCCTATTGATGTTCTTTCCTTCATACATCCTTCCTAGGGCATCATGCATTTCCTTTGGAGTCTTCTTGGAAGGCACTTGGGGAATCAAGTGGTCTTTAATAGAATTAGCTATGATTCTCTTTGCCCTAATCAAATCCTTCCTATGCTTCTCTTTGGCTTCATCTCCTTCAGGTTCTGCAACTTCATCTTTGATATAATGAGCAAGGTCATTTTCTTCAAGAATGAGACCAATTCTGTATTTCCATTCTCGAAAATTTTCTATACCTTCTAGCTTGTCTTCAAGCTTAGTGTTTGCAGCCATCTTCTCTTGGGGGAGTCCAAGAGATAAGAGGTAGAGTAGTACTTACCCGGAAACTTTAACTTTTCACTTTTCCGGATCTGCAACAGAAATTTCTGGTTTATCGCACTTTTCGTAAAACTAGGGTTTGACTTTCCCGGAGTTCTACCAAACCAAAAAGTTCGATCTAGGGCTCAAAAGATTGGTTTTGACAAGGACTATCCAGCCATGTAATCAGAATTCAATAATACCAACTTTTTGCAGAAACCAATTTCTAGTTTATCGCACTTTTGGTAAAACTAGGGTTTGACTTTTCCGGAGTTCTACCCAACCAAAAAGTTCGATCTAGGGCTCAAAATATTGGTTTTGACAAGGGCTATCCAGCCATGTAATCAGAATTCAATAATACCAACTTTTTGCAGAAACCAATTTTTGGTTTATCGCACTTTTGGTAAAACTAGGGTTTGACTTTTCCGGAGTTCTACCCAACCAAAAAGTTCGATCTAACGCTCAAAAGATTGGTTTTGATAAGGGCTATCTAGCCATGTAATCAAAATTCAATAATACCAACTTTTTGTAGAAACCCTAATTTTCACCGGAGAGAGAGAGAGAGATATTCTTACCTTGTGAAAGATGTTCTATTCAGGCTAGCTCTGATACCATGTTAAGATTAAACCAAATAAACTAGAAACATCACTGAAAGAAACATAATCACAAGATAGACACAGAATTTACCTTGGGAAACCCTCATGGGGTAGAAAACCCAGCAAAGCTTTCCTCAATAAGATGATCAACCAAAATACAAGATGTGCTCCAAGACTTGACTTCTTTCTCTATCTCCTGAATAGACCTCCCAGACAAGTGTGCTACTTTTCTGAGTTGTGTAAGTGTGTCTAATGAGGAGCTCACCTCCTCTATTTATATTAGTTCCCGACTGACCAAAATCCCTAATGGGGCCGACCTCACCTGGAGAAGTCTAATAACCCCTAAAATATAATATCAGGGACGACCCCCACATGGTGGGTCTAATAACCCTAGTTACCACAAACCATCGGAGGAAGAATCATCTCCAGATACATAATAGGGTTACCTCGGAGGGATGAAACATCTCTGGAATAATAATGTACAAATATAATATTCTTAGAAGTTACAATATTCAACATAATTTTCATACATATTGTTGGAGTCTAATCCCTAATCCTCGGTGTGATGAATATTAATGTGCAAGGGAGACCAAGAGTCACCCGTGAGTCCAAGAGTCACCTTGGAAGATGAATCCAATGGACATCTCAATGTATATATTGGCCATTTGTTAATAAAATTAATGCGCTTTCACGCCTATATTTCTGTCTTCTTGAGTTTATTGGTTATGTTCCATAGTTGGAACCTTACAGTGGTATCCGACCACTTATCATCCTGTGTCTTGTGCTTAGTCCTTCATGCTAATCTCGTCAGACCTGCAATTATTCTCATGTATGATGCTGCTCAGTCTTGGCACTGCCATCTCCTGCAATATTCTTTGCTCTCTATCTGCATTTATTATTTGCATTCTAGAGATGTTTCTATGCACCCTCCTGAGTACCTCTATTCACCAGGTTTGGCATATTGTCCTCCTTTAGTATCCCTTGAGCGTTTACATGCTCAGAATATTCAATTTGTCTCAGTGAATGTTTTAGCTATCTGCAATTGTGTGAGCATTTTTCCTCATGTGTTGGGTATTCCCTTTGGGATTTTGTGACATTATTATTTGTGTTTTCTATTATCCCAACCCTAATTTCCATCTAATTTGTGCATAGTTATTGCTGCACAATCATGTGACCCCATCACTGCTGTGATTCCCTCATTTAATTTTTGCGGCCTATTTTATGAGAAAATTCACGACCTTGTGTTGAAGAGAGACTCAGGAGCACTGTTGAATCCATTATTGCTTGTGTTGATCTGCTTGGTGCTGTCAGATGCATAGTTAGAGATTTTCTTGTGTGTGTTGCGAACTTGCACATTGTGGAGAGCTAGAATTTTGTATCATTGTGAGCAGCATTCTCACTGTGAGATGCATCCACTTCTTGTGTGTTATGCCCGATGGAGAATTTGGTTCAAGAACCATTGTGAACCACTACGACCTTCCTCCAACTATATGAAGGTTTTGCGTATTGCTCATATGTAGAGCTCGGCCTCTCTTCCTATGATGTGGATATTAAATCCCTTGTAGAGTGATCCTAAAGTCACATAAATGTTGGAAGAACTGCGTATAATGTAATGTACCAACCAGGATGGGTGATACAAAAACTTTCTTCTACACAAAATTAATTAAAAACAATGTTTTTGGAAGCTAGTTTGACTGGATGGGGGAGTAGGATCAAAGGCTCTGGATGGATGGAAGGCTCTGATATATTTTAATACCTATTCATAAAGTATGAGGACCATTTATGTTTTAATATCATCCCGGATGAACTCTACTCCAATGCTTTTGGGCACCCAATATATCGAGACTAGTACTGGTATAAACTCTGATTGGAAGCTAGGAATGAGTATTTATGAATTAGAGAGGATAATAAACATAAATTATTATCCAATATACATTCATATATAACTCCATAAATTTTAATAAATATCTGAGAAATATTGACAAAAATATGAGTAAACTAGCATTATAGGATTGCATAGCTACTAAAATTCAAGAGCTTCCAAATAGGAAAGGAAGGATCACAAATTCCTCTCCTTAGACATGGATTGGATCATAAAACATGATATCTCACATATGGAACATAATTTATCTCATTTGTATCTATTCTCACTCATCTACCATAAGCATTTTGAAAACTAGTCAAAATATAGGCAATTCTAAAGAGGGTGGAGAAATTGAAGAAAATATCAGACTTATGCAATAATAAATGTAATGAATGATATCATAGATTTATATTAACTTCTATTACATCATACCAGATCCATGAGAATCAGTGTCTTCATCACATATTGATTCTATAGCATTCTTGAGAAGATAGAAGAGAGAAGAAGAGAAGAATTAGAATTATGACTGGAAGGATTCAATGTGGTTCCTTCAACAATTAATATGAGAATGAATTTTTTTGTATATGTCTTCATAAAAACTGCATAAAATATTCTTCAACAACATCAAACTTTAATGGTCTTCAACTAGATCTTCAATTGGAACATAACTGAGTAGAATGGTAACAATTGGGGCACATCACCGAACTGATATTAGAGGAACATCTCTCCAATCATGAGAAGCTTCATTGCTTTCAAATTCATAAAGAAAATAATCAGAAATTTGTCAATAGAACTCTCTCTCTTTCTTTTATAGAATGAATGACTTGTTGGCTAAGTCATCTCCAACTATGAGAGCAGGTCACCCCCACTAGTGGATCCTCATGAGTTGGATTGTACTTCCATGCTTTTGTATTAGATTTGTATTTATTTCCTACTTTATCTTGTTTCCTTCTTTATCTTGTTTCCTGCTTTATCTTGTTTCCTGCTTTATCTTGCTTTCTTGCTTTCTCCTGATTTTCTTGCTTTATCTTGATTTTATCCCGATTTGTTGCTTTTAGCATGTTTTTGACCATTTTTAGCAATTTCCATCCTCCTTGGTCAACTTGGCCTCTCTAATTCTCCCTCCTTAGCTTAGCTCATTATTTCTAATCCAAATATTAGTAATTAGAAATAAAATTACTCAAACCAAGTAATTAATTATTCCAAAGTGCATATTCTGGAATTTAATTAATTCAATGCCTCCAAACCAAAATTAATCCATTGGAATAATTTAATTCTTTTCCTAGTACTATTGGAATCATTAATTAAATATTTTAATGCTTATGACCTAGTGACATAGACCTTGTCAAAAATTGGCGACATGACAGTCCTTCCTCCCAAAACATTTATTTGTCCTCAAGCAAAATATCCCAAGAGGTCTATCATGCTTTTGCTGCACTACTCTGATCATAATCATCTCTCCAAAGAAAATATCCACTACATCTGTAACTGAACATTCCTACTTTTATCCAATTGAAGCAATTGGAAAGTGTTCCAATATCCCATATAAATATCAGAAATGCAAAGATACCACTACTATGAAAACTATAATTCCATCCAAACATTTGTTCCCCATGTAGGAAACTAAAACCAAGTGCAACATAGATGAACTGATGTAAAAGAGGGTTGGCTTGATCCATCATTCCAACATGAAAACAACTGCTCCAAAGACAAGCAATGCTAGGATCCCATTGCTTGTATTACACTCCCATGGATCGGATTACCATCCAACAAAATCTATCAGGTGAAAGAATGACTGGATGCCACTGCTTCAACTTGAAATTTCCAAGTAGTAGTGTCATGTGTGGAAAATTGTCATCCCATGGAATACCATGATCCCACTGATCATGCTGCATCTCAACAAACATTAGTAACAAGAAAAAATCATCATCATATGAAATGCTAGGAAGGATGAAAACATCATACCACCACATTGGAAAATCATCCTTTCCAATGCAACCATGAAACTTTGAGGGCCCCTCAATCAAGATATGCAAATCTCCATGGTGGGACCCAATCAAGGAAAGGCTATGCACCACCAAATGTGCCTCCAAAGAGTGAGGCCAAACCTCATCAATTCTTTCCACTCCAACAAGAAAGGTCTCATGTTCCCAATGCTCACAAGAATAAAAAATGTCATCATTGTAGCTCAAAAGACAAGGGTGGAATTCCCTTATCCAATCATGAGAAATATAGGCATCATACAAACACCAAAAATGCCTCATCAACTGCTCACAAGTAAAATATGATGAATACAATAAAAAACCACAAGTGAAAGTATAACCAATACCCTTATGGGTATATATCACCAATGAAGTAATTGCATGGCTCAACACTCTGCCACAGGATCCAAAAGACAAACATGTACTATCCCAATGGCTCAACTCTGTTCCAATGGTTCCACTCAAGTGGAAAGAAAATGTGCTACATACCTCCATCAAGTATTTACTCATCCAATCAATGTATAAACAAACTCTCACCAAATCATGTCCGAGTAAGGAGCTTGTGGCTTCTCCAAGTGCATATCTCCAATAGCTCACCAACTTCCTTTGGCAGCTTGTTTGTTTAGTCTTCTTCCACCTACCATGTGCATAATTTTTTTTGCGAGGAGACTCCATGTGGAACATGTGTGGATGAATGTTATCTAATGGCATAAATATGTACCTATGTTGTTGATCACAAAACATATCAATGTCAGAGGCATTAAAAATTTTACACAGAAAAAAATTAACCTCATGGAGTCTTCAACTTTGTGGTGCATCTATCCATAGATGGACAAACATATCTGCTACTTGATTCCAAGGATATGAAATCAATATCCTAGCTATTGGGAGTAATATGAGCCTTTTCCAAACCCCATGGATTGACCATCAAGTCATCTAGAATTACTGTGGGAGCCTCCAGCTCCTCTTGGGGAACTATCAAGAAAAATCCTTTCACCCAATTCTCATCTTCAAGTGATGTGATTGAAACATAAGTGTGGGGTGAAATAGAATGAATCAACTCTTTGCAACAATTATCCACCAAGAATTTTGATCTATGTACCTCATAATCATGGGCTGATCCACCAAATGTGATACCACGCGTCTCCTCCAAAATTTTGCATCTCTCATCATGAGGTAACTCATAATATCTTTGAGACAAGGCAAGTTCTTGGTTACCTTCTTGCTTGATTTCAACCCTCTCAAGCACATTCAAATCAGCATGCTCCTAATGTTACACCATCACATGAGATTCCTCCATAGAAATCTGAAAATCATCAACCAAAAGGGAATTGTTGATTGGAAAATAGGAGGGAATATGAGATCTTAGAAACTCTTGTTGAAGTTGCTTTACTTGCATCTGAGATTCCAAGAGAGTACTTTGAGTACTTCTCAAAGAATCTTGGGTGGATTCCAACTCATATGATATATTTTCAAGCTCTTCTTCATTCTTCAATAATGCATCATGATACAATCCTGAAATATCAAATAAATAATATCCGTCAAAAAGCAATTGTGAAAATTTAACTTTGGTGTTTGTCATTGACTTCTGAATCTTCTCCATGTCTTCAATGGAAACTAGATTTTCCATTGATGCAAATCTCCAACAATATTGTGACACTAAAGCATGAGTGAAATGGAGAATTTCAAGGGTCTCCTTGATATTCAATGTGTTCATCTTTAATGTCCCTTCAAGGAAGGATGGTTCATGACAGTGAACATCCTCTTCTTCAATTTTCCTTGGATTAAATTCATGAAGCTTATGTGGTGATGGTGAAGTTAATCCTTTCTACTCATCAATGGCTGCAAATTCATCATCTTCATGCTCAAAGGAAAGTATATTTGTAGCACCTTTCTCAATGTAGGAAATTTCATGAGATAGAACCTTCTCTCCTTCAAACTTCATTGGATCACTCTCATAAAATTTAAGTGGTGAAGGTGACATTGATCCTTGGTTTGCTTCCACTATTGCAAGAAATCCATCATCATGACCAATGGTACTTTGGATTGTAGAAACATCTTCAAATCTGATCTCTATGTCACCAACATGGAGATGTGAGCACCCATCAGTAGGTACTCCAACAAAATTCAAACATCCACAAGTAGATGTTCCACACGTACTAGAGAAACCATCATTAGTTTCTCCTTCATCCATGTCCATTGTCTTTGAATGATCATCAACAATACAATTGGGTATTTCATCTTATGATGCACAACCCTCATCAGTAAGAATTGTGTACTTGGCTTCCTCTTCAAGAACCATAGCTCTTTCTTCACTACTAATGGATCTATGTTGTTCACTACTCCTCTCAATGATTGTGGATGGATGATTTGTACTTTCCTCTTGCTTCTCCACATGAATGGCTGTATCTATACCCTTGTTTTCCTTCATAAATACGTTTTCATTCTATCCTTGGATAAAAGCAAATAATCTCCGAAAGAACCATGTGCAGATGGCTCCAATGAAGCTTCACTTTCGATTCCTCTTTCTTCTTCTTTTCTCACAGAGGTGGAACAACTTGTTTCCTCTATGGGTGGTTTTATGATCTCTATTAAATCCAAAGATTCATCCTTGATCTCAAATCCGAATCTGCAATAAAAATAATCTTCGAAGGAAATGGATTTACGAATCTCTTCTCTCAAAGCGAGATACTCCTAGTATTGCCAAGGCAAATTTTTAACTGTAGATATCCTCTTTTATAACTCCTTCTTAGGGTTAGCCATCATTGGTTTATCGCATTGATATAAGTACATATGGTCACAAATGTAACCATCATCATCTCTTGGTAGGCCTCCATCAATGTAAATGATTTCTTCTTCCTCGTATAACTCAAAGCCTTCATCTTCCATGACTGTAACTAGTTTTATAGCTGCAACTTGAAAATAGTTCTCAGATATTTCTTCATCTGATATCTAATTTCCATGGGCTGATCCAAGTAAAGTTCTTTGATACCACTGTAATGTACCAACTAGGATTAGTGATGCAAAAAATTTCTTCTACAAGATAATTAATTAAAAGCAATGTTTTTGGAAGCTAGTTTGACTTGAGGGGGGGGTAGGATCAAAGGCTCTGGATGGATGGAAGGATCTGATATATTTTAATACCTATGAAAAATTACCAGGACCATTTATGTTTCAATATCAATCTGGTTGAACTCTAATCCGATGCTTATGTGGACCTAGTATATGTAGACTAGTATTGGTCTAAACTCTGACTAGAAGCTAGGGATGAGTATTTATGACTCAGAGAGGCTAATAAAAATAAAATATCAGTTAATATAAATTCATATATAAATCCATAAATTTTAAGAAATATATGAGAAATATTTAGAAAAATATGAGTAAATTAGCATTCTAGGATTGCATAACTATTAAAATTCAGGAGCTTCCAAATAGGAAAGGAAGGCTCACAAATTCCTCTTCTCAGTGTGAAAATCCTCACAGTAGATCTAAGAGCTGATGTATACCTCACAAGAGTAATTATGATTAAGCAGGAAAATAGAAGAAGAGTGGTCAATGCAATATAATAAGCAACAAAATAATAATACAGTAGAACTCGGATAGAAGAAAAAATACTTCACACACACTAATTAATTAATCACAATATGGACAAATAAATAGTACAATGCATGAGGATTCGAATGCCAAAGGTGGAAATTTGAATTAGCCTTCATGGAGTGATCAAAGGATCACTGGAGTGTCATCGGAGCACAACTAGTAGTCTATCTCATCATCGGTGGAGTCATCAATGCACAAATAATTGTCAACCATCAGTCAAACTGAGTCTAACTGAGTGTGGTAGGTGTAACTGAATGTAACTGGCACATGGAGACACTAACTGAATGAAGGAGGCTCAGTGGAGGGCACATGAGGAGCTAACTGGAGTCAGAATGGCCAGTCAAGTCTTAGTGGAGGTCCATCAGAGTGATACAATTAGTTGAGAGTTAGTCTATCTTTAAATCAAGGAAAGAACTGAAGATAACTAAAGTGCAACTGAGTGGTAGGTGAGAGAGGACGAGTGGCTTCCTTAAATCAAGAAGGAAGGGTGCACTAAGCTCTAGGAGGGATAAAACTAATCTGAGAGAAGCTCCCGGGGGTTGGCTAACTAAGGGCTAGGTGTTGAACTGATGACTGGAATGCATGAAAATGCATGCAAACCCTAAATGATGCATGCAAAACCTAAAAGTGCATGCATGACTAAAAATGTAAATGATCAAAATACTGGTGGGACTAGGATGGAGTATAGGAATATCCTAACACCCCCCCTTAATCCATCCTGGTCCCTGGTAACTAAGACCAAAGGTCACCCAATAAAACGAATAATAACAGTCACTAAACCAAGGAAGTGGGGAAAATGTCATGGGAAAAATACCCCCCCCCTCAAAAGAGACTGTAAGACACACATAAAAAATAAATGCTCCAAACTCAAGCAGGTGTGATGCTTGGTTATATGTATGGAGGTATCTTCTTCTTGGGAAGAAGTGGATCATGCTCAAAAAGCATGTGCTTGTACTTGCTCTTCAGATCGAATGTGATGAGAACAAATCCAAAAGTATGAGGATGATCCTTGAACCTGTGATTCAAATCAGTTGAGGTAGGATCAAAAACATGAATATGCAGAGAGTATTTTGTCTTCTCCTTCGAACCATCATGGGTGAGATTATGCCAAAAGGAACCATCAAATAATAATGATTGCTTGAAATCCAAATCAGATTTAAGACTTGAAGAATAGTTTCTTGAGATCTCCTTTGAACCAGTAGGGGTGAGATCAAAACTATTATATGCATGAGAAATTATCCCAAGTAGTAATTGCTTAGAATCCAAATTAGATCCAAGACTTGAATCATGGTTTCTTGAGATCTCCTTTGAACCATGAGAGGTGAGATCAAGACCATTAGATGCATGAGAAGTTATCCCAAGCGAATGGCCATGGTTTCCTGAGATCTCCTTTGAACCAATAGGGGTGAGATCAAAACCATGATGTGCATGAGAAATTATCCCAAGCAAATGGAAATAGCCCTAATCTTCAATAACCTTTTGAAAGCATGATATAATGATCATATAGTAGTAAATAAGAGGTGATTGCTTGAGGAGAGAGAATGCATTACCTCCAATATCTGATTTTACCTGCGAAATAATCATGTGATCATGATGCAAACCAACAGACTCTGGTGCAAGAGAGGATTTAGGACCTTCTGCAATATCTAGAGTGTGAACTGGCACAGCAAGAGAAGAAAGTTGGAGCATGAGTGTAGAATCTGCAGGTTCTTTGTGGACAACTTCAATATGAGATGATACTGGTTCATGATCTGAGAGACCATCAAGGGGAGCGAATGCATCACTGGGATTTCTCTCGAAGGGGTTTGGACCAATCCCTTCATTCTTTCTGCCAAATATTTCATCCAGGTAGGCCCGTAGCTCTTTTGGAGATTCAACATCATCAATGAATTGATGTACCAAGCATCGAGACATAGCAAGCATCATGGTTCCCATGGCTCTGTCACCATTATTTAACCAGTCAATCTTTTCTTCAGAGGATTCGAGCTCTCTCTCAAAACAATAATCAAAGAGACCATTTCTCTTCAAATGTGCTATCATCTTTGGTTTCCATTCATCATAGTTGAATGGAGAAAGAGGATCATAGTTGAATGGAGGAGGATAAATTTCTTCTGAATACATGGAAGTTGTAGAAGACCTGCAAAAACAATAGAGAATATATGCAAGTTCTACTGCTGCAAAGATGTAGAAACTGATGCAACTGCTACACTCGAAATCTTGGTAATAACCTGCAAAAACTCTCAAGAATGGAGATAAACAATACTCTCAACATGCTCTGATACCATGTGAAAATCCTCACAATAGATATAAGAGTTGATGTATACCTCACAAGAGTAATTATGATTAAGAAAGAAAATAGAAGAAGAGTGATCAATGCAGTATAATGAGCAACAGAATAATAATATAGTAGAACTCGGATAGAAGCAAAAATACTTCACACACACTAATTAATTAATCACAATATGGACAAATAAATAGTACAATGCATGAGGATTCGAATTCCTAAGGTGGCAATTCAAATTAGCCTTCATGGACTGATCAAAGGATCACTGGAGTGTCATCGGATCACAACTAGTAGTCTATCTCATCATCGGTGGAGTCATCAATGCACAAGTAATTGTCAACCGTCAGTCAAACTGAGTCTAACTAAGTGTGGTAGGTGTAACTGAATGTAACTGGCACATGGAGATACTAACTGAATGAAGGAGGCTCATTGGAGGGCGCATGAGGAGCTAAATGGAGTCAGAATGGGAATTCAAGTCTCAGTGGAGTTCCATCGGAGTGATACAGTCGGTTGAGAGTCAATCTGCCTTAAAGCAAGGAAAGAACTAAAGACAACTGAAGTGCAACTGACTAGTAGGTGAGAGAGGACGAGTGGATTCCTTAAATCAAGGAGGAAGGGCACACTAAACTCTAGGAGGGCTAAAAATGATCTGAGAGAAGCTCTCGGGGGCTGGATAACTGAGGGCTAGGTGCTGGACTGATGACTAGAATGCATGCAAACCCTAAATGATGCATGCAAACCGTAAAAGTGCATGCATGACTGAAAATGTAAATGATAAAAATACTAGTGGAACTAGGATGGAGTATAGGAATATCCTAACACTCGGACATGGATTGCATCATAAAACATGTTATCTAACATTTGGAACATAAATAAGTTCATTTGGATCTACCATAAGCATTCTAAAAACTTGTCAAAATCTAGGCAATTCTGGAGGGGGTGGAGAAATAGAAGAAAATATCATAATTCTGCAATAAGAAATGTAATGAATGATATCATAGATAAATATTTACTATTATTAAATCATACCAGAGCCATGAGAATCAATGGCTTCATCACATCTTTATGCCATAGCATTCTTGATAAGATAGAAGAGAGAAGAAGAGAAGAATTGGAATTTTCACCAGAAGGATTCACTATGGTTCCTTCAACAATTCATATGAGCACAAATTTTGTTGTATATGTATTCATAAAAACTGCATAAAAGAGTCTTCAACAGCAACAAACTTTAATGGTCTTCAACTGGATCTTCAATTGGAACATAACTGAGTAGAATGGTAACAATTGGGGCACATCATCCAATTGATATTAGAGGCACATCTCTCCAATCATGAGAAGCTTCTTTGCTCTCAAATTCATAAACAAAATAAGCCAAAAGTTGTGAATAGAGCTCTCTCTCTTTCTTTTAATATAGAATGAATGACCTATTGGCTAAGTCATCTCCACCTGTGAGACCAGGTCACCTACCCTAGTGGATCCTCATGAGTTAGCTTGGACTTTCATGCTTTAGGATTAGATTTGTCTTTATTTCCTTCTTTATCCTGCTTTCCTGCTTTTATCTTGATTTTCCTGCTTTATCCTGCTTTTCTTGATTTTATCCTAATTTGCTGCTTTTTGCATTTTTTCACAATTTTTAGCAATTTCCATCCTCCTTGGTCAACTTGGCCTCTCTAATTCGCCCTCCTTAGCTTGGCTCATTATTTCTAATCCAAATATTAGTAATTATAAATAAAATTACTCAAACCAACTAATTAACTATTCCACAGTGCATATTCTAGAATTTAATTAATTAAATGCCTCCAAACGAAAATTAATCCATTGAAAAATTTAATTATATATGTCATGGAAACATTGTTTTGATGCCATCGATTGAAGTTTGTTGTGGTTTTGTGAGATGTATTTCCTCTAACATTTTGTTGCTGAATTTATACCAATGATGAAATGACGAATGTAACGTCTCTCTATTGTGCGGTCTAATCCTGGTGCGAGCTGCCACCTCCAATATTAGTGAAACATATTCTACCTGTTTCTCTAGTGTGAGACTTCATCTCGGGTGCTGGTGACTCATGATTAATTGCATTGAAGACAATGTATTATCATTGTATTTATGTGTTGCGCGTGGAGCTGCCATCTTTAAAACATGTTATATAACTTGACGAGAACTATTTACTCAAAACGAGAACTCTAGCCATAAAAACCCATATTTTTGCATAAGAAACCCCAAAAAACAACCCCGAATCAAAAAGTGGTGCTATTGGTAGCACCTGTAATGTCCCCTCTCTCAGACCCAATTCTAGGAAGGGAACATGATAACAACTTGTGGGGCTTTTACATAAACTCATCCCATTCATTAGATTTTATAGCAATAAAATAAAAAGTGTGCAGATGCAAATTAAGCAATTATGCACAACGGAATTAAAAATCATCCACACACATTTCATATGCACTCAGCATATTAAAACAACCATCAAATTATAAAATTTCAGAAGTAAAACACATAGACAGAGAAACACTTATCTTCATTGTGCAATTGTCCCAAACAACTAGTTATGTCGCTGCAACGTTCCACCCAACCATAGGTATATGCCCAACCTGTATTCTTTCAGCACTCGGAGAGCACCCCGAAGCTGGGCATGATTTCTACAAGGAAAAGGGGACATTCAAGCTCATTCACGGCCAATTTATCAATTCCACTAAGCCAAGCCTGTCCACAGCTAGGTCTATCAGGCTACATTTGAACCATCTTCATATCTGGATGCTTGCAATCAAGCTCAAGCCAAAGCAATGGATTTTCCAACTCAACCCCAGCATTCTCTTGCACCCAAAACTCATATATGGGTTGGGAAACACAATTTCAGCAATGGGACTTAGAGCTAGATGGACATGGGTTTTCCCCAAAATGTAGGCACACCAAAAACGGATTTGTGAGAGGGAAAATCGACCATAGGGAAGAAAATGATTTCTCCCATAGATATGCAAGCAATCAGTGAGCCAAAACAACCTTTATGGTCCCCAAATCGATCTCCCTTTCTTCCCCACTATTATACAACACAAAAACGCCCTTCCCAGCTAGGAGAAAGAAGGAAACATAGCAAAACCATGAAGGAAAACTCCTAGGTAGCTCCCAACTTTTGAGAGAGAAAAACTAATGGATGAATAATGGTTTGGGGAGCAATTCATGGCTCTTTTCTTTCCCAAGAAGCCAAACATGTTTTTCCATGCAGGGTGGCTTTCCCATACTCGAATTTGGATAGCCATACCTCCCATTCCCCAAGGCATTAACTACCTCAACCAACTCTTGGGAGAAATCAATGATTAGGTACAAAAGTCAACATGGGTAGTTGAGGGTTTTATGATTTCTCTCATTGACACTTGGCTTGACTTGATTGGCTCCAAGGGTTTGAATGTTTTACCTCCCAATTCCTTGTAAAATCATGCCCCCATCTCTTGTTGCATTGCATAGCTAGTTGTGGGTATTTTATTTAAAATGCATATTTACATAATATTCGCAATTCCATTGCGCATGGCTAGCACGTGAACCATGTGCATTGATAAATCGATGGCGGGGCCTTGGCCTTGAGCTCCTCACCACGATTTTATAACAATATTACATCATTTATGATTTTAATGCCATGGGGTCAAACTGGGGACATTACAGCACCACTTTTTTATTTGAGGTAAAAAATATAGAATTGAACCAAAACATTTGTTATTGTTGTTTGCAAAAACATTAAAATCAAGCTCTAAATTGAAAATGCTTGCTACCGGTAGCACACTTTTTCAAAAAAATGCATTTTTATATGATTTTATCAAAATTGAAAATTGTGCTTATTTAATCTATTAGTAACACTATAAAAAAAATGCATTGAGTTAAACAAAAATTAGTCAATAACCACTCTTTTCATATAAAATACAAAATTTAAGTAATTCTATCATAAAATCATATAATAAACCATAAGACGTAGAAGTAATTCATATCAAAATTCAAGCACTCCTTTAGAGTTTCCATACAAACAATGGCATATTAATAAAAGTTGACAAAATGTTTCATGTGCAAATATTCAAATCAACACATGGATTCCGACACACCATCAAAATCTACATTTTCTTTGGATGAATGACTGGATGAAGATGTAGATGACCCTTATTCTTCTCTAGTATCAATGAGTGCACCATCTAAATCTTCATGTACTCCCAACATTTCATATGCCATATTCCTTCTAGATCTACGCCTTGGTTTAGCAGACTCCCACGTTGAAACTATTTATGGTGCCAACAATCTTTTGATAATCTCTATACTCTTGGAGCAAAGAGTGCCTTTCCTTGTCAACTGGAAGTCATAAAATAGTATGTCAACATCCTCTAATTTCAAAATGTCTATTCGAAAATGATTTACATTTTGACCCTTTCTTTTCTCTTTTTGCAAACCCTTTTCTCGATCACCATCTCCAGATTGTACACACCATGAAATGGGTGTGTCTTTTGCATACCAGTGTGCTTCAATAGATATAAATTCTTCATTTTATTTATTGACCTTCATAAATTTTGCAATCCAGAATGGACAACCACGTGGATCTCCTGTGGCCAAAAATGCAATCATGCAACCCTCCTTAATATCTTGTACTGAGCCTTTGTAAAGGTCTTCCATCACCTCACGTCGTGTAGTTGATCTTCTAGACCCAATGTACATTTCCCTTTCTTCTGGTTGAGAAGGCTCAACACCTTCAGGCTCAACATTTCTCTCCTCATTTTCACTTGACATACTTTGTGGCCAACCAAATGGAATCTTCAAAAAAATGTCTCCATTTGTAGAGTTTGTAATTATGTCATTTTTCTCCATGAAAAATGACTCCCACCAAACATAATCAACAACCTCAAAATAGTCATATGTATCTTTTATAGACTTTTTGATTTCTTCCAAGCATTGAGAAGAATCAACATCTCTATTGTGTCGGCATGAATTTTGAATCTCAATAGCTGATTGCAACAACGATAACTTTGAAGCATGCATTTGACGACCTGGGATGAATTTCATTTTGATAAACCTGATGTAGGTCCCCATTTTGCACTTGTTGAGTACTTCTTACCCCATAGTAGTGTTTTCCCATCAATTTTTTTATGCGAAATTGATGATGAAAGCTAATGTCATTAAGTTTCTCAATTCACCTTTCTTCACCATGCAATCCCAAAATAAATCTTCGTATGTCAATAGTTTCCTCCAATGTTAGCACAACAGGCTCTGGACTATATGTTTTTCTAATAATTTCAATTAATGATGGTAGGCTCCCAACATTCTTCCTCCCCAATGTCACTGCAAAACGGCTAAACATTTGATCAATATGGTCATGTGTATGCCCAACAAGAAGGAAACCAAATTTAACCTTCGGAAAAATTCCCAATTCAACAACCATGTTCAGATAACCAAACATGATTTGATTTTTGTTTTCCCGGTAGGTGTTGTCCAATTGCAGATATAGAACTCGAGGAAGACTACCAGACCAATGAGTCAGCACATGGTGAATTATGGTAATGGGCATATTGGCATCATTATGAATATTGGGAGCTGTAAATTAAACCTTTAGAGACATTTAACCATTAAAAACCATACAACCAACCAAGTGAAACTGAATAAAATTTTCCTCCTTTAAATTCTTTGGTACACGAACAAAATGTGGAAAAAGTGTTTTTTCCTGATCCATGCCATCAATTATCAAACCCATATACTTATGTGGTTCATCATAACACTTCTTGCAATGTTTGTATAACTTTTGTCGTTCAACTGATTGTTGATTGCTATGTGCTTGAAGTTCTTTAACAACATAATCTACAAATAAAATAAAAACAAAATATTGATGAGATTTTGTAGTAGATATTTATTGCAAAAAAATTAAGTTCTTAGATACATACCTCTCTCTATCCCTTCTGATTTATCCCTTCTTTGATTAAGAGAAGCACATATACTGCAAACCCCCATCCTTGACCTCTTAGGAATACAGACATTGTTGAACTCTATTTTCCATAGTCTTGTAAAATATGGATATCTAATGAAATTGTTATTTCCTTCAGCATATTGAACAAATTCCTTGTACAAGTTGTAGATTTCTAGCCTTGAGAAATTATCTGTAATGTGTATGGTTTCTCTATTTGGCATACTCTCTCCATGCTTAGAAAAGAAGTCACTCATCCATGAAATTGCAATGTTTGTTAATGGCCCACTAGCTCATGAATGATACTCTTTAGAATAAAATGTAGGATCCTTTTCTAGCCTTGTCTGGATTCTTGATAGTCTAACATTACCAATTGAGTGTATTCTTTTGAATTCCCTTCTGCAAAGCATAAAACTTCCAATTCGATAATCATAACCTTCCTTTGTAGAAATCATGCACCCTACCAAATATTAATTTTGGATATTTTTGTTCATTGATAGATATGCTCGTCTTTTCTCAAAAGCCTGATTGTAGTGTATTTTTTTCAAACAATTTTTTTGGAAACACTCACTTGAAATCAAATCAGTAATAGAACTGGGACTTGTGAGCAAATCTTTCCTAGACCTTGTATAAATAGAATGATTTGGATTGATAAAAAATGGCCTAGTCCTACACTTAATCTTGCTCATTAGTACAATTTTCCTTTGTGTTTCATCAATCATTAAATCATCCTCATTAGAATGAATATCCTCATCAATGTGAGGAATATCATCCCTCTCATTGAGATTATCATCACCAAATTAGTAGGAGAATGAGTATCCGCACCAGTATCAAGTTTATCACTTGAGTTTTGACACCTACCCAAATTTCTGAAAATTATTATTTTATTTGCAAAATACTTTATGTTAAATTTAATTACAAAGTTTTGTAATTATGATCAATTTTGATCAAGGATGAATGTAATTACTGAATATTATTATTTAAATAAATTAATTAGGAGACAAACACCCAAGGGGAATGTTAAATGAGTGTTCACTGAACCATTAGGAGGAATGGAAGCTGTTGGGAGGTATGGGACAGATGGCAGCAATTGCATCACACCACTAGCTGTTGCTTATGGGACAACTACCCCTAAAAATGTGGCATTATCCCCCAGGTGGAGGGAGTGAGCAGGAAACTAATTTAGTGACACAATAACATCTGAAAAGGCCTAGACAGCCTACAAAGGGCAAATTCGAATTGAGCAGGCAACTCTTACACAATATTTTCTGCAGAAGTATTTCCTCATGTGCATCAGGTGATCATTGAGAGATTTGAATAGGGAGGCTATTTGTGAGTGCAATCTTAAGTTTGCGTATTGCTGAGAAGAACCAGAGATGCTAGTGCAATTCTATTGGACTGCTAGTTCTTGAAGATTCAACAGTTAGTGCTACTGCAAGTGAATATCCTAATTCCTAGAGTTTCTTCCTCCTGGTGGTTCAGTGAACAGGATCGGGGGTCCTAAGGAAAGTACTTAACTGCTTTCAGGAATTGGTTGGGTGGAATAATCTTTTTGGGTTGTTTGTCCCCTACAGATTTTAACCAGGTTTTACTATTCTAATTTTGTTATAGTTTTTCAAATGTTTTATTTTACTAGTAGAAGGATTTAATTCCTATTTCATGTTTAAGCTGTGAATGGTAGATAGTTAAAAATAATCAATGAGATAATCTTCTTTGTATTTTTCCCGTGTCGTTATGTGCACAGTACTCTAGTACAGAGAAGTGATTTGAGTATTAGACGATAGATGGGCAATTTGCCAATGATTGAATAAATTTTAAACTATAAGTGTTTTAGTTTTACATTCTTTTTTATACAAAATAAATATGCTACATGTCATTTTAACAGTTCTGCATTACTGGAAAAATCATAACTATTTACATAGTCATAGAATAATTTCTTCTATCATCTCAGATCTATCTAGAAAGCAGTTTTCTTGAATAGAAATCATATATATGAGTTTATTTGCATGCTAGTAAATTCTGCAATAAGATGTTTATATAGTCATATATATATATATTCCATTCTTAACCAGATGCATCCTATATATATATTACTTATGTTTTTTCAAAGAGTTTTCTGTTAAGGTATTTCTTTTCTTTCACTGTATCAAAGCAAGTTAAGATCAAACATTGATTATAGTATTTCCCAAAACAATGTATCAATATTCCTACTTTCTCTTCCTACGACTATCATCAAATAATACATTTTCTATTCTAAATTTTCTATTTCAATACTACAAACTTTTTGTAGAAACATAATATAAAAGTCCAATATGTTTTTCCAAATGCTGTGTGTAAAACTGCTCTATTACTTTTATTTCCATTTTCTTAAAATCGATAACAGTCATTTTGCAACTGAACTATCGTTTAATTAGTTTCATGATTTCTAAATGATTCTTTAAAACAATAAACCTTGTACAGTCTCGTTTTTCTCCTTAAGATTTTATTTTCTTTTATTATCTTATTATTTCTTTAAGTATTATTTATTCCTAAACCAAGCACATAGAAATCAAAACATTTCGAACAAGTATCCATGGCAGATGAAAAACAAAACACAAGTATCATTATTTCCAATAAAACCTTCTTTCACATTGCATCAACTGTCGTTTAAACACAAATAATCTCGTTCCACTTAAAAACTCAACAAAACAGAGTTGTGAATTCACAAGTTATTTTTTTACAGGGTTATTCCCTTCAGATCAACATTTAGTATTATGAAGTTTTGAAAACACTTCAAACCCTTTTTAAAGCATTACATTGAGGTGCCAAACGACAACAACTTAAAACTGAGCATACACTTTTTTCTTAGACGATGGATGGAACCCCAAAAGCAAAAACCTAAGTTATCATGGCAACGATTCGGTTTTCCTTTGCTTTCATCAAACAACAAAAAAATGACACCAGGGCCCTACGAGGACATGAAGGAAACCACTGGAGATTACCGGAGGTTGAAAAAGGATGCTCATTCACAACGAATGCGCATTAGTTTCCTTTATGATTGTGAAACTTGCAAAACAACCGAAGGACGAGTGGTCAAAACGGTTTTCTAGGGAAAACGAATGTATTACAGTATTGAAACGATACATTAGTTAGAATTTTACCTTCAAGCTCCAAGGCAGAACTTCTTTGCAACTTCATGATGGCGACGAAAGCTTCCTCCTGGAGTAGCATCCACCTTACAAGTTATGTAGAAGGTTCGTCAAAGAACATAGGTATCAAAACCTCGACCTAGTGCATTTGCACTAACAAAAACGAGTTAAGCTCCAAACTCTCATGACAGTGGAAGGATTAAACAATGGAGAATGGATATGGTGGAATGAAAAACAATACAGTCACTTGGAATGAGAGGCCATGCCAAACCTTAAACATTTGTAGGTTAAACTTGAAGACTCACAACTGTTTATAGACCCAAAATCGAAACCCTGGAAGATCAAAACCCTCCATTCAAAAATCGGGCAGCCTGTCGGCCCCGTCCCACAAACACAATGAATACCGAAAAGAGCGGGGAGTGTTTTCACTTACACGTTTTAGGGTTCTGGAATCAACGATGGAGAGTGATTGATATCAACGGCGGAGGATGAGCCATCACACTAATTTGTGTTTCGAGCTGATAGCATTTATCACTGTATTTAATAGCACCACCTTACCAGAATTTTATTGTAGGCTTACAAGTTGACACAGCACCCATCTGGGTTACACATCAGCTAACGACACATGCCAGCAGGGTTCACCACCCTTCTCGATGCCATGGTTCACGTGGTAGAGTGGCATGACTTCACATTACAGTAGTCCACCTCGGAGAAGCACTAATGTGGACCATAACCTGCCAGCACCTGCTAGTATGAAAATGATACTGTCAATCCCTGCATTTAATGCCTGTCATGATATTATGGTAGCCATTAATACGAAGACGTGTTACGAGAACCACAGTTTAAACGCTAAACTTTGCATTACGTTATTATGTATGTTATTACATTATAGTTATGGTTTTTATTTTGAAATTTATTTAATATATAGGTTCAACATTGTATTTTGCTTATGGTATTACGACCATATAGCTTAGCATTAGTATCGTATTTAATTTCACAATATGTTGCTAATTGTTTGATTTTTGTATAGTTTCAATAATATTAACGTTTAGTTATGTTACGTTTGGAATATATATTATATTTAATATTACAATTATTGGGACTTTATAAATATTATAATTGATTTTTGTAACATTGCTACGATATGTCGTTATTGTTAGGAATTATTCATATATTAAAAGAACGTTGTAAAATTTCATTAAATGGTGTGTTATTGTCGCGATTGCAAATCACAATTTACAGTTGTTGTGTATAGCCCTAGTAGCTGTTGTATGGTACAAACATAGTGTTTAACTAAGTACGATAATACTAGCAATCTTGTGATAATACTTTTTAAACGTGTAGTACATAGGATTTTAATACTCTATGTATGTTCTGCATTTACAAATTTCAATAAAGACATATAGAATGATATGTGTATGTTTCATTAGTCCGTGGAACTACTAACCTGACTCTAATGATGATATTTGATCATTAATTACTTACTAACAAGTACAGAGATGCTGCAACCAAAATTTGGAAGAGTATCGAAAGACTCTTTACGAGTTAATTAATGACAGAGAATTCATACCTCTGTTACTTTTGCAGGTCATCGCAAGAGAGTACTAACACTTAAACTCTTTTACACTGACGTCGGCTTAAATGAAAACAATACTTCTATTTATTTCTATGTTGTCTCGTGAAATAAATTTACCTATAGTCTGCACATGAAAACATTTCAACAGCCTTAGCTAAACGTAGCTAAGTAAGCTCCAGGGCATCTCATAGGACCCCTTGTCAAACAAACAATCAAATTGTCAGTGTTAATTCCAGTTTTTCATTTCATTATCAGCTGAATACAATCTAGGACTGAAAGATAAGTCAGGTTATCATACACATCTGCTTAACAAAAAGGGTCGTTATCGAAGTATCTAACATCTGCTTAATTCAGTAGCTTATCTTTTACATGTGATTATTGAGAAATTTTGACAGGTCATTCCCGTTAATTGTTTTAGTTAAGTTTTCATTACAATTTGTTTATTCCGCATTAACTAAATTTGTTAAATTTAGCTACTATAAAAAAAATTATTTTGGAAAATTATGGGATGTTACAAGTTTAAATCAACAACATTGTCGGGTTCATCCTCCCCATAATCATTATTTGTCTCATTAAAATCTTCTCTTGGAGGAAAATCATCATCAATGTCATCAAAATCCTTGCTTGGAGGAAAATAACCTTCATCATTATTGGTTCCTCCATCCTCACCAGAATCATCACCTGTCCCTTTAAAATCCTCGCTTGGAGGAAAATCATCATCAGTGCCATCAAAATCCTCGCTTGGAGGAAAATCATCATCGGTGCCATCAAAATCCTCGCTTGGAGAAAATTCATCTTCACCATTATTGGTGCCCTCATACTCACCAACTTCATCATCCGTACCATTAAAATCCTCACTTGGAGGAATATCATCATTACTGCCATCAAAATTCTCACTTGGAGGAAATTCATCTTCACCATTATCGATGCCCTCATCTTCACCAACTTCATCATCCATCCCATTAAAATCCTTGCTTGGAGGAATATCATCAGTGCTGCCATTAAAATCCTCGCTTGGAGGAAAATCATCTTCGCTACCATCATAATCCTCGCTTGGAGGAAAATCATTATCGGTGCCATTGAAATCCTCGCTTTGAGGTAAATCATCTACACCATCATTAGTGCCTTCATACTCACCAAAATTATTATCTATCCCATCAAAATCCTCTCTTGGAGGAAAATCCTTGCTTGAAGAAAATTCATAGTTTGTGCCTTGAAAATCCTTGCTTGGAGGAAAATCTCGGCTTGAAGGAAAATCATTGTTGATGCTTTGAGAATCATTTCCTTGAGCAAAATTATCATCGGTTCCTTGAAAATCGTCACTTGGAGGAAAATTTTCATCATCTTCCTCAGTGTCTTTAAAATATCCAAATGGAGGAAGCTCTTCATCATCATCATTAATGCCTTTAACATATTCACTTGAAGGTAAATCATCATTGATGCCTTTCAAATATCCACTTAAATCAAAATTTTCATAATCTTCAAACATTGAGATTGATTCAGACGAGTCCATGACTTTTCACTAAAAAGTTTAAGAGAATTAAATTTTCTCACTCCTCACCCAAAAATACAATGGTGCATCTATCAACCCCAACAATATTATAGCTAAAAGAACAAAATTTTCTCTCCCAAATTTTCCCTCCAAAATTTCACTTCAAAATTTTCCCTCCAAAAATTTCCTGCAAAATAAATCACACATTTCAAACACAATTATAACACTAGTAAAAGTAATTTAATTTATCTTGTAACAATTGTAATAATATTAATAAAATGACATTTAAACAATGCTATCCAAACTGCCTAATACAATATTAGCTATTTACATTAATTTTTTAAACCAAAAGTCACAACACTAGTCAAATTTCATTTAATGTCTTCTTCTCTATATTTAGAAATAATGCATTATCTAATTACACAGTTTTTAATCCCACATTCATAAAACGGTTAAAAAAACATAGTTTATGCTATATTAACGCGGTTTGGTATTCTATAGTCACCATTTGCAAACAACGATCCAGAAGGATTTGGAGACCATCGAACAGCTTCAAACATTATCAAGGTTGGTTAAATTAATTTTTTTATGTTTTAATGCAATTTTTTTTACTTTGGGCTTTGGCATGTCCTCTGTAAAACCTAGATTTTTTTTGGGGTGGCCAAGGGCATAGGCACCTTAGCCCCCATTCCATAGCACATTGGCCATGGCCATTGCATAGTCCGTGGGATATGCAATGCCCAACATCCGTTGCATATCCCACGAGCTATGCAATGACCATAGCCCGATGGAGGGGCATTGTGGGCGCCCAGAGGGGGCCGAGGTGGAGTGGAGCTCTGCTCCCGAGCACCTTTTGGGAGCCCACAGCGCCCTCCCGCTAGGGCGGGCACTGTGGGATCCCAATGCATAGCCCACGGGCTATGCAAATGGCCACAATGGCCAATGACCATTGCATAGCCCTTGGTCTATGCTACAGGAACCCCATAGCATAGAGCAAGGGCTATGCATTGGCCTCGGGGGAACCAATATATGTCCCAAGGGCTATGTTAAGCCATCAAATTCTTAGTTCTTTGGTTACTATACGTTAACAATTGTTTTGTATTGGAATTTTTTTTTAAAACATATACTAATTTTGTTTTTTTGGTTTCTGACTATAGGGAAAATGACATCGAGAAAGCTATCTGTAAACATCTCTGGAGCGAGATCATCGATGAAGTCATCGAAAAACATAGTTGAACCATCTGACAATGTTGCACGTGATGAAGTTGTTCCCAGTGATGAATTAAAAGCCAAAAATGTTAGAGAATGGAAACATGCACCAACTGAAGAGAAACTTGACTATTCTTGGTATTTGAAAGAGAAATATCAAGGAAACTCAGACAGTATTCACCTATATTGTGTTGGATTTGAATATATTAAAAATGATTATCACTCTTTGGGATTGTTGCGAGATATTTGTTCGGTGTCGGGTAAAGGCATTGTTTATGCACTAGTGAAACAAGCTAAAACCTTTGTCAAAATCTGATATTCTTTGAAGGTTTCAAACTATAAGATTGACAGAATTTTCACAGAATTTTGTACAACAATCGTCCACGAAATTGAGAGCAAGAGAGTATGTTTCTATATTTTTATATCTTTTTGAATTTCTTATACTTTGAATTATATGACAATGTAATAGATTTAATACAATAATGTTTTTATTTCACAGGATTTTGCTATGCCACTTTCCAATATTCTGAATGGAATTTATTCTATAGAAGAAAATCCGATGGATGTCATTAATGCCCCTCTTCATAAGGGAGAAGCAACAAAGAAGGGAGAAACACCGAAGCAAAATCGAGTGCAAAATGTTCCTGGGGAAGTACAAGCATGGAAAAGAAAAGGAATCCAACAATCAAATGAAGTTGCTAGGAAGGTTACATTCAAAAGCATGTCTCGCCCAGTTGAACATGATCGACAAATTGTTGGTGATGACAGTGTTAATTTTGTTGGTAATAGAAATAGACAGTCTTCTAAAAGACCTATGGATGAGGATGTTTTCATTCCTGATCAACAAGTTGTTCTTTTAGATACAACTTCTTCAAGACATAAAAGGAGGAGAGAAAATGTTCAATCCAATGCTGAAAATCATAGTGAGAACTCGGGGGACAGTTTGGAAATCATTACTCTAGGTGGTGATCTGGATGATGGTGTTGTTAAGACAACACAAAATACTATTCGAGATCGATTGTGGAGGGGTAAGTTGGTTCACAATGGACATACATTTGATTTAAATGTAAAACAACTTTATAGACACACAGAAGGCCAAGAGAAGTATCAAATTAGGAAACCACATCGTTTGCATGTTCATAACTTGAAAGCATTGATGAGGCACAATCCCTATGCACATGTAGTTGATTACCTAGTTCTTGCTGACCCAAAAGATGTTCCTGTTAGAGATGCATTTGAAGAATCAAATTTTTTTTATTACAACGACTATGTTTTGGGGGGGAATAATCATTAGAGAGATTTTGAGGTAAAAAAAGAGCCTCTTAAGAGATGTACTACAAAAATATGAGATATATTAAAATATTATGAATTGGAGGTTTTATGGGGTAGGTATATATGACAAGTCACCTCCCACACTATTTTCTATGCACAATATAAATAACCATGGTTGAGTTACTTTTCAAAATTCACTAGAAATAAAATTAATAAAATAAGTCTACATTGATATGACTAAAATTCATTGTAAATTCCCAAAAATGTATTGTCCTTTAACATTTATTTGTCTTGAACTTGCAAATGAAATTAAATAATAAAAAATATTTTTAAGAGTTTTTTTTTAATTTTATGTTGACTTTTTATATTTAGTACTTTTCTCATGAATTTAATAATGTAATTTAATTGAGAATTTATTTACATGTAAAATGTCAATAATATTATTATAATCCACATTGCATTATTATTATTATTATTATTTATTAAATCTATTATTATTCTTTATTAGTTTGACATTATGTTATTAAATAGAATGGAGTGAATATATAATTTAAAATTAAAAACATAAAAATGATAATATATTATTTTATAAAAAAATGGTAAAGGACTTTCTCTATGAATTAAGAGTACTTCAATTGAAAATGACAATAATATTATTTTATGTGAAAGTGTGAAAAGACATTCATTATGAGTATTTTACTTGAAAATGACAATAATATTATTTTATGAAAAGACTATCATTATGAGTATTTTACTTTATGACTTAAAAGTACTTACACCACTACCTTGGTTAACTATGTGTTTTCATCCACCATATAAAATTTGACAAATAAGCATTCTTAACTCATGCAATGCCACCTCACCAAGGGGGATGATGTCATCTACTAGAATGTGATTGGTTGTATTTTATAGTACATTTTCTTTGTTTTGAGACCATTTTTTGACCTCAAAATTTCTCTAATGTCTGTGGAGGCTAGAAGAGAATTGATGCAAGAGTTTCCAAAAAACCCTATTTTTCAAACAGTAAAATGCATCATTATGTTGGTTTAACAGACGTGGAAGAAAAACTATTTGCATGGGATCACAACATAGATAGTGACTATAGGATTTCCATGACATTCATTCAAATAGTTAGATTTATCCACAATGAATTTGAACAAATATGTGGTGGGGATAGATCGAAAGTTGATGTAGATTTCTGGAAACAATGTTGTATGGAAATAGGAATTCCTATTAAAGAGGACAATTTGAAACAGAAAGGTTTGAAAGGAAGTGATGCATTCAAAGCTATATATAACTATTTTCAGTTGGCATCTAGATCGGGCCCCATATGGGATTTGATTGATGACACATTTAGCATGTGGGAGAATATTGGTGTAAGAAATCAGAAGGTAAAAAAAGGTAAAGCAGTTGCATGGAGCAATAGTCAAGGAGGTCCCGATGTCAAGAACTTGCCAAAAGATATGACTATAACAACTTGGAGATCATTGTAAGGTGTGAAGGCTGAAATGCTTATATCTACAATACTATCACGTTTAAAGTCAGGTGAATTATCCATGGAAGAAATGTGCAATGATTTAGAAAAGTAAGTTTATAAGTTGTTTTTATTTTTTTAAGTTTATTTTTTGAGTTTAAGATTTTTTATTAAATAAGTATTATGTTATTATTAGATGTCATTGTTAACGCCATTTATTTTTACATCATGTAGTCATAAAGTTTACATGAAAATACAAGAAGATATGGTTATAATGTTGGATGAGAAGAGTTGGGATGATGTCAGATGCAACTATCCAAATTCAAGCTCCATGGAAAGCTTAAAAGCCTTTTTTGTTGCATACAAAAAGGTATGAAGGTTTATGATATTTTATATTTTTTTTATTTCTAAGTGAATTCATTTCTATTTTGTTAATTATACATATAATTTTTTTTCAAAGATGTCAAAGAAGCATTCAGTACCAAAGTCTTTCAAAAATCATATTCAAAGAGCCAAAATAGAACGACAAAAAAGACAACGTCTTGCAAATGTTGAACTTGATGACACCCTTGATCATCACGTTTGAAATGGGCTCGACACTATGCAATATAAAGTGATTTTAGGTGATTCTGCAAACATTGCAAATCTTGTTCCCAAAAAGGAGTACTCCTTAGTTATTGTAGATATCTTTGAAGAACCTGCAATAATTAATTAATGAAAACACATGAAATAGAAGAAATAACAGAACTCAAAATCACTTTTATATTGATCAAGGGCCACTTCAAGGGGGCAACCTCCTTTGAGCAAGCTCAATACAAATAACTTCACCGTACCTTCATTGGTCTCAACACAAACTTATATACTAAGTCTAGGTGCCAATACCATGGGTCAATACCATGTGTCAATACAAACCATGGGCTGATACAAAATATGGATCAACAATTACTACGGGACGACTTACAAAGCATATGCGTCCAACATCAATAATACAAACTATGGATCAACAAATACTATGGGATGACTTACAAAGCATATGCATCCAACAACAATATACTAACAAAGTAAATAGAAGGGTTGACATGGGTTCCTAACAATATCCCTCGTGGATTCAATATCAAAAACATTATTTATGATTGTGAGCCTTTACATACCAGTCATTCAATAAAGTGGTTTCGGGATTTCTGAACATCACAACATCACCCCTATGGAGATTTCTTGTTTTCCATTCAGATGTACAAGGAGGAGCAGTTCTAACAACATTCAAGGATAGAGCAAACCTAATGAAACAACTGTATTGGTAAGATATTTGTAGCATATTATTAAACATTTGAATTTAGAAAACATTAAATTGTTTTTCTATAAGTTAATTATATTCTTATATATTTTTGTTACAGGCATAAGTCTAACATTCGTAGCTCTAGCACTGATCCATTTATGAGTGATATTGATAACATACATCTTGCAAGTTGGACAAAAGATGAGACCTATGATACTCTTTTAATCAATGAAAAGAGTGAAGGCAAATATAGTCAAATATTGTCTTATAATGCCGTGGTTAACAAGTTGACATATGAAGAAAGAGATTTGAAAGGAGAGACTGTAAACATCTACCAGAAGCCACAAGCATTGCTTAATTATCTGATAGATACTTTTTCAAGAGAAGGAGATTGGGTTTTAGATTTGTTCTCAGGATCAGGTAATATTTATGATATAACATATGAAACTAGTGCCATAATCTAAATTCAATAATATATATTTTTTAAATTTATGTTTCATTATGTTATTTAACTTTTTTTGTTTTGTATGTGTTGATTAGGTACAACAATAGCATGTTTATTACAAAAAGGAAGAAATTGCATATCCATTGAGAATGATCTACTGCAGTGCAATTATATCAAACAAAGAATTAATGCTATGAAAGTTCTTCCAGACGAAATGCAGGAAGTTGGTTTGAAGAAAGGAGAATTTAGTGAGTCACTTGTGGCAAAGATGTCAAAAGATCCTTTGCCTCCTTTAAAAGGGATGTTCAGAAAATATCACTTTGGGCATTTTGCAGAAGTAGAGGACCCAATGGAAGAACACATTGAGGTTCAGGAAGAGATCCAACCAATAGAAAATGTCAAATTCAATGAAGAATTCGGGATGCGGGATATTCTTGATTAGTTTCATATTGTTGAGGAAAATGTCAAAGTTGACCATTTTTTGATAAGATATTTTGTAGTGTTTTGAATTGAAGATTTTATTTTGAGAATAGCTATTATGTTTTTAATATGCTATTTAGAAATATATGGTATACGTTTTGTTGAGTTTATGTGAATCATCACTTTATGGAAAATAATGTTAAAGAGTATCATTTGTATACATCAAATAACAAAAAATATGTTGAAAAATGGTTTGGAATGTCTTTTTTTTTTGCATTTTGTTTAGAAATTTTCCCAAAAAATGACTTCTTTAAGATAAATGTTTAATGAAATAAATTTGAAAATGCATGTATTTTTCGTTCTAACTAGCTTCTAAATCATACAAAAATTCAAATAT
This sequence comes from Larix kaempferi, assembly GCA_027924585.1. Classification (NCBI taxonomy): domain Eukaryota; kingdom Viridiplantae; phylum Streptophyta; class Pinopsida; order Pinales; family Pinaceae; genus Larix; species Larix kaempferi. The sequence goes on along the minus strand of BSBM01000502.1, from coordinate 13,267,206 downwards.
GTGTGTGTTTTTTACTATAGCTAGCTATTATTTGTAGTTTTTTTGTAAAGTTTGAAAATGACCCTTTTTCCTAAAAGTTATAATTTTCTTATGGCCAAGAAGTTTCAAAAAAACAAAAAAATGGCTCAAAATTAAAAATGGTGCTACTAGTATACACCCTTTTCGAAACAGAGGTTAAAAAAAGCTACAAAAATTGACCCCCCAAAAAGCGAGAACAATGACAGGTTCTCGTCAAGTTGTATAACATGTTTTAAGTGAAGACTATCACCGTGAACCCTAATCCGTAGTTGTGGCGTGTGTCTCCTTATTTCAACAATTTTTTTTAGGGATGCATTTAAAATTTTGAAGCTATGCATCTCAACCTTACTATCATTACTACTCATGGTAGAGAGCACTTATGAATCCAAATAATGTCTTGTTGCAAAAGATAGAACTATCAATGTACTAAGGAAACCACTATATCATATATGTTGTATGGTTTAGATATTGTATTGACCTTGTGGTTATGGTAGCTTTGTATGTGAACCGATGGTCAAGAGAGACATTCACCATGCCCACACCTTGAATGTGTTGAAAAATATGTTAGAACTGTATTGGTCCTCACGACTATTGAATGCATGAGTGCATGAGATCTCTTGATTGCATATGGCTTATTTGTTGGATCTGTAGCTCTAATAATGGAGATATAATATCCCTATTTTGAACCCATTGCATTAAAAATGTAAATGATGTAAATATGATAGTGTGCATTCCTAGTATGGAGCTCAAGGCCAAGGCCCCAATAGTGAATGGATAGGCATGTATGATGTTATTTGGACTGTTTGGTTGGATTTTAGGACAATTTAGAGTATATATAAATATTATGTGCATAAATAATAAAATTGTCCAATAATGGTTGTGTAAAGAGCACCAAAGGGGATATGATTCCACCAGAGGGGAAGAGGAAGGGGGCCTATGGGAAACCAAATCCTATGCTTCCAGGTGTCAACCTTAGAACTCACCCAAAATTATTTCATGTGATGGGAGTAAGCCAATTATATCCCTTTTTGACCATTTTCCAATCATTAATTGCACATGTGAGGCTGGTGGGAAAAGTAACTTCTTGTAGTTATTGAATCATGGAGGTTGTGACAGTTATCTCAGTTGTCAGCAGTCTTATTTATTCTATGGTCAAAATCCATGTCAGCTATCTTTTCACCCTTGCCTCATATCCTTAGAGTCAACAATCTTTTGATCATTATTCCATTCTCCTTCTCTCATGCAAGCTGCTACTCCACGTATAGTTATTCCAATGTTGATGATGTCCATTTACAGGACTGTGTATTAAACCCAGGAATTCAAATTAGAAGACCGAGAGAAGAATGGATTGTGGGCTGAGAAATAGAAGCCTGTAGAGGCTTCCTTCTCCCTGGTGGACTCATAGCCCATCTTGGGGGTGGCCTCCCAGCAGAAAGAGTATATGCTGGATGGAGTGCCTATGATTGGGTGTAAAAGCGCTCTTACACAGCCAATTGCTTGGATTTGCATTGAATAAAGATAAGTACTCTCATGTATTTGAATCTGAACTGTTTTATTTGATGCCTGTAATTTTTATGCTTGCATTTGCTTGCTAGATGTGTGTGGAAAAATTTTAAATTCCACTGTGCATGTTTATTTATGTTCTGCACACATTTTGTTTGATGCAAAATCGTATTATACATTTGGGGCTGATTATTAGAGCCCTGGTTTGGCCAACATCCCCTCTCGATGATCGGATTGGGTGAGGGGGACGTTACAGAGTGGTATCAGAGCTTCTGGTTGCAATGCTGGAGTTGTATGGATCAGAAATCATGATCTACAAGTAATAGGATCACAAATAGATGTGTGGGGTGAATTTCTGTTAAATGGTAGCTAATCGGGTTCGAGTAAGTTCGGAAACAGCTTCGAAATTCCCTGTCATTGACCAATGAAAACCTTGCAAAAACCTAAAATTTTGAAATTTGGGAAATATTTAGTTGGGCCCCACCCGTGCTAGGTGGCAGGGTGACATGGAGGATCCAGGTGGGCAGGAGGTACGATGTGGGGGAGCTGCTTAGGCAGAGGTTGCCACGTGGGCCAGCCACATCAGATTTGGGTGTGTAGGTAACCATATGGGAGGAAGTGCGAAAGCGGTTTCGCAATGGGCGAAGGAAATTTCCTTTACTGTTCTTCCAACTTGCGAAATCATGTGGTTCCAACACGTGGAATGTGGCTTAGGATTTCACAACCACCCACCACTCCCTCCTAGCGCACATGTTGGCAATGCAAAATGGCTTTGGGCCGTTGATCTTTTCTACGCTCGATCAACGACCGTTGATATTTTCCACCGTTTAACCGTATTCCAATGGTCAGTTCATGATGTGATATCCCTTGCTTCTTTTAGAGCAGAACCTTCCGCCACCATAGATCTCACTTGTCGCTTCAATCTGAACCGTTGATATTGTCCCCTATTTAACCACGTCTCAATGGTTATTTCGGTGATTTGGAATGTGTTATATTCCTCGCTTTTTCCTCCAGTGAAACTTACCTCCATCGTCGATCTTGATCTTTTCTTCAATATGAACTGTTGATCGGGAAATCGTTATGTAGAATGCGCTAACAACAATTTGGGTAACTTCTGAAGGATGCGAACCAGGGTGAATGTGAAATTTTCACAGTCGATTCTTAGGTGCCTGAAATCAAAAAATGCAATTGATCTTATGCACTAGATTGCATGAAATCAAATGATTTATAAAAAAAAATGAGGGAGCTTCCCTCGACCCAGCCACAAGGGGGAAAGCCCCCTTGACCCTAGTTGCCCCCCAAAGACAGTCGTTGATCATGAGAGAATTCTGTGGCTGACAGAAATTGTCAATATGGATTGTCTCCATCATGCATGGAAATTATTTTGTGTATTTCCGAGAATGTAATGAGGCATCCCATGTGTGAATCAGGTATGGTTCAGAATTGTGGAAAATATTTCCATGAGAAAGGGAAGAAAGTATCACATTTGAATGAGGTGCAAGGGCATATAAGGGACCTTGAAAAGACTCCTTATGGAGTTAGAATGGAATCAATTGCAGTGATCATAAGTGCAGGGAAGTTAAGAAAGTTCAAGTTGAACGTGGCCATAATTTCTGAAAGCAATTGGAGCAGTAAGGCAATGTTGAAAATTTTATACATGAGTATATGCATTGAATTTTTGCTTGGTGAGAAAATCATAGCTAATGATTCCTTGTGTGCTTGTTAAGAGGCCAGGAAATTGGATCAGCTATGATGTGGAAGAGGAATTCCCTGTTATGATGGGGAATTGGAAGGGAGAATCCCTCCACTACCTTCTTGCTGTTGTATTTATAATTTTGAAATTTTCATGCATATAAATTATGGCAAAGGGATGCTGGAAATGCAAGATATTAGTAGGTTAAATGCATATGGATTAGTGGGCATGATTAAAGAGTCATTGCATAATGCATGTGAATTGATTATGTATGGGCATGATGTTGCATATGGGTAAAGGCAGTGAAGTTACACATGCAGTAGCCCATTAATGTTATTTCCTATGGTTGATGACAATTAATGTTGTTGATAATGGTTGTAGGAATCAGACCATAGAAGCATGACTGAAAATGCAAAGAAGTCATAGCATGTGACCATTAAACCTTGAGAAGGAAGGATGGAGTAACGATTCATGATCAAAAGATTCAAAAAGGGGTTGTGTAGCCTTGGTAAGAGGCCAACTGATCAGGTAACATCAAGCGATGTTAGTGAGATCCATGCATGTAATAGTATTTCTTAATTGCATGAATGTTGAAAGAGTATTTGGTAATATCCCTTCAACTATGTTTAAACTATGTTGATTTGGTCTACATGTGGTACTGAATGCCTGAATGTGAATGTCATCCTACCAAGTATGGTGAGGTGTGGGTAAGTGAAGGAAAGGATCCTTAGACCCTATAGTTGCCTAGAAACCTCAATGCATTCATATGAAATTATATCATGCCATTTTTGTATGTTGGTTATGAGTTTAATAACCAAAGCAAGTAAGGACTTATGGCCCTATTATGATAGGATGCATGACACGACAGTATAGTATTCATGAATCAGTTCAAGGTGGTGATGAGTGGATATGCATTAAGATATTTTACAAATCTTGTGGTTTCATTGAGTGAATGCACGTGAAATATTATGTGAGTGATGTAAATGTGCATGCATAGGTGTAGGTGCACATGTTGAGATGCATTGTGTGAATGCATGGTTGTGGTGTATGTGTTATTGCAAACTAAATAATGGATGAGATGATGAATTGATGATAACTTTAGGATCATTTCATGAGTTGCTATGAATGCAGGAGAGTAAGTGCACGAAGAAGGTAGTTAGGATTGATGGACTGCCATAATGCTCTGTGGAAGGGCAAAGTTGTATAAATGATAGGGTTGTGAAGTAATGAGTATCTAAAGTTTCATTTAAATTGCATAAATGATGTGACTGTACCTTGCAATTTTATTAAGATAATGATGCATATATAGATATGTATATTTCATTGCATTTAAAAAGTTAACATCTGAAGGTGTTTGAATTATTGAGCGTTATAATTCTGAGATCACTTCAATGATTTTTGTAGCAATGAAAAGATTATTTGCATAGATACTCACAACGTGTTTGGCTGATTGAAAGTTTCATATTTCAAGTAGAAATGTCTTGAGTATGGAAATGAGGATAACTCCATATTAAAGACTGGGATCTACCATGTGCAAAAGCCAAGGGTTATGAGAAGGTTCTCATGGTTGTGAAATTTAATTTATGCATGGAACAAATTTGTACGTTTTAGATTTGAAATTTTGCTAATAATTGCTAATGACTATTTGGCTTATATAAAATTGTGTCAGGAGGACATGTAGGTGGATGTTCATGTATGGTAGCAAGTGTAAAACCATAATGTACAGAGTGATACCACTTATGAGAGATAAACAATATGAGGATTCCCTCATGGTTAAACAAATCAATTTCTGTAGGAGACAGAATTGTAAATTCATGTTTGAATTTCATTATTAATGTAATTGATCGGTTATAGAAAGATCAGATTAGAATTTATTGTTAAATGCCACTGACTGTTTGAATGTCTGAGAAGTGTGTCAGGAATACACATTGCAGGAAGACCATGTGTGATGGCCTACATAAGTCAAAATCCATGGGAAGGATCCCATGCTTTGGAAATGGGTTTCGGGTGAAACACCATTGTAAATTTTGATAATATCTCAACTCCACGGCATGTTGGAATACTATGTGAGTGAGATGGTAAAATCATGCCAAGAAGGCATATGTGGGTTATGGAACATGAAAATATTGGGGTGGAAAATCGAAGGACTGTTGACTTAGAGAAGGGAGCCCCCATTCTTCACAAACGAAGAGAGAATACATCTGAAAAGGGATGAGTATTTTGTAACCCTAGCTAAGAATATGCATGTCTAGTTACTAGAGTTAATATGCAGAACATGTTTATTGTTTTCATTATCATTTCAGATTGCTTGAAGTATGATTAGGTCCTACATGGCTCACATCATAGAGGGGTGCACACCTTTCTGGTGATGGTTTATGATAGGGTTGACAATATTGACTACAACCTAAGGGAATGGATGCATTCTTGGTGTTTCAATACTTGATAGTGAATGTTATGAAATATTGTTACAATTTTAGAACAGCAACACTGATGAGCTACTTATCCTTCTTATGTTTCCAGCTTACACAGATGCGATTTGGTGCTTCACATTAAGAGGCAAAGTTAAGAAAGGGTACTCAGGAGGACTGTATGGGCAGTGGTAACCTTTCTACGCTCACACTAAAGAACACTAGAAGGGATGGATAGGACCAAGGAGCTGTGTGGTAGAAAAGGGGTATCATCCTTGTGTAGTGTGAGTGGGTATTATGGGGCCATGCTAGCCTGCAGTCAATAAATTCACCTATAGAGTTCCAAGAGGGAACCACTGGTTTGCATCGGAGAAGGAGTACCATCCTTGTGTGGATGAAGAGTTGATGTGTGTGTGTGAAGGGCCGTGGTGTGTAAAGGTGTGGTGATATTGATGAAGGCATAAAATCTCTATTGGGTCAGTAGTAAGGTGGGGTACCAAGACTGAATGGAAACCTTGAGATTCCTATGGATCTGTAGTAGAGCCTTGACCTAGAAATGGTTGTGGTGTTGTTTCCTTCCATTGGTTGATGACCCAGGCAGATGTGTTGGCTTGGCAATGGAGAGGGAAAACTAGGTATGGGACTGGTTTGGAACCACCAATGCTTGGTAAATCCAGTTGGTGAACTGGTTGGGCATTTTGGCGGGGAATTTACGCCTTGTAATATGTTGATGTATATGTAACTTCGGAATGTATTTCACCTATGTATATTGTACTCCTATAGAGATTCTATTATTCCTCTATATGGAAGTTCGTCATTTGTACTGACAAGTGTTGCAAGTGTTGTAACTTGCTGTGATGGGTTATTAGACCACCAAGTGTGGGGTCAGCCCGGATTAATGTAACCATGGGTTATTAGACTCTTCTAGAGAAGTCGGACCTGCTAGTGTATTAGGTAAGTCGGAACAAGTATAAATAAGGAGTGGGAGATCTCTATTTTTTCATCTCATTATTCACTTCTACATCACTCGGAAAGTGGCACACTAGTTCAGGAGGAGGAGTAGATGCTAGGAGAAGACTATCTCTTGTACTTTAGTTGTATCATTTCTCTTTCTATCTTTGAGGAAGTTGTGGGGTTTTTCACCTTTATGGTTTTCCCCACTGAAACTTTGTGTGTCTATTGTCTCATGTGATTGCTTGGTGTGATTGATATGCATTGTTATACTTGATATGTTGTACATGTTATTCTCTAAGTAAAAATCCTATAGTATGTTGAATTAATGCTCAAAAATTAACATGGTATCAGAGCTAACCTGAGAAGAAGACATTGTGCAGTGGCAAAAACTAGGGTTTCTTGTTTATTGGGTTTCTCTCCATAGATTTTGGAAAAGGCAAGGTAGAATGACTCTACTCATCAAGGAGAATCTTTCTGTCCAATCAGAATTCAATTCTGGGCACTTACATTTTTGGCCCTAAAAATTGGGGTTTCCACAAAAATAGGAATTTCTAAAATCTAAGGACATAGCTGGAAGCTCCTTGAAAAAATCAAAGTTTAGAGCTTTGAATCAAGATTTTTGGTTGGGTGAAGCTCTGGGAAACTCAAACCCTAATTCAGGGTCCTCCCTAGTGAATCTGGGAAGACTAAAAGGCATTTCTAAAGGGTGAAACTTTGCAGATTTCAAATTCTGAATATACCAGGTTGATCAGCTCATCAAGGCACATCTTTCTATCCTTTCAGAAAGTTGAAATTCACATTTTGAATTTTTAGGGTTTCTCTAACAAACCCTAATCCAGCACCAGATCGAGATTTTTGCAAATCAAGTGGTAAGACCTAAATATTTTCTATTTCCATTTGAAGTACTCTCTAACATGTCTCACCACACCAAGCTTGAGGATAAGCTTGAAGGGGATGATAACTTACGAGCATGGAAGTATATGATTAGGTTAATCCTGGAAGAAAATGAATTGGAGACCTACATAAGTTTTGAGGTTCCTGTCCCAGAGGAAGAAGAGGCTAAGGCCTTACATAAGAAGAACTTGGTCAAGGAAAAGAGGATCATTGTTGATTCTGTCAAAGACCATCTCATACCACATGTGTTATCTCTAAATACACCCAAGGAGATGTTTGATTCCCTAACCAACCTATTTGAAGGGAAGAACATAAATTGGAAGATGACTTTGCGGAACCAATTGAAAGGGGTAAAGCTTCATAATGGAGAGACCATTCAATCTTATTTCTCTAAGGTCTCTCAGATCAAGGAACAACTTGAAGCTGTGGATGAAGTAGTGGACAATGGTGAAGTTGTCATGACCACATTGAATGGCCTGCCTAGGTCATGGGACTCCTTCATCCAAGGAATCTGTGCAAGGAGGAAGTTGATCTCATTCAGTAGACTATGGGAGGAATGCTCACAAGAAGAGGCAAGGCTTGTGGCCCGAGAAGAAAAGATGGGGAATGAAGATCAAGCTCTCACAGCACACACCAAGGGAAGCAAGTTTAAGAGGGAAAGATCTCATAACAATAATCATTCTCACTCTCATCACAAGAAGAAAGATCCATCTCATGTTTGATGTTTTGATTGCAATGAAGTAGGACATTTTGCTTCAAATTGTCCCAAGAAGAATAAAGATAACAACAACAAATTCAACAAGAAGAAGAGGTACAACAAGAAGAGGTTTCATGCTCATGCTTCTGAGGATGATGAACCTCCCAAGAAGAAGGCTAGGGAAAAAAGTGATGCTTCATCAAGTGAAGATGAATATGTTCTAATCTCTGCTCTCATAGGTACTATCTCTCATGGATATAATGATTGGATTATTAATAGTGGGACTTCCAAACACATGTCCGGGTTTAAAGAATCTTTTGCAAATCTATCTGAACATGAGTCACCCCATAAAGTGAAACTTGGGGATGACTATCAATATCCTATCAAGGGAAGTGGTGAAGCTTCCTACAACCTAGACTCTGGGAAGTGCTTGAAGATGAAAGATGTTCTATATGTACCTGGGCTCAAAAAGAACCTACTCTCCATATCTGCATTGGATGCAAAAGGAATGAGGGTTGCATTTGTAGATGGCCAAGTCCTAATGTGGCCAAAGGGTAAAACTATAGATGATGCAGTAGTGATTGGAGAGCAAGAGGGAGGATTGTACAAATTGAAGGGACAACCTGAACATGCCATGGTACATGAATCCATGGAGCCAAGTGAACTTTGGCATAGAAGGCTTGCACATGTGCACTATAGAGCACTACCAATTGCAAGCAAAGTTGTAGAGGGTCTTCCTGAAATCAAGACAAAGCATGAAGGTGTTTGCAAAGGATGTGCAAAAGGAAAGAACATTAAGAAGGCATTTCCAAGCAGTGAAAGCAAGGCAAAAGGAATCTTGGAGATTATCCACTCTGATGTATGTAGTCCGATGTCATCCAGTTCTCTGAGTGGGTATGTATACTATGTCTCTTTCATTAATGATTTCTCTAGGAATACTTGGGTTTATTTCTTGAAGAATAAAGATGAAGTGTTTGATAAGTTCAAGGAATTCAAAACCTTGATGGAAAATCAAACCGATAAGAAGATCAAGACATTCGGATCCGACAATGGTGGAGAATTCACTTCAGGTGATTTCAAGGAGCTATGCAGTGATTCAGGGATTAAGAGGGAGTTGACTGCTCCCTACAATCCACAACAAAATGGAGTTGCAGAAAGGAAGAATAGAACAATCATGGAAGCAGCATGGGAAATGCTCCATGACCAGGATCTACCTATGCATCTATGGGAAGAAGCAGCTAGGACAGTTGTATATGTGCAGAATAGAACACCTCACAAGATTTTGGACAACAAGACACCAGAAGAGGCATTCTTTGGTACGAAACTTGAAGTCAGCCATCTCAGAATATTTGGTTGTCCAGAATATACACATGTTCCAAAGGAAAAGAGGACAAAGCTAGATCCTTCAGGAAATAAGGGCATCTTTGTGGGTTACAGTGAAAGCTCGAAGGCTTACAGAATATACTTTCCAGGGTTCAAGAAGATTGATATCAGCAAAGATGCAACATCTGATGAAGACTCAAATTTCATCAAGTCAAGAAAGGCACCTATTGAAGATCATGAAGAACCAAAGGAAACCAGATTTCAAGACACCACCATGAATGAAGCAATTCCAGAAGCAGATCGTGAAGTTGAATATCTGCAAATCCTGTAGATCCACCCCGTGAGAAGAACTCTCACAAGAAGAAGCTTGCATGGGCAAGAGAGCTCATTCAAGATGCAGAAAGATATGGCATTCCAGAAGAAGAACACAAAGAAAGGAAGAGGACTAGATCACATACCAGTTATGTTTCCCTACTCTGTGATATTATGAACAAAGAACCTTCCAATTATGAAGAAGCAGCGGAAAAGAAAGAATGGAAGGATGCCATGGTCAACGAATACCAGTTGATCATGAAGAATGATGTTTGGGATGTAGTCCCAAGACCTGAAGGGAAGTCGGTTGTGACTTCCAAATGGATCTACAAGATCAAGCATGCTGCAGATGGTAGCATAGAGAAATACAAAGCGAGATTTGTAGCTCGTGGCTTCTCCGAGAAAGAAGGGATTGATTATGAAGAGACTTTTTCTCCTATAGACAGGAACACTTCCATCAGATCGGTACTTTCCCTAGATGCAGTGATGAAATGGAAGATACACCAGATGGATGTCAAGACAACTTTCTTCAATCGTGTAGTCGAGGAGGAAGTGTATGTGGACCAGCCACTTGGTTTTGAGACACATGACAGACAGTCATATGTGTGCAAATTGAAGAAATCCTTGTATGGCTTGAAGCAAGCTCCTAGGACTTGGTATGGTATGATAGACAACTTTCTATCTAGTTTGGGCTTTACCAAGAGTAAAGTAGATTCCAACCTTTACTACAAGGTTGAGGAAGGAAATCCTGTGATACTACTTTTGTACGTGGATGACCTGTTTGTTACAGGTGAGGATGGATTGATTGTCGATACCAAGAGGAAACTTGCTACTGAGTTCGAGATGAAGGACTTGGGGATGATGCACTATTTTCTAGGCATGGAGGTGTGGCATAGTGCAGATGGGATCTTCCTTGGACAAGGGAAGTATGTAGTAGAGATCCTGAAGAGGTTCAGGATGATGGAATGGAAGGCCATGGTCACACCTATGGCATTGAACCTGAAGCTTCTGTGTGATGCTTCATCTGATCTGGTTGATGTCACAGTGTATCGTCAGATGATTGGGTCCTTGGTGTATGTGACGAACACTAGACCAGATATTTGCTTTGCAGTGAACACATTGAGCCAGTTCCTGATGGATCCCAGAGGTGTTCACCTGGTTGCTGTAAAGCATATTCTGAGGTACCTGAATGGTACACTTGATTATGGGCTCAAGTATGATGCGAATCAAAAGTTTAACCTGCAGGGTTATGTTGATTCTGACTGGGCAGGCAGTGCTACAAATAGGAAGAGCACATCTAGGTGCTGCTTCAGTATGGGATCGGGTGTGATCTCTTGGTTTAGTAGGAAGTAGTCCTGCGTAGCACTGAGTACAGCCGAGGCAAAGTATGTTGCAGCTTGTTCAGCTAGTTGTGAGGCAGTATGGTTCCGGAAGCTACTGTCTAAGTTATTTGATCTCCCGTTGGAGGCTATTGGTATCTTTTGTGACAACCAGAGTTGTGTGAAGCTGTCTAAGAATTTGGTGTTCCAGGACAGGTCGAAGCACATTGAGATCAAATATCACTATATCAGGGATATGGTGCAGAGAGTAGCAGTGAAGCTCCTGTATGTTGCGATGGATGAGCAGGTTGTAGATGTGTTGATGAAACCACTAGCCAAAGTGAAGTTTGAGTACTTCAAAGAGAGGCTTGGTGTTCTTCAGATTGACAACACTTCGAGGAAGAAGTGATGGACACATTTGCAGGAGCCATTCCAAGCATGGTGAGAGGAGGATCCTTCCCATGGTTGTGGATGTAAGTGTTGGATGATGAGCATCAGGACGATGCTCCAGTTACTGCTCTGTATTTGCATCAGTTGGATGCTTTGATCAGTTTGACCATATATTTGTATATGCATCATGTTGGATGCTTGATATATTTGTGTATGCATCATGTTGGATGCTTGATATATTTGTGTATGCATCATGTTGGATGCTTGATATGATCAGGTGGATCATGTATTTATGTACCAGGTGGATACATTGTATGATCAGGTGGATCATGTATTTTTATGTATGTATCAGGTGGATGCATTGTATGATCAGGTAGATCATGTACTTATGTATGTATTAGGTGGATGCATTGTATGATCAGATAGATCATGTACTTATGTATGTATCAAGTGGATGCATTGTATGATCAGGTAGATCATGTACTTATGTATGTATCAGGTGGATGCATGGTATGATCAGCTACATCATGTATGATGATATGTATCAAGTAGATACTTTGTATGCATCAGATGGATATATTGCTTGATCAGGATGATCACAGATGACGATCTTCAAGATGTTGCTCCAGATGATATGCATCAAGATGATTCTATGATGGTGATTAGGATGATCATAGATGATGAGCTTCAGGATGTTGCTCCAGATGATATGCATCAGTTTGATGCTATGATGATCAGGTTGATCATGTCATGATGTACATCAGGATGATGTATGGTGAGTATCGGGTTGATACGCTGTGGTCGTGGACAGGTTGTGCAGGTAGCATAGAAAAGGTCCTTTAAAATATGGATAGGTAGATCAATGTGCTCATAAAATCCTAGGATTCTCTATTGAGATCCAGATAGGTAGAGTGGTGTGCTCATAACATCCTGGGATGCTCTATCAAGATCCAGACAGGCAGAGCGGTGTGCTCGTAATATCCTGGGATGCTCTGAGTAGGTTTTGCTACGGTTTCGCATAGAAAAGATCATTTACAATCTGGACAGGTAGAGCGGTGTGCTCGTAACATCTTGGGATGCTCTATCGAGATCCATACAGGTAGAGCGGTGTGCTCATAACATCCTGGGATGCTATGAGTAGGTTTTGTGAAAGTTCACATAGAAAAGATCCTTTAAAATCTAGACAAGTAGAGCGGTGTGCTCGTAACAGCCTAGGATGCTCTATCGAGATCCAGATAGGTAGAGCGGTGTGCTCATAATATCCTAGGATGATCTAAGTAGTTTTTGTGAAGGTCAACATGCAAAATATCCTAGGAGATCCGATAGGTTGAGCAGTAAGCTCGTAATTAGTCATGGGATGCTCTTTCGAGGTTTTGTTGATGCACGTAATTAGTCCTGAGGATTCCACAGTATGGCCAGTGATGATGAAGACCTACAGGTGGTGGGCCTACATCCAATATGAAAAAGGATCGGCTCTGTAGAACTTCCTATGATGAGTAGATTGGAGATTGATTGAGATAGCAACAACAGTGATGATGACGATGATTCGAGGGCGATGATTCATTGACGATGATCCAGAGAAGAAGACTTGTGCTAGCAGATATTTGTCGAGAAATACCTTCCTAGTTAAGAGGGAGTGTTGATGTATATGTAACCTCGGAATGTATTTCACCTATGTATATTGTACTCCTATAGAGATGTTATTATTTCTCTATACGGAAGTGTCATCATTTGTATTGACAAGTGTCACAAGTGTCATAGCTTGCTGTGATGGGTTATTAGACCACCAAAGGTGGGATCAGCCCAGATTAATGTAACCATGGGTTATTAAACTCTTCTAGAGAATTTTGCCTTGCTAGTGTATTAGGCAAGTTGGAACAAGTATAAATAGAGAGCGGGAGATCTCTATTTGTTCATCTCATTATTCACTTATACATCACTCAAAAAGTGGCGCACTAGTTGAGGAGGAGGAGTAGATGCTAGGAGAAGACTATCTCTTATACTTTGGTTGTATCATTGCTCTTTCTATATTTGAGGAAGTTGTGGGGTTTTTCACCTTTATGGTTTTCCCCAGTGAAACTCTCTGTGTCTATTGTCTCATGTGATTGCTTGGTGTGATTGATATGCATTTTTATACTTGATATGTTGTACATGTTATTTTCTCAGTAAAGATCCTAGAGTATGTTGAATTAATGCTAAAAAATTAACATAATAATCTTCATATAAATTGTATAAGCTAATAAATTGTTTTTTGGAGCGGGTGTAACTGCTCCAACCAGATTCCCTATGTATACATATACCTTTCAAAGTTGAATAAGACAGTTGAACGTTCGACTACATTCTTGTTCTTATTGATGGTTATTGTGTGTGCTATAATATCTGCTTGAATGTTGTGCTGAAGTACCTGCATATAACATATGGCGTCGTTGTCGTTCTCTTTTGGTTGGGTGACAGCAGCAACAAAAGGTAAGTGGTTTGAACCTAGAAGAAACTGTGAGATGTAAAGCGACCTGCAAGAAAGCAATATTATGTTGCTATGGATGTGCTGTGGAGATGCCAATGTGTGTTTGTTGTGCATTACCTTCAGTTTCTCGAGGATTCTATCGACCATGGATGAAGGGATTTCGCTACCCTCCAGGCTTATATTATGACTTGCAATGTATTTGATACAAGTTTCATCGTTGAGAAACACCAGTCGACCATTGGATGCACCAACGCCACACACAGAAGATGAAACTTGACGGGTGCAGTCGGATGTGAATTTAATACAACGCCTAGAACCTGGAAGTGGGTGGCTTGAACCTGGAAGGAATCTGGAGGTGCTTGTGTGAAAAACCTGCAAGACAACGCAAAGATCATTAGTCCTTGGTGCCAATTTTCAAGAAAATAAGGAAAGCACGTGCAAGTAGTAATACAGTAAGTCTATTGTTGAATACAGAAGAATGATGATGTTTTTTTTCAAAAAGTGGTTAAATTTTTGGATTGGTTGACTTTTTTTCTTGATGGATATATTTTCCAGTGAGTAAACATTTATACACTTCGCCTGACGGTCGATGGTGTAGAAGATTGTTGACTGTCATGTTTTTTTCTCTCTCTTGGTTCCTGGTTCACCTCAGTTGCTCTAGCATTGTTCATCCTTATATGTGTTGTGTATATAAAGTAAGAAGAAACTAAAAATATGAATATCTCTGAGGAAGATGTTGATGATATGTGTTAATGTGAGGTTATGCTACTACTAAAATTTTTCGTTGATAAGCATGTCGACCAGTGAAGTTGGCTATCGACTATGGATGTATCGACCACATGGAAAGGTATTCAATTTTCCACCAACTATTACCATTTGGCTATATATTGAATGCAAGAGTTGTTAAATTTTGATCATTAATTTGCAATACTCTAGGATCGTCACTGAGAGAATAACATATACAGTATATCAATGCATAACAATCACAATAAGCATGACAAGCATCACAAGAATCAAAAGCATTGGAGACAAGAGACGTAGAGTTTCTGTGGGGAAAACCCTAAGGTGAAAAAGCCCACAACTTCCTCAGAGATAGAGAGAGCAATGGCTCAACCAAAGTACAACCAAAATACACTGAGATAGTCTCCTAGTAGCAGATGATCCTCCTCCTCACTAGTGCACCACTTTCTGAGTGAGAGAAGTATGACTTCCCGAATGAATCAAATAGAGATCTCTCGATCTCTATTTATACTTAACTTGTTTTCCCGGTTACACTATGGGGCCGACTTGTCTATCTAGATACATCCACAATATAATATATATTTCAGGGCCGACCCCACACATGGTGGTCTAACAACCCATCGGCAAGTACACACACTTGCGACACTTGTCAATCCACATGACAACCCTTCCTTATAGAGGAATAACACATCTCTAATAAGGGTACAATAAAAATATATGAAATACATAGATGAAATACATTCCGAAGTTACATATACATCAACACTCCCTCTTAACTAGGAAGGTATTTCTCGACACAATTATGCTAGACAAGTATTCTTCTCGGGATCATCGTCATCGATGCATCGTCATCATCATCGTCACTGCTGCTTCTATCTCAACCAATATCTGACTCTACTCGTCATAGGAAGTTCTACAGAGCCAGCCCTTTTTCATACTAGATGTAGGCCCACCACCTACAGGTCTTCGTCATCACTGGCCATACTGTGGAATCCTCAGGACTTATTACGTGTGTCACAAAACCTCGAAAGAGCATCCCAGGTTGTTACGAGCACATGGATCTACCTATAGGATCTCCCAAGGACATATTATATGTGACCTCACCACAAAACCTCGCAAGAGCATCCCAGGCTATTATGAGCACACAGCTCTACCTATAGGATCTCCCAGGGACAGATTATATGTGGTCACCACAAAACCTCGCAAGAGCATCCCAGGCTGTTACGAGCACACAGCTCTACCCATAGGATCTCCGAGGGACAGATTATATGTGGTCATGGAAAAAACTCGCAAGAGCATCCCAGGACTTATTACAGGCACACAGCCCAACCTATCGGATCTCCTAGGGATAGATTATATGCCATAGGACAAAAACTTGAAAGAGCATCTACCAGATATCCCAGGGACAAATTATATGCCATATGAAAAACCTCCAAAGACTATCCGCAGATCTCCCAGGGCCAAATTATATGTCCTCCTAGAGCAAAACCTTGAAAGAGCATTTTCCAGATATCTCAGAGCCAAATTATATGCCATAGGAAAAACCTCGAATACTATCTGCAATTCTCCCAGGGCCAAATTATATGCTCATCTGCACAACCTAATCCACAGCCATAGAGTATCAACCTGATACTCACCATACATCATCCTAATGTACACATGATCATCCTGATCATCATCACTGCAACATCCTGCTGCATGTCATCTAGAGAAACATCCTGAAGCTCGTCATCCATGATCATCTTGATCATCATCACTGCAACATCCTGCTACATGTCATCTGGAGAAACATCTTGAAGCTCATCATCCATGATCATCCTGATCATACAATGCATCTACCTGATGCATACCAAGTATCTACCTGATACATATCATCATACATGATCCACCTGATCATACAGTGTATCCACCTGATACAAATACCTGATACATATCACCATACATGATCCACTTCATCATACAATGTATACACCTGATACATATACATTTACATGGTCCAAGCATCCAACATGATGCATATACAAAATACATATGAATGATCCTACTGATCATATCTAGCATCCAACATGATGCGTACATACATATAAATGATCCAACTGATCATAGCCAGCATCCAACATGATGCATACATACATATACATATAAATGATCCAACTGATCATATCCAGCATCTAACATGATGCGTATATACATATAAATATAAATGATCCAACTAATCATATCCAGCATCCTCCTGATGCATATACAGAGCAGTAACTGGAGCATCGTCCTGATGCTCATCATCCAGCACTTACATCCACAGCCATATGAAGGATCCTCCTTCCAACATGCTTGGAATGGCTTCAGCAAATGTGTCCATCACTTCTTCCTCGAAGTGTCCTCGATTTGAAGAACACCAAGCCTCTCCCTAAAGTCCTTGAACTTCACCCTAGCTAGTGGCTTCGTCAGCACATCTGCAATCTGCTCGTCCGTCACAACATACAGGAGCTTCACAACTCCTCTCTGCACCATATCCCTGATATAGTGATATTTGATCTCTATGTGTTTTGACCTGTCATGAAACACTGGGTTCTCGGATAGCTTCACACAACTTTGGTTATCACAGAAGATACCAGTAGCATCCAACGGGAGATCAAATAAATCAGACAGTAGCTTCCGTAGCAATACTGCCTCACAACTAGCTGAACAGGGTGCAACATATTCTGCCTCAGCTGTACTCAGTGCTACGTAGGACTGATTCCAGCTAAACCAATAGATCACACCTGATCCCATACTGAAACAGCACCCAGATGTGCTCTTCCTATCTACAGCACTGCTAGCCCAATCTGAATCAACATAACCTTGTAGGTTAAACTTTTGATTCGCTTCATACTTGAGCCCATAATCCACTGTACCCTTCAGGTACCTTAGAACATGTTTTTGCAGCAACCAGGTGAACACTTCTTGGATCCGTTAGGAACTGGCTCAATGTTTTCACAGCAAAGTAAATATTTGGTCTCGTGTTCGTCAGGTACATCAAGGACCCAATCATCTGATGATACATAGAGACATGAACCAACTCAAATGAAGCATCACATAGAAGGTTCAGATTCGATGCCATAGGTGTGGCCATGGCCTTGCAATCCATCATCCCGAATCTCTTTAGGATATCTACTATGTACTTTCCTTGACCAAGGAAGATCCCACTTGCACTCTGCCACACCTCCATACCTAGGAAATAATGCATCATTCCCAAATCTTTCATATTGAACTCAATAGCAAGATTCCTCTTAGTATCTGCAATCAGTCTGTCATCTCCTGTTAAAAATAAGTCATCCACATACAGGAGTAGAATCACAGGATTCCCTTCCTCAACCTTGTAGTAGAGGTTAGAATCCGCTTTACTCTTGGTAAAGCCCAAACTAGATAGGAAATTGTCCATCCTACCATACCAAGTTCTGGGAGCTTGCTTCAAGCCATACAAGGCTTTCTTCAATCTGCATACATATGACTCCCTATCATGTATTTCGAAACCGAGTGGCTACTCCAAATATACTTCCTCTTCAACTACACCATTCAAGAAAGCAGTCTTGACATCCGTCTGGTGTATTTTCCATTTCATTGTTGCAGCCAGGGAAAGTACTATTCTGATGGAAGTATACCTAGCTACAGGTGCAAAAGTTTCTTCATAATCTACTCCCTCTTTCTGAGAGAAGCCACGAGCTACAAATCTTGCCTTGTATTTCTCTACACTACCATCTACATCATGCTTGATTTTGTAGATCCATTTGGAAGTCACAACAGACTTCTCTTTAGGTCTTGGGACAACATCCAAAACATCATTCTTCATTATTGATTGGTATTCCTCAACCATGGCATCCTTCCATTCTTTATTTTCTACTGCTTCTTCATAACTAGAAGGTTCTTTGTTCATGATGTCATAGAGTAAAGCAACATAGCTGGTATGTGATCTGGTTCTCTTCTTTGCTCTGTTTTCTTCTTCTGGAATGCCAAATCTTTCTGCATCTTGAATGAGCTCTCTAGCCCATGCAGGTTTCCTCTTATGAGAGTTATCCTCACGGGGTGGATCTACAGGTTCTTGTGGATCTTCAAACTCACGAACAACTTCTGGAATTGTTTAAGTCATGGTAGTGTCTTGAAATATAGTTTCCTTAGGTTCTTCATAAACTTCGATAGGTGCCTTCCTTGATTTGATGAATGCTGAGTTTTCATCAAATGTTACATCCTTGCTGACATCAATCTTCTTGAACCCTGGAAAGTATATTCTGTAAGCCTTCGAGCTTTCACTGTAACCCACAAAAATACCCTTCTTTCATGAAGGATCTAGTTTAGTCCTCTTTTCCTTTGGGACATGAGTGTATACTGGACAACCAAATATTCTGAGATGACTAACTTCAAGTTTCTTACCAGAAAAGACCTCTTCTGGTGTCTTATTGTCCAATATCTTGTGGGGTGTTCTGTTCTGCACATATACAGTTGTTCTAGCTGCTTCTGCCCATAGATGCATAGGTAGATCCTGGTCATGCAGCATTTCCCTTGCTGCTTCCATGATTGTTTTATTCTTCCTTTCTGCTACTCCATTCTGTTGAGGATTATAAGGAGTAGTCAACTCCCTCTTAATCCTTGAATCACTGCAAAGCTTCTTGAAGTCACTTGAGGTGAATTCTCCACCATTGTCGAATCTGAATGTTTTGATCTTCTTGTTAGTTTGATTCTCCATCAAGGTTTTGAATTCCTTGAACTTATCAAAAACCTCATCTTTGTTCTTCAAGAATTATACCCAAGTATTCTTGGAGAAGTCATCGATAAATGAGACATTGTAAACATACCCACTTAGAGAACTAGATGACATAGGAACACATACATCTGAGTGGATGATTTCCAGGATATCTTTGCCTTGCTTTCACTGCTTGGGAAAGCCTTCTTAATGTTCTTACCTTTTGCACATCCTTTGCAAACACCTTCATGTTTGGTCTTGATTTTAGGAAGACCCTCTACAAACTTGCTTGCAATTGGAAGTGCCCTATAGTGCATATGAGCAAGTCTTCTATGCCAAAGTTCACTTGGCTCCATGGATTCATGTATCATGGCATGTTCAAGTTGACCCTTCAATTTATACAATCCTCCTTCTTGCTCTCCAATCACTACTGCATCATTGATTGTTTTACCCTTTGGCCACATTAGGACTTGGCCATCCACAAATGCAACCCTCATACCTTTTGAATCCAATGCAGAGATGGAGAGTAAGTTCTTCTTGAGCCCAGGTACATAAAGGACTTCTTTCATCTTCAAATATTTTCTAGACTCTAGGTTGTAGGAGGCTTCACCACTTCCTTTGATTGGGTATTGATAATCATCCCCAAGTTTCACCTTATGGGGTGATTCATGTTCAGATAGATTCACAAAAGATTCTTTAAACCCAGTCATGTGTTCGGAAGCCCCACTATCAATCAACCAATCATTACAACCATGGGAGATAGTACCTGTGAGAGAAGAGATTAGAACATACTCTTCTTCACTTGATGAGTCATCATCACTATCATCACTTTCTTCCCTAGCCTTCTTCTTTGGAGGTTCATCATCCTCAGCAGCATGAGCATGGAACTTTCTTTTGTTGCCCTTCTTCTTCTTGTTGGAGTTGTTGTTATTATCCCTTTTGTTCTTGGGAAAATCTGAAGCAAAGTGACCCTTCTCATTGCATGTGAATCATCTTAGATCCTTCTTATTCTTTTGATAGGATCTCTTGTAGCAAGAGTGGTCCTTCTTGGGCTTGCTTCTTTTGGTGTGAGCTGTAAGAGCTTGATCTTCATTCCCCATCTTTTCTTCTCATGCCACAAGCCTTTCTTCTTCTTGTGAGCATTCTTGCCGTAGTCTGCTGAAGGATACCAACTTCTTTCTTGCATAGATTCCTTGAATAAAGGAGTCCCATGACCTAGGTAGGCCATTTAGAGTGGTCATGACAACTTCACCATTCTCCACCATTTCATCTACTACTTCCAGTTGTTCCTTAATCTGGGAGACCCTAGAAAAATAAGATTGAATGGTTTCTCCATTCTGAAACTTTACTCCTTTCAATTGGTTCCGCAGGGTCATCTTTCGATTTATGTTCTTCCCTTCAAATAGCTTGATCAAAGAGTCAAACATCTCCTTGGGTGTCTTTAGAGAAGACACATGGGGTATGAGATGGTCTTTAATAGAATCAACAATGATTCTCTTTTCCTTGACCAAGTTCTTCTTATGCAATACCTTGGACTCTTCATCCTCTGGAATAGGGATGTCTTTTTTTATATATGAGTCCAACTCATTCTCTTCCAGGATTAACCCAATCCTATACTTCCAAGCTCGGAAGTTATCAGCCCCTTCAAGCTTATCCTCAAGCTTGGTGTGGTGAGACATCTTAAAGAGTACTTCAAATGGAAATAGAAAAGATTTAGGTCTTACCACTTGAAATGCTGAAAACTGGATCTGGTCCGAGATTAGGGTTTGTCGAAAAAACCCTAAAATTTCAAAATGTGAATTTCAACTTTCTGAAAGGATAGAAAGATGTACCTTGATGAGCTAATAATCCTGGTGCATTCATAATTTGAGATCAGCAAAGTTTTACCCTTCAGATTTGACTTTTTGTCCTCCTAGGTTCACTAGGGAGAGCCCTGAATTAGGGTTTGAGTTTCCCAGAGATCTACCCAGCCAAAAATCTCGATCAAAAGCTCTAAACTTAGATTTTTGCAAGGAGCTTCCAGCTATGTCTTCATATTTCAGAAATTCCTTTTTTTATGGAAACCCTAATTTTTAGGGTCAAATCTGAAAATGATCAGAATTGAATTCTGATTGGACAGATAGATTCTCCTTGATGAGTAGAGTCAATGTAATATGCTACTTTTCCAAAAACTGTGGAGAGAAACCCAATAAACAAGAAACTCAAGTTTATGTCACTGTAAAATGTCTTCTTCTCAAGTTAGCTCTGATACCATGTTAAATTCTGAGCATTAATTCACAATACTCTAGGATCTTCATTGAGAGAATAACATATACAGTATATCAATGCATAACAATCACAATAATCATGACAAGCATCACAAGAATCAAAAGCATGAGAGACAAGAGACACATAGTTTTCGTGGGGAAAACCCTAAGGTGAAAAACCCCACAACTTCCTCAGAGATAGAGAGAGCAATGGCTCAACCAAAGTACAACCAAAATACACTGAGATAGTCTCCTAGTAGCAGATGATCCTCCTCCTCACTAGTGCGCCACTTTCTGAGTGAGAGAACTATGACTTTCCGAATGAATCAAATAGAGATCTCCCAATCTCTATTTATACTTAACCTGTTTTCCCAGTTACACTATGGGGCCGACTTGTCTATCTAGATACATCCACAATATAATATATATTTCAGGGCCGACCCCACACATGGGGGTCTAATAACCCATCGACAAGTACACACACTTGCGACACTTGTCAATCCACATGACGACACTTCCTTATAGAGGAATAACACATCTCTAATAAGGGTACAATAAATATATATGAAATACATAGATGAAATACATTCCGAAGTTACATATACATCAACAAGAGTTGGAATGTCAAGCTTATCATTGGGATTCTACCAACTGACATATCACACCGACCATGAAATTTATAAACTTCATTATTATGTCAATAATATTGATTGGAGATTTCTGTCAGCTAGCTCATCGACCAATTTTTGTTTTTCTATATCAGAGCTACTTTCAACATTCTTTCAACATTCATTGATATCAAGAACCTCTCAACTGAGGAAACAATTCTTTTTATGGATATAATATGTAGTTGACTTGAAAATTTTCTGCTCAATCAAAATTGTGTTGATCCTATTGGCTATTGCATAGTATTTGTTATTGTACAAGAAGCGTTATTTTTCACCTGCCCAATGGTATTGACCACAAGATCCCTAACTACTTTCCGACCACATCACAGTCAATCAACCACGAGCACTCATCGGCTAGCAGTCCTCGTTGATCATGAAAAAAATTAAATAAAAAAAAACAGTCGACCAAGTCATCTCTTCGAGAGGACACACTCTATTGAGCGGATAGAAATCGACTAATTGCGCATGTTTGAGCAATCAACATTGACATATAAGTTTAGTTGGTCAACATGACTTACTCCACATGCTATGAAGCCGATGAAATTTATAGTTGATATTGGGTCGTTGTCTTTTAAAAAAAAAAAAAACTCATAGACCCACCATATGGTCATTAATATTTGGTCCATGTTGTCAATGAAGTCATACTATTTATAAAATTATGGTCGATGTTTGTGGTTGATCTTGTTATGAGTCGATGAATAATAAGTCGATACATAATTGAAGAGTGGTTGATGTTATTATATGGTCGACTTCTCATGTCGATCGATATGTCAATTGGTTAATGTAATGTATATCATACTCAAAGTTGCTTAATGTCTTTATATTGATTGAGTCAGTAACTATTGAGTGACTCTTCTTTAAAAAATTTGAAGTCGAGGGGGATGAAACATGAGTCTTTTCAAGGCAGTAAATCCCCTTCACCATTTTAAATAAATTCGGTCTCTAGGCAACTTAGTAAGTCATGTCAAGTCAAGTCTGTTGGGTCTAAAGTAGTCGGCCTCGACCAAGATCGTGCACATGAGCAGACAACATACCATCTTGCAAGCATTTTTTTTCACTTTCATGATAGACAACAATCACATTCAAGCAGAAGACATCAAATAAACACATAGAAAAGAGCTTAATGATAAAGATGACAACAAAATCCCCCCAGTGCTAAAATACATAAGCATCTCTTGAGTGCGATTTCAGAAGTTTGAAGGAAGTTGGTGAGATGGTGTAAAGGTAGAGCATGGAAGCCCTCATAGTTACTAGAATGATGGAGATGAATTCTGAAAGGAAGGTGAAAGGGTGAGTCTTGATTGACCACTACCATATTGCTGACGAAGGATAAAGAAATCACAACTCATGGTTGTTCCTTCTTTCTTCGGGATGGAGAAAGGCTTTGTTGGCGGGGGAGATGTTGGGGAGGCATTTAGGCCTTGTAATAATATTCATATAAATTGTATAAGCTAATGAATGGTTCGTTGGAGCGGGTGTAACTGCTCCAACTAGATTCCCTATGTATAAATATACCTTTCTAAGATGAATAAGACAGTTGAACGTTCGACTCAATTCTTGTTCTTATTGATGGTTATTGTGTGTGCTATAATATCTGCTTGAATGTTGTGCTGAAGTTCCTGCATATAATAGGCATTAAATACTTGAAGTTGTGGAGCACCATGTTTGTTGTCCAAACATCCACCCCACATGTGATCCAAGGCTTGCAAAGAAGAGAAGGAAACCTGTGGAGTAGCGAGGAATTTCCCAATACAGATAAGTATTTAATTTTCATTCAATTTTTTTTTCAGATAATAAAAATTTCATGAACAAGTCTT
Source organism: Larix kaempferi (assembly GCA_027924585.1). NCBI lineage: Eukaryota > Viridiplantae > Streptophyta > Pinopsida > Pinales > Pinaceae > Larix > Larix kaempferi. The sequence continues at coordinate 13,243,042 of BSBM01000502.1, read as the reverse complement.
ATGACAACCAAGATGATACGTTCATTTTTATTTGTCAGAAACCTTAGTCATTGCAGGAAGCAAGGACCCTAAAGGAACCATAAATACTTGATAAACCCAATCAGCGTACTAGATTAGCATATCGATAAATGGGATGCCTGATAAACCCATTCATCGTACTGGCTTGGCATTGCCTATTCAAATGACTGTGGAGTAGCCTACGTATTGGACCAACATTCATTATTGTATCCATAGGTGATCCAAGGATCGTAAAGAAAAGAAGGAGCTTGTGGAATAAATTAAAGACATCCAATACATTGTGAAGAACCTGCAATAATTAATTAATGAAAACACATGAAATAGCAGAAATAACAGAACTCAAAATCACTTTTATATTGATCGTAGCCCACTTTGAGGGGGCAACCTCCTTTGAGCAAGCTCAATACAAATAAATTCACGGTACCTTCATTGGTATCAACACAAACTTATATACTAAGTCTAGGCACCAATACCATGTGTCAATACAAACCATGGGCTAATACAAAATATGGATCAATAGTTACTACAGGATGACTTACAAAGCATATGCGTCCAACAACAATAATACAAACTATGGATCAACAAATACTACAAGATGACTTACAAAGAATATGTCCAACAACAATATACTAACAAAGTAAATAGAAGGATTGATATGGGTTCCTAACATCCCCTCGCCCTTAGAAAAATCTTTGTCCTCAAAACTTTAGATGTGGAAATTGATGCAGAATTGGAAGGAGTGGTTCCTCTGTAGCATCCTAGGGTTACATTCTGGGACACTGACACCTTTTGAGTTTCAGGAGGATTGCTTGGAAGGGTGAAGAAGAACCATATCAGCTACTTGAAAAGTGCGCTCTGAACGATGCTGATTGGCTTGTTGTTTCAGTTAAATTCTTGCGATGTGAAGATTGTCCTGCATAATGAGAAGAATCTGATCACAGTTTCAAAGAACCGAGTCAATTGCCTAAACTGGGGAGTTGCTGAGGGTGTATGGAAGAAGAACTGGTGATGCCTGTCCATAGACTGCTTCATATGGTTTCATTGTAGACGTTTTATTGTACCACTGGAGCACTTCTAGGAAATCCATAGAAATAGTTGTCCAAATTTGTGTAGGGATGGGAAAGGGTTCTAGAAGTCCTGAAAGGAGTGTTGTTTCATCCTTGTTTACCTGGCAAGTATCACAGTCAACCACCATTTGTTGAATTGGCATTTTCAGTCCCTACCAAAAGAAGTTACATTGTTCCCGGTCATACTCTTGGAGGAACCCAGAGTTCCCTGCCGATGAAGAAGCATGGAGTTCATAGAAGAGATAGCCGTGTTGAACATATTACAACCAATTTGGAACAAGCAGAGAAATAGTTTTAAGAGAAACTGGGTCATCAAATGTGCGAGAAGGAGCATCTGCCACCATATTTTCCTTACCCTTCTTGTAAGTGATTGCATAGTCATAACCCATGAGGTGGATAACCCATTTTAGGTGTGCTATGGAGGAGACCCATTGTTCCAGAAAATTTTCCAGACTCTGGAGATCAGTCTTGATGCTGAAATAATTACTTAATAGGGATGGCTGCCATTTTGGTACTACATGAAAAATAGACATCATTTCCTATTGAGATGTAGATGTGGCTAAATGCTTACCAGAAAGGTCTCTTGAAGGTGGCAATCCCACTGGTGCAGCAAGGACACTTGCATATCTATCCAAGGAAGTAGTGGAGACCGTTGATGGGTGCATCTGAATGGGATGGAGCTGAGCGATGACACCATGTGAATTCTTCTTAAGTATCTTTTCCAGGCGATGTGAACTGATGATGCGGAGAGACCCTAGTTGTAATCCTGTAAATTTTTGTTGTGTCCCATTGACTGAAAACTACATCCGAAGTACAGCAAAATCCCATAAGATGGGACCAAGTGTGCATAACCATTGAATGCCCAAAACCACATCACATCTGCCTAAGGACAAGGCAAACATGTCAGAGTGTAGGTTATAATCTTCCAAAGAGATATGCACGTTGTGACACTTTCCCTTGTAAGGTAAGGTGCCTCCATTGGCAACCGTGACTTCAAAGTTGGAGCAAGGATGGACAAAACAATCAGCATATTTGCCGATCTAGGGGTCAATGAAGTTATGAGTGCTACCAGAATCAATGAGCATTGTAAGAGGAAGCTTCTTGAAGTAACCCCTGACCCACATTGTTTGGGGGGTGCTGACACCAGATAAAGCATGGAGAGATATCTTTGGTTGTTCATCCTGAGATGGGGGGTCAATAGGTGGCTCCTGAATGTCGACCTGATCATCCATTGTATCTGGAGCTTCTTCACCAATTTTAGAGGCATGGGGAGAATTTATATCGAAGAGATAGAGCTTTTGTTGAACACATCTATGTCCCCGAGTGAATTTCTCATCACAATTATAACAAATCCCTTTTCTCTGTGTGCCTGCATCTCTGTTTCAAACAAACTCTTGATAGGAGTTGGTCGAGGAGCTGGCGGAATGGGAGGTCGTTGAGAACCCATATTTTGGAAGGGAGAAAAATTGGGTTTGGAATGTTGTTGGGCTGCAATCTTGTCTTCTGCCAACTTAGCTAACCTGAGGACTTCCATCATTGTGTTGGGACAGAACATTTTAACTTTTGACCAGATTTCATCCTTAAGACCATTGATAAAACAACTCCTGTAGAATTCATTAGACAAGCCTTCTATGTGATTGGCTAGTTTTTCAAATTCTATCTGATACTCTCTCATAGTTCCACTTTGACGGAGTTTAGTGAGTGCTATGGTGAAGTCATCAAAAGCACTAGAACGAAATTGTTGCAAAAGGAGTTGGCAAAAATCTGTCCATTTTGGCTCGTCATGAGCCTTGATGTACCAACGGTACCATTAAAAGGCTTCTTGTTCCAAATGAAAGGATGCAAGTGGAACTTTTTGGACATCAAAAGTATTATGCAAAATGAAATACTATTTTGCACAATGGATCCATCCAGTCGGATTAGTACCATTAAAGCGAGGAAATTCAAGCTTCGGACCACAGAAAGAGCTAGAAGAAGAGAACCCATTGGCTGCAAAAGATTCTTGTTGTCAGTTATTGTTTATGGCTGAATGCTAAAGATGGACGTTGAGAAATTTTTCATCCAGATCATGTAGTTTGGTTTGGATGGCTGCAAGTGCTTCCTCCATGGTTTTTGCTCCTGCATAGGTGATAGCCATAACCAGGAGTTTTTTTTTTTTTTTTTTTTGGAATGGATAGAAAAACACAAACAAAAGCTTATTTAGTAAAGGGAAATTTGGATTTGGGAAAAACTCGGATGGGTAATTGGGTTTGAATAGATTTTGGACACTTTCTGATGGACAGAGAAGCAAAAAATGAGGATTTCAGAAGTGGGGTGAAAGAATGAGAAAATTTGTAAAAGAGGGACAAAGAAGAAGAAATAGGGAATGACAATGGTGGAAAAATTTGGAGGCGAGTGGGTGAAAATTGAAGAAGTTATGGCAAACCCTAAAAATAGACAAATGTGAGATTTATGGCTTTGGGAAGTAGAATTTGAGATAGGGTCCTCAGGAATGAAAGATGTAGAATGGGATTACAGGGGTGTCAGGGAAGTTTCAAGGGAAAAAGAGTGAAAAGAAAGGAGATATCGAAAACAAATGATATATTTTTTTTAAAATGGATCTGCTACGACGCGGAAGGGATCGGAACAGATGGTTCTGCAATGACGCGGCAGTGATCAGCAACAAATGGATCTGAAACAACACCAAATGGATCTGAAATGGCTTTCAGAATAGATCTGAAATGGCTGGATCTGGAACGAATTTTAGAATGGATCTGAAATGGCTGGATTTGAAACAGCACGGAAGTGATCGAAAATAGATCAGCTGAAAATAGATATGGACCCCAGGTATGTTTGGCTTCCTAACAATTCAAGGTTTTCACTTAGCCACCAATGTTGTCTAATGGCTTGTGTATTGTGGCAGTAGCCCTCACTCCATGGCTCAGGTAAAACTGATAACCGCTTTGCCACAAACGAAAGCTCTTGGTTTACCTCACGGGTGGGAACTAGTCAATCAAGTAGGGGTCATTGTTTGTTTCGCTGGTAGGTCCTCTCAATGGGCCAGCTACTTTGGGGTTCCTATGGTACTCCTCACAATGATTTTTAGGGCTTATTCCCAAGTAATTCCCATAGTTAAGCCGATAGGGATTATTCCTAGATCTGAAGCTGCAATAGATACGAAAAAAAAAATTTGGCCGAAATTTCACCCAGCGAGCCCAAGAAAGTGCTCTGATACCAGATGTGAAGAACCTGCAATAATTAATTAATGAAAACACACGAAATATCAGAAATAATAGAACTCATAATCACTTTTATATTGATCACAGGTCACTTCGAGGGGGCAACCTCCTTTGAGCAAGCTCAATACAAATAACTTCACAGTACCTTCATTGGTATCAACACAAACTTATATACTAAGTCTAGGCACCAATACCATGGGTCAATACCATGTGTCAATACAAACCATGGGCTAATACAAAATATGGATCAACAGTTACTACAGGACGACTTACAAAGCATATGCGTCCAACAACAATAACACAAACTATGGATCAACAAACACTACGGGACAACTTACAAAGCATATGCGTCCAACAACAATATACTAACAAAGTAAATAGAAGGGTTGACATGGGTTCCTAACATACATATAAGTATTTGATTATCTTCCAGCTTCTTGCTTATTTAATATGAATATACGTGTGTACATGATTTTTTTTTAATTCTTGTTTAGAGATAAACCCTAAGAAAAATGAACTTGACATGTGAAAGGACTCAATGTTTAAGTGTAGGTGATGTTGGAAGCAAGAACCTTGAAGGTATCCTAAGGATGCATTTGGACATGTGACTATCCTAGGAAGCTCAGTATGAGTAATAATGGAAGTGGTGTTAGTGGAATTGTGTGGGTCCTAGCAGCCAAACGTTCTGTAGGAAACAATGGGGAAGGGTTCCCTGGTTTAAAATCCTTAGACAGACCTTAGACATTAAGTGTCATATCCAAGAAAGGGAAAGACAAGCATTCACCTTGAAGTGAAAGAGGCTAAGGAGCATGGAACAACAGTGGTGGTGTGGATTTGGATTGGCACAAGACTAAGAGGGGGAAACTCTTTCTCATCTCTTTCCTTTTTCATTGATGCATTTTAGAAAACATAAATTGTTGAATGCATGTTATGGCTGAAAGTTGATTGTGTTTATTTGCTTGAAATAAATTGTGAATGTTGAAATAGTTAATTTCCTGTGAAAGGATGAACATGAATGATTTCACGTGTATTGTTAAATTTTCAGAATTCACTTCAATCAGATCTAGGATCTTAACTGAGAGAACAACATGTACAGCAAATATACATCATATCAATCATGGACACAATAATGCAAGCACACAAGAGACACAGAGTTTACTTGGGGAAAACCATAAAGGTGAAAAACCCCAATAACTTCCTCAGAGATAGATAGAGCATTGATACAACCAAAATACAAGAGATAGTATTCTGCTAGCAGTAGAACCTCCTCCTCACAAGTGCGCCACTTTCCGAATGAGAGAAGTGTGTGAATGAATGATCAAATAGAGATATCCCGATCTCTATTTATACTTGTTCTGTCCTACCCAATAAACTAATGGGGCCTACATGTCTAGCTTAACCCATGGTTAACTTAATCCGGGTCGACCCCACACTTGGTGGTCTAATAACCCTTTGACCTACATGGCCGACCCCCAATAGGGTGGTCTAATAACCCTTCGACCCACATGACTTATACAGGGCCGACCCCAACAAGGTGGTCTAATAACCCATCAAGTATAAGTTACGACACTTACAATATAAATGATGACACTTCCGTATAGAGGAATAATAACATCTCTATAGGAATACAATCTACATATATATGAAATACATTCCAAAGTTACATATACATCAACACTCCCTCTTAACTAGGAATTTATTTCTCGACACAGATCTACTAGCACAAGTCTTCTTCTCTGGATCATCATCAGCGAATCATCATCCTCGAATCATCGTCATCGTCACTGCTGCTGCTATCTCAATCAATCTATGAATCTACTCATCATAGGAAGTTCTATAGAGCCAGTCCTTTTTCATACTAGATGTAGGCCCACCACCTGCAGGTCTTCATCCTCACTGGCCATACTGTGGAAATCTCAGGACTTATTACGTGCATCACAAAACCTCGAAAGAGCTTCCCAGGATGTTACGAGTACACAACTCTGACCTGTAGGATCTCCCAAGGCCATATTATATGTGACCTCACCACAAAACCTGGCAAGAGCATCCCAGGCTGTTACGAGCACACAGCTCTACCTATAGGATCTCCCAGGGACAGATTATATGTGGTCACCACAAAACCTCACAAGAGCATCCCTGGCTATTACAAGCACACAACTCTACCTATAGGATCTCCCAGGGACAGATTATATGTGGTCATGGAAAAACCTCGCAAGAGCATCCCAGGTCGTTACGAGCACACAGCTCTACCTATAGGATCTCCCAGGGACAGATTATTTGCCATAGGACAAAACCTCAAAAGAGCATCTGCCAGATATCCCAGGGCCAGATTATATGCCATAGGAAATACCTCGAAAGACTATCTGCAGATCTCTCAGGGCCAAATTATATGTCCTCCTAGAGAAAAACCTCGAAAGAGCATTTGCTAGATATCCCAGGGCCAAATTACATGCCATAGGTAAAACCTCAAAAGACTATCTGCAAATCTCCAAAGGCCAAATTATATGCTCATCTGCACAACCTTATCCATGGCCATAGAGTATCATCCTGATACTCACCATACATCATCCTGATCATCATCACCTCAACAACCTACTGCAAGTCATCTGGAGCAACATCCTGAAGCTCGTCATCCACGATCATCCTGATCATATCATTCATCTACTTGATGCATACCAAGTATCTACCTGATACATATCATCATACATGATCCACCTGATCATACAATGTATCCACCTTATACAAATACAAATACATGATCCACCTGATCATACATGATACATATCAACATACATGATCTACCTGATCATACAATGTATCCACCTAATACATATACAGATACATGGTCCAAGCATCCAACATGATGCATATACAAAATACATACAAATGATCCAACCGATCATATCCAGCATCCAACATGATGCGTACATACATACACATATAAATGATCCAACTGATCATATCCATCATCCTCCTGATGCATATACAGAGCAGTAACTAGAGCATCGTCCTGATGCTCATCATCCAGCGCTTACATCCACAGCCATGTGGAGGATCCTCCTTCCGACATGCTTGGAATGGCTTCTACAAATGTGTCCATCACTTCTTCCTCGAAGTGTCATCAATCTGAAGAACACCAAGCCTCTCTCTGAAGTACTCAAACTTCACTCTGGCTAGTGGTTTCGTCAGCACATCAGCAATCTGCTCATCCGTCGTAACATACATGAGCTTCACTGCTCCTCTCTGCACCATATCCCTAATATAGTGATATTTGATCTCTATATGTTTCGACCTATCGTGAAACACTGGGTTCTCAGACAGCTTCACACAACTCTGGTTATCACAGAAGATACCAGTAGCATCCAATGGGAGATCAAATAAATCAGACAGTAGCTTTCGAAGCCATGCTACCTCACAACTAGTCGAACAGGCTGCAACATACTCTGCCTCGGCTGTACTCAGTGCTACACAGGACTACTTCCTGCTAAACCAAGAGATCACACTTGATCCCATACTGAAGTAGCACCTAGATGTGCTCTTCCTATCTGTAGCACTGCCTGCCCAATCTGAATCAACATAACCTTGTAGGTTAAACTTTTGATTCACTTCATACTTGAGCCCATAATCAACTGTACCCTTCAGGTACCTCAGAATATGCTTTACAACAACCAGGTGAACACTCCTCGGATCCGTCAAGAACTGGCTCAATGTGTTCACCGCAAAGAAAATATCTGGTCTCGTGTTCATCAGGTACATCAAGGACCCAATCATCTGACGATACATGGAGACATCAACCGGCTCAGATTAAGCATCACATAGAAGCTTCATATTCGATGCCATAGGTGTGGCCATGGCCTTGCAATCCATCATCCCGAACCTCTTCAGGATATCTACAGTATACTTCCCTTGTCCAAGGAAGATCCCATCTGTACTCTGCCACACCTCCATACCTAGGAAATAGTGCATCATCCCTAAGTCCTTCATATAGAACTCAGAAGTAAGCTTCCACTGTGTGTTGGCAATCAATCTATCTTCACCTGTAATAAACAGGTCATCCATATACAAAAGTAGTATCACTGGATTGCCTTCCTCAACCTTGTAGTAAAGGTTGGAATCCGCTTTACTCTTGATAAAGCACAAATTGGATAGAAATCTATCTATCCTACCATACCAAGTTCTGTGCATATATGACTCCTTGTCATGTGTCTTAGAACCAAGTGGCTACTCCCAATATACTTCCTTGACTACACCATTCAAGAAAGTTGTCTTGAAATCTATCTGGTGTATCTTCTACTTCATCACTCGCTTTGTATTTTCCTATGCTGCCATCTGCAGCATGCTTGATCTTGTAGATCCACTTGGAAGTCACTACAAACTCCCCTTCAGGTCTTGGGACTGCATCCCAAACATCTTCATGATCGACTGATACTCCTCGATCATGGCATTCTTCCCAGATCCTAGGAACTTCAATATCTTCAATATTTTCAATAGATAACTTTGTTGCTGAACAAATGTTGTAGTCCTTCTTTTGTAGGTGATGGTATACAATCTTTCCTACACAAGTTAATTTTCATGATTAAAAAACATCTTATAGTTTTCAAAACAAATTCTTACACATAAATAAATATGTCATATAGTCATGCAATTATCTTAGCCAATGCTTCAATACAACATTTATCCATATTCTGTAACTTTCTAGATGCCTTCCAATATCTACCAGAACATTGTTAAGAGTGTGCACAACTCCTAACATGTCAACAAAGAGGTTTCATTCTAGATAAGTAGCAATGGAATGTTGTACAATGCCACAGGCCACTTACCCATGTATATTAGCAGTATGATGTTCATCAATGCAACTATGCATAATACACAACCTAATTCTAGGAACATAAGCATATACATCATTGAATAACATTATGTAAGAAATGACAATTCAAATACTTATCTTTGTTTGGTTGCTGGGTGGACTCCCCTTGAATCTTTGCAACTCCATTCTGATGTAGATTGTGAGAAGTGGTCAACTCCCTCTGAATATCCGCATCCTTGCAGAAACTACTGAAGTGTGCTCCTTCTTGATCTTTGCTTCCTTGCAGGAACAACTAGAGTGTCCTCCCTCTTGATCTTTGCTTCCTGGATTTCCTGTCCTTGAACTTATATCCATCCTTAATCACTATGCATGCTTATTAGTATCATCATTGTGTTATCATCGAGGTCTCATACATAATCATACTTAATCATACATTCATTAGTATATTCTTAATACTATCAAAACACAATAATCTTAAGCATGTAAAGTCTTGATCATTTCAAGGTTTATATAGGACTCTTATGGTTAGTCATATCATAAATTAAAGTAACATAATATGCTTAAACCTGTGATTACTCAAACCTATACCTTCATGATTCTTCTAGTTAGTCATATAATCAATTATGGTAAGACACATAATATGCATACAACCATGACTATTCAAACCTATGACTTCATGAATAATCATTATCAACAACACAACAGTATAAGATCCTAACACAAGGTAGGATTCTAGCTGGATATAGGAAAAACATACCTGGATTAGCATGCTAGCTAGTTATGTCTAACATACCCACATAATGTCTTCTAGTTCTCTTCAATGACTTGTGCTAGTAACCTGCATGTCTCATAAGTTATCCATTGTAGAACCAAGTTATACATACCTCGTAAGTAGATCTTCTAAGTGATCCATGACAATGAATGAATCTTTGTCTTCATATCATCATGATCATATGTTCTTGAACTAGAACATGATTTGTCTTTCTTGGTGTACCTTTCATGTTAGCGGAAAACATAAGCCTCATACAACACCATAATGCATTAGTACAATCATAAGTGTCAACACCCTAATGAATGCATTCATAATTTTGTTAAGGTGATACGACAAGTCTAAAATCAAGATTGTTCTAACCATAATAACATGAAGACAAACATATCATAAACTTAATCATGAACAAATCTCGATACATACCTAGATGAGTCATACCTGTCGAGATTGCTTGTAATCTTCTTATGTAATGCCTTAGTGTCATCTCCCTCTGAAACAGGAACTTCTTCACTTATGCAGGTGACCAATCCATCCTCTTCTAGGATTAAACCAATCCACTTGATTTGAAGGAATAGGATCTGGAGCTGCATTAGGGTTTATCAGAGAAACCCCAAAAATTCAAACTTTGAATTTCAAACTTCCGAAAGGATAGAAATATGCGCCTTGATGAGCTGATCAAGCTGGTATATTCAGAATTTTAAAACTGCAACGTTTCACTCCTCAATTTTGCCTTTGAAACTTCTGGATTCACTAGACGTGACCCTGAACTGGGGTTTGATAAAGTCCACCCTTCTACCCAATCAAAAGGTTCAACCCAAAGCTCTAATCTTCTATTTTTCAGAGGATCTTCCAGCCGTGGTCAAGGATTTAAAAAATTCCCATTTTTGCAGAAGCCCTAATTTTCCACTTTTCCAATCAAAGTCCTGAACTAGGGTCTGATCAAGCCCAGCCTTCTACCCAACCAAAAATTCTGATCTTGGTCTCTAAATTTTGATTTTGATGGGTAGCATTCAACCGTAGTGTCTGATTACAAAAATTCCAACTTTCTCCGAAAACCTAAATTCCAGAAGCCATGAATGAAGGTGCTAAAAAATAATTATGTTATGACAGAAATATGTACCTGATTGTTTCTAGTGTAACTCCGAACTTTTCTATCCATGGGGTCTAAAATTTTTTTTTGAGATATGCCGACCTGCCATCTTTCCATCCCGACAGTTTTGACTGCAATTGAATTCTTTGAGAGAGAGTTATTCCAAGTGTCGCAACGTGAACTATTTATGGGATAAAATAGGAGAGAGAACTTTTACGGCGTGCCACATGTCACTGGTTCAACTTCGGCGTCTGAAAAATTTTCCTGAGATATTAAAATCTATGTAATACCTGTCACTTTTTACAAAATTTCATTTGGAGCTTCCTAGCCCAAGTTATGACCTTTTTCCCAAGGTCACCTGTTTTTGACTCAGATCTGGAAGAGGCAGAAACCCTATAGTGTACAGATCATAAATCACAAAGTACAACGAATTAGAGGTTGTCCTTTGGGCACAAGGTACATGGTGATCTGATCTTCAACCTGTAAAAGTTTTAGATACGAAAACTTTGCCAAAATGGATTTATATCAAAAGTTCTATGATGACTGGTTTTTGCTATATCAAGCCCTAGCATCGTAAGTGCAACAAGTGTCATACATGCCATATCATGCCTTCTTTCAGGCTAGCTCTGATACCATGCTAAATTTTCAGAATTTACTTCAATCTAATCTAGGATCTTAACTGAGAGAACATGTATAGCAAATGTATAGCATATCAATCATGGACACAATAATGCAAGCACAAAAGAGACACAAAGTTTACTTGGGGAAAACCATAAAGGTCAAAAACCCCAATAACTTCCTCAAAGATAGATAGAGCAATGATACAACCAAAATACAAGAGATAGTATTATCCTAGCAGCAGATCCTCCTCCTCACAAGTGCGCCACTTTCCGAATGAGAGAAGTGTGTGAATGAATGATCAAATAGAGATATCCCAATCTCTATTTATACTTGTTTTGTCCTACCCAATAAACTAATGGGGCCTACATGTCTAGCTTAACCCATGGTTAACTTAATCCGGGACGACCCCACACTTGGTGGTCTAATAACCCTTTGACCTACATGGCCGACCCCCAATAGGGTGGTCTAATAACCCTTCGACCCACAGGACTTATACAGGGCCGACCCCAACAAGGTGGTCTAATAACCCATCAAGTATAAGTTACAACACTTAAAATATAAATGATGACACTTCCGTATAGAGGAATAATAACATCTCTATAGGAATACAATACACATATATATGAAATACATTCCGAAGTTACATATACATCAACATGTATGTTGGGAAAGCATGAAAAGTGTGGAACTCTCATGAATAGAGAAAGGGCTCTCCCTATCAATTGGGAAAATAATTGACTGATTGGGGACATAATGAAATACCAACGTTCTATTAATCTTGTGAGTTCATAAGTTTTTTTCCCTCTCGAATTATGTGTTGGGGAGGGCCCCCTCAATACGTAGATCAAGAGTTTCGTGTTTCATTTCAGGTATTTTCCATGCATTCTACTTAATATTTATAATATCATTAAGCATGGATTAACTTCAACATTCATTTAAATATCAGATTTTGATTTCAACAAAAGCACTCTTCTTCCATAGTCTGATAACACTATGTCCATAGTTTTGTAACACACTATCTATAGTCCTGTGCATGCCATCCGCATAAGTGATTTTCATATCTAAATTTCCAAGTTTTTATGGAATTTCCAGAAAGATATCAGATCTATGGTTTCGTACTTCTAAGATAACGAATGGTAATTGACGATAAGACAAACCTCTACCTGTTTAGATTAGATTCAATATTTTTAAACTAAAGTTATGCATGCTCCTCTTTCTTGATTTGATAGATAGCATTTACCATTTTTTAGCACTCAATTCAATAGAATAGGATTTGATTATTTGCTTTCAACATTTCAATTTGATAGATAGCATTTACCAGTTTTCGGCACTCAATTAAATAGAACGGGATTTGATTATTCGCTTTTAGCATTTCAATTTGATAAGATAGAATTTATTTGCTTTCAGCATTTCAATTTGATAGATATCATTTACCATTTTTTAGCACTCAATTCAATAGAACGAGATTGAATTGTTTTTCAGCATTCAATTTGATAATACAAGATTTATATGCTTTGGTGTGTTGCATAAGTAGAATAGAATTTGTAGAAGCTTTCTTTGAGCATTTCCTTATTTTCTTGTTTTCATAAATCAATACTTCAAACTGTCTTAGGATAGTCTTTAGGACACTTAGAAACGAAAAAATATCCTCTCATAGTGCACATACAGTGTCAAGTACATCTCAAGTTTGTATGCTCCCTGGTCGATAATTAAAGTATACTTCTGGCATAGCTACCTCAAATAGGTATCCATTCTTGGAGTCCACCACTTTTTGGCATCGTTTCTGAGGAGGTGCTTAAACTATAGGAGACACATCTTATTAAATCAAAATAAAATTTACCGTGAATGCCTTGACAAAAGAGGGATAAATTTGGATGCTTCCTGCCTAACTACCCTATGAGCAGCAACAACTCTGAGCACTCTCAATTTGAATTCCTCAACTCTAATGAAGAAGATGATTCTAGCTACGATCCAAACCGTGATAACTTCTTTGCTAGCTCTAGCTCAAATAATACTATGGCAGAGGAGGAAGAGGAACACAGAGAACTGTTTACTTTCCCTATTAGTGTACCTCTTGGGGATGCTAGAATGAAAAATATCAACCCCAATAATCTTCCAAACTTCCATGGCCTAACCTTAGAGGACCCTCACACATTCTTATTTGAATTTGAGGTAGTATGTAGATCCTTTGGTTATACGACTGATGCACAAAAACTGAGACTATTTCCTTCTACATTAAAATATTTATCACTCAGATGGTTTATGAGTCTGGAGGGAAACAGTATCTTCACATAGGACCAGATGAAACAATCCTTCCTGGAGAAATATAGGGATTACTGTAAAGAAAAAGACACAAGAGATGAATTTTTCAGGATGCAACGAGGAGAAAAAGAACCCCTAGAGGACTACGCACAACGCTTTCAACTCAGTTACAAACAAGCTAGTCAGTGTATCTATTGTAGTCCCGCGGGTCACGAGGTTACCGAAGATACATTAAATATATTATAAACAAGCATGCACAGTGATCCAGATACACGAGACAAGATATCAATAGGGAGAGAGAAGCACAAGCCTTTATTAACCAGCAAGAGAAGAATACTACATAGAACAGATCTAATCTAGTCCAGTACATAGCTCAACAACCTATATATATGCATTTACAAGTGGTTATGTAACCATCTGGTCAGTTCAACCGACCCACACAAATTGACTGGTCGACGCATCTATCGACATACATTTACAATAGGTCAGGCGGGGAGCCTAGTCGACAGGACGACTTAGGCTCCTCCAACATCTCCCCCACCTCAAATTGTTTCTTCGTCCTGAATAAAACGAGGAAATGTACAATATCTTGGAAAAAAATATATGTAACTGCTAATGTAGTGTAAGACTGGAACTGGATGGATTCTGATGTTGACCGCAGACCTCAAGAATGGCTTCAACTAAAATAGAGAGTTGATGTTGAAATTCATCCCATGCACTCAGCATTCTCTAGATATCAATGGTGAGAGAAGTGAGGCTCGATAGTTTGGCTATCTTTTCTTCTGTTGACATGTTCTATAAGTAAGTTAAGTTGGGGCATTCAACTATTACGATTTGTCTAGAAGCTTGGTTTCAAAATTTAAAGTTCAGGCGACTAGATGGAGAGTACACCAGAATGTTGGAAGAATTTTTCCTCCGTCGGCACATATTCAATTAGCACTTGATCATACATCTATTTGGAATTTGCAAGGCACAGCTGGAAGTGCAGAAACACTCGACTACTACCCTTTGTTTGACGAAATATTCATGGAGTTAAGCAGGCAAACAAACACAAAGTTAGAAATTCTAGCATAGGCACGCAACGTCAATGTACCCCTGATTGAACCTTTAACAGATGCAGAAAAGGAGGAGTATGAAAGTCAATTATACATGAGCAACTTTACTTTCAGAGCAGAACCTATTGCTGAGACAAACCCATTAGATATATCTCTTGTAGTACCACATCAAGACCCTGCTGACACAGTGGATCAGTCTGATGAAAGCACCCAATCCAACAACCCAAATTATGCACTCATGGAATAAAATATTGGATGGGTTGTAGATGAACTGTCAACGGCATGACAAAACAAGGACATAAAAGGAAAAGGGAAAAGGAAGATGATCATAAGAGAGCTGATGGTAGAGGATTAAGATGAACTGATCAGTAGTGCTACACAAATATTGGAGGACGCAACAAAGAACAAAGTATCCGTCGATGAGCAGTTCAAGAAATTTGTAGAAGCAAAAAAACCCAAAAATAAACTCAAGGTAACGTTCAAACCCGACGTCGACTTAAAAATTACTTCTCCTCCACTATCCCCAACTATTGTGATGGAAGAAACAACTCTTGCTATAACTCCAGTATCTAATCCTCCTACCACTGAAGATTCACTTTTTATTCCAAGTATGGTACAAACCCTCCCTTGTCCCATTCAACAAAAGCTTCGGGAGGATAATGACCTCAGTTTGTTTATTTCCAATCTTCCATCCCTTCTCCCAAAATAGGAGAAATAGTTACCAAGAAACCAGTTCTCGACCTTTCCTTACTCAAAGCTACCCCATCTGACGCCTTTTCAGCCGACGTATCATCCCATCCAAAGTCTGTGAAAACCCAAATAGTCGATATGCATGTCTGACATCTTCAGATGAATCTCGACTTGACCATCCCTCTTACAGCCCGAGAAACATCAGCTTTTATCAGAGCAAATCCGTTGGAGGAGAACATCTCACCTCCTCATCAACCTGTCAAACTAGTACAGAGTCAGTCAGATTTATAAGTTCTTGATGAAATGGATCAATTGATCCCTGAAGTATTGTCACCTATCGTTAGTCCGGGTCCATCTTGCAATCTCAATCCTCCCCATTCCTCCCCAGTAGTTGAAAATCCACTGTCGTCACCACTAGTTCAAGTGGTGAGTAATAGGTCGTTCCCATTCCCTTCTGATGGATCTATGTCAATCCCTGCAGTAATACCAAGTACAGAGACACCAGTTCAAGAAATGATAGAAGACGACATTTAAGCATTTGTCCAAGACAATGCAGCAGCTAGCACGGAAGTCGATACAACAAACAAAAAAACTGAACCAGCAACTCAAATAGAAGCAGAACAAAGTGCCGATAAAATTCAAAAAGACACAGAAAATACACCAACAACGGCCGAGTTAAAAAAAGAATCAGCACAACAGACTGAGGCTAGCATCAAGTTACTAGAACAAAAGAAGAAGTCATGCAAGGAGAAATGCCGAAAGGAAAAGGAAAATCAACAGTAGAGTCAGCAAAAACACCTTGACTATATTCAACAAGAAAGTAGGCTATCTATACACCTGGATCAGTTTGGGCCCATATCGACATATAAGCCCTAGGTGGTGACTCAAGAAGAACTTGATATCTTAGAGGATGCCATCAAAATATAGCAAAGACACTACTGACTGGACATAGAAGAACACGGTGATAAGCTGCAGGAGGACCAAACAAATGTTTTGTCTAAGTGTCAAGACTTAGTGCAACAATTTATCCCACTTCCAGCAGTCTCCAACATGACTAGTGCACTTGACACAACATTTCAAATTTTGTAGTCTGTCATGTTGATGTTACTGTTAAAATTCAATATGCTAAGACAGAAAATAGCAGCATTACATTCCATTTCACAATAATAGCATATACAGGATCACTGAAGAAACAACAAGCATAGCATAAACACAAGAGACACAGATTTATCCTGGGAAACCCTCATGGGGTAGAAAACCCAGTAAAGCTTCCTCAATATAGATGACCAGCAATATACAAAGATGCAAACCAAAGACATGATCTCCTTCTCCACTGTAGCAGACCTCTCCTCCAATAGGTGCGCCTCCCTTGAATGAGTGAGTGTGTATAATGAGGAACACACCTCCTCTATTTATACACTACTTTGATATGTATTTTACACAAGTACACGTAGGCTCGTATTTAACCAATAGGTTAAATAACCCACTACAACTAACTGGGCCGACCCCTCTAGGGTGGTCTAATAACCCTTTGACCCACATAACACATTTAGGGCCGACCCCCACTAGGGAAGTCTAATAACCCGAGTTACCACATTCCGACGGAGGAATAAACATCTCCGGATATACAATAAGATCTTCACGGAGGAATGAATCATCTCCGGAATAATAAAGTACAAATATAATATTCTTTGAAGTTACAATATTTAACACTCCCCCTTAACGAGAAGGATATTATAACAGTATCTGCACGAGCAAGGAGTCATCAACATCATACATGATACATCTATAAATCATTGGAAGCTTTCTCAACATCATCAGTAACTCAAGCAGTTACTGGAACATCTTCAATACTGGAACATCAACATCTTCAGTACTGAGTCTTTATCTTCTGCAGCACTCGAACAACTACAACAACATCAACATCTGGATCCTCACGATCATCAGTATCGTCATCTCACGACCATTAGCATCGTCATCACACGATCATCAAGATCGTCATCACACGATCATCAGCATCATCACACACGATCATTAGCATCGTCATCATACGATCATCAATATCGTCATCACACGATCATTAGCATCATCATCACATGATCATCAACATCATCATCACACGATCAGCAGCATCGTCATCACATGATCATCAACATCGTCATCACACGATCAGCAGCATCGTCATCACACGATCATCAGCATCGTCATCACACGATCATCAGCATCGTCATCACACGATCATCAGCATCGTCATCAATACAGGTATCCATAACAATACAAGTATCCACATCATTAGTACAAGTATCCTACCGATACAAGTAACCACATCATCAATACAAGTATCCTACCGATACAAGTAACCACATCATCAGTACAAGTATCCTACCGATACAAGTAACCACATCATCAGTACAAGTATCCTACCGATACAAGTAACCACATCATCAATACAAGTATCCTACCGATACAAGTAACCACATCATCAATACAAGTATCCTACCGATACAAGTAACCACATCATCAATACAAGTATCCTACCGATACGAGTAACCACATCATTAATACCATCACTTTCTCGGAGACCATTCGTCTACGGATCAATTCAGGGACCGAAGTCCGGGGATGATACAATCCCCTTCACGTACATTTTGAACTATCAGTTCCGGGATGATGCAATCCCCATCACGTACATTTTGAACTATCAGTTCCGGGATGATGCAATCCCCATCACGTACATTTTGAACTATCAGTTCCGGGATGATGCAATCCCCATCACGTACATTTTGAACTATCAGTTCCGGGATGATGCAATCCCCATCACGTACATTTTGAACTAAGGTCCAGGGACGATGCAGTCCTATCTTCTATTCTCGGAGACCTCACGTCTACGGCTCTCTTTAGGACTGAGAGTCCAGGGATGATCCAATCCCCTCAAGTCCACCAAGGACTTCATTCTCGGAGACCTCTCGTCTACGGCTCTCTTTAGGACTGAAAGTCCAGGGATGATCCAATCCCCTCAACTGTCCACTAAGGACTTCATTCTCGGAGACCTTACGTCTACGGTTCTCTTTAGGACTGAAAGTCCAGGGATGATCCAATCCCCTCAACTGTCCACTAAGGACTTCATTCTCGGAGACCTTACGTCTACGGTTCTCTTTAGGGCTGAAAGTCCAGGGATGATCCAATCCCCTCAACTGTCCACTAAGGACTTCATTCTCGGAGACCTTACGTCTACGGTTCTCTTTAGGACTGAAAGTCCAGGGATGATCCAATCCCCTCAACTGTCCACTAAGGACTTCATTCTCGGAGACCTCACGTCTACGGCTCTCTTTAGGACTGAAAGTCCAGGGATGATCCAATCCCCTCAACTGTCCACTAAGGACTTCATTCTCGGAGACCTTACGTCTACGGCTCTCTTTAGGACTGAAAGTCCAGGGATGATCCAATCCCCTCAACTCTTTTCTCATCCATACAGGTACAATCATATATCACATCAAAACATGTATACATCACATCAAGACATGTGTACATCAAAACATGTATACATCACTTAATCAACACATGTACACATCACATCAAAACATGTGTACAACAAAACATGTATACATCACTAATCAAAACATGTACACATCACATCAGAACATGTATACATCACAACTAGCATGTATTCTTACTAATACATCTAAACATGTATACATCACACCAAAACATGTATACATCTAGCATGTATTCTTACCAATACATCTATCATCAAAAGCATGTATAAGTAAAGCTAAGTATTCTAAGTATAAGAGTCCTAAATCTAAATATTTCTAAGTAACTGGGTGTAGAGAACAGGTTACCTCATCAACGACCTTGTTGTTTGATGAGACAATCTCATCAGTAGTGACTATACTACTCCCCCTTTCGAGGACGGTCCTTTTGAACTACACCAAGCTTGTCTCGGAAGTATTCAAACTTCACTCGAGACAGAGGTTTGGTTGGTAACTTCTTCACTTGACGTAGGGGCTTGGTTAGTACAATGGTAACCTGTTACAAATTCAAACTTTTAGAGTTCATTTCTGTGACATATCTTGTTAGTTCCCTATGTTCTTTGACTTATCATGGAACACTAGATTCTATGTCATCTTGATACAACTCTAATTATCACATAGGATCTCAGTTGGTTCTAACTCTAAGTCAAACAATCCTAAAGCCAAACTTCTTCACAACTAGCAGAGCAAGCAGCCATATATTCCGCTTGTGCTGAGAGTCACACTAGACTGCTTCCAGCTAAACCACGAGATCATGGCTAATCCCAGACAATAACATCCTCTCGAGGTGTTCTTCTTGTCTGATACACTTCCTGCCCAAACAGAATCTGAATAGCCATTTGAAGTCATGATCTTCAAGATAGCATAGATCAAATTCTATCGTGTCCTTTATGTGCCTCATCACATACTTTGCAACTATCAGGTAAACACATCTAGTTTCCACTAGATACTAACTCAAGGTGTTCAAAACAGAGCATATATCTAACCTAGTATATGTTAGATATATCAAAGACCCAATAATTTGACTGTACAGAGTTATATCCACTAACTCTGATGAGTTATCCCCTAATGGCTTCAAGCTGGAATCCATAAGAGTGGCCATTCCAACACCTCAAGTCATATTTCTCATCATACTTTCCCTGATTGATAAATATTCCTTCTGAGCCTTGCCATACTTCCAGACCTAGGAAGTAAAGCATCAAATTGAGATCTTTCATTTTTCATTTCTGTATTGAATGATCTTCTGCATATCTATCTGTGCCA
Source organism: Larix kaempferi (assembly GCA_027924585.1). Lineage (NCBI taxonomy): Eukaryota > Viridiplantae > Streptophyta > Pinopsida > Pinales > Pinaceae > Larix > Larix kaempferi. The sequence continues at coordinate 13,222,649 of BSBM01000502.1, read as the reverse complement.
TCTCTCGTTAGATGGGTCTACTGATATGAGCCTCAGTATCATTCGAACTCTGTGGTGAGTTCCTTCTTGCATCCATGTCATATGTGTATCATATTCAACCTTGTAGCAAAGGTTGAGATCCACATCACCCATGGTGATCATTAAGCTTAAATTATTATCGATCCTAGGTACCTATACAGAACCTGATTCATACCTCTTCTTTAATTACACCATACTTGGAGCAAACATCTTGTCATGATTCTCTTCCCCTTTCTAAGAGAATCTTCTAGCCATGAGCCTTCTATATTTTGTTTGATTTGTAAATCTTCTTGTTTGAACATCCACCACTTGTACGGTGTCCATCATTCTTCATGACCTTTCCTACAAATCAAAATTAAGTACATGATTAGTAATACTTCATAATCATCAAAAGATAACCCATTATGCATACAGATATCATTTACATAGTGATGCAACTATTTTGACCATTACTTTGGCACAACACTTTCCCATATCCTGTATGCATACAGTGGCTATCTAGATGCCTTCCATCTCTACCAGAACATACTATCGAGAGTGTGCACAACTCTCAGCATGTCAGCAAAGAGGTTTCATTCTAGACAAGCAACAATGGAATGTTTGTCCAAGCATATGCACATTAGTTGTATACTGTTCAATGCTCTATGAATGTTTACACTCAGCATTATATATTCTAGGAATACAAATATGCATGCAGGCAATATCATTACTATTTCAAATAGCAACTCAAATACTTATCTTTTATGTTTGTGTGGCTGCCTCCCGCTTGATCTTCTGTATGTCTTTTGAACTTCTATTCATTCTGTACCACTGTGCATGCTCAAGAGTCATCCTCATGATCTCATATACAAACATACACTCATTAGTATATTCTAAATGCTATCAAAACATTATAGTACTAAATAATCTTGAAAACGTATAGTCATGATTATAGTTAATAAACATTAGTATTCAAGATTTCAGGGAAGTCTTCTTTTACTCATGCGTATCATTGATAAGAGATATAATATGCATAATCCCTTGGTTACTAACTTTATGAATGAGCATAACCAATCATTCCAAGTATACTTATATAAGGGATCCTAACACAAGGTAAGATTCATGGGAAACATACCTGGATTATTATACCTACTTGGTTATGTACAACATACCTCGTAAGTAGAACAAAGATTATGGATGAGTCTTTGTCTTCATGTTTTCATGGTCATGAAGCCTGATTTGTCTTTTGTGATGTACCTGTATCTTGTTAGCAGACAACCTCAACCTCACACAACACCATAATGCATTAGTACAATCATAAGTGTCAACACCCTAACCAATGAATATCTTCTATCATGCATTCATAATTTTGTTAAGGTGATACAACAAATCTAAAATCAAGATTGTACTAACTGTAATAATCATGAAGACAAACATACCATAAACTTAATCATGAACAAATCTCAAAACATACCTCGATGAGTCATACCTATCGAGATCGCTTGTAATCTCCTTATGTAAAGCCTTAGCCTCATCTCCCTCTGAAACATGAACTCCTTCACTTATGTAGGTGACCAATCTATCTTCTTCTAGGATTAACCCTATCCACTTGATTTGCAAGAACTGGACCTGGAGCTGGATATGGGTTTGTCAGAGAAACCCCAAAAATTCAAACTTTGAATTTCAGACTTCCGAAAGGATAGAAATATGCGCCTTGATGAGCTGATCAAACTGATATATTTAGAATTTGAAAACTGCAAAGTTTTACTCCTCAATTTTGCCTTTGAAACTTTCGGATTCACTGGACGTGACCCTGAACTGGGGTTTGATGAAGCCCACTCTTTTGCCCCATCAAAAAGTTTGAACCAAAGCTCTAAGCTTCTATTTTTCTGAGGAGCTTCCAGCCGTGGTCACAGATTTCAAAAATTCCTATTTTTACAGAAGCCCTAATTTTCCACTTTTCTGATCAAAGTCCCGAACTAGGGTCTAATCAAGCCCGGCCTTCTGCCCAACCAAAAATTCTGATCTTGGTCTCTAAATTTCTATTTTGATGAGTAGCATCCAGCCGTGGTCTCCGATTACAAAAATTCCAACTTTCTTCAAAGCCCTAAATTTTGGAAGCCATGAATGAAGGTACAAAAAAATAATTCTGTTTTGACAGAAATATGTACCTGATTGTTTCTAGTGTAACTCCGAAATTTTTGATCCACAGGGTCTGAAAAAGTTTTCTGAGATAGCCTGACCTGTTAGCTTTCCATCCTGATAGGTCTGACCTCAATTGGATGTTCTGAGAGAGAGTTATGCCAAATGTCGCAACGTGACCTGTTTTGGGAAAATACAGGAGAGCAAACTTGTACGGCGTGCCACGTGTCACTGTTTGACCTTCGGCCTCTGAAAAAGTTTTCTGAGATAGCTCGGCCTGTTATCTTTCCATCCTGACAGGTCTGACCTCAATTGGATTCTCTGAGAGAGAGTTATGCCAAGTGTCGCAACGTGACCTGTTTATGGGATAATACAGGAGAGCGAACTTGTACGGCGTGCCACGTGTCACTGGTTCAACTTCCGCCTCTAAAAAAGTTTTCTGAGATAGTACAGTCTGTGTACTACCTGTCACTTTTCACGAAATTTCATTTGGATCTTCCTAGCCCAAGTTATGACCTTTTTCCCAAGGTCACCTGATTTTGACTCAGATCTGGAAGAGGCAGAAACCCTATATTGTACAGATCATAAATCACAAAGTACAACGAATTAGAGGTTGTCCTTTGGACACAAGGTACCTGGAGATCTTAGCTTCGTCCTGTAACAATTTCAGATCCGAAAACTTCGCCAAAACGGATTTATAGCGAAAGTGCTACGATGACTGGTTTTTGCTATGTAAAACCCTAACCTTCAAATTGTCGTAAGTAAAGCAAGTGTCTTTAGTGCCATACCTTGTCTTCCTTCAGGTTAGCTCTGATTCCATGTTAAAATTCAATATGCTAAGACAGAAAATAGCAGCATTACATTCCATTTCACAATAATAGCATATACAGGATCACTGAAGAAACAACAATCATAGCATAAACACAAGAGACACAGATTTATCCTGGGAAACCCTCATGGGGTAGAAAACCCAGTAAAGCTTCCTCAATATAGATGACCAGCAATATACAAAGATGCAAACCAAAGACATGATCTCCTTCTCCACTGTAGCAGACCTCTCCTCCAATAGGTGCGCCTCCCTTGAATGAGTGAGTGTGTATAATGAGGAACACACCTCCTCTATTTATACACTACTTTGATATGTATTTTACACAAGTACACGTAGGCTCGTATTTAACCAATAGGTTAAATAACCCACTACAACTAACTGGGCCGACCCCTCTAGGGTGGTCTAATAACCCTTTGACCCACATAACACATTTAGGGCCGACCCCCACTAGGGAAGTCTAATAACCCGAGTTACCACATTCCGACGGAGGAATAAACATCTCCGGATATACAATAAGATCTTCACGGAGGAATGAATCATCTCCGGAATAATAAAGTACAAATATAATATTCTTTGAAGTTACAATATTTAACAGTTACAAGAAAAACTTAACAAGGACCAACAGAAACAAGAAACCGAAACATCTTCGCTATTGTCGTCCCAGTATGCAGCGTTCATCTCCACTCATAATCAGTTGGTCAAATACAACGAGCAGGCATCCACAGTTTCCAATGTCCTCCGCAACTGGTACACACATTACAGCACTATTTTTCGACAATTGCAGGAGACAAAGGAGTTGCTTGATGAACTCCACCAGCAACGACATGAATCTGCTCAGTCCCTGATTCAAAGCATATAAGATCAAATCCTCATGGATAATAGGAGAATTGAAACATTAGAAAAGGAGGAACAACAGTGGCTGAGTCAAGCTCAACCTAGCCTCAGTACAGTCGAACAACTCCGGCCATCACTTCAAAGACTACTTGCAGTTGCCAAAGAGAAGACTAGTCTCTTCGGCCCCAACTTAACTTACTTACAGAACATGTCGACACATGGAAAGATAGCCAAATTGTCGAACCTCACTTCTCTCACCATTGATATCCAAAGAATGTTGAGTGCATGGGATGAATTTCAACATCAGCTCTCTATTTCAGCTGAAGCCATTCTTGAGGTCTGCGGTCAACATCAGAATCCGGCCAGTTCCAGTCTTACACTACATTAGTAGTTACAAATATTTTTTTCCAAGTCAATGTACATCTCCTTGTTTTATTCGAGATAAAGAAACATTTTGAGGTGGGGGAGATGTTGGAGGAGCCTAAGTTGGCCTGTCGACTAGGCTCCCTACCTGACCTATAGTAAATGTATGTCGACAGATGCATCGACCAGTCAGGTCATGTCGGTCGGTTGAACCGACTAGACGATTACATAACCGCTTGTAAATGAATATATATAGGCTGTTGAGCCGTGTACTAGACTAGATTAGATCTATTCTATGTAGTATTCTTCTCTTGCTAGTTAGTAAAGGCTTGTGCTTCTCTCTCCCTATTGATCTCTTGTATCTTGTATCTGGATCACTGTGCATGCTTATTTATAATATCTATACTGTATCTCTGGTAACCTCGTAACCCATGGGACTACAACAGCACCCTAGATCAGGAATCATTGAAACTTCTCCTTCTTAGAGGAATAAAGGAGGAATCCCTAGAAGTCTTGAACCTGCTAGGAGATGGGGATATATTCTAGAAAACCTATGATCAAATTCTACAAATATTCAAGAACTATTCAAGATCCAGGAAAGGTGAAAATGGAATACGAGATACACATCCATTAACAGGAGGGTCATCCTTTTCAGGACCAAGCCTCACAAAGTATGACTTATGAAATCTTCTCGATGATATGAAAATAGATATCCTTCAGTCCCTAGAAATGTAGTTAGATGCACTCCAAATAAAAAAGAAACAGGATGATATCAACCAGGCACTAGCAGTATTTTTCCCATGTTGCATGAAGAAACATGAAAAGGGATAGTGCCCATTAAATGCAATAGAGATCTACGTCCTCTACACCGATGATCATACTACTGATAAATTCCCTTTCCCACCATCATGCAAAGCTTCCATACAGGATCCTACATCCAAAGGTACTATGGAACAACTCTTCTTCCTTAATCAGAGAAGGAACAATTTTGCTAGGCCCTTCCAGCCCAACAACCAAGCATATTTTAATCAAGGAAGTAATCAACAAAATTGGAACCCTTGTGAAAATACTCACAGCAGATCTAAGAGATGATGTATACCTCACAAGAAAGTAATTGATTAAGCAAGAAAATAGAAGAAGAGTGGTCAATGCAATATAATGAGCAACATAATAATAATACAGTAGAACTCGGATAGAAGCAAAAATACTTCACACACACTAAATTATTAATCACAAATGGACATATAAATAATACAATGCATGAGGATTCGAATGCCTAAGGTGGAAATTCGAATTAGCCTTCATGGAGTGATCAAAGGATAACTGGAGTGTCATCGGAGCACAACTAGTAGTATATCTCATCATCGGTGGAGTCATCAATGCACAAGTCATTGTCAACCATCAGTCAAACTGAGTCTAACTGAGTGTGGTAGGTGTAACTGAATGTAACTGGCACATGGAGACACTAACTAAATGAAGGAGGCTCAGTGGAGGGAACATGAGGAGCTAACTGGAGTCAAAACACGTAGTCATCTCTCATCAGTGGTCAATCGGAGTGATAATACCAGTGAGGAGTCAGTCTAGCCTCAAATCAAGGAAATACTGGTGGATAACTAAAGTAAACTGGACTGGTAGGTGATAATGGATGAGTGGCTTCCTTAAATCAAGGAAGAAGGGCACACTAAACTCTAGGAGGGATAAAACTGAACTGAGAGAAGCTCTCAGGGGTTGGCTAACTGAGGGCTAGGTGCTGGACTGATGACTGAAATGCATGCACATGCAAACCCTAAATGATGCATGTAAACCCTAAAAGTGCATGCATGACTGAAAATGTAAATGATCAAAATACTGGTGGGACTAGGATGGAGTATAGGAATATACTAACACCCCCCCTTAATCCATCCTGGGCCCTGGTAACTAACACCAAAGGTCACCCAATACAATGAATAATAACAGTCAATAACCCAAGGAAGTGGGGAAAATTTCATGGGAAAAATACCCCCCCCTCAAAATAGACTGTAAGGCACACATAAAAATAAATGATCCAATCACAAGTAGGTGTGATGCTTGGTCATATGTCTGGAGGTATCTTCTTCTTGGGAAGAAGTGGATCATGCTCAAAAAGCATGTGCTTGTACTTGCTCTTCAAATCGAATGTGATGAGAACAAATCCAAAAGTATGAGGATGATCCTTGAACCTGTGATTCGAATAAGCTGGGGTGGGATCAAATCTATGAATGTGCAGATAGTCTTTTGTCTTCTCCTTCGAACCATCATGGGTGAGATTATGCCAAAAAGAACCATCAAATAATAAAGATTGCTTAAAATCCAAATCAGATTTAAGACTTGATGAATAGTTTCTTGAGATCTCCTTTGAACTAGCAAGGGTGAGATCAAAACCATCATATGCATGAGAAGTTATCTCAAGTAGTGTTTGCTTAGAATCCAAATTAGATCCAAGACTTGAATCATGGTTTCTTGAGATCTCCTTTGAACCATGAGAGGTGAGATCAAAACCAGTAAATGCATGAGAAATTATCCCAAGAGGGTGGAAAAGGCCATATTCTTCAATAACCTTCTGAAAGCATGGAATAATGATCATATAGTAGTAAATAAGAGGTTATTGCTTGAGGAGAGCGAATGCATTACCTCCAATAGCTGATTTTACCTCCGAAATAATCATGTGATCATGATGCAAACCAACAGACTCTGGTGCAAGAGAGGATTTAGGACCTTCTGCAATATCTAGAGCGTGAGCTGGCACAGAAAGAGAAGAAATTTGGAGCATGAGTGTAGAATCTACAAGTTCTTTGTGGACAACTTCAATATGAGATGTGTTTGATACTAGTTCATGATCAATGAGATCATCAAGGAGGGCGAATGCATCACTTTGCTTGCTCTTCAAGGGGTTTGGACCAAATCCTTCATTTTGTTTGCCATATCTTTCATCCAGATGGGCCCATAGATCTTTTGGAGTTTCAACATCATTAATGATTTGGTAAAACATGTATTCAGGCAAAGCAGACATCATTATTCCAAAGGCCATGTCACTTTTATTCAACCAGTCAATATTCTCTTCAGAGGATTCGAACTCTCTTTCAAAATAACAATCAAAGAGATCATGGCTCTTCAAATATGCTATCATTTTTGGTTTCCATTCATCATAGTTGAATGGATAAAGAAGAGGTATTCCTTCTAAATATGAATACATTGAAGCTATAGAAGACCTGCAAAAACAATAGAGAATATCTGCAACTGCTACTGCTGCAAAAATGCAGAAACTGCTACAACTGCTACACTCGAAATCTTGATGTTAACCTATAAAAAAAACTCAGGAATGGAGATAAACAATACTCTCAACATGCTCTAATACCATGTGAAAATCCTCACAGCAGATCTAAGAGATGATGTATACCTCACAAGAAAGTAATTGATTAAGCAAAAAAATAGAAGAAGAGTGGTCAATGCAGTATAATGAGCAACAGAATAATAATACAGTAGAACTCGGATAGAAGCAAAAATACTTCACACACTAAATTATTAATCACAAATGGACATATAAATAATAAAATGCATGAGGATTCGAATGCCTAAGGTGGCAATTCGAATTAGCCTTCATGGAGTGATCAAAGGATCACTAGAGTGTCATCGAAGCACAACTAGTAGTCTATCTCATCATCGGTGGAGTCATCAATGCACAAGTAACTGTCAATCGTCAGTCAAGCTGAGTCTAACTGAGTGTGGTAGGTGTAACTGAATGTAACTGGCACATGGAGACACTAACTAAATGAAGGAGGCTTAGTGGAGGGCGCATGAGGAGCTAACTAGAGTCAGAACAAGTAGTCATGTCTCATCGGAGGTCAATCAGAGTGATAACAGCAGTGAGGAGTCAGTCTGGCCTCAAATCAAGGAAACACTGGTGGATAACTGAAGTAAACTAGACTGGTAGGTGAGAAAGGATGAGTGATTTCCTTAAATCAAGGAGGAAGGGCGCACTAAGATCTAGGAGGGCTAAAATTGATCTGAGAAAAGCTCTCGGGGGCTGGCCAACTGAGGGCTAGGTGCTGGACTGATGATTGGAATGCATGCAAACCCTAAATGATGCATGTAAACCCTAAAAGTGCATGCATGACTGAAAATTTAAATGATCAAAATACTAGTGGGACTAGGATGGAGTATAGGAATATATGTTGGAGCATAGGCCGCAGTTATAGTAAAGCTGCAAATTTTGAGGAAAAAGCACAAGTGTCGAGAGGAAAGTGCTAATTTTGAATAAGCACCAAATTTTGGGCAGAAGCAAATAAGTGCACAGTACGGTGCCAGATGGATGAGCTCAGCGCAGATCACGAACCGGAAATCGTGGAGCTCGCGCGCACACATCAAAGAAGAATGAATGTGGCCGAGTAGAAAGCTCAGCTACCGCAATAAATGAAGCAACGGAGTAGAGGGATCAGCTACCCTCATTAAGGCTAAGTACATAAGTTATGTTTGCTCTAACCAAGGAAGAGCAACGGACCAAAGTATTGAAGGCAAAGGACATGGAGCAATAAACGATGAAGCGGCGCCCATACCCGCCATCTACACCGGAAATCACGGAGCCTGCAGGAAGCGATGACGTGACTGCAAGCGGCACCTACAGTACACCTAGCCATGTACGTGGTTAGGGTTTTTGGGGAATACTGTTGGGAAAGGCCCACAGTTTTGTAAAGGTGCGACCCTCAGGGCCACCTATATATATGTATAATTGATAAGGGAGAAGGTTAGCTAGCTAGTTAGTGGGTTGGTTGTTGATTGTTTTCTACTGTGTTATTAGAAGACAAGAGTTAGAACTGGATAGCTGTGAAGCTAATCCCTGAGTTGCAGACAGTCTGAGTCGACGTCTGAACTATTGTAATCTCTGTGGAGGAAGAGAGTAGATCTAAGAGAAGGGCTCCCAGCTGTGTGCGTGGAGTTTCCTAGAAAGATCTAAGGCTGCAGCTATGTGCGCAGCATTATTGTATAATTTCCCTTTGAGTTAATATATGAAACACTTCCCGTGGACGTGGTTTCCTGTGGAGGTGAATTCCATAAGTCTTGTTGTTATGTTAATGTTCGCGTGAATGCATGTCTGTGTTGTTATCTGTGCTTTCATGAACATTGCGTTATCTTTATGAATATGTTAAGTCCATTCTTGAAGCGTCCTTAGACGTTATAATTGTTAAGTATCGAAGGAATATGTAGAACGCCGTCATTGCGGTGCTTGAGAAGTGTACGGCTGCGTCGTGGTGCAGGGCCGGAAACGTTACAATATCAGGCGCCGAGGGTAATCGCCTCAGGCGTCGAGGTGGAGATACTGCGCAGCTAGGCCGGTACGAGGTTCAGCAATGTCACGCTGAAAGATCTACGGAGGGGTAAGACATTCCGTGCCAAGGACTCCCTGGAGAGGGGAGAAGATTGCAGTCTTCGCGTCGCCAAGGTTAAGGAAGCCTGATTCCTTAGCCCCCCATAGCCACTTCGGGTGAGACTTCGGGTTGCTACGCAGCTCATTGCCAAGAGGGCCAGTGCGCCAAGGGGTTTTGTTGCTGCGCCTCATTAAAACCCAGGTCTGCCCAAAAAGCAGCCAACAAATGGTTCCGTTGCCTTGAGACTTGCTACTCCGGCGATGCGCGAGATTGTTGCCTTATGGTTGGTTAAGCCAACAAATGGTTCCATTGCCTTGAGACTTGCTACTCCGGCGACGCGCGAGATTGTTGCCTTATGGTTGGTTAATCCAACAAATGGTTCCGTTGCCTTGAGACTTACTACTCCGTCGACACGCGGGATTGTTGCCTTATGGTTGGTTAATCCAACAAATGGTTCCGTTGCCTTGAGACTTGCTACTCCAGCGACGCACGAGATTGTTGCCTTATGGTTGGTTAAGCCAACAAATGGTTCTGTTGCCTTGCGACTTGTTGCCTTGAGACTTGCTCAACCAACAAATGGTTTCGGTTTCAACACTATTATTTTGAAGGCAATGTTCTATTGGAATCCTACAGCTAAATAAATTCAAGACTAGTTTGATTCAAAGGCTAGAGAGTTCGCTGAATGAGAAAATAGAAGCTCTAGGCTTCAGACAGAAGACTGGTTGCAGAAGTATATTTATACAGACCTTCATGAAATTTTCTTTGTCACATTTGCACTTGAGTTGCATATGTGGCTAGCCAAGCTAGCAGATACTAGACCAACTGTGCATGTTGCTCAACCCGTCGCTTGGACGCCTGAGCTAGTTAGCATTTTGAAGCGGGTAAATAATTCTATGTCCCACACAGTAGATTTATGGTTGAACAGTCTGCTGGAAGGCTTCATCACCGAGTTTGCAGTAGATACGCGAAAGAGCTTCAGCGAAGCTGAGAGGAACTTCTTCCAAGCACACAGGGGTAAGTTCTTAAATTCTCTGAACTTATGGATTAAAATGCTTCTGTATGAAAAAGGAAAACTATGCATAGCTTCCGATGAATAGCATAGACAAGTAATGTCCGCAGATTCTGATAGTGATCTTGAAGCTATTAGTTGCACTCATAGTGGAAAACGGTATAAAGTAGGCCTTGGCCAGCATTCTTTTGAGTCTAGCCCAGAAGATAGTCAAGTTCCTAAAGCGAGCCATATAGAGAGACAAGGGAGTGCTCATATCCCTTATCACCCTTTTACACTGCAAAAGCTAGACGGGGCTCAGTATAACCCCGCAGTAACACCTTCTAGTAGTCCGCATGGTACTTCTAGTACCTCAGTCACACCTTTGTTTAACCATCCTGGAGGCAGTGCTACAGCACCTCCACATCAACCTCACGCAAGAAGGATGGGTGATGACATGAAGCTACCAACTTTTAGAGGAACAGGGCTAGAAGACCCTGAGCAACACTGGTTCCTATGTGAAGCCAGGTAGATTGAATGCAGGACCTGACCATTTATCTAGGATAGAGTCAAGAGAGGAACCTACAAATCTGGAGGACAATCTACCTGATGCGCAGTTGTTCTCTGTTCAAGCAGCTGACGAGTAATATTCCGATATTCTTGAGTTTCTCACTACCGGGCAAGCGCCAGTTGAGTTTTCAATCCAGCAGAAAAAGCAACTTGTTGTCAAAGCCGCAGACTTCACCTTGATAGACGGCCATCTTTATAAGTTGGGTCCTGATGAAGTCTTGTGCCGATGTATCTTACCGCATGAGAAAAACTCCATAATCGCAGAAGCGCACTCAGGAGCCGTAGGAGGCCATTTCGCAGGAAAGCCGACTGCGCAGAAGATCTTAACCACAGGTCTTTGGTGGCCAACATTGCACAAGGATACTAAGGAATTCTGCAAATGTTGCGATGTATGCCAGCGGACAGGAAAACCCTCAAGAATAGATGAAATGCCGCTAAGACCCCAGATAACATTGTGTGCTTTTGATAAGTGGGCCATTGATTTTGTAGGACCTATCAACCCACCAGGAAAGAGAACCGGCACAAGATACATCATTACAGCTACTGAATACCTCACCAGATGGGCTGAGGCGAAGCCAGTTAAGAATTGCGATGTTGCCACTGTCGCGCAGTTCATTTTTGAGAACATTATCACTAGATTTGGATGTCCACTGATTCTAATGAGTGATCAGGGCATGCATTTTCTGAACAATACGAGAGAGGCCCTTACTGAGGAATTCCACATCAATCACCACAAGAGTACACCCTACCACCCTCAAGCTAATGGTACGGTGGAGGCATTCAATAAGATCCTCAAGAATGCCCTGACGAAGATCTGTAATCAACAAAGAGATGATTGGGACCTTAGAGTCACAGCTGTATTATGGACTTACAGAACCACATGCAAGAAATTAACAGGTCACACACCTTTCAGTTTGGTGTATGGACAAGAAGCAGTTATGCCCATGGAATACATTGTTCCCAGCTTCAGAATCGCGCAAATTACAGAAATGGCAGATACTGATACTATGAGTGAAAGACTTTCACAACTGCTTGCCTTAGAAGAAGACAGACTTTTAGCTGGATTCCATCAACAAGTACAGAAGGCAAGACAGAAAGCTTGGCATGACAGGCATATTAAGAATAAAGTCTTTCAAGAAGGTGACTTGGTACTCCTCTATGATAGTAGATTCATGAAGTTTCCAGGCAAGTTTCGTGTACACTGGTTAGGCCCTTTCCGGGTGATCAAGATAACAGAAGGAGGAGCAGTTCAGCTTGCAAAGCTTAATGGAGAATTGCTGCCCACAATGATTAACGGGAGTCGGCTCAAGCTTTATCACGACGGCCACTCCTCCCTGTCTACTTAATCAGCTGCTAAAAGAAGTGCAGATGCCCAGTGTAGTTGAAAGAGACATCGCATTATCACAGTCTACACGGAAGTTGCGAGACACTTTCAGTCTGGCTTCCTGCGCAATTCCTTGAAACATCCGCGCATGTCAATAAAGTTTGTTTTGGAGCGACCCTATTTGCGCTCATGCGAATTTTTCCCCAGCTTGTCAAACCGTCGCTCTTGCGGAGTTCCCCATGCCAGTTTGCTGCTTGAGGAGTTCTTGTTGTGGACCCCTCCATATGCACAATTACCTATGCTGAAGTGACCCACTAAAAAATTTGAATTACAGCAGTTATGTAGCCGCGTCTGAGTATTAATGAAGGATAAGCCCGCCATTTAATTGTAGCCGCTCTGACAGATTCGGCTTGATCTCTGTAAGATTTGCATTTATGTCATGCGCCGAAAGCTTTAGCTTCTCTCGGAAGGCTGTCAGAGCCCGTCCATCACAATTAATGCACCGCAGAGGCGCGAGGGATAGGGGGGTTGTCAACTCATGCATAGGCAACTACGGCTATTAACTTCACTTGTCCGCATTTACTATGGACTTTAGCTATAAATATCCTGCACTTGTATATTTTCGGGTTACTTTTCTCGAGTTGCATAGTGTCTTGTTTGAGAATCCAAGTTATTGTTTTCAGAGCCGAGTTGTGCAGATTGCTTCCTTTGTTTCAGCATTCGTATTCTACGCTGTTCCGCTATTCGTCTGTTCAAGATTTGTTGCCTACCAGTTCACGACGGAGAACCTGTCAACTGAAGAAGTTGTTTGTCAATTTATGCGTCGAGGCTTAGATTTCGGCATGGCTACCCCGGTGACGGCCTCGACTTACGTACACCCTGGTTGGACTGATCCTAGATAGTCTCCGGGCACAAGGGCATCTCAGCCATAGTAGCCGGACGAACCCGTTCCAGAGCCCTTGGCCACTATGGTGAATTACATTCCACCGTGCCCAGATGATGCACCCGAGGTGCATATTCCGAAGAATGCTAAGTATCCGATTCCGTTGCCTCCAATGCCGAAAACCATGCGACAAGAAGGGTCCCTGCTTGGACACCTTCCACTGGTCAAGTTTTATGATTTCAACCTTGGATACTATAGAACATATCCTCAGTTTGCGCCAGATCACTATCTGACGGTAGTCTATAATACTGATAGAAAGGTTGATGAATTCGTCCCAAAGGAATTCGCAGCAAATCTTGAGCGGCCTGGACTTCTGAACCTGCTGAAGCTACCGCACTTCGGGCGTAGCAACGAAGTCAATGCAGTCGTTAAGGCACTGCTGTCCTGCGTTCATGGAGGTTACCTTTGGCTGGGGAGGCCAATCGATTTGAATGTCGATTTGATTCATCGTGTTACCGGCCTATCTAAGGTTGGTAAGGACCCCAATATTCATTTTGTTTGAAAAGATAAGGATAGAAAATTGGCTGCACGGCTGGTGCAAAAATGTAATCTGACAAGAGGAGGTCGGGCTTATGACCTCACGATAGTCGAGGATGAAGCACTTAGATTCATAGGTAGTCTGCTTGCAGGTAGACTTCTCACGAAGTGCAGACCTAAAGAAGTTACTGGAGCTGTCGTGGAGCTTGCTATCGCAGCTACGGAGGGAGAGTAGTACAACTGGTCTCTCTTCCTCCTCAATTCTTTCTTGGAAGACTGCTGGAACGTCTAAGACAACCCCGGTCAGTTGTTCCATTTTTCTTGGCTTTTAATTTTATGTGCTTTTATCGGGTGGAAGGAGCCCCCGAACACTCAATTCCTTCCACACCGCGCAGGAGAGGTTGCAGGCATGCGCTATGTCAACCTCTGGGATTCTAGTAATCCTGCGAAGCGCAAGATGAACCGCGCTGTGTTCTATGAATATTACTACCTCCTCAAGGACACCATTGAAGAAATGTCGAGGCTGAGTAAGGAAACAACCCAAATATATGAAGGGAAGTTGGTTTTCTCTGCCAACTTGCATGAAATTTACCTCCTCCCTTGCAGCATTCAGGAAGAATGGACTATAGGCCTTTACAGGATGACCACTGAAGATGTTGAAGAAATTGTCAAGTCTTGGTCGGATGAATGGAGGGAGGCCACCGAAGTCGCATCCGCGATACCACCCCCTTCTGCGCAAGAAAAAGATAGAGGAAAGGAAAAGGAAGCGCAGGAGACTGATGAACTTCCTCCAGGACCACCCCCAAAGAAGTAGAAACTGTCGCACCCCGCAGAAGCAACAGAAGACCCCTCTGAGACCCTTGCCGTGGGGATCGGCCATTTTTTGGAGGAACAATTTCGCGAGCTGCGGACCTCGCATGCTCACATCAGAAGTGCACTGGACCTGCAGTTCGTAGAAATAAAAGGTCTCGCAGGAAGAATTGCGCAGACCCATGAGCCAGCATCCAGTTCGCAGGCACCACAGGTACCTACAAGCACTGAGTGAGTGGAAGCACTTGCCGAGAGACATACTGTTTTGCACATCCCGCCTACAAGCATGACACTCTCGGATCCTTTGGCCGCATGCAGGTAAGCGCAGTTGGCCCCATTGAAATAAATTTGTCTGTGATTCCGATAGAAACCTTGCAGTTAGTGCAAGAGAAGGTCTCTATTGAGCTAAGAGCTAGAGAGCTCTCCACATTCCATGCAAACCAAAGACTGCAATCGCAGGAAATAGAGCTGAAGGCAGGCTATAAGAACATCTCTAAGAAGCTTGCACATTATGAGGCATAAGACACTGGGATAAGAAACATAGTGGATGAAATTGCCCAGGAAATATCGGCCTGCGAAATTCAACCAGTCCTTCCTCTGGTTGAGAAAGTTCAAATTATTGGAGGAAGGGTGAAAGCCCTAGAGCAAGAAATCATTGCTATGGTTGAAGACCATAGAACGTAGATCGTCGAGTTAGAAGCTCGTGTTGCAGCGCATTCTGAAGATGATAGCCAGGAACAATTTGAAGCACTGCGCAGAGCTTCCACACAAATGAAGTCCAAAGCAAATGAAGCTGAGAGCCTGATGACACAAGCTATGGAGGCTTGGACGGAGCTTGAGATGCTCCCTTTCAAAGTCGGCCTTTTGGAACAGGTACAAGCAATGGAACAGTCCCTAACTGCTCTGACCAAAGAAGCTAAGACCTTAGAAGGCTTAGCAAAGATGAGGAAAATGAGCGAAGTGCGCAGAGTACAACAACAACTGCACAAGCTCAGAAATGAAGATGCTAATCTCACCAACAGCATTCAGCCATTTATGGATGAGTATGCTGAACTTGCTGCCCAAGCCGAGGCAAAGATCAAAGAACTTGCTGAATCTCAACAGTTGATTGATGGCATAACTAAAGAAGAAGCCAGTTCAGACATGGTCCATACAGCTGCGGAGTGCTTGGATGAAATGGACTCCACCATTGCGCAGTGGAAGAACGCATTTGCCACGATCAAATCAAGGGCAAATGCGCAACTGAAGCGACCACATGATAGTGCGAGTGGCTCGGGGATGAGCCACAAGTAAGTGTTAGGGGCCTGTTGGAGCATAGGCCGCAGCTATAGTAAAGCTGCAAATTTTGAGGAAAAAGCACAAGTGTCGAGAGGAAAGTGCTAATTTTGAATAAGCACCAAATTTTGGGCAGAAGCAAATAAATGCGCAGTACAGTGCCAGATGGACGAGCTCAGTGCAGATCACGGACCAGAAATCGCAGAGCTCGCGTGCACACGTCAAAGAAGAATGAATGTGGCCGAGTAGAAAGCTCAGCTACCACAATAAATGAAGCAATGGAGTAGAGGGCTCAGCTACCTTCATTAAGGCTAAGTATAGAAGTTATGGTTGCTCTAACCAAGGAAGAGCAACGGACCAAAGTATTGAAGGTGAAGGACATGGAGCAATAAACGATGAAGCGGCGCCCATACCCGCCATTTGCGTCGGAAATCACGGAGCCTGCAGGAAGCGGCGACGTGACTGCAAGCGGCGCCTATAGTACACCTAGCCATGTACGCGGTTAGGGTTTTTGGGGAATACTGTTGGGAAAGGCCCACAGTTTTGTAAAGGTGCGACCCTCAGGTCCACCTATATATATGTATAATCGATAAGGGAGAAGGATAGCTAGCTAGTTAGTGGGTTGGTTGTTGATTGTTTTCTACTGTGTTGTTAGAAGACAAGAGTTAGAACTGGATAGCTGTGAAGCTAATCCCTGAGTTGCAGACAGTCTGAGTCGACGTCTGAACTATTGTAATCTCTGTGGAGGAAGAGAGTAGATCTAAGAGAAGGGCTCCTAGCTGTGTGCGTGGAGTTTCCTGGAAAGATCTAAGGCTACAGCTGTGTGCGCAACATTATTGTATAATTTCCCTTTGAGTTAATATATGAAACACTTCCCGTGGATGTGGTTTCCCATGGAGGTGAATTCCATAAGTCTTGTTGTTATGTTAATGTTCGCGTGAATGCATGTCTGTGTTGTTATCTGTGCTTTCATGAACATTGCGTTATCTTTATGAATATGTTAAGTCTGTTCTTGAAGCGTCCTTAGACGTTATAATTGTTAAGTATCGAAGGAATCTGTAGAACACCGTCGTTGCGGTGCTTGAGAAGTGTGTGGTTGCGTCGTGGCGCAGGGCCGGAAATGTTACAATATCGAGCGCCGAGGGTAATCGCCTCGGGCGTCGAGGTGGAGATACCGCGCAGATAGGCTGGTACGAGGTTCAGTGATGTCATGCTGAAAGATCTACGGAGGGGTAAGACATTCCGCACCAAGGACTCCCTGGAGAGGGGAGAAGATTGCAGTCTTCACATCGCCAAGGTTAAGGAAGCCTGATTCCTTATCCCCCCATAGCCACTTCGGGTGAGACTTCCGGCTGCTGCGCAGCTCATTGCCGAGAGGGCCAGTGTGCCAAGGGGTTTTGTTGCTGCACCTCATTAAAACCCGGGTCTGCCCAAAAAGCAGCCAATAATATCCTAACAACCCTTCAATACAAACTACATGGCCACCTCAAGTAGCTCTGAACGAATGGCAGCAAAACCAAACACTGTATCAACAACCATATTACACATAGCCTTATTCTCCATACCCCCACATTTTTCTCAGCCACATACGAATTATGGAAATCCATATCCATATTCAGTGAATTGGAGGGCTCCATTGCAGCAGCCACTCATCATGTCGCCCCCACGGAATCAACCACCCCCCATACCACCTCTAATATTTACCGAACTGGTTCCATATACAAATAACAATAGAGCATGGAAGTTACAACCCTATAATAATGAAGTGGTGCAATTTCCTACCTATGTCATGGATACACTTGAAATAAATGAAATCAATCTCAGATCTGGAAAAATGTTGCGGAGCACCCATCCAAAAAATAATCAAGAACATATACATCAAGAACATACCACATATGCCACACCACAACAAACAATGGTGACACACCCTCAGGAAGAAGAAAACCGACCACAAATACCAAACATAACCCTCCATTCTCTAAGAAACTGATACAAAACACCAAAGAGGAGGAGAGTGATATACTCAATTAATTAAAGCTTTTAAACATACAAATCCCCATTTTGCAAGCAATAAGAGATGTTCCAATATGTAATAAATTTATAAAATAAAATTGCTTAAAAAATCCTGGGCGAAGGAAACGAGATCCACCAACTATAAATGTAGTAGTCCAATTAGCATACTTGATGTTAGGTATCATTGTTAACCCTAAATACCTCGACCCAAGAAGCCCTATTGTCAATGTGACCATAAATAACAAACCTATTTCAAGCAGTCTAATTGACCTAGGGGATGCAATAAATGTAATGACAAAGGATATTATGATATCCCTAGGTCTTCAATCACTAATCAGACCAACTAGTACGGTGCTATAGCTCGCAAATACCTCCACTTTCAAACCTGAAGGAATGCTTGAGGATACCATCATAAATATTGAGTCCTAGGAGTATCCAGCTGACTTCATAATTATAGAGGTCAAAATCAAACTCAGTGGGTACCCAATCATCCTAGGGAGGCCATGGCTAGCACCAACAGACGTCTATATAGACTGTCGATCGGGAAATTTGAAAATCACGAGTGGGCAGGCTAGAAAAAAGATCACGATATATCCTCCAGCAAGAAAATCCACAGACATGGAACATCAAAATTGGGAAGATGAATATGACGTGGGGATTTGGAAGCATTTGAAAAGTGGGGATTTGACTTTGTTGGCCCATTCAATCCCCCATCAAATCAGAAAAGCTACATTTTATTATGCACTGACTACCTTACAAAAATGGCATAAGTGGCAGCACTTGCAGTAGCAAATGAAACAAATGTAACAAAATTCTTTACAGAACAAATCTTCCACAGATTTGGAGTTCCAAGAGAGTTAGTTTCTGACCAAGGGAAGCAGTTTACATCCAACCTCATCGAGGACCTACTTCGAAGAAACAATGTCAAACATCAAAGGTCCTCTTCCTACCACCCTCAAGCTAATGGTAGAACTGAAGTGACAAATAGAGAACTTGAAAGAATTATGACAAAAATAGTCCAACTACATAAAAGGGATTGGGTAGATAGATTGAGTGAGGCAGTTTGGGCTTATAACACAACATGAAAAACAACAACAGGGTTTACCCCATATGAGTTGGTAAATGGAAATAAAATAATGTTCCCCATTGAATTTGAATTTAATACATTGAGAATTGCAGGTAGCTTAAACATGCAACTTTCAGAAATACAAGAAGAACGTATGCTCCAGCTAAACCAGTTGGATGAGCATCGCCAACAAGCCCTCTCCCACACTGAAATTATCCAATAGCAGAGAAAGAAATGGCATGACAAGAACATCAAACAAAAGAAATTCAAAGAAAGTGATTGGACACTACTATATGATTCCAGGTTTCAAATTTTTCAAGGAAAACTCACCACCAAATGGCTCGGACCCTACATCATTGACACAATCTATGACAATGGAGCAGTCAAAATCACAACAATAGATGAAACAAAATTCTCCATGTTGGTGAATGGACATAGACTCAAATTATATAAGAATCCACTCATTGTTGTTAAAAAAAAATAGAAAAAATAGAAAATAAAGAAAATAAAAAAAAAATGAAAAGAGAAAAATGGAAAAAACATAAAACATAAAAAAAAAAGAGAAAAAGAGAGAGAAAATTGAAAAGAAAACATAATAAACCAAGCCAACTAAAATCACACCAAGTAGACCAAATAAAGAAGACAAAAAAGAACACCACACAAGGAAATACAAATCAAGCGAGCCAACAAGCAAATTTCAGCAAAGAGAAAGAAACAAATCAAGCGAGCCAACAAGCAAATTTCAGCATCGAGAAAGAAACAAATCAAGCGAGCCAGCAAGCAAATTTCAGCAAAGGAAAAGAAAAAAAAATCAAGCGAGCCAGTGCAACATCCAAAAGAAATATTTAGCAAAATAAAATCCAAATCAAGCGAGCCAGTGCAACATCCAAAAGAAATATTTAGCAAAAGAAAATCCAAATCAAGCGAACCAGAATAAAAGTCAACTAAGTAAGAGAAAATATCAAACCATCCAGATATAAAAGTACAACTACAGATATACCAAAAATTACTACAGATGAAGAGTTAACCTACTATGGAACCCTCGGTATGCATGAAGACTCCCACATCATCAGCTAAGGTACGAAAAACATAAGAGGTAATCACTAAATTCTTGTTTGTATTCTCAATCAAATCATTCTCCCTACACAAAACATCATTTCTCAGCTGAGGTCAGCTTTCAGATCAGTCTGGCGGCACGGTTTAAGAGTATCCCTTTTATATAATGATGAATGAATGGTTAAGAGTACCCATTTTATATAATGATGACTGAGGGTTCAGAGTATCCCTATTATATAATGATGATTGACCAACAAGTAGCCTTACTAGGTCATGATGGCTCACCGCAGCCAAGTTCTCCATATCCCGCAGCCATATCCTTTGATAATAAAGTACCAATGGGAGTTTGTGCAATGATGAGAGTGAATGAATAAGTTAAGAAAATAAGACAGCGAGGGATAAGTAAGAAGATCCAATGGGAAACACGCATTTTCTCAGAAAGGAGGGATACAGAAGGAAGGACTTGGCACTCAGGCAATAGACCAGCGATCAACCCCAAGCAAGAAAGTAAGTCATTCACCCCAAGCTTTGTGGTTTGATAATACTCGACAATTACAGAAATGAAAAAAGGGTTTAATAAAAATGAGCCAGAGGACCACACACCCATATATGAAAAACCTCAGGTGTTGACCATCCTTTGCACAACAGGATGGATGCCCTTTATTACTGGATTGAGAGGTTATGATACAGAAATAGCCTTAGAGTTTACCCAAAACCTTAAACATATCAAAGAGGAGCAATACGTTACTTGGGTAAGGGGATTACGCATCAGATTAGATGAGGAGACAATTGCAAAACATACAGGCTTGCCAATAGGGCTGCATTGGGGAAGGGATGACAGAGAAGCCAACCTGGGGTCAAAGGCAACTTTCTTTGGACAGGGTGAGAGCTATGAAGAGGATAATTATGGTGTTAAAAGAGACACTATGCCTATACCCTAGGATGAGGTGGCTACCATCATCCTAAAATATATCACATGCACGGGAAGGCTTAGCTACATTCCAACCTTTCAATTCTCAATTTTGTACCTTCTAAGGAACAGGGGCCACCTCAAGTTGAACAACAACAACAGTATTCCTTTCTACCTTCTGCAGTCCCTCTGGGAGATGAGCAGGAAGGTGGTGCAAGGAAAGGAGGACGCATTGTCCCATCATGGTCTAATTAATTTGATCATTTGCAAAGAATTGAAGGTTCAAACCCCATAGCTCTCATGGGAAGATTTCATCCTAGTCTCAGTTGAAGATGTTCAAGGGATGAAAGGCACGCCAAAGGTAGGCATCACCCTTGCCTCGGGATCAAAGGAGGAAAAGTCTGCCACTGCGTCAATTGCCAAACGAAAAATCAACCTAGACAGTGACAGTGATAATGAGGGTATGGCTGAAACTCTTATCAATATAAAGCACTCCCGAGATACCTCCTGCTAGAAAACCTATGGAACACCTTCTAGCAAGCAAAGGTCGAAGAGGTAGATTGGGAGGTTGACACAGTAGGACAAAGCCAAGTTGATGAAAAGGAAAGGTAAAGAAGTAAGCCCCATAGTGCAGGACCTATCGGACTTCAGAGACAACGAGGTAGAATAAGATGATCCTTCGACACATGTTGAGGAGGACACCTTCCAGCAAGGCTTTGGGGATGAGAAAACAAACACTAAAGAGAATGAGAAATTGACTGAAGCATTGAACAAGCTAGAAAAGGTCAGAGAGGACCTGGCTACTTTAAAAATCGAGTCACAACTCCACAGAAGCCATCTCGTTTCACCAGCATCACCACCAATTATGCATGAGAAGACACAAATATTAAAAATGCAGCATGTGGGTGAAATAAAGCTGATGGAGCAGCACAATTCAGTACTAGAAGAAAAATTGGGCCAAGCCCAGGAGGAATTGGCCTAGAGAGATTAGAAACTCCTACAGTTGGAAGACACTTTAACCATCACTGCCAAAATTTATGAGGAAATACTAGGGTTCAAGCCACCATACATGGTCTACCTAAAGGAGAAATGGGGTCTGTTCCAATTATAGAGGCTGAAGCAGGGCTTACCCTTAGAATTAACCACTCCTAAGCAATTTGTAGACACCTCCATAGCTTGCACTGAGCTAGAAAAAGATCAGTTATGTGAATTCTTCCTGCATAATTTTATGGTACCAGACTCACCCAATTGGTCACCGAACCCCTACATGGGTGACTTCCTGTAGTGCTCTGGTTTTTACAGCAGAGCACTATGTAATATTTCTCAGTTAATTTTCTACTTATTAAACTTTATCAAGTGTATGGGAGTAAATTTCTAAAAATTACTATGTGCCTAAATAATATTTAGTGTTCTGTCGTGTTTTTTTATCAACATTACATTCGTAATTTAAAATAGACAAACATATCAATATTTCCTTTTCAACAATCATGTTCTAGCATAAGAATATGTTTCACAACTCAGTAAATCAGTAAATAGCAGTAAATCAGTAAATAGCAAGTTATGCATGTTTACAGTAAGTTTTAGCATAGTAGTCAATAACGGAAATTACCTGATGCTGATGCTAACCGTAAGTTGTAGCAGGTTGTATAACCCTTAGAAAACCAAACTGAAGTGTCCACCCTACCGACCAGCTATTATCTTGCTGGCCCTTGGAAATCAAAGGATTTCCAAGCCCCCGAGCCCACAATCTGATAATCCCGAGAGCAGTCTTTCCTTCTGTTCTCAAAATCTTTTTGTTCTCCAAACTTCTGTTCTCCCAACTTCTTTTCTTCCCCCAATCAAAAAAAAAACCTCCCTTTTCTCCAAGCTCTCCCCCTCTA
Organism: Larix kaempferi; assembly: GCA_027924585.1. Taxonomy (NCBI): domain Eukaryota; kingdom Viridiplantae; phylum Streptophyta; class Pinopsida; order Pinales; family Pinaceae; genus Larix; species Larix kaempferi. The sequence continues at coordinate 13,199,791 of BSBM01000502.1, read as the reverse complement.
TATAATTTCCCTTCCTCGAGAATATCTTGGGCTTACTCCACCGCCCCAAAATCCCCCTCTCGAGCCCCTCAACATTTACTCCTATCACCAGTTCATTCATACACGGTTCTTTATAAAAAAAAGTATAATTAATTACCCTCATGGAAATTTTACTTGGTTTTGGATTGACGGTCGTAAGTATTTATTACGGTGGGAATTATCACCCAAAGGTTATCCATTCGGGACAAGCTTCATTAAATACAAGTCTATCCGCTATCCTTGGTATTTAATGTTATTAATGTAATTAATAAAATATTATATAATTAGTTGCCCCTTTTCAACTTGGACATGATGTGTCTTAATGGTCCACCTTATCCGTCGAGACTACTTAGCTTGAGGTTTAAATTCCAAGATTAACATTGAATAATTAAATAACCATTTTCCATCACATCACGTTCATTCCAAAAAGGATTATCCTATTATGGCTAACTTTTGAAATGGAAATAATCACACAATATTAATTTATAAATCAATATTTTAGATCTTACTTATATTGCATTTGTTACGATAGGGATATAAATGTTGCTGGAATGCTATTAATTAAGTAATAATAATAATTAGATCCCCATTTATTAATTAATAATAATAATTAAATCACCCTTTAAAAATAATAAAAGGTGAATCAATCATAGTATTCTTAATTATTTGTTTATCACATGAGTACCCTATCATCAACATAGCATCCTTGTTCTTATAAACAAAGCACTTGTGAGGGCTTAAACAATTTTACTAATTAATTAGACACTATCATTACCCTATTCACAACAGTTCTCCTATGACAATGTTAACTGACGACACTTGTCTTAGTTTATTATTACAATGTTTTCATATAATTACTAATTCACTTATTTACACATTGACAACCTAACCATTCATTACCTAAGTTGATTGATGTATCCTTAACTGAGTTATCTATGACATTTATACTACTATTCAAGCATGACAAGTATGTTATACACCAGTAATATTGTACAAGTACAAGGTGTGCATGCATGGCCAGTGTATGCACATGTCGGACATGTACTATAAACAAACCCCATTCCGCCTATGCATACTTGCTAACTAATAATAGTATCTACCCCCATGCAGAAGAGCAAGCATAATATATAGTATAATTACTTTAACATCCTCGGTTATTTAACAGTTAACCCTTTACGATTTACATCATTGTCTTTATGTTTACATTAGTTTAATCAATCAAGTACAGGAAGGGTGCCTACTTCCACTAACTCGGAATCAAGGAATGCTAAACCCTCAACAGTACTAACTAACACATCCTCCCGTCATAACCTACGTCCAACATCCTCCCTATCCTCCCTCTGCTAGTACAACAGTGGATGTCGGACTCACCGATCTAACCACATAGAACTTGAGAGCGATAGCGTCGGCTAAACAGCGGACCTATCCTCCCCTAGCAGGCATCCAACCATCGTCATCACAACAACATGGGGAGCGTGTCTCAGCACGGCCCTCCCACGACCTCGGGTCTCATGGAACCATAGGGTGGGAAACACATCCATCCCTCTCAACATACTGGGCCTACGCCCTTATCAACTCATACTTGCTGCTATCGGGATTATCAGTTTGTGTTATCGTATTCCTCATTTTGGCTGCTAAGGTTTGCTGTATGAACATGTTTTTCCTTTCCAATATATATCAGATCAAGTAACTGGCTATCCCATAGCCCCTGTGTCCTGTAGGTTAGTGTTTTGCAAAATACAATTTATAGAAAGCATTTTCCATTGATCACCAATTGATCCATGTTATCATTTTATTTCATGTAACCTTTTAGCTCATCATAGATGCGTATGACATATAACATTTCAGCAATTCATATAAGAAGATGGTATCCACGTACCGAATCATATATTTCACATTTCATTAAGGAAAACATATAAACATATACTGCAATCGTAAAATAAGGAAATCATATGATAATCATGACATCATAACTACATAACATAGTAACATCATAATCATGGTGAAATCATAAGACAGAGTAACATCATATAATGAGGTCCAATATAGTTTACTCAGTCGAGCTGAGTTCGACAAAATATATATAAGAAATAAAGTATGGTGTGTCTAACTAATAAATATGCCGAATCAAAATATGGGCATTACATACACCCACCCTTCGGGAAACTTCGTCCCGAAGTTATGGCCAAAATAGTGAGGGAAAATCTCGACGCATGGTCTCTGCGTCCTCCCAGGTAGCAGACCCGGGGCTATACTTGTCCCATTGGACCTTAACTTGGTCCACATGGCGACTACGGAGCTGTCGAACCCTACGATCAAGTATACGTAATGGTTCAACCCTGAAGGTTCCCTCGTCCGAGACCTGCAATTCCTTCCAATGAATTTTGTGAGTCTCATCAGCTATGTAATGTCGTAATACAGAAACATGAAATACATTATGAGTTTTATGCAAGTGGGGTGGCAGCGCGAGACGATAAGCAACTGGTCCGATTTTCTCAAGAATCTCAAATGGACCTATAAAGCGAGGTGACAACTTGGTACCCTTCCCAAACCGAATGGTACTTTTATTTGGATTGATGCGAATAAATACACGATCCCCTACTCCATAAGTTCTATCTGATCTATGTGCATCAACGTAACTCTTTTGCCTATCCTGTGCTTCCTTCAGCCGTTGCCTAATCTGTATCACTTGCTCCTCCATTTCCTGAATCAATTCAGGCCCAATTAAAACTCGATCCTCTAACCTGTCCCAACTGAGTGGTGTCCTGCACGGCCTCCCATACAATGCCTGATATGGCGGCATACCAATGGAGCTGTGATGACTATTGTTGTATGCAAACTCCACTAAAGGAAGATATTTCTCCCACTGTGTCTGTTGATCCATAACATACATCCTAAGCATGTCCTCCATCACTTGATTCACCCTCTCAGTCTGTCCATCTGTCTCGGGGTGATAAGCTGAGCTTAAGTTCAACTGTGTCCCTAATGCTGACTGCATGCTTGTCCAAAATCTGGAGGTGAACTTAGGGTCTCTGTCAGAGATTATCTTTTTAGGAACTCCATGAAGACGTACAATCTCATTTATGAATACCCTTGCCACATCTGTCACATCATAGGTGTCTCTGACTGGAATGAAGTGAGCACTTTTGGTCAGTTTGTCGACTACCACCAAAATAGCATTATGTCTCAGAGATGTGAGTGGTAATCCTACAACGAAGTCCATGGAAATGACTTCCCATTTAGTCATAGGGATATCATGCGGTTGTAGGAGACCGGCCGGGTGATGATGATCTTCCTTCACTTGTTGACACTCAAGGCACTTCGAAACAAAATCCACTACATCCATCTTCATACCTGGCCAAAAGAAGAGTTTCTTCATGTCAGCATACATCTTCTTCACCCCTGGGTGCGCACAGTAATGCGATCTATGGGCCTCTCTAAGGATGGTTTCCCTGATATCACCTTCCTTAGGAACATACATCCTTCCCTGATACCGCAACAATCCATCTTCCTCAAGATGGTACCCATCATACTTCAATTCCTGTTTCTTTCCATTCTGAATAGCTGAGGTTACTTTTAGATACCAACTATTTCCCAATAGTTGTCCTAGTACCCTTTCCCTCAAGTCAACCTTCAAGGGAATTAAGGAGAAAAGTCTCGGCCTTCGGCTTAGAGCGTCTGCCACCACATTCTCCTTTCCTTTGATGTAAGAGATACCAAAGTCATATTCACTCATGAACTCACTCCATCTCCTTTGCCTAGCATTCAAATCCCTTTGGGTAAAGATGTACTGCAAGCTCTGATGGTCTGTTTTGAGGGTGAAGCTTCTACCAACTAGGTAGTGCCTCCATAATTTTAGTGCCAACATTACTGCTGCCAATTCTAGATCATGCGTGGCATACTGCTCCTCATGAGGTTTCAACTTTCGAGATGCATAAGCTATTACCCCACCTTCTTGCATCAACACCGCTCCTAATCCTTGCTTCGAGGCATCGGTGCATACCATGAAATCTTTATCCATGTCTGGTACCCGCAAGATCGGTGCACTTGTCAACAATCTTTTAAACTCTGTAAAAGCGGCATCGCATTCATCGGTCCATTCATACCGGATTCCCTTGCGTTGCAAGGTGGTAATAGGTTTTGCAATTTTAGAAAATCCTTCCACAAACCTCCGGTAATAGCCTGCTAACCCCATGAAGCTGCGCACCTCATGAGCATTCCTTGGAATTGGCCAATCTTCAATGGCCTTTACCTTTTCTGGGTCTACAGAGATCCCTTCACCTGAGATGATGTGCCCCAAGTAGTGAATCTCTTTTTGGAAGAAGGAACACTTTGATAATTTACCATAAAGTTTATGTTCCCTCAGGCATGTCAAGACTAACCGCAAGTGTTCCTCATGCTCCTTCTCATTCTTAGAATAGATAAGAATATCATCTAAGAAGACCTGAACAAAGCGGTCCAAGTATTTTCGGAAGACACCATTCATGAGGCTCATGAATACAGCTGGAGCATTGGTCAAACCAAATGGTACCACTACAAACTCGTAATGCCCAAATCGAGTTCGAAAGGCAGTCTTAGGAATGTCGCCTTCCTTGATCCTCAACTGGTGATACCCTGATCGTAAATCAATTTTTGAGAAGACTGACGCACCTTTCATTTGATCAAAGAGGTCATCAATTCTCGGTATGGGATACCTGTTCTTCACGGTGGCCTTGTTCAAATCTCTGTAATCTATGCACAGTCGCAGAGATCCATCCTTCTTCTTAACGAAGATCACTGGTGCTCCCCACGGTGAGATACTGGGTCTAATCAGCCCCAAATCTAGCAATTCTTTTAACTGGATCTGTAACTCACGGAGCTCTGGAGTTGTCATTCTATAAGGAGTTTTTGAGATAGGTTCTGCACCAGGTTTTAGTTCGATTGTGAAATCGAGCTCTCTTTCAGGAGGTAGTCCTGGTAATTCCTTCGGAAAGACATCCTTGAACTCGGAAAGTACTGGGTAAGAATTCAAGGAAGGTCCTTTACTATCGCTCACCGGCCTCCACTACGAACAACTGGCATCCTTGTCTTAGGCACCGCTTAGCTTTCACCATAGAGATGAAACGGAGGGATACCTTCCTCTTCAAGCCTTGGATTTGAATTGTCCTTCCCTCATCATCGAGGCACAACACCTTCTTTGCATAGCAGTCGATGAAAGCTCTATGGTCTTCTAACCAATCCATGCCAATAATGAGGTCATAAGTCCCCAAATTGGTGACATAAGCATCCAACTTACTGGTGCACACTCCTAAGTCAACCTCACAACTTCTCACTTTAAGACCTACTGTTTGCTTAGCTCCTGAAGCCATTTCAACCAGTTTGAAATCATCGTGCTCGTAGGCTGCCAACCCACATTTATCTAATGCAAATGGTGAAATAAAACTATCAGTTGCTCCTGGATCAAACAAAATTTTAAGTTTGACATTGTTTACATTACCAGTGGATTCTACTATGGTAGACTGATGTTCTGCCTGGTGGTTATGCACCGCTGCATGAATCCGATGACTGTTACCCGAACTATCCATGGGTGCCTTTCCTTCCCTGTGCCTGCTGCTTGACTGACCCTTGGGACAGTCTCGCTGGAAATGAGGACCTCCGCATCCCCAACAAGAGAGATTGGGAGGGGCTTGCCTGTTGCTCGAAGGAATCCTCTGAGATGAGTTCCTTCCCCTGGTTCCTCTAAAACCCCTTGCTCCTCTATAGGAACTTCCCTGTGTACGTCCCTGGCTTTGGTGGGTTGCGGACGATGCCTGCGAGATTGAGTTAACTGAAGTATTACCCCTCGGTGTGAACCGGTTACCATAAGGAGGAGGTCTAGATTGTCCTCCCCTGAAGTAAGGACGTGATGCTTTCCCTGAAACATACTGATTGGTTCCTGTCAACTTATTGCCCCCTTTTCCATCTGACATATCAGCTGCATAACGAGCATACTCAACTGCCATGGCAACTGAAGTTGGCTTCCACATCCGCACAGCAGCTCTAATCTTGTAGTTAAGTCCATACACAAAACGCTCTACCTGACAATCATCTGCATCCAGGTAAGGAACATATTTTACTAGTTCCATAAACCGAGATTCATACTCCTCCACTGTCTTGTCTCCCTGTACTAAGGCATGGAGTGCACCTGCCTGTTCTTCCTTGTAATAATTTGGCAAATACTTCATGTGGAACCTCTCCTCGAACAGTTCCCAAGAAGTTGTAAGAGGAGTAAGGTGCAAATGCTTCTCGAGGTCTGACCACCAATTCAAAGCATCACCTTTAAGCTGGAAGACGGCCATCCTAGCCTTGGAACTAGATGTGTACTCATTCAATGCGAAGCATCTCTTCATGCCTTCCAGCCATGCCTCTGCATGCTTACCGGGTCGTCCTCCTGAAAACTCTGGAACTTTTATCTTTTGTAACTCCCTCGATATGTCCTGAAGCAGTTCCAGTCTTGGGCCATGTGCCCTTTCAGAGTTCTCTCGACTCACTTGAGTGGTTTCCACCTCGGCGGCCCTTTCCGACTGCCTGTTCATCGTGGTCATAATAGCCTCCAATGACCTCATTATGATCTGCATTTCTGGTGTTGAGGTTGGTGGTGGCGGTGTTGGCGGTGGCGGAGGTGGTGGTGACGGTGGTCGACCTTGACCCCGACCTCGACCTCTGCGTGTTGTCACCATGATAGTTCCTGAGTTATTAAAATAAAATCATATCCTTAGTTGTTCAATCAAATATACGCGGAACTAAAATGTAGGTATTTAATAACTTGCATCATGAGATAACAAATTGTCAAGATTAGCGCAGTAAAATCTATAGTCGTTTTTATTTGAACAATCTTGTCATGGTGTTCAGCTCGTCGTGCTGGTCTTAATGGTGTCTTGCTTTTGGGATTTCGGGCCTCTTTCATCCCTTCGACTAGGAGTTGAAATCTCGACAAAATTTTTAATATCTCTATTTTAGTTAACCTTAAATGTTACCCTTTAATCTAAGCAACTTAATTAACATTAATTGTTTTAAACCTCAACCAATCATAGTTAAGTTTAATACTAATAACATATATTTTAACAACATATGTTATAACAAAATTAAATTAATTAATTAATTAATTAAAATTAAAATCATAGTAAGGTTTAATACTAAAAATTAAAATTCCTATAAGGCATATATTTTAACAACGTATGTTATAACAAAATTAAATTAATTAATTAATTTTTATAATACATATAATCTAACAAAATATAAATAATTTAAAAAAAAAATTTATAAAACATACATTCTCTCAAAATATATAAAAATAAATGTAAATTTTGATACAACATATATTATATTCTCCTATACATAATTCACGAACATATATACCTGTTTTTACAACTATATACAAATATATACGTAGATTTATAACCGTAGATTTTTTTTACCACGCGGCCTTTCACCGCCATGCAAAGAGCGAGTGTGCATGAAGGACACGCGGTCTCTCCAAGCAACCCACCGCCCTCGGAAAGTGGGGGAAACCCTAAATAGAGTCAATCCCCAAGGCGCGGCCATTTTCACCCTCTCTCTTGGAGTTTTAGCTCTGCAACTCAAATGCAAGCTGGCTTAGGGTTTCGGAAAGGAAGGAGCTTTCCATTTTTCTACTGCAGAATACTACTGTCAGACCTGCTATTGTAGAGAATGAACGGGATTTACCCTTTCATTTCTGGTGTTTTATGGCTATTTCCTATCATGGCCCTTTCCTGCACCGCCCTTACGTGTTTTTCCTATTCCAGCAGCTTCACGCAGGTTTCTTTGTTACAGAAGCTCGGAATCCTAAGTCACTGTCACTTTGCGCAGAGGGTTTCTCTTCAAGCTTCCTCTGGATCCATCTTCTTGGGCGCGGCTTGCTTGCTTCACAATTAAATCTCATGTCAGGGCCATTCAAAGCACCGCCCTTATGCCCTCTCCTGTCACGGCCCTTCATTGCACCGCCCTTCCCTTGTAGGGTCTAAATTTTCTGTAATAAACCTTTGCGAGAAATTCAGGCAGGGGATATGGCGCAAACTTTTCACAGAAAATCCATCTACAAACAAGCCCATAGATTCTTGTAAATATGTTCATCTCTTGCAGGATTGCATTCGCAGGAGAGCTTTTGAAGATGGGAAACAAAACGAGTCGCGTTCCCATTTGGCTGTGGAGTTGTTGGGGTTTTTTTTTACTTGGGAATTATTGTCGAGTGAGAGTGCCTACAGCCGTGAGCTCAGGTTGGGGACTGAGAATAATAGTCTTCGTCGTCTGAATACTGGTTGTCCCAATCACCTTCCATGCTGCGTGAAGAGCTCGTTTTGACGAGATGCATTTGAATTGAACTGGGCAGAGTATATATATATATATTCTTTCCCCGTATCTATGATATCCATCGTCTTTCTTCACTTATCGGTTTATCATTTTGGTTTACAGCAGAGAAAGGAAGGATGTATGGGCGTGGAAAGGGAGGGAAGGGTTTGGGGAAGGGAGGTGCCAAGAGGCACAGAAAAGTTCTGAGAGATAACATTCAGGGCATTGGCAAGTCCTCCATCTCGCGTCAAGCGCATCAGTCGGCTTATCTATGAAGAGACAATTCAGGGCGCACTCAAGGGGCAGCGCAATGATAGTTCAAAAATTCAAAAATAGCTCAGATGGTAGAGCGCGTGGCTTTTAACCTCGTGGTCGTGGGTTCACGTGGGCGTTAGTTTCTCTTAACTATAATGGCTTTTGTATTTCCCTCTGAAGCTGAGGAAAAGAAGCTCTGTGGCCTGGGTCTCGTTCAGTTGAAAAGCCCTCGGTGCTGGGCCCTCGGTGCTGGCAAATGAGAAAAGCTTTGGCGTTGGGTGTTTGGGCGATGGAGGATTCGCGGGGCTCCTTTGACTTGGCTCGTGGTCCCTAGGTAAAGCCGTGGGTGCTGGGCGCGTCACCTTTGATCTGCGCTAGGGTTCCACAAGTTTCTATGCGCTAGGGTTCCAGTGGTATGATTCTCGCTTAGGGTGCGAGAGGTCCCAAGTTCAATTCTCGGAATGCCCCAGGTTTTTCTCGCAACGAGTTTCAGAATGCCCCAGGTTTTTCTTGCAACGAGTTTCGGAATGCCCCAGGTTTTTCTCTTGATATGAATATTAATAACTCATCCGTTGCAGTCTTGATATATATACATAATCCACTTCTGAAATAAATCTGCAGAGCATTTATTTTTATTTTACTTAATGAACAGAGTATAATATATATTTTTTTTTTCTTCCATTAATCTCTGGTAGCGTTGAAAAACACAAAATAGAGTTCCATCATCCGGGTTAAATATAAATCTAAACCATCCATGATTATGTATATAATATAAAATCGATCTAAAAAGGAGTTTCTTTCTAAAATAATTCAAGCTATATTTTACTCTGTATTTCCTACAGAAACCATAGATCCGAGATCAACACTATAATATTGTTATTTTAAAATTTCGATTCATATATATATATATATATATATATATATAATATCATTAATATACAGCATTCGGTCAATATTTCACAATTGTAGAGAACGTTTTCCAGCAAAAACCTACGGTATTCAAAGGAAGTAACACTTTAAACCATTAGGATTATCATATGTATTGTCAATTAGAATAGCATTCACGATTTTCTAAGGTAATGTTAGCAAAGAATTAAACCTGGAATAATGTCGCTATAATAGGCTTGTCATTGATGTCAAAGAAGCTCACTAATGACAAAGGAATAATCAAGGATTGATGGCAAGGCAAATACAAGTGAAGGCAGGGATTTAAAGTTTCTGATATTGTTGGTTCGAAGAAAATAACATTGGCAAATAAATTCTAACATTTGAGTGCTTCCATTTGAGTTGCCCCACACTAATAAAAGTGATTGTCTCGTGAGATCTTCTTTTCTTTTCTTTTTTTTCTCCCTTTTTTTTTTTATAGAGATTTTTTTTTGTCTTAAATTCCTTGCTACCTAAATATTTAGGCTCCCTGATTTTCGTTTGCACAAATTTTACCCAAATTTTATCACTTCCAATTTGCTCGGTTAGTTATCAATTTTAACCCAAGCTGTACTAAAAGGAAAAATATTGCTAGCTCGTGTTATTTTTTTTTTTTTTTTTCTAACTATATTTGCTCTCTTTATTTTTATTTCTAAATATATTTCCAATGTGTATCTATTTTGAAATACAAACACATGCCGTTTTCTAACATATCCAGATTTTCTAATGGTGTTCCAATTTGTGGTCGTGCAGGTAAAAGAGGCTAAAGTTTGGTGCTGTTCATACCTCAATTCTATCCAGGTTTATGTCCTAAGTTCTTGTAGGTTTTAATATCTTGAATCCTCACAATGGTTTAGGCGTGTGCAGGCCCGAAAGGTCCAAAAGTGTCTGAGCCTTAAGCTCTGATACCATCTGTAGTGCTCTGGTTTTTACAGCAGAGCACTATGTAATATTTCTCAGTTAATTTTCTACTTATTAAACTTTATCAAGTGTATGGGAGTAAATTTCTAAAAATTACTATGTGCCTAAATAATATTTAGTGTTCTGTCGTGTTTTTTTATCAACATTACATTCGTAATTTAAAATAGACAAACATATCAATATTTCCTTTTCAACAATCATGTTCTAGCATAAGAATATGTTTCACAACTCAGTAAATCAGTAAATAGCAGTAAATCAGTAAATAGCAAGTTATGCATGTTTACAGTAAGTTTTAGCATAGTAGTCAATAACGGAAATTACCTGATGCTGATGCTAACCGTAAGTTGTAGCAGGTTGTATAACCCTTAGACAGCCAAACTGAAGTGTCCACCCTACCGACCAGCTATTATCTTGCTGGCCCTTGGAAATCAAAGGATTTCCAAGCCCCCGAGCCCACAATCTGATAATCCCGAGAGCAGTCTTTCCTTCTGTTCTCAAAATCTTTCTGTTCTCCCAACTTCTTTTCTTCCCCCAATCAAAAAAAAAACCTCCCTTTTCTCCAAGCTCTCCCCCTCTATATAATTTCCCTTCCTCGAGAATATCTTGGGCTTACTCCACCGCCCCAAAATCCCCCTCTCGAGCCCCTCAACATTTACTCCTATCACCAGTTCATTCATACACGGTTCTTTATAAAAAAAAGTATAATTAATTACCCTCATGGAAATTTTACTTGGTTTTGGATTGACGGTCGTAAGTATTTATTACGGTGGGAATTATCACCCAAAGGTTATCCATTCGGGACAAGCTTCATTAAATACAAGTCTATCCGCTATCCTTGGTATTTAATGTTATTAATGTAATTAATAAAATATTATATAATTAGTTGCCCCTTTTCAACTTGGACATGATGTGTCTTAATGGTCCACCTTATCCGTCGAGACTACTTAGCTTGAGGTTTAAATTCCAAGATTAACATTGAATAATTAAATAACCATTTTCCATCACATCACGTTCATTCCAAAAAGGATTATCCTATTATGGCTAACTTTTGAAATGGAAATAATCACACAATATTAATTTATAAATCAATATTTTAGATCTTACTTATATTGCATTTGTTACGATAGGGATATAAATGTTGCTGGAATGTTATTAATTAAGTAATAATAATAATTAGATCCCCATTTATTAATTAATAATAATAATTAAATCACCCTTTAAAAATAATAAAAGGTGAATCAATCATAGTATTCTTAATTATTTGTTTATCACATGAGTACCCTATCATCAACATAGCATCCTTGTTCTTATAAACAAAGCACTTGTGAGGGCTTAAACAATTTTACTAATTAATTAGACACTATCATTACCCTATTCACAACAGTTCTCCTATGACAATGTTAACTGACGACACTTGTCTTAGTTTATTATTACAATGTTTTCATATAATTACTAATTCACTTATTTACACATTGACAACCTAACCATTCATTACCTAAGTTGATTGATGTATCCTTAACTGAGTTATCTATGACATTTATACTACTATTCAAGCATGACAAGTATGTTATACACCAGTAATATTGTACAAGTACAAGGTGTGCATGCATGGCCAGTGTATGCACATGTCGGACATGTACTATAAACAAACCCCATTCCGCCTATGCATACTTGCTAACTAATAATAGTATCTACCCCCATGCAGAAGAGCAAGCATAATATATAGTATAATTACTTTAACATCCTCGGTTATTTAACAGTTAACCCTTTACGATTTACATCATTGTCTTTATGTTTACATTAGTTTAATCAATCAAGTACAGGAAGGGTGCCTACTTCCACTAACTCGGAATCAAGGAATGCTAAACCCTCAACAGTACTAACTAACACATCCTCCCGTCATAACCTACGTCCAGCATCCTCCCTATCCTCCCTCTGCTAGTACAACAGTGGATGTCGGACTCACCGATCTGACCACATAGAACTTGAGAGCGATAGCGTCGGCTGAACAGCGGACCTATCCTCCCCTAGCAGGCATCCGACCATCGTCATCACAACAACATGGGGAGCGTGTCTCAGCACGGCCCTCCCACGACCTCGGGTCTCATGGAACCATAGGGTGGGAAACACATCCATCCCTCTCAACATACTGGGCCTACGCCCTTATCAACTCATACTTGCTGCTATCGGGATTATCAGTTTGTGTTATCGTATTCCTCATTTTGGCTGCTAAGGTTTGCTGTATGAACATGTTTTTCCTTTCCAATATATATCAGATCAAGTAACTGGCTATCCCATAGCCCCTGTGTCCTGTAGGTTAGTGTTTTGCAAAATACAATTTATAGAAAGCATTTTCCATTGATCGCCAATTGATCCATGTTATCATTTTATTTCATGTAACCTTTTAGCTCATCATAGATGCGTATGACATATAACATTTCAGCAATTCATATAAGAAGATGGTATCCACGTACCGAATCATATATTTCACATTTCATTAAGGAAAACATATAAACATATACTGCAATCGTAAAATAAGGAAATCATATGATAATCATGACATCATAACTGCATAACATAGTAACATCATAATCATGGTGAAATCATAAGACAGAGTAACATCATATAACGAGGTCCAATATAGTTTACTCAGTCGAGCTAAGTTCGACAAAATATATATAAGAAATAAAGTATGGTGTGTCTAACTAATAAATATGCCGAATCAAAATATGGGCATTACACTTCCAAATAAGAGCACTGTGCTCTTGGATGAATCATGAAATAGAAAGAGCCCAGGATGTTCACCTCTACCAAATAGAAGAATGGAAGAACCCACTGTGGATCAGGGCTGAAGCTACACATCCCGAGAAGGTAATTCAGGACCATTTGGCTATAACCTCTGATGAATATTTAATTCCCATAATTCTTGAAAAGCAGTAGGAAGCAATCTCACATTTTGACAACACCACCCAAATCACCTACAGTGAGGTTCAGGAAGCTATCGGTGAGAGGTGGAGAAAAATCACAAAGGACTTGAAAAAGAGGGAGCCTCACTCCCCCCTTAGGCTAGAAGTCGCACTCACGATAGCAGGGTTGTATAGAGAGTGTTTAATAAAGAACCAACTCAGATGGATAGGAATGAAGTTAATCCCACCTTTCTTTCTTCCTTTGGCTATTAAGGAACAGATTAATGAAGATCAGGAAAAGAGAGTGTGGCCCAAATAAGAATTGACCCAAGGATACTATAGACAACCAGGGGCTCCTAGAGTTGTTGCCTGGGATATCAGGGAGTCCATCATGGAACAAGACGTGTCACTCAAGGATGGGTGACATCTTCAAGTCCAAGGGTGATGATGATATTAGAATATAGGTACTCCATGGACGCCTTTTATGCCACACATAACCAAAGAAAGGATAAGAAAGCACCTATTTTTGTATGGGATAATGCATTTTGGTTTATTATTAAACAGAGTAATTTAGAGGTTATCATTTCTTATGTTTTAGCATTTCTAATCATTAATCATATGAATAAAGACATGTGTGATAGGGTGCATGTGACATGGAAGAATAACCAGTGACCAAGCTCCAAACTGAAGATCGCAGGAGACACAACGGTCCCATTTCCTCCCAATTTATATGAAAGAATCCTTTTAAACAGGATCGTTATTTTCTATGTAGAGCTAGTTTAGTAATAATGATAAATAGGGACCTCTTGGGTAGCAGGGGGTCTAGAGAGATTTCTGAAAAACAATCTTCAGCATTTTTGCAGTTAAGACATTTTTGTTTTAGCTATTCTATAACATGGATTTATGAATTGATAATGAAAGACCAACATTCTATTAATCTTGTGAGTTCATAAGGTTCTTTCCCTCCTGAAATACGTGTTGGGGAGGGCCCCCTCAATACGTAGATCAAGATTTTCGTGTTTTATTTCAGTTATTTTCCATGCATTCTACTTAATATTTCTAATATCATTATGCGTGGATTAACTTCAGCATTCATTTAAATATTAGATTTTGATTTCAGTAAAAGCAGTCTTCTTCCGTAGTCTGATAACACTGCATCCGTAGTTTTGTAACACACTGTCTGTAGTCCTGTGCATGCCATCCGCACATGCGATTTTCATATCTAAATTTCCACGTTTTTATGGCATTTACAGAAAGATATCAGACCTATGGTTTCGTACTTCTAAGATAACAAATGTTGATTGCTGATAAGATGAACCTCTACCTATTTATATTAGATTCAAGTATTTTAAACTAAAGTTATGCATGCTCCTCTTTCTTGATTTGATAGATAGCATTTACCAGTTTTCAGCACTCAATTCAATAGAATAGGATTTGATTATTCGCTTTCATCATTTCAATTTGATAGATAGCATTTACTAGTTTTCAACACTCAATTCAATGGAACAAGATTTGATTATTCGCTTTCAGCATTTCAATTTGATAAGATAGAATTTATTTGCTTTCATCATTTCAATTTGATAGATAGCATTTACCAGTTTTCAACACTCAATTTAATAGAACAAGATTCAATTTTTTTTCAGCATTCAATTTGATAATATAGGATTTATATGCTTTGGTGTGTTGCATAAGTAGAATAGAATTTGTAGAAGCTTTCTTTGAGCATTTCCTTATTTTCCTGTTTTCATAAACTAATACTTCAAACTGTCTTAGGATATTCTTTAGGACACTTAGAAATGACAAAATATTCCCTCATAGTGCACATACAGTGCCGAGTACCTCTCAAGTTTGTACACTCCCTAGTCGATAATTAAAATATACTTCTGGCATAGCTACCCCAAATAGGTATCCATTCTTGGATTCCACCAGCAACATACCAAGGGTATTGGAATTGGCTGAAAATATTCTTCAAATAATTACCAAGACCCAAGAAAATCTTGTAGAGATGCTCAAGCTACAAAAGCAGCCACTAAAATGTTGGGAATTTGGAGGAAATCATTGTCTCTGCAACTTCCCAACAAAGGACAGCAAGAATAATTGTGGCCATGAATTTTCGAGACTTGTGGATCAGCTATAAGGTCAAAGTCAATAGGAGCAGCCTATTGAAACCAAGGACTTGGTACTGGAAGGTCAAAGTAAAAGATGAAATGCAGGATACACCTGCCACATTTTGTGAGTTTTGGGCATGTGTAAAGTATGTATGTATTCCTAAGTATTGGAACACCAAGGACGGTGTTATTCCAAGGGGAAGGAGATTGTAATATCCAGATTTTGGCCCCATTGCATTAAAAATGTAAATAATGTAAATATGCTAGTGTGAATTCCTAGTGCGGAGCTCAAGGCCGCAGGCCCGACTAGTGAATGGATAGTTATGTATGATGTTATTTGGTCTGTTTGGTTGGATTTTATGCCGATTTAGAGTATATGTAAATATTATGTGCATAAATAATAAAATTTTCCAACAATGGCTATGTAAAGAGCACCAAAGGGGCTATGATTTCACCAGAGGGGAAGAGGAAGGGGGCCTATGGGAAACTAAATCCTATGCTTCCAGGTGTTAACCTTAGAACTCACCCAGAATTCTGTCATGTGATGGGAATAAGCCAAGTATATCATTTTTTGACCATTTTCCAATCATTAATTGCACATGTGAGGTTGGTGGGAAAAGTCACTTCTTGTAGTTATTGAAGCATGGGGATTGTGACAGTTATGTCAGTTGTCAGTTGTCCTATTTCTTCTATGTTCATAATCCATGTTAGCTCTCTTTTCACCCTTACCTCATATCCTTAGAGTCAACACTCTTTTGATCATTATTCCATTCTCATTTTCTTATGCAAGCTGCTACTCCACGTAGAGTTATTCCATTGTTGTTGATGTCCATTAACCAGAATGTGTATTAAACCCAGGAATTCGAATTAGAATACTGAGAGAAGAATGGATTGTGGGATGAGAAATAGAATCCTGTAGATGCTTGCTTCGCCCTGGTGGACTCATAGCCCAGCTTGGGGGTGGCCTCGCAACAGAAAGAGTATATGCTGGACAGAGTGCCTATGGTTGGGTGGAAAAGCACTCTTACACAGCTAGTTGCTTAGATCTGCGTTGAATAAATATAATTACTCTCATGTATTTGAATCTGAACTATTTTGTTTTATGCCTCTAATGTTTATGTTCGCATTTGCTTGCTAGATGTGTGTGGAAAAAATTTAAATTCCCCTGTGCATGTTTATTTATGTTATACACACATTCTGTTTGATGCAAAATTGTATTATGCATTTGGGGTGGATTATTAGAGCCTCAGTTTGGCCAACATCCCCTCTCGATGATCGGATTGGGTGAGGGGGACGTTACAAAAGATTTGCATGGAAACTCACTCCTGGAGCGAGTAGCGTCGAGCTGCCTATTGGCGATAAACTGCACTACACATTGCATATTGGATACTGCATTTCATGTTATTGTTGTTGGGTTGATACCACTTGAATATTATCAACTTGTCACTGCAGAAATTCACTGTGAAGGTTGTGTATTGAAGGATGTTCTCTGGAGTGATACTTTCTCATATATCTGCGACGGTGAATGCAACATATCTCACGAGGTATAGAGATGTTTACTACAATATTTCTCTATTTCCTAGCATTTATTTCCAATTCAATGAAGATGTGTTGCACCTCGTGGGATCCCAACAAGATATCAATTGTAAATTCAATGAAATGCTTGTGGGTGGAGTAGGAATAGATTAAAATTTGGTTGCTTACAAACAATCAAATTCGTTTCTTATTGCAGCTTTTGGCGAATACAAATTTAAGGATATAAAGTGGCTTTCTTGAACCTCATGTTGGCCTTAGCGTATTTGCAAATTTGCATCCTGCTACCTTCCTCTTTGAAGGGAGAGGTTGTTGAGGAGCTTACTAGAGCTATTTCTATAGCAGTCCAAAAGGAGAAGATTGTAGAAGCATATCACCATCATCCAAAAAAAAACTCAGGTATAGCAGATTCTTCAATTCAACATTTAAGAGTATAACTTGCAAATTGTTTTTTGTAAGTTTTCATGCGCCTTTTTATACTTGCTTGTGTTTTGTAAGTGTCAAAATGAAGAATTTATTATTGTATGTGGGTGCATTTTGACTGAGACCAACATCCCTCACCTTTTAAAGTTTGAATCTGTTGAGTCTTTTTTGTAAAGGGTAGATTTGCAAGAATCCCTCGCTCTAATTGTGTCACTTGTACTTGGTTCTTCCTGCACAAGGAGGCCTAAAACAATTCTCAAAATGTCTCAAAATGAAGAAACAATAGAGTTGTTAAGTACTATAGTACATTGAGATGCATATGACTCAATCACAATCAACAAAGACACACTGCAAACTGTCATAGATCAATTGCAGAATTTGAAATCCATTAACCAAGATGCACATAATAGGAATCGACATTCTAAACTAGTGCTTGTTTAGAATAACCCCTTGTTTGAAGATGATTCCTATCAGCTACCAGAAAACAGTGAGATTGTGTCATATGTACAACTTATTTAGAGTTCCATATGCCAACAATGTGATAGATTTGGCCATGTGAAAGATCAGTGTTTTGATCCTTATCCTTGTCAACATTGTGGGAAGCGCAACCATTCTTCATATCAGTGTGTGAAGCTGAAGAAACATGCAAGAGTGAAACTGACAGGGGGGAACATGATGTCAGGATTCAAGTTTTGAAGCCTTGTCCCTCTGACAACAAACAGTTACATCCTTCCTCAAGCAAGTCACATCAAGTGATCCTGATCCACCGTGAGTTTGGACAGCCACCAGAGTCATACATGCCACCCGATTCTGATATGCATGTATTCTAAATACAAAAGATATATATATGACATAGATTACTCATGTGTTTTGTGTCTAGTTGTGACACCATGAGACTATAATATCCTCACATTGTTCCTAACAGGGGGGTATGAAGACCATTAGTAACAAGCGAGTGAGTACAAGCGAGCCGGAACAAGCGATCCTGTGAAGATCTATGTTCGAATGAGCTCCAGAGTTGGTGGTCATCCTTAAACCATCGGTATCGATAGCACCTTCATTTAGCAGAAGCATGTGTAAGCTTCTAGCTAACTTGACAAACAATTGTCAAGATGGAAATGTTCAACAAGTTGCAGCTGTTCACTTCTTGTTTTCATCTCTCTATTTGGTTTGGTGTCATCCCATCCAAACCATTCTAGAGAACCTCTAAGTGAGTGTTGTTGAAAAGTTCAAGAGTTTGTGCTTAGCCTTAAATCACACACATAGTAGAATATTTCAACCTTATTCTAGCCCCTTTCGGTTGATGGTCAGCCTAAAAACCATCCCTTCAGAGAGCCATAGTATTTAGTAGAATCATGTGCAAGATTTTAGCTAACCTTATTAGTAAAAGATATTCGAGATGGAAATGTCCAGCTGGTGGTAGCTGTCTACTTCCATTTATTTTTCTCTCTTCTTTTTCTTGGACTCATATACACCCTTCGGATTAAGGGGGGATTTGTTGGATTCTAATCCTCGGTGTGAGGAATATTAATGTGCAAGGGAGAACAAGAATCACCCGTGAGTCCAAGAGTCACCTTGAAAGACGAATCCAAGGGACATATCAATGTATATATTGACCATTTGTTGATAGAATTAATGCGCTTTCACACCTATCTTTCTGTCTTCTTGAGTTTATTGGTTATGTTCAATAGCTGGAACCTTACACACACACACACACATATATATGAAGGTGATCTACATAGAATGCACTGGGGTGTACATTTATTTTGTGAAATTAAATTCTTTTATTATTTTTTTAAATTGACCACTGAATATTTATATTTCATTTTATACACATTTGTGTTCATGTAAACTTTTTTACTGGATAAATAAATTGAAAAACTAGAAATACACTTTTGAAGAGGAAGTGTCGATGTGAGGCATATATATATATATATATATTTTTATTGTGTACTTTTTATGTTGTTGTTCTTTATTTGAGCTCCTTCAAAGTTGTGGACATAGTTTTTAAGTGTAAGTTTTGAAAGAAAATTAAAAAAATATCATACGACCTCAAAAGCACATAAATTGTATTCTATTGGATAGAGGATTCATTTATGAATCCACTGGCATCAATTCCTCCACCTAATGTGCAATTAATGATAGGGATTATACCTTTCAAAGAGGCCAATAAAATTAAATGTGTAGAAAAAGGTGCTAGAATCATGTTTTTAAAGCCCTCTATCGAGCTATTACCTGCATCAAGGTCT
The DNA here is from genome assembly GCA_027924585.1 of Larix kaempferi. NCBI lineage: Eukaryota > Viridiplantae > Streptophyta > Pinopsida > Pinales > Pinaceae > Larix > Larix kaempferi. The sequence continues at coordinate 13,180,126 of BSBM01000502.1, read as the reverse complement.
TAAAATAACTCGATCAAGGGTTTTAATAGTTTCTTTAAATACCTTGATCGAGGGTTAATTAAACCCTCAATTGAGATTTTTTTTGGGTTAGGGAAATATCCCGTTCAAACTTTTTCCTACATCACTCTATTTGTGCAAATTTCATGAGCTAACAGCTTCACCGACATTTTTCTTGTGTAAAAACAACATAAGAGCTTCCCAAACATCAACCCAACATTTAATATACGCACCAACCAAAAAAAAATGTATATTTAACATAAAAACACAAGTTAGAATTCATTTTACAAATACAAATATGTTAATTATTCAATGTTGTACATTGTTTTCAATATTTTCCACATAGGGATATATATTGTTTCAAATGAAATAGGAAATTTTCATTTGTTATTAACCAATCGGTATGGGAAATAATAAATTTTGAAGTAGGAAACATGATCATAATGAAATTAATGAATATGAAATATGAGAAAAGACTACAGAAAGGATGAGGCAATGATTGTCAACGTTGAGAGAACAACGAGAAGAAGATGCAGGTCAACGTTTGGTGCATCCTAATACAATTGAGGGAGATATCGGTAATTATTACCTCATTATTCAAATGATTAGTTACAGTTAAAAATTACAATTATATAGGAATAATCTCACTCATGATGGGCATAGTAATTCTCTGAAAAGCTTCATTAGTTCCTAGATCAATCTCAAAAGGTGTAATAACATCAAGGATGTTGTAGTGTATTAAAATCCTACATGGTTAAATATTTTCTAAATATTGTCATTAAACATATATGTTATACTCTGTCTAAGTATTTGTTGTTTACTTAAAAAATTAACATACTTCATTATCAGCCTTCTTTCTCATCAATAATTTATCTTTGTTAGTTTCCAAGGACCACTTATCTTACGTTTACTCTATATAAAAACTATAGCTATTTGGATTTAATGTTAATGATTATATATAATATTACGATGCATGAAATAACTTAATAATATCTCTAACACATATATAAAGAGGTATAGAGAGGAATTTTGTAAGTTTATTTGGTAAGAACTCACGGTTCGGAACAAATCTACATATAGATAATTGGGATTGTATCATTCATTCATATGTGTTAGAGTTTGCACTTTAATTCAATTTAGTTAGATATTTATACTGAAAGATAGAAAAGCACAACAAAACACAAAAGACACAATATTTTTCTTCGGGGAAACCATAAAGGATAAAACCCCGCAACTTCCTCAAAGATAGATTCATCAGTAGTACAATATCAAACAAAATGTAAAAACCAAAATATAAGATGTCTTTTGCATCTCTCTCTCTTTCTCCTCCAACGAACTTGTCTTCTCTCTCTCCTTATGCGTACTTGCTTGAGTGAGTGGTGTTTCAAAATGAGAGAGCAAGCATCTCTATTTATAATTTATGTGTGGGTGACCTTTTTCCTAATGGGACCAACCTCACTAACTTAACTGGGCCGACCTGACCTAGGGAGACTCAATAATACAATTTACATTTGACCTTTGGGGATCTAATTCCCCAAATTACAATGGAGGTTTTACCTCAATAATATTTCATGACCAAACACAATAATGACATCCCCGAATTGAGGAAAAACATCTCCATCGAAGGTACAAATAAAATACAATAATAATATAATTATAAAATACAAATGAATATATTCTGAAGTTACATTTACAACAACACTCCCTCTTAACTAGGAAGGTATTCTCTCACCACAGTCATCATCACTCTGGACACAAATTATGGACAACATTATAAACCCTGTAACATCATCATCGACACTGGATCATCATCGTCGTTGCTGCAATAATCCTCATATCGTTGATCATTGACTAGTGACATCTCTTGAATCTATCTGTCATGAGAATTTCTACAGAGCCAACCCTTTTTCATGTTGGATGTAGTCCTAGCTATCATATACGTATTCATCATCTCTACGAGCAAGCCATCAAGTAGGTACATCCCAGGACCACACATTAGATTACCACAGCAATCACCTATGTCTCCTACTATCATCTCATCGTATCCAAATCATCTCATCATCACACAGAGAGAGCATACCAAGTTCACACCTCATTTCCAACATACCACCTATGTCTCCCACCCAGTGGGTACATCCCAGGAGCACCCCAGGTGCATTACGTCTCTCACGTTCAACCCACATCTCCAACATGTGGATACATCCCAGGATCACCCCAGGTACATTACGTCCCAAGTTCCACCTGCATCTTCCACCATGTGAGAACTCGCATAGGCGCACCCTAGGTGTCGTTGTGACCGGTGGACCTATCAGCATCTCCAACATGTGGATACAACCCAGGAGAAACCCATGTGCATTACGTCCCAAGGACCACCTACGTCTTCCACCATGTGAGAACCATCCCTAGTTCACCTGCGTCTTCCAGTCTCACTAGTCGCTCTTTCGAGGAGCATCAATTTGGATAGAACCAAGCTTCTCTCTGAAGTACTCAGAGTTCACTCTCCCTAATGGCTTGGTCAACACATCAGCTATCTTCTCGTCTGTCTCCACATACTAGAGATTCACTACTCCTCTCTGCACCATATCTCATATATAGTGGTACTTGATCTCAATATACTTCGACTTTTCATGGAACACTGAGTTTTCATACAACTTCACACAAATCTAGTTGTCACAAAAGATACAAGTCACCTCGAGCTCGATATTAAACAAATATGAAAACAACTTCTGAAGCCATACTTCCTCACAACTAGCCAAACATGCTGCAACATACTCTTCTTCGGCTGTACTCAGTGCCATACATGACTGCTTCCTACTAAACCAGGAGATCATACTGGATCCCAAACTGAAGCAGCATTTTGAAGTGCTCTTTCTATCTGTGACACTGCTTTCCCAATACGAATCAACATAACCATGCAGGTAAATCCTATGATTCACCTCATACTTGATCCCATACTCAAATGTACCCCTCAGGTACCTCAATATATGTTTTGCAACCATCAGGTTAACATGTCTCGGATCCATCAGGACCTGGCTCAAGGTGTTCACAACAAAACATATGTCTAGTCTCATGTTCGTCAACTACCTCAACGAACCAATCATCTGTCTGTATATCATGGCATCAACTATCTTTGAATAAGCTTCACATAGTAGCTTCAAGTTCGATGCCATTGGTGCGGCCATTGCCTTGCATTCCATCAATCCGAACCTCTTCAAAATATCGACTGCATACTTTCCTTAACCAAGGAAAATACCATATCCAATATGCCACACCTCCATTCCTAAGACGTAGTGCATCATCCCTAGGTCCTTCATCTCGAACTCTGCGTCAAGTATTCCTTTTGTATATGCAATGAGATCATCCTCACCTATCACAAACATGTCATCTACATATAGTAGTAGCATCACTAGTCTTCCACCCTCAACCTTGAAGTAAATGTTGGAATCTGTTTTACTCTTGGTAAATCCTAATCTCATCAGAAAGTTGTCCATCCTTCCATACCATGTCCTGGGTTCCTACTTCAATCCATACAAGGCCTTCTTAAACTTGCACACATGAGTATGTCTTTCATGTGTATCGAATCCCAATGGCTACTACATGTACACTTCCTCTTCAACTACACCATTCAAGAATGTTGTCTTGACGTCCATCTGGTGTACCTTCCATTTCATTACTACATCCAATGCAAGTATATATTTGATGGAAGTGTATATTTCCACAGGTGCAAATCTCTCCTCATAGTATATGCCTTCTTTGAATATGGGAGAAGACACATGCCACAAATATTTCCTTGTGTTTTTCAATGCTACCATCTGCATCATGCTTGATCTTGTAGATCCATTTTGAAGTCATAACAGACTTACCTTCTGGTATTGGAGCTATTTCCCAGACATCATTATTCATAATCGACTGGTACTCCTCGATCTGTTGATGTATATGTAACTTCGGAATGTATTTCATATATGTATATTGTATTCCTATAGAGATGGTATTATTCCTCTATAAGGAAGTGTCGTCATTTATATTGTAAGTGTCGTAACTTATACTTGATGGGTTATTAGACCACCTTGTTTGGGGTCGGCCCTGTATAAGTCATGTGGGTCAAAGGGTTATTAGACCACCCTATTGGGGGTCGGCCCACTCAGCATTATGTTATGTGGTTAAGTTCGAGCCTACATGAGTTAGGTAAAAAGGCAAGTCAAGTCAAGTATAAATAGAGTGCGGGAGGCACTCTATTTGCTCACTCACTTCTCACACATGCACTCAAGGAGGAGTGGCGCACTTATGGAGGAGGAGGATCTGCTGCTAGGTTATGGTTATCTCTCTTGGTTGGTTGTATCATTGCTCTATCTATCTCTGAGGAAGTTATTGGGGTTTTTCACCTTTATGGTTTTCCCCAAGTAAATCTTTGTGTCTCTTGTGTGCTTGCATTATTGTCTCCATGATTGATATGCTATAGATATGTTGTACATGTTTTTCTCTCAGTTAAGATCCTAGATCAGATTGAAGTAAATTCTGAAAATTCAACATGGTATCAGAGCTAGCCTGAAAGAAGGCATGATATGGCATGTATGACACTTGTTGCACTTACAATGCTAGGGCTTGATATAGCAAAAACCAGTCATCGTAGAACTTTCGCTATAAATCCATTTTGGAGAAGTTTTCGGATCTGAAATTGTTACAGGATGAAGCTAAAATCTCTAGGTACCTTGTGTCCAAAGGAAAACCTCTAATTCATTGTACTTTGTGATTTATGATCTGTACAATATAGGGTTTCTGCCTCTTCCAGATCTGAGTCAAAATCAGGTGACCTTGGGAAAAAGGTCATAACTTGGGCTAGGAAGCTCCAAATGAAATTTCGTAAAACGTGACAGGTATTACACAGACGTTACTATCTCAGAAAACGTTTTCAGAGGCCGAAGGTCAAACAGTGACACGTGGCACGCTGTACAAGTTCGCTCTCCTGTATTTTCTCAAAACAGGTCACGTTGCGACACTTGGCATAACTCTCTCTCACAGAATCCAATTGAGGTCAGACCTATCAGGATGGAAATATAACAGGTTGAGATATCTCAAAAAAAAATTTCAGAGGCCGAAGGTCAAACAGTGACACGTGGCACGCCGTACAAGTTCGCTCTCCTGTATTTTCCCAAAACAGGCCACGTTGCGACATTTGGCATAACTCTCTCTCAGAACATCCAATTGAGGTCAGACCTGTCAGGATGGAAAGATAACAGGTTAGGCTATCTCAAAAAAAAAAATTTCAGACCCTATGGATCAAAAATTTTGGATTTACACCAGAAACAATCAGGTACATATTTCTGTCAAAACAGAATTATTTTTTGGTACCTTCATTCATGGCTTCCGGAATTTAGGGCTTTGAAGAAAGTTGGAATTTTTTTGTAATCAGAGACCACGGCTGGATGCTACTCATCAAAATAGAAATTTAGAGACCAAGATCAGAATTTTTGGTTGGGCAGAAGGCCGGGCTTGATCAAACCCTAGTTCGGGACTTTGATCAGAAAAGTGGAAAATTAGGGCTTCTGTAAAAATGGGAATTTTTGAAATCTGTGACCATGGCTGGAAGCTCCTCAGAAAAATAGAAGCTTAGAGCTTTGGATCAAACCTTTTGACTGGGCAGAAGAGTGGGCTTCATCAAACCCCAGTTCAGGGTCACATCCAGTGAATCCAGAAGTCTCACAGGCAAAATTGAGGAGTGAAACTTTGTAGTTTTCAAATTCTGAATATACCAGCTTGATCAGCTCATCAAGGCGCATATTTCTATCCTTTCAGAAGTTTGAAATTCAAAGTTTGAATTTTTGGGGTTTCTCTGACAAACCCATATCCAGCTCCAGGTCCAGTTATTGCAAATCAAGTGGATTGGGTTAATCCTAGAAGAAGATGGATTGGTCACCTGCATAAGTGAAGGAGTTCCTGTTTCAGAGGGAGATGAGGCTAAGGCTTTACATAAGGAGATTACAAGCGATCTCGACAGGTATGACTCATCGAGGTATGTTTTGAGATTTGTTCATGATTAAGTTTATGGTATGTTTGTCTTCATGTTATTACGGTTAGTACAATCTTGATTTTAGACTTGTCATATCACCTTAATAAAACTATGAATGCACAATAGAAAATATTCATTGATTAGGGTGTTGACACTTATGATTGTACTAATGCATTATGGTGTTGTATGAGATTTATGTTGTCTACTAACATGAAAGGTACACCAAGAAAGACAAATCATGTTCTGGTTCAAATAACATATGATCATGATGACATGAGGACAAAGATTCATCCATTGTCATGGATCTCATAAAAGATCCATTTACGAGGTATGTATAACTTGGTTTTATAATGGTTAACCTATGAGATATACAGGTTACTAGCACAAGTCATTGAAGAAGAACAAGAAGACATCATGTGAGTATGTTAGACATAATTAGCTAGCATGCTAATCTAGGTATGTTTTTCCTATATCAAGTTAGAATCTCACCTTGTGATAAGATCCTTTATTTAAGTATACTTGGCATGATTGATTATGATTATTCATTGAAGTTAGTACTCATGGGTTTAGGCATATTATGATTTTTACTTTGCTTGATGATATGACTAACCAGAAAAGTCCTATGGTCAAATAGGAATATAAGTAAAAGAATTATGTCTCTTATATTGATTGATTTGACTAACCAGAAGAATCATGAAGGTATAGGTTTGAATAATCACAGGTTTTATGCATATTATATCTCTTATCTTGATTGATGATTCAACTAACCTGAAGAGTCATAGGTTTGAGTAATTATAGGTTTAGATATGTTATGATTTGACTAACCATAAGAATCCTGCATAAACCTTGAATAATAATGCTTACTATTTTTGTTTGAAATGATCATGACTATACATGCTTGAGATTATTGTGTTTTAATAGTATACTAATGAATGTATGATTTTATATTAGACCTAGAGGATAACACAATGATGATACTAACAAGCATGCATAGGGATCGAGAATGTATATAAGTTCAAGGACAGGTAATCCAGGGAGCAAAGATCAAGAGGGAGTACACTTCAGTAGTTTCTGCAAGAATGCAGATATCCAGCAGCTCCTGCAAGAAAGCAAAGACTCAGAGGGAGTCCACCCAATGAACAAACAAAGATAAGTATTTTAATTTCTTGCATATGTGTTTGTTTAAATAAAATTTTTCAATGATGTATATGCTCATGTTCCTAGACTTAGGATATGTATAGTTGCATTGATGAACAGTATACTACTAATATACATGGGTAAGTGCCCTATGGCACTGTACAACATTCCATTGCTACTTATCTAGAATGAAACCTCTTTGCTGACATGTTGGGAGTTGTGCACACTCTTAACAATGTTCTGGTAGAGATTGGAAGGCATCTAGAAAGTTATGGGATATGGATAAATGTTGTATTGAAGCATTGGCTAAGATAATTGCATGACTATATGACATATTTCTTTATGTGTAAGAATTTGTTCTGAAAACTATGAGATGTTTTCTAATCATGCAATTTAACTTGTTGTGTAGGAAAGATCATATGCCATCTCCTACAAAAGGACTACAACATTTGTTCCAGCAACAAAGATATTTATTGAAGATATTGAAGTTCCCAGGATTTGGGATGAAGAAATAGAATGCCATGATCCGTCGATCATGAAGAATGATGTTTGGGATGTAATCCCAAGACGTGAAGGGAAGTTTGTTATGACTTCCAAATGGAACTATCAAATCAAGCATATTGCAGATGACAGCATTGAGAAATATAAAAGTGATGAAATAGTAGATACACCAGATGGATTTCAAGACAGCATGGTGTAGTCAGATATGTGTGCAGAACTTGGTATGGTAGGATAGATAGCTTTCTATCCAGTTTGGGCTTTACCAAGAGTAAAGTGGATTCCAACCTTTACTACAAGGTTGAGGAAGGAAATCCAGTGATACTACTTTTGTATGCAGATAACCTGTTTGTTACACGTGAAAATAGTTTGATTGCCGACACACAGCAGAAGCTTACTACCAAGTTAGAGATGAAGAACTTGGGGATGATGCACTATTTGTTTTTGGCATGGAGGTGTGGCAGAGTGGTGGAATCTTCCTTGGACAAGGGAAGTATGCAATAGAGATCCTGAAGAGGTTCGGGATGATGGACTGCAAGGCTATGGCCACACCTATGGCATTGAATCTAAAGCTTCTATGTGATGCTTCATCTGAGCCGGTTGATGTCTCCATCTACCATCAGATGATTGGGTCCTTGATGTACCTGACGAACACGAGACCAGACATTTGCTTTGCTGTGAACACATTGAGCCAGTTCCTGACAGATCCGAGGAGTGTTCACCTGGTTGCTGTAAATCATGTTCTAAGGTACCTGAAGGGTACAGTGGATTATGGGCTCAGGTATGAGGCGAATCAAAAGTTTAACCTGCAGGGTTATGTTGATTCAGATTGGGCTGGCAGTGCTGCAGATAGGAAGAGCACATCTGGGTGTTGCTTCAGTATGGGATCAGGTGTGATCTCTTGGTTTAGCAGGAAGCAGTCCTGCGTAGCACTGAGTACAGCTGAGGCAGAGTATGTTGCAGCCTATTCAGCTAGTTGTGAGGCAGTATGGCTACGGAAACTACTGTATGAGTTATTTGATCTCCCTTTGGAGGCTACTGGTATCTTCTGTGATAACCAGAGTTGTGTGAAGCTGTCCGAGAACCCAGTGTTTCATGACAGGTCGAAACACATAGAGATCAAATATCACTATATCAGGGATATGGCGCAGAGAGGAGCTGTGAAGCTCCTGTATGTTGCGACGGACGAGCAGATTGTAGATGTGCTGACGAAGCCACTAGCCAGGGTGAAGTTCGAGTACTTCAGAGAGAGGCTTGGCGTTCTTCAGATCGAGGACACTTCGAGGAAGAAGTGATGGACACATTTGTTGAAGCCATTCCAAGCATGTTGGAAGGAGGATCCTTCACATGGCTGTGGATGTAAGCGCTGGATGATGAGCATCAGGATGATGTTCTGGTTTCTGCTTGGATATGATCAGTTGGATCATTTTTATGTATGTATGTACGCATCATGTGGATGCTGGATATGATCAATTGGATCATTTTATGTATGTATGTACGCATCATGTGGATGCTGGATATGATCAGTTGGATCATTTTATGTATGTATGTATGCATCATGTTGGATGCTTGGACCATGTATCTGTATATGTATCAGGTGGATACATTATGTGATCAGGTGGATCATGTATGGTGATATGTATCATGTATTTGTATTTGTATCAGGTGGATACATTGATGATCAGGAGGATCATGTATGATGATATGTATCAGGTAGATACTTGGTATGCATCAGGTAGATGCAGTGATGATCATAGATGACGAGCTTCAGGATGTTGCTCCAGATGACATGCAGCAGGATGTTCCAGTGATAGGATGATCATAGATGACGAGCTTCAGGATGTTGCTCCAGATGACATGCAGCAGGATGTTGCAGTGATGATCAGGATGATCATAGATGACGAGCTTCAGGATGTTGCTCCAGATGACATGCAGCAGGACGTTGCAGTGATGATGATCAGGATGATCATGGATGCATCAGGATGATGTATGGTGAGTATCAGGATGATACTCTATGGCCGTGGATCAGGTTGTGCAGATGAGCATGTAATCCGGTGCCCTGGGAGATTTGCAGATGGTCTTTCGAGGTTTTTCCTATGGCATGTAATATCGGTGCCCTGGGACATCTGGCAAATGCTCTTTCGAGGTTTTGCTCTGGGAGGACATGTAATAGCGCCCTGGGAGATTTACAGATAGTCTTTCGAGGTTTTGCCTATGGCATGTAATAGCGCCCTGGGATATCTAGCAGATGCTCTTGCGAGGTTTTGTCCTATGGCATGTAATAGCGCCCTGGGAGATCCGATAGGTTGGGCTGTGTGCCCGTAATCAGTCCTGGGATGCTCTTGCGAGGTTTTGCCATGACCACATGTAATAGTGCCCTGGGAGATTTCAGGTCGGAGTTGTGTACCCGTAACATCCTGAGATGCTCTTGCGAGGTTTTGTGGTGGACCACATGTAATAGCGCCCTGGGAGATTTCAGGTCGGAGTTGTGTACCCGTAACATCCTGAGATGCTCTTGTGAGGTTTTGTGGTGGGGTCACATGTAATAGAACCCTGGGAGATCCTATAGGTAGAGCTGTGTGCTCGTAACAGCCTGGGATGCTCTTTCGAGGTTTTGTGACGCACGTAATAAGTCTTGAGGATTCCACAGTATGGCCAGTGATGATGAAGACCTGCAGGTGGTGGGCCTACATCCAGTATGAAAAAGGACTGGCTCTGTAGAACTTCCTATGACGAGTAGAATCAGAGATTGATTAAGATAGCAGCAGCAGTGATGATGATGATGACTCGATGACGATTATCCAGTGACGATGATCCAGAGAAGGTGATTTGTGTTAGAAGAACTGTGCTGAGAAATACCTTCCTAGTTAAGAGGGAGTGTTGATGTATATGTAACTTCAGAATGTATTTCATATATGTATATTGTATTCCTATAGAGATGGTATTATTCCTCTATAAGGAAGTGTCATCATTTATATTGTAAGTGTCGTAACTTATACTTGATGGGTTATTAGACCACCTTGTTTGGGGTCGGCCCTGTATAAGTCATGTGGGTCAAAGGGTTATTAGACCACCCTATTGGGGGTCGGCCCACTCAGCATTATGTTATGTGGTTAAGTTCGAGCCTACATGAGTTAGGTAAAAAGGAAAGTCAAGTCAAGTATAAATAGAGTGCGGGAGGCACTCTATTTGCTCACTCACTTCTCACACATGCACTCAAGGAGGAGTGGCGCACTTATGGAGGAGGAGGATCTGCTGCTAGGTTATGGTTATCTCTCTTGGTTGGTTGTATCATTGCTCTATCTATCTCTGAGGAAGTTATTGGGGTTTTTCACCTTTATGGTTTTCCCCAAGTAAATCTTTGTGTCTCTTGTGTGCTTGCATTATTGTCTCCATGATTGATATGCTATAGATATGCTGTACATGTTGTTCTCTCAGTTAAGATCCTAGATTAGATTGAAGTAAATTCTGAAAATTCAACACGATCATGGCATCCTTCCATTCCTTCTTCTCTGTTTCTTCTTCGTAGTTGGAAGGTTCTTTATCAATGATTTCACAGAGTAGGGCCACATAGTTGGAGTATGGCCTTGGTATCTTTCTTTCTTTATGCATCCTATCTGGAGCACCATACTTCTCTTCATCTTGGATTGCTTCACATGCCCATGTTGGTTTTCCCTTGTGGGATTTATTTTCACGAGGTGGATCTAGAGGTTCTTCCATGTCGCATTCATCATGATCCTCTTGAATCGCTTCTTCCATCACTGTGTCTCTAGCTTTGGGAATTTCATGTTCTTCATTTTATTCAATAGGTGGCTTTCTTGATTTGTTGTATGCTAAATCTTCATCGAAATTTGTGTCTCTTCTGATATCAATCTTCTTGAATCCTGGGAAGTATGTTCGGTAGGATTTTGATGTGTCGATGTATCCCATGAATATTCCCTTCTTTCTTGAAGGATCTAGCTTGGTTCACTTTTCCTTTGGGAAATGTATGTACACCGGGCTGCCAAATATTATGAGATGGCTAACTTCTAGTTTCCCTCCTGAGAAATATTCTTCGGGAGTCTTTTTGTTCAATACTCGGTGAGGTTTACGGTTTTATACATACACCGCTATACTTGTTGCTTGTGCTCATAAGTGCATTGGAAGATCTTGATCATGTAGCATTTCCTTTGCTGCTTCAATTATTGTTTTGTTCTTTCGTTCTGCAACGCCATCCCGTTGAGCATTGTAAGGAGTGCTCAACTCCCTCTTAATCCCAGATTATCTGCAAAGGTCTTGAATTATCCCAAAGTGAATTCTCTACCATTATCCGATCATAGGGTCTTGATCTTCTTCTCAGTGTGATTTTCAACCAAGGATTTGAATTCCTTGAACTTGTTGAATACCTCATATTTTCATTTTAAGAAATAAAACCATGTCTTACGGTAAAAATCATCTATAAAATAAAATATATACATACCCACTTAATGAGCTGGAAGACATGGGACCACATACATATGAGTGGAATGTCTCCAATATTCCTTTTTCCTTGCTTTCACTACTAGGAAATGCCTTCTTTACATTATTTCCTTGCACACATCCCTTGCAAATGACTTCATGTTTTGTCTGGATTTTTTGTAGTCCTGAAACTGCTTTGCTTGCAATAGGTAGTGCTCTATAGTGCACATGTGAAATCCTTCTTTTCCATAGTTCACTTGGTTCCATGGAGTCATGAATCAATGCTTATTCAGTTTGTCCCTTGAACTTATACAAGCCTCCCTTTTGCTCTCCGATTACTGTTGCATCATCTATTGTCTTTCCTTTTGGACACATTAGAACTTGGACATCAACAAATGCAACCCTCATTCCCTTAGCATCTAGTGATGATATGGAGATAAGATTCTTCTTCTATCCCAGAACATAGATAACATCTTTCATATGCAATGATTTTCCGGAGTCTATCTTGTAGGAAGCTTATCCACTTCCTTTGATGTGATATTAATAATCATCCCCAAGTTTCACCTTGTGAGGTGACTCATGTTCAGATAGATTGATGAAGGATTCGTTGTATCCTGTCATATGCTTGGATGCTCCCCTATCTACAAGCCAATCATTGCTCCCATGTGTGATAGTGCCTATGAGTGATGAGATTAAGACATATTCTTCATCACTTGAAGAGTCATCCCTTTCTTCTCTGGTTCTTTTCCTTGTTGTCTCATCACCTTCAGCAATGTGAGCATGATGCCTCTTCTTGTTGGTCTTATTGGAGGATCATTGGTTTCTGGGATAGTTTCTTGAGTAATGTCCCTTCTCATCACATGCGTAACATCTAACACTGGAGAGATATCTTCTAGATCCATGATGCCTTATGTATCTTCTGTGATGGTGGTCCTCCCTCTTGTTGTGATTTCTCTTAGTGTGAGTTGTTAGAGCTTGATCATAATTTGCTCCCATATTCTCTTCTCTTGCTACTAGCCGAGCTTCTTCTTGGGTACATTCTTCCCATAGTCTATTGAAGGGGATCAACTTCTTCCTGGAAAATATTCCATGAATGATTGAGTCCCATGATCTTGGGAGACCATTGAAGGTGGTCATAACAATCTCTCCTTCTTCTAATTTTTCTTCAATTGCTTCAAGTTGCTCCTTAATTTGAGAGACCATTGTGAAGTAGGATTGCATGGTCTCTGAGCGTTGGATATTCACATTCTTGAGATGGTTCCTTAGTGTCATCTTTCGATTGATGTTCTTCCCTTCGAATATATTTTTTAAGGCATCGAACATCTCCTCAGGAGTCTTCAGTTATGATACATGTAGGATGAGATGATCTTTAATGGATTCTACATAAATCCTCTTGGCCTTAACCAAGTTCTTCTTGTGGATTTCCTTTTCTTCTTCTCCCTCTGGTTTTGGAACCTCCGCATTGACATACTTGTCCAAATCATTTTCTTCTAGTACAAGAGAGATTCTATGTTAAATTTTGAGCATTAATTCACAATACTCTTGGATCTTTACTGAGAGAATAACATATACAGTATATCAATGCATAACAATCACAATAAGCATGACAAGCATCACAAGAATCAAAAGCATGAGAGACAAGAGACACAGAGTTTCTGTGGGAAAAACCCTAAGGTGAAAAACCCCACAACTTCCTCAGAGATAGAGAGAGAAATGGCTCAACCAAAGTACAACCAAAATACACTTGAGATAGTCTCCTAGAGCAGATGATCCTCCTCCTCACTAGTGCGCCACTTTCTGAGTGAGAGAAGTGTGTGAGTCCGAATGATCCAAATAGAGATCTCCCAATCTCTATTTATACTTAACCTGTTTGCCCAATTACACTATGGGGCCGACTTTTCTATCTAGATACATCCACAATATAATATAAATTTTAGGGCCAACCCCACACATGGTGGTGTAATAACCCATCGGCAAGTACACACACTTGCGACACTTGTCAATCCACATGACGACACTTCCTTATAGAGGAATAACACATCTCTTATAAGGGTACAATAAATATATATGAAATACATAGATGAAATACATTCTGAAGTTACATATACATCAACACTCCCTCTTAACTAGGAAGGTATTTCTCAACACAGTTCTGCTAGACAAGTCTTCTTCTTGGGATCATCATCATCTTTATCGTCACTACTGCTACTATCTCAACCAATATCTGACTCTACTCATCATAGGAAGTTCTACAAGGCCAGTCCTTTTTCATACTGGATGTAGGCCCACCACCTGCAGGTCTTCATCATCTGTGCGAATGGTCTGATAGAGGTGGCCTCTCAGGACTAATTTTATGTGTGGATGCAATACCATAAAGAGTATCCCAGGAACATTTATGTGCCTAAGCACGACCGGAAAGATCTCCCAGGACTGATTACATGCATCTCCTCCACAATACCTTTAAAGAGCATCCCAGGAACATTTATGTGCCACAGCACGACCGGCAGGATCTCTAAAGAGCATCCCAGGACTTATTACAAGCATACAGCTCAACCTATCGGATCTCCAGGACTAATTACATGTGGATAGACAAAACCTTTAAAGAGCATCCCAGGAACATTTATGTGCCACAGCACGACAGACAATATCTCTAAAGAGCATCCCAGGACTAATTACGAGCACACAGCTCAACCTCTCGGATCTCCAAGACTGATTACATGACTCCGTAGTAATACCTCATCCCAGGACTGATTACAAGCACACAGCTCAACCTATCTGATATCTGAGGACTGATTACATACTACATAGCAATATCGGAAAGAGTACCCCAGGAACATTTATGTGCCGCAGCATGACCAACAATATCTCCTAGGACTGATTACATGATATTTGCACAACCTGCCACATATCATCTCTGACCTCCAAGTATCAATCCGATACTCATGATCCAACGGATCATCATCGTACGAGGCATCATCCTGATGCCCATGATCATACTGATCATCATCACTGTACCATCCTGGTACATATCATCTAGAGCAACATCCTGAAGCTCATCATCATGATCAACCTGATCATACAATGCATCCACCTGGTGCATACCAAGTATCTACCTGATACATATCATCATACATGATCCATCTAATCATATAGTGTATCCACCTGATACAAATACAAATACATGATACATATCAACATACATGATCTACCTGATGATACAATGTATCCACCTGATACATATACAAATACATGGTCCAAGCATCCAACATGATACATTTACAAATACATACAAATGATCCAACCGATCATATCCAACAACCAACATGATGCATATACAAATACATACAAATGATCCAACCGATCATATCCAGCATCCAACATGATGCATATATACATATAAATGATCCAACTAATCATATCCAGCATCAACACGATGCGTATACAGAGAAGTAACTGGAGCATCATCTTGATGCTCATCATCCAGTGCTTACATCCACAACCATGTGAAGGATCCTCCTTCCAACATTCTTGGAATGGCTTCAGCAAATGTGTCCATCACTTCTTCCTCAAATTGTTGTCGATCTGAAGAACACCAAGCCTCTTCCTGAAGTACTCAAACTTCACCCTGGTTAGTGGCTTCATCAGCACATCTGCAATCTGCTCGTCCGTCGCAACATACAGGAGCTTCACGGCTCCTCTCTACACCATATCCCTGATATAGTGATATTTAATCTCTATTTGTTTTGACCTGTCATAAAACATTGGGTTCTCGAATAGCTTCACACAAATCTGGTTATCACAATAGATACCAGTAGCATCCAGTGGGAGATCAAATAACTCAGACAGTAGCTTCCGTAGCCATACTGTCTCACAACTAGCTGAGCAGGCTGCAACATACTCTGCCTCAGCTGTACTCAGTGCTACGCAGGAC
This sequence comes from Larix kaempferi, assembly GCA_027924585.1. Classification (NCBI taxonomy): domain Eukaryota; kingdom Viridiplantae; phylum Streptophyta; class Pinopsida; order Pinales; family Pinaceae; genus Larix; species Larix kaempferi. The sequence goes on along the minus strand of BSBM01000502.1, from coordinate 13,164,119 downwards.
TGCTTCCTGCTAAACCAAGAAATCACACCTGATCCCATACTGAAGCAACACCCAAATGTGCTCTTCCTATCTGCAGCACTACCAACCCAATCTGAATCAACATAACCCTGCAGGTTAAACTTTTGATTCGCTTCATACTTGAGCCCATAATTCACTGTACCCTTCAGGTACCTCAGGACATGCTTTTACATCAACCAGGTGAACACTCCTCGGATCCGTCAGGAACTGGCTCAATGTGTTCACTGCAAAGCAAATATCTGGTCTCGTGTTCGTCAGGTACATCAAGAACCCAATCATCTGACGATACATAGAGACATCAACCGACTCAGATGAAGCATCACATAGATGCTTTAGATTCGATGCCATGGGTGTGGCCATGGCCTTGCAATCCATCATCCCAAATCTCTACAGGATATCTACTGTGTACTTCCCTTGACTAAGGAAGATCCCACCTGAATTCTGCCACACCTCCATACCTAGGAAATAATGCATCATTCCCAAATATTTCATATCGAACTCAGTAGCAAGCTTCCTCTTAGTATCTGCAATCAATCTGTCATCTCTTGTTACAAATAAGTCATCCACGTACAAAAGTAGAATCACAGGATTTCCTTCCTCAACCTTGTAGTAAATATTGGAATCCCCTTTTCTTCTTAGTAAAGCCCAAACTAGATAGGAAACTGTCCATCCTACCATACCAAGTTCTGGGGGCTTGCTTCAAGCCATACAAGGCTTTCTTCAATCTGCACACATATGACTCCCTGTCATGTATTTCAAAGTCGAGTGGCTGCTCCACATATACTTCCTCTTCAACTACACCATTCAAGAAATCAGTCTTGACATCCATCTGGTGTATTTTCCATTTCATTGCTGCAGCCAGGGCAAGTACTGTTCTGATGGAAGTATACCTGGCTACAGGTGCAAAAATTTCTTCATAATCGATTCCCTCTTTCTAAGAGAAGCCACGAGCTACGAATCTTGCTTTGTATTTCTCTACACTGCCATCTGCAGCATGCTTGATTTTGTAGATCCATTTTGAAGTCACAACAGACTTCTCTTTAGGTGTTAGGACAACATCCCAAACATCATTTTCCATTATTGATTGGTATTCCTCAACCATAGCATCCTTCCATTCGTTCTTTTCCGCTGCTTCTTCATAACTGGAAGGTTCTTTGTTCATAATGTCACAGAGTAAAGCAACATAGCTGGTATGTGATCTGGTTCTTTTCTTTGCTCTGTGTTCTTCTTCTGGAATGCCAAATCTTTCTGCATCTTGAATGAGCTCTCTAGCCCATGCAGGTTTCCTCTTGTGAGAGTTATCCTCATGGGGTGGATCTATAGGTTCTTGCGGATCTTCAAACTCACGAACAACTTTTGGAATTACTTCAGTCATGGTAGTGTCTTGAAATCTATTTTCCTTAGGTTCTTCATAAACTTTGATAGGTGCCTTCCTTGATTTGATGAATGCTGAGTTTTCATCAAATGTTACATCCTTGCTGACATCAATCTTCTTGAACCCTGGAAAGTATAAGTTGTAAGCCTTCGAGCTTTCACTGTAACCCACAAAGATACCCTTCTTTCCCGAAGGATCTAGTTTGGTCATCTTTTCCTTTGGGACATGAGTGTATACTGGACAACCAAATATTCTGAGATGGCTGACTTCAGGTTTCTTACCAGAAAAGACCTCTTCTGGTGTCTTGTTGTCCAATATCTTGTGGGGTGTTCTGTTCTGCACGTATACAGCTGTTCTAGCTGCTTCTGCCCATAGATGCATAGGTAGATCCTGGTCATGCAGCATTGCCCTTGCTGCTTCCATGATTGTTCTGTTCTTCCTTTCTGCAACTCCATTCTGTTGAGGATTATAAGGAGCAGTCAACTCTCTCTTAATCCCTGAATCATTGCAAAGCTTCTTGAAGTCACCTGAGGTGAATTCTCCACCATTGTCGGATCTAAATGTTTTGATTTTTTTGTCAGTTTGATTCGCCATCAAGGTTTTGAATTCCTTGAACTTATCAAACACCTCATCTTTGTGTTTTTCAAGAAGTATACCCAAGTCTTCCTGGAGAAGTCATCAATAAATGAGACATAGTAAACATACCCACTTATAGAACTGGATGACATAGGACCACATGCATCTGAGTGGATGATTTTCAGGATATCTTTTGCCTTACTTTCACTGCTTGGGAAAGCCTTCTTAATATTCTTACCTTTTGCACATCCTTTGGAAACAACTTCATGTTTGGTCTTGATTTCAGGAAGACCCTCTACATCCTTGCTTGCAATTGGAAGTGCCCTATAGTGCATATGAGCAAGTCTTCTATGCCAAAGTTCACTTGGATCCATGGATTCATGCACCATGGCATGTTCAGGTTGTCCTTTTAATTTATACAAACCTCCCTCTTTCTCGCCAATCACAACTGCATCATCTATGGTCTTTCCCTTTGGCCACATTAGGACTTGGCCATCCACAAATGCAACCCTCATACCTTTTGCATCCAATGCAGAGATGGAGAGTAAGTTATTCTTGAGCCCAGGTACATAAAGGACTTCTTTCATCTTCAAAGATTTTCCAGAATCTAGGTTGTAGGAGGCTTCACCACTTCCTTTGATGGAATATTGATAATCATCCCTAAGTTTCACTTTATGGGGTGATTCATGTTCAGACAGATTTACAAAGGATTCTTTAAACCCAGTCATGTGTTTGGAAGCCCCACTGTCAATTAACCAATCATTACAACCATGGGAGATAGTACCTGTGAGAGAAGAGATTAGAACATACTCTTCTTCACTTGATGAGTCATCATTACTATCATCACTTTCTGCCCTAGCCTTCTTCTTTGGAAGTTCATCATCTTCGACAGCATGATCATGGTACCTTCTTTTGTTACCCTTCTTCTTCTTGCTGGAGTTGTTGTTGTTGTGGTTGTCCCTTTTGTTCATGGGACATTCTGAAGCAAAGTGACCCTTCTCATTACAAGTGAAACACCTTAGATCTTTCTTGTCTTTGTGAAAATGATGAGAAGATTTCTTCTTGTGATAGGATGGCTCCCTCTTGAACTTTCCCTTCTTAGTGTGAGCTGTGAGAGCTTGATCTTCATTTCCCATCTTCTCTTCTCTTGCCACAAGCCTTGCTTCTTCTTGAGAACATTCCTCCCATAATATTCTGAAGGAGATTAACTTCTTTCTGGCACAGATCCCTTGGATAAAAGAGTCCTATGACCTAGGTAGGCCATTCAAACTAGTCATAACAATTTCACCATTCTCCACCATTTCATCTATAGCTTCAAGTTGTTCCTTGATCTGAGAGACCTTGGATAAATAGGATTGAATGGTTTCTCCATTCGACATATTAACCCCTTTCAATTGATTTCACAGGGTCATCTTCCGATTTATGTTCTTTCCTTCAAATAGCTTGGTCAAAGAGTCAAACATATCCTTGAGTGTCTTTAGAGAAGACACATGGGGTATGAGATGGTCTTTGATAGAATCAGCAATGATTCTCTTTTCCTTGACCAAGTTCTTCTTATGCAATACCTTAGCCTCTTAATCCTCTGGGATAGGGATGTCTTCTTTTATATATGAGTCCAACTCATTCTCTTCCAGGATTAACCCAATCTTATACTTCCAAGCTCGGAAGTTATCAGCCCCTTCAAGCTTATCCTCAAGCTTGGTGTGTTGAGACATCTTAAAGAGTACTTCAAATGGAAATAGAAAAGATTTAGGTCTTACCACTTGAAATGCTGAAAACTGGATCTGGTCCTGGATTAGGGTTTGTTAGAAAAACCCTAAAAATTCAAAATGTGAATTTCAACTTTCTAAAAGGATAGAAAGATGTGCCTTGATGAGATGATCAGCCTGGTGTATTCAGAATTTGAGATCAGCAAAGCTTTACCCTTCATATTTTCCTTTTTGACCTCTCGAGTTCACTAGGGAGAGCCCTAAATTAGGGTTTGAGTTTCCCAGAGATATACCTAGCCAAAAATCTTGATCCAAAGCTCTAAACTTCGATTTGTGCAAGGAGCTTCCAGCTATGTCTTCATATTTCAAAAATTTCTATTTTTGTGGAAACCCTAATTTTTAGGGCTAAATCTGAAAATGCTCAGAATTGAATTCTAATTGGACAGATAGATTCTCCTTGATGAGTAGAGTCAATCTACTATACTTCTTTTCCAAAAAATGTGGAGAGAAACCCAATAAACAAGAAACTCAAGTTTCCGTCATTGCAAAATGTCTTCTTCTCAGGTTAGCTATGATACCATGTTAAATTTTGAGCATTAATTCACAATAATCTTGGATCTTTACTGAGAGAATAACATATACAATATATCAATGCATAACAATCACAATAAGCATCACAAGCATCACAAGAATCAAAAGCATGAGAGACAAGAGACACAGAGTTTCTATGGGGAAAACCCTAAGGTGAAAAACCCCACAACTTCCTCAGAGATAGAGAGAGCAATGGATCAACCAAAGTACAACCAAAATACACTTGAGATAGTCTCCTAGATCAGATGATCTTCCTCCTCACTAGTGCGCCACTTTCTGAGTAAGAGAAGTGTGTCTTTCTGAATGATACAAATAGAGATCTCCCGATCTCTATTTATACTAACCTGTTTTCCCAGTGACCTTATGGGGATGACTTGTCTAGCTAGGTACATCCACAATATAATATATATTTCAGGGCCGACCCCACACATGGTGGTCTAATAACCCGTCGCCAAGTACACACACTTGCAACACTTGTCAATACACATGACGACACTTCCTTATAGAGGAATAACACATCTCTTATAAGGGTACGATAAATATATATGAAATACATAGATGAAATACATTCCAAAGTTACATATACATCAACATTCTACACTTTCATGCTCAAAATTTGTCATCTCCTTCAAGCTTATCCTCAAGATTGGTGTGATTTTTCATTTTGAAATGAGAACCTCAAATGGAAATAACAAAGATTTATATATTACCAATTTGAGATGCCCAACCTAGTTTTGGAATTGGTTGGCCTAGGGTTTGTTAGAGAAACCCTGATTTTCCAAACTTGGAATTTTGAACTTTTGGTTTGACAGGAAGATGTTCCTCCTCAAGGCGAGTTGTCAGTTTAATCCTTTATCGGGATTGATGGAGGAAAACCCAAAAATTTTGATGCCCTAGTTTTCTCCCGTCACTGTTGTTTGGGTCAAAAATGAAAATTCTTCAAATTGAATTCTACTTCCTCCAAAAGATACACCCTCCTAGGGCGAGTTAGCTTATCCCTCTTTTTTTGATGATATGTGGAGAGAAGACTTTGAACTAGGAAGCCCTAGTTTCCTGCTGTTGCATAATGCCTTCTTTTCAGGTTGGCTCTGATACCATGTTAGAGTTTTCACTTTAATTCAATTTAGTTAGATATTTATATTGAAATATAGACGAGCATATAAAAAAAGACAAGAATTTTCCTCGGGGAAACCATATAGGAGAAAACCCCGCAACTTCCTCAAAGATAGATTCGTCACTACTACAATATCAAGCAAAATGGAAAACCCGAAATATAATATGTCTTCAGCAACTCTCTCTCTTTCTCCTCCAGTGAACTTGTCTTCTCTCTCTCTCCTTATGCGAACTTGCTTGAGTGAGTGGTGTGTCCAAATGAGAGATCAAGCCTCTCTATTTATACTTAACTAGGCCAACCTGTCCTAGGGAGACTCAATAATACAATTTACATTTGACCTTTGTGGATCTAATGCCCCGACTTACAATGGAGGATCTAATCTTGCATGACCAAACAAAATAATGACATCCCCGAACGGAGGAAAAACATCTCCGCTGGAGGTACAATTAAAATACAACAATAATATAATTATAAAATACAATGAATATCTTTCAAAGTTACATTTACAACAACAATATGAAATTTAGAGTTATTTTGAGCCTCTTATATAAGTTGGTGCCAGATTCTAAATGAAACAAGAGAGGGTAGAGAAATCATTTTAAGGGTTCGAGTTGTCAATATATGTACAATTTTCATGTTGATTATTTATTAGTCAATGGATTTTATGATTTTATTTGAATTATATATATATATATATATATATATATATATATATATATATAACCATATCTCATTTAGTTTTAGTGTTTGAGGTTTAATACACATCAAAATGATTATAATCTCAAATTAACAAAAATCACAAAATAATGTATTGAATATTTTTTAGTCTTCTATTAGTAAGCAGGAAAAAGAAGTTGGAGGTTGATCTAATATAAAAATATCATATGTAATTTAGGGATAATTTGAGCCTCTTATATAGGTTGGTGTAAGATTCTAAAGGGAACAAAAAATTGTAAATAAATCATTTTAAGGATTCTCAATATATGTACAATTTTCATGTCAATTATTTACTACTCAATGGATTTTTTTACACACACACAATGAAGTATTGCTATAACTTAACTCGAATGTTTAAGGTTTAATATGCATCAAAATGGTCCTAATATCAAATGAGCAAAAATATCAAAATAATGCATTCAATATTTTTGAGTCTTCTATGAGTAGAATGAAAATGAAGTTGGAAGTTCATCTAATTTAAATAATTTGGTAATTTCATTCCATAATTATTATGAATAACTTTAATGGATTGATAGTATAATAAATATTTCACTACTCCATGTGTAAGTTTTTGGAGAAGATTCATATTTTCCACTAATGAGTCATCTGCTTCTTTGTATAGGTTTCTTTCATGTTTTATAAGAAAAATTCACCTTGGGTTAATTGGTTCCTATTTATTTGTATATGATGATTTTATGAGGGTTTTGTATATTGATGATTTTATTAATAGTTGATTGGAAATTACATTGATATTCATGTGCTATTGCACTTACAAAAAGTGAACAAGAATATAATATTCCTCAAAAAGTTCATAAGAAGAACAAAACTTGGTTTTTAAATCTCAAAAGCCATACTTTAAACCTTTTTTCAATATATGAACTAATCAGCACAAATAAATAATTAAGATTGTGATTATGGTTTGATAGATTATGATTTTAGGATAACGATTTTGTTACAACTCCTGTGTCAATCTAGGAACTAGTTTGCATAAAGTATTGAATATCAATCTTCAAGTATTTGAGCTTTGGTATTAGTTTAGTTCATTTTGGTAGTTGTATCAATTCAATTTTTACAATCCATTATCACAGTCTAATTGGTTTTTTCAATTTTTCAACACTCACTTGTTGAAACACACATAGTAAGGGATCTCATTTTCTCACTCTACTAAATGAAGAAATCCTTTTAAAAAGAAACCACAATAACTTAATTCAACCCTCATAATTTATCCACAGGAGTGCATAAAATAATTTTTTTTATATAGGGTAGGATTGTTGGGAAAGGAATCCAAATAATGCCCCTCAAACATTTCTCATTTGGAACATAGTTGTTGTCTATAGGGAGCTTTAAACAATATGTCATCATCAAGTGGAACCAGACTACTAGGGAAAGAGGCATCACACCAAGAGGAATTTAAACCCAAGGTAACATGTTTCTACTATCTCAGGGGGCCTATTCACCACCGATTTAAAACAGGTGACATGATATTGTTCGAGGGACAATTTCTCCTCCCCAACCCCTACTTGAAATGTTTTATTACTAGAAAAAACATAGGATATCTACCCTATAGGTGATTGTCATGGGAGGTTGATGGCACCTGGATCAGATCTCATTGGCCACTAGTACCACTTCAAGTGCCCATTGCTATAATTGATCCTGTGTTACCTTCACAGGCCATCTCCAATAGGTTTACAACTATCGACACAAGATCCTTTGGAAGGCCTAGTTAAAATTGGAGTGCAAGGACGCTAGTTCATAGGGGAATTTACATTTTATGTTGCAAATACATTATGTGATCAACATTATTTCCTGAACATTATATTGACACTTAATTGGAAACCGTTATACTGACACTTAATTTCAAGTTTGTTCCTTCTTTGGAGATTATACATTCGTTAGGGTTCTTCAATTATATTTTTTCTTCATTTAGAAGTCCCTTATCTGGTGTGAGTTGAAATTGTAAAATTTCAATTGGAATATGTAGGGATAGGTTCTGATCAGTCGTCAAATGACCCTTCTCCCTCTCACATTTCAAGAATAATCGAGAGTTGCAGTGGGTTTGGAATGGCTAGAAATTATTTAGAAGGTTTGGATGTTGTCACATTAGAAGAGTTTGGGAACCCAAGCCCTAATTGGACAATTATAAAGCATGTCAGTAGCATAATTAAGTCATATTTTGAAAAAAATTCAAGGATTACAAAATCTCAAATCCTACATGGATTGATAAAATATAACACAAAAACTGAAACATGACACAAAGTTGTTGGGTTTTCAAGATGCTAGATGTAAAAAGACATGCGAGAATGTAACCGAAAATATATCAAAGGAATTATATTTGTTTGGAAAATCAAGAAAAACTTATTGGTACATCCAAACATATGACTGCTTACAAGAGTGCCATCACTGACCTAAAGAAGAAAAAGTTCACATGCATGGTAAAGTTGGTGGACAAGTCAACATTTTCAATCCAAGGAGTTGGATCCACCTCATTCCAGCTGAACACTAGTGGTATTTTACATGTAGAGGACATTCTATACTTTCCATGCTTGAAGAAGAACCTCCTTTCAAATTCAGTTCTTGAAGACAAAGGCTTCCAAATTATCTTCATAGATAACAAAACACTTTTATGACCCAAAAACAAAGCCTAGAATCTACTATTATGATTGGAGTTCCAAAGGGAGAACTCTACAAAGTACCCCCGGAAGTAAATTCAAGCTATGATTCACCATGCGGACTCTAGCACCGAAGGCTTGGACATAATTTTTTTATGCGTGTAAGTTATGTATGCGGAGAATAAGTGGTTTTTTCCACTGGTTAGCAAAGGGAACCCGGATATTATTATATTTTAGCTTGCATTGTATAATAAAGATCGCGTGGTGAACACTATAACAATCAACAAATAGTAAGTCATTTTGGAACTGTTCCCGAGTTGGTGTGGGCCACCTTGTGCTCTGACAGCCTAGATCTCCGTCGACACACACCTAAGTGGCTATGAATCGAATCTTCATCAATACCAACATTGTTCGTGAATCGTGCCCTTGCTGAAATTTTGTTGGTCTGATGCTAGCAGCGTGATTGGAATGAACCCTGGAGCTGGAAAAGAGTTATCTTTCATGGATGGGCAGATCTGTTGTTTGGATGCCCGGAATTACAAAGAGGGGTAGATCTGGTGTGATATGTCGTCATATTTGTAGTGTGACTCTGCAAATCTTGTGCGTGGTCGCACGAAGATCTTAGTCTCAGTATGGTACCCTGATTAAATGCAATGAATGGGAGAGTTAGAGCCCTGCGCCCTGCACATCGAATGAGAGAGGGTGAGAAGAGCTTGTGCGCCGTAGCTGTATGGGTTGACTCTCTACAGTGAGTGCTGCTCCAGTTAGCCCTCTTAGGTACCAATGTTTCCATACTTGACAGCTCCGTATTTGCTTCACTCAGCCAGCATTGGTGGCACCCACTCCACCATGGCGCATCTGGTTACCCATTTCGCCTGCCAACCCATAGTTCACTAGAGCTGCCCCAAGCAAGGGCGCAGCTGTCTGTTCTTCCTGGGCATTAGAAAGGATCTTCAACTCTCTTGAGATCGATGACCAGTATTAATAGTAGTCTGCCAGTTAATATATATATATATATATATATATACTTACTGTGTTACGCTGCCCACGCCGCCCAAAAAGAGAGGACCTTACTCCACTTTTCTCTCATGTTATATGAATTGAATTGTTTATACTGTGCTACAGAGATGGAGGGATGGCTCTATCCAGAGGGTCGAGCTGCGTGAGTTTATCTCGATTGTCGATTCTCTTTATTTAAAGAAAGTCAAAGATTGACTTTTCTCCATGTCTATTGGATAGAAAGAATCAGCAATCTAAATAAGTCCAGGCCTCTCCAATTGGATTGAAAGAATCAGTAATCATAGAGAGACACCTCTCTCTATTTAATTCCCAAAACAAAACGATTAAGATGACGAGAATCACATCAAGCAGAGAGAGGGATCTCTCTTTGTGGAGCATCGGTTCAATCATTTCCATATGATAATGTTTAAACTCATTTTTCATCTCGGCGATGGGAAAGGTTCCATTCATTTTAATAGTATAAACTATAAAAAGAGTGAGGATTGTTCTCGTTCCCTAGTATCTACCCTACGGTTGCATGGATCGAATGCACCTTCGAAAAGTTGTTCTTAGCAGGCGGATTAATGAGGATCTAATGATTTCTCATTAATTCGTTATACCAAATCTTTTATTATGGAAAGAGTTATATATAAACGTGCTTGTAAACATATTTTGGTTAGATATATATATATAGACCTCCGTGGGTTATCGATCGTTATTCCTTTTCGAAGATTTCCATCTTAAACGTTTGAACTCATCTTAGCAATTTAAAAGTAATTTGTGAATATCTAATGTAATATGGAGTCCTTACATTATTTATTAGGATGATGAGGACATCCCATATAAAAGTGATTATCCTTTTAAGTTAACAAGTGACGAGATAGTTGGGACCTTAATAACCTTTGTTTAGACTATTACCGTGTGTGCAATGTCCCACGTATCAATGGATTATCATAATATAGTTTAATAAATGGAATATCATAATAGTTTAATAAGTGTGTGACGAGGTTTCCTTAGAAGACTTTATGTGTAATACATGTTTTGGGTATATAGATATATTTTATGATTTATGAACATAAAAAAAAAGAAGAAGAAACGAAGACTTTATGTGTAATACATGTTTTGGGTATATACATATATTTTATGATTTATGAACATAAAAAAAAAAAGAAACGATACACAAATCAATGTTGTTATTTTTGAAAAATTAGGGTAAAATGGTTACGTGCATACAAGAAAGAGTTATACTTGAGATGCAAGTTGTTGTTTTCAAGAAAAAGAAGGATTTCATATAACTAAATTATAAATGTGCTCCAAGGAAATATATATATATATATTTTTGTAGTTGTGGAGAAATATAATTATATATATTATAATTGTTTAATGAATTATAATATAAAGAACCCATTTGTTATTTAAATGAAAAGAGTATATATATATATATTTGTTGAGAATTAAATATATATTGGTATTATATTCGTTGAAAAGAATTTTATAGATTCATTAGATGGATGAATCATATATATGGATAGTGAAAGAAATAATGAATTTTTACTCACTTTAAGGTATCTACTGGTGGAATAAAGCATTCCATTCATTAGATCCATTCTTTCTATGGAAAATAATTTTCTAGGGAAAGGAAAAAGAAAACTCCATAATGGAATAAGGTCTAAAGGTAGTTATAAATAAGGGCATGAAAGGTCATAAGAAGGATTTTTAATTGTTGAAGATGTTACAGCACTGACGAAATTATTCCAAACAATCATTGTGGATTGTAGGTAAGTTGTGGAAGGTTGGTATGGTAAAATAAATCGATTCAGATAAGGTAGAATGTTAGGATCCCGTGTCAACTTTTCTCTTTACTTTGTTAGTATATTGTTGTTGGACACATATGTTTTGTAAGTCGTCCTGTAGTATTGTATGATCCATAGTTTGTATTAGCCCATAGTATTGATTCATAGTATTGGACGCATATGCTTTGTAAGTTGTCCCGTAGTATTATATGTTCCATGGTATTGGCCCATAGTATTGGCGCCTAGACTTAGCATATAAGTTTGTGTTGAGGCCAATGAAGGCACCATGAAGCTATTTGTATTGAGCTTGCTCAAAGGAGGTTGCCCCTTGAAGTGGCCCGCGATCAATACAAATATTTTCTGATCTAATACATTGTGTATTTCATCAATTAATTGTTGCAGGTTCTTCACATCTAGTATAAAAGCACTTTCTTTGGCTCGTTGGGTGAAATTTCTGCCAATTTTTGTTTTTTGCGCATTTGTTGCAGGTTCGGATCTAGGAATAATCCCTATCTGTTTAACTATGGGAAGTACTTGGGAATAAACCCTAAAACTCATTGTGAGGAGTACCACAACAACCCCGAAGTAGTTGGACCATTGAGAGGACCCGCCAACAAAAAGGGAAACTACCCCTACCTGATTGACTAGTTCCCACCTATGAGGTAAACCAAGAGCTGTCGTTTGTGGAAAAGCGGTTATCAGTTTTACCTAAGTCGTGGAGTGAGGGGTACTGCCCCAATAAGCAAGCCGTCAGCCAACATTGGTGGCCGAGTGAATCCCCTGAACCGTTAGGAAGTTGAGCATACCTGGGGTCCATATCTATTTTCAGCCAAACTCTTGTCGATCACTTCCGCGCCGATGCAGATCCATCTGTTGCCGATCACTTCCGTGTCGTTGTAGATCCATCTATTGCTAGTCACTTCTGCGTCATTGCAGATCCATCTGTTGCCGATTACTTCCGCACCGTTATAGATCCATTCTAAAAGAAAGAAAGAAAAAAATAAATAAATTCAGTTACAAAGGACCTATGATTGGCCAAGAAAGTTCTAGTTACACATTCAAATCACTTGAAAAATCAAGCTCAATATTCATTATCTATTGTGTTGTTATTTTAAATTTTGATAAGTGTATAAATGTACTTGTTACGAGTTTAGTTGGTTATTAGTAATATTGTCAATAAAGGTATACATATAAATGTGTCATGTATATGCAAATAAATGAATCCAAAGACGTGATGCATAATACACGTTCGGAGGGATGCATATACAAACAAACTAACGTGTTTGATGATGGCATAGATCAATTTATTAGATGACTAAATAGATATCTAGAAGATTTGGAATGATATGAAATAAGCACTTGATTTCCCTATAATATTTAATGGTAATTGACTAGTTATCTAATCTTTATGGTTTATCTGCAAATGATGAACTTGAGAAAGAAAACGTTTGTCAAATCGAAGAATGAATGTTATTAGATAAGTGTTATGTATGTACTATATAATTGTGTGGATGGCCGAGGGCCTTGATTAGGCATTACCATTAATATATGAAAGTAGTTAGAAAATTACTTGATTTTGAATAGCCTTCTATAAAAGTGTTTACACCCATAAAATTGTAGAAATTTTATGATGAAAGATTGGAAGTTTTCTACTAAATAAAGTTTGTTGTTTGACTAGTTGTTAACCTTCATTTATCATTAGTAAGTTATATATGATGTGTCAATGTGCATAATATATGTTTCCTCTCCTAACGATTATAACACTAGACACACATACTTATAAATGTAACATAGCTTTGATATTACCGTTATAATATTTTTGTAATTATTGATTTCCTAACTATATTTTTTTATTGGAAAGCATGGTAGGGTATGAAATAGTGTAACATCATGTTTTATACCTGTGAACTATTATAAGATGTATGAATATGATGATAGATCTTTAAGTGTAAATAGGCATTGTCAATCTTATTGCAACTTTTTTGTGGTTATATTATTAATTGGGAAACCATACTACTAACTAATATTGTTACAAATGAGACTAACCTGCATAAAGGTGAATTTTATTAATATTGTTACAAATTAGATAACTTGCATAAAGGTGAATTTTATTGTAAAGTTATGGAACTTTGAGATTTTGTATTTTATTTAGAATGGTATCTTATCATATTTTAGTTTTAAAAAAAAAAAATTGTTTATTGGAAATAATAATATATCATGTTTAAATTTAAAGGAAAAATTTCATACCCCATACCCCAACTAGTTACTAAGGGTAATGTCTATGTTACAAATTACAAAAATAGTCCTTTAAATGGTGCAACACTATGGTAAAGTACATACAAAATAATTTTGCGGATTTGTAGTAACATGATTAATAAAACAATGAACATGAAATTGCTTAAATAAGTTATAAACAAAATTTTTAAGTATAGTCATAGGCAATTACTTAAATTTTGGGTATTGCCACTAATGCTTTGTGGAAGTGGACAATAACAGGTCAAGGAAAAGTTAAGTGCTAATTAAGAGAAGTTTCAAAGATAAGAACACTCTTAATTTATATTTCATTCCTTCCTATTATCACATTTATGTTGCATGATGAATATGGATATAAAATTTTATGCAATGGAAATACATTTAGATAAGAATGAATGCATTATGATATTACCACAATATCTTTAATAAAAATAGGCATGTAGTGGAATGCATATAGGTGTGCATACACATGTCAAGCTTCTCATGTTTCATGACCAATATATGGTGATGAGATAATCACAAAATTTGATGAGTTTAAAATTGACATGATTGATTATAAACTGTATGCTAGAGGAAGAGATATTGACAAAAGAGGAACTAACAACATCAATCTAGGTATGATCCAAGTGTATTTTATTAGATTTTTTCTAAATGAATTAAGTATACATTTCATCATAATTATGATTTAATCATGAACATGATATGATTATGTCATTAAATGCAATATGTGAATGATCTCCATGAGGGTTATATCGAGGTAGTATACTTTAATGGTAACCATGAATTTGATCATGCATTCATGTTTATAATGAATCATGTTGTAAATTATGTTATACTTGTTAAAAATGAAGCAATAACCAAACGGTAACAAGTGTAATGGAAAATGTGTGAGAATGTATGAATGCTAACACATGTTCCTTATTGTGTCAAAAATATGCATATCAATGAGTTTTATTATCACTACAAATCATTTCTTGAAGTGATCATGATAATAATAAATGTTTTCAAGTTGTAATGTAAACATTAATTTTATTAAGAGGAAGTAAAGCTAAACAAATGAAGCTGTAAAAGTTGGTGCTAAAAGATGGAAGAAGACATTGCCTTGAACAAGTAGCATCTGATACAGTGATTGGTTTGGAAGATGTAATTGAGTTGATAACAAGATTTTTAATCATGAGCCAACTAAATTAATGTGGCATATCTGTGTTGAAAATATGTTCCAAACAAATAGAGGAATGGGCTTGTAATTTCAAAATTACATTGAAATGATTTACGCATATTGCATTGTAAGGATGTTAATCATGATGAGAATGTATATGCATAGAATTTAATATTCTACTTTATAATGTGTAAGAAATGCAATGATTCAAACTCATTGTATGTGAATTTATCTTGAAGGATCATAGATTATGTGAATCGATGATATTAAATTGTGATTTTCTATCCATGAAGAAGTTGTCATAAAAATGACTGGGTTATGGAAGTAAGGACATGGTGAGTGTTGATGTATATGTAACTTCGGAATGTATTTCACATATATGTATATTGTATTCCTATAGAGATGTTATTATTCCTCTATACGGAAGTGTCGTCATTTATATTGTAAGTGTCATAACTTATACTTGATGGGTTATTAGACCACCTTGTTGGGGTCGGCCCTGTATAAGTCATGTGGGTCGAATGGTTATTAGACCACCCTAGTGGGGGTCGGCCATATGGGTCAAAGGGTTATTAGACCACCCTATTGGGTGTCAGCCCAATCAGCATTGTGTTATGTGGTTAAGTTAAGGCCGACCAAGTAAAGGTTATTAGGCAAGTCAAGTCTAGTATAAATAGAGATCAGGAGATCTCTATTTGATCATTCTATTCTCTCACTCACACTTGGGAGAGTGGCGCACTTGTGGGGGAGGAGGCTCTGCTGCTAGGAGAAGACTATCTCTTGTATTCTGGTTGTATCATTGCTCTATCTATCTCTAAGGAAGTTATTGGGGTTTTTCACCTTTATGGTTTTCCCCAAGTAAAATCTGTGTCTCTTGTGTGCTTGCATTATTGTGTCCATGATTGATATGTTGTACATGTTGTTCTCTTAGTTAATATCTAGATCAGATTGAAGTAAATTCTAAAAATTTAACAGTGAGAACCAAGGTCCTATGACTGTGAGAAGCCAAAGGCTATGAAGAATTACCTCATATTTATGAAGATTAGTTTTTGTAAGAAATAGAGATGCAAAGAAATGAGAAATATGAGGTGAATTAATAAATGTAAACCCTCACCTTACACAGGGACATTACATTGAAATGACATTTTAACACCTTTTACTAAGTCCCTACACTGAAAACATTACACCTATACATCACATTGGGAAACATGAGAACTGATTGGTATCTTTGTGAGTAGATAACCCAAAATCCAAGTGCATCCTAGTTTGTGAACAAAAATGTATATATGGCCATAGAGTGCACTAAATAGGGCTAAGCGTGAGGGGTGGGGGGGTGATGAGATAGGAGTACTATTTGTATACTTTAATGTAGGAATATTTCTAGTATAATATGAACCATTGCAAGATTGATAAAGTAAATCTTGGATTGACAGTATCAAATACATAGAGTCCCTGAGTTGGTTTTCGTGAGTACCGAGAGGGTACAAGGCAAGAATGTGTATGGGTGTGTATATTGATACTAAGATTTGAAATTGAGACTTAAATCAAAAGACAACCAAATTAATACATATAATAATATAAATAATAATAAATGAGTAAGAGATGTTATTTTGAGCAACTATGGGGATCCCTTGTTGTATGCACACTTGAAGAGCACCGCTAGGATATACACTAGAGGGACTGTATAACAACGAAGGGGTATCATCGTCATGTTGGATGGGGCATGTAATGCAATATAAAGTATAGTTGGGCCCAGGGAACCTAAAAGAGCTGGCGAAGAGGTCTTGGAATGCATTGTAACAAAGAGATAGTTCCCTGTGTGGTATTTACTTCTTGACGACTAATAATAGGAAATAGGTGAATGAATAGGGGCGTGTCTTTTGTTTACAGAGGCCATGAAATATTTATGTACACATGTACATAATGACGAGGCCTGTATGAGAACTTGTGGTTCTAGCAATACATAAGTCTCATGTGTGTGTGAAAATAGCAGAACTTCAAAGAAGAGTTGAGGATTCATGAAAGAACCAAACAAAAGGTATTTGTTTTAACATTGTTTAATGGTATTATATGTACAAAGTTTGACATGATTGCTTATTGTTAAGTAGATTGATGTAACGTCCCCTTCACTCAATCCAATGCAAGGAAGGAAACCTTAACCAAACTTACCGGGCTTAATTGGTAAACTCAGCCCCATACATGACTCAAAATTTCAAAATAAATAAGAACTTCATGTGTGCAGGCTCATACTTCAAATAAACATAGCGGAAATAAACATACTAGCAAGCACACAAACAATAATGCCTCCTCATATCTAACACAGGCATATGATGATTCAACACCCAGAGATTTCAATTCCATTCCCAGGCTAAGCACAAACTTCAATTAATTCCATTAACATGAATAACTACCATTCTGAATTAACACATTTCAGAACACAAAATGCATATAATTTTATAACACAGATAACACTTATCTTGAAGATGAAGCTGTCCAAACAACTGGCTATGTGAGATCAATGTTCCACCCACCCACAGATCTCTTTCCAGCTTGTATTCTTTTAGCTGAGAGATCACCCCCGAGCTGGGTTGTGTATCCACTAAGGAGGAACTAGCTGGGCTCACTCACAGCCATGGTTTCACTCAACAACTATGCTAAGCCAACACACAATTGGGTTTGTCAAGCATATGAAAGAAAAACGAGGGAAATGCTAAGCCAGTGAGCTCAACCACAGAGCTACAGGCATCTCAAATGAATTCAACAGTCAAGGCACCCACATTACCTACCACACCCAACACAAGGAAGGTCCCCTTCTCTACCGCACAGTCCCTCAGGCGTCCCTTCCCTCCAGTGCTCTTCAGGGTGGGCATATAAAGGTCCAGCTGCTAATCCTTGAGATTCTAGCCTTCACTAGGTTTATCAAGCAACCCAACCTCTGCTCAGTCATTCACAATTGGATTTCTCACAATTCTGTTCATCAAATAACTCAATCTCGTCACTGGTTTTCTGGGCTATAAAAACTGGGTTTTTCAATGGATTTTGGGGTTTCTAATCCTCTCACATTTGCCCCAAGGTTCATATCTATGGATCCCCCATTGGATTTTACTGTTAAATACCAAATCTGGGCATTTTTGGCTTTTCAAAACGTGGGTTCTTTCAAAGTTGCGATTTCTGATTTTTCTCACTGCTGGAAATTCATTTTTTGGATGAAAACTGATGCTGGTGACCTCCATAATGGAATGGAAATGAGGAAGAAGCAACTACCATGAGGTAGAGTGACTTGTGGTACAAGAAAACAGAGCCCATACCTACAAAATACGAATTTCTGGGCTGTCCATGCTCCATTGAAGCCATGGACTGAAATCTTCAACTACTTCCTTACAACAGAAATAAATGTCATCAAGGAAAGTCAAATGGGTTCTCACAATGACATTTGGCAGCATATGGTTCATCCCCACAACCCCCTCACCACTCCCTAGTGGATACACATGGACCCTTCTCATTCGTTGCTTCCATAGCCAGTTTTGGGTATTTTATTGCAATATTAAATATTTACATCAATTTACAATATTCCATGGCTTAATAGCACAAGGGCAGCAAAATGTCAAATGCTTGTCCATTTAAAATAAAATACAAAAATATACTAGCGGGGCCTTGGCCTTGAGCTCCACACTAGGGAAGCATACATCGCATGTATACAATATTTACATTAGAAGCCAATATTTCATAAGGGTCAAAATTGGGGTATTACATTCCCCTCCCCCTTAGAACAACACCGTCCTCGGTGTTCTCAAAACTTAACAAAAATGGGAATGCATCCCTCATGGCATCCTCTAGCTCCCATGTAGCCTCATTAGGACTAAGGTGCTCCCATTGGACCTTTACCTTCCCGATGGCTCTGTTCCAGAGCAAAGCGACCTTCTTGTCAAGGATGCGTATAGGCTCTACTTGAAACTCTCCCTCGGGTTCCACCTGTATCACATTCCAATCAATCATATGTTTAGGATCATGTACATACTTCTTAAGGAAAGATACATGGAAAACATTATGAGCTCTTATGTTAGCAGGCAATGCAACTCTATATGCAACTGGTCCTATCCTATCAAGGACTTCAAATGGCCCATAATATCTTGGTGACAACTTGGCACAACTCCCTATCTTGAGGGAACTCTTCCTTGGTTTCACTCTCATATAAACATGATCCCCAATCTGAAATTCCTTATGCATTCTTTTCAAGTCTGCATAACTCTTCTGCCTGTCCTGAGTTGCCTTTAAATTCTGTCTGATCTTAACAATTTCTTGTTCCATTTCCTTGATCATCTCTGGTCCAAGTACTACCCTGTTCACCGGGCTGTCCCAATTCACTGGAGTCCTGCATCCCTTGCCATACAATGCTTCAAATGGGCTCATTCCCAAGGATGCATGATGTCCATTATTATATGCAAACTCTACCAAGTGTAGGTAATCCTCCCACTTGGATGGTTTATCCATCACATACATTCTCAGTATGTCTTCAAGAACCTGATTCACCTTCTCAGTTTGGCCATCTGTTTGAGGATGATATGCTGTACTAAAATTCAATTTAGTTCCCAATTCCTGAAACAACCGCTTCCAAAAATTGGAGGTGAACTTTGTATCACGATTAGAAATTATTGCCTTAGGCAATCCATGCAATTTGAATATCTCTCTCATGAAGATGTTTGCAATGTCATTAGCCTTGTGATTGGACTTGGATGGAATAAAGTGAGATACCTTTGATAGCTTGTCCACCACAACCATGATTGAATCATGCTTCTTCACTGTCATGGGTAGACTTGTTATAAAATCCATAGAGATCACTTTCCACTGCCATTCTGGAATGGGTAAGGGCTGCAACAATACTGCTGGATGTTGGTGTTCTGCCTTGACCTGCTGGCACTTCTAACACCTAGCAATATACTCAGCTATGTCCTTCTTCATACTATGCCAAAAGTATTGCTTTCTTGCTGCTGTTATAGTCTTCTGATATCCTGGATGTCCAGAGTATGGCATTTGATGAATTTCATCCATCACTAGCTTCTTCAAATCTACACTATTTGGAATGTACAATCTATCCTTGTAGATGAGGATATTGTCCTCACCAAGCCGATATCCCGCACACTTTTCATCCACATTACCCTACTGCAACTTCTCTTTGATTTGAAGGCAAGTTCCATCACTATTCTGGGCCTCAAGAACTCTTGTCTTCAAATCTAATTTGCACACGCTTACTACTGCAACATGAAATTTTTTGCTAAGAGCATCTGCAACCTTATTCTCCTTCCCTTTTACATGCTTAATTTCAAAATCAAATTCACAAAGGAACTCCATTCATCTAGCTTGCCTAGCATTCAAGTTTGGTTGATCAAACAAATACTTCAAACTCATGTGGTCTGTTCTAAGCTCGAATCTTCTTCTCATCAAATAATGTCTCCACATCTTAAGAGCATGCACTATAGCTGCTAATTCTAAATCATGTGTGGCATAATTCTTTTCATGCTCTTTTAATTTCCTTGACTCATAGCAAATCACAACTCCTTCTTGCATAAGCACTCCACCTAACCCTTCAATGCAAGCATCTGTGCACACCACGAAATCCTTCTTTGGATCTACTATCTTCAAAATAGGAGCGCTAGTAAGTAGCTCCTTTAACTGCTAGAAGCTTTTCTCATACTTTTCAGACCATACAAACTTGATATTTTTCCTCTGCAATGAAGTAATTGGGTGAGCTATCTTGGAGAATCCCTCAATGAACCTTCTATAGTAACCAACAAGACCCATGAAAGATCTAACATCTGAAACATTCTTTGGAGTAGACCAATCCATGATGGAATTAATCTTCTCTAGGTCCACTGCAATTCCTTCTTCAGAAATGACATGACCCAAATATTGAATCCTCTTTTGGTAAAACTCACACTTGCTTAACTTGGCATACAACTGATGTTCTCTAAGGACTTGCAACACCATCCTTAGATGTTCTTCATGTTCTTCTTCATTCCTTGAATAGACAAGAATGTCATCCAAGAACACAATCTCAAACTTATCCAAATATTTGATGAAGACACTATTCATGAGACACATGAACGTGGCATGTGCGTTGGTAAGACCAAATGGAACCACAATGAACTCATAATGACCATATCTAGTTCTGAAAGCCATCTTGTGAATGTTTTCTTTTTTAATTCTCACTTGATGGTAGCTGGACCTCAGGTCAATCTTTGAAAACACTTTAGCTTCCTTCATTTGATCAAACAATTCATCAATTCTTTGTTGATGTATATGTAACTTCGGAATGTATTTCATCTATGTATTTTATATATATTTGTTGTACCCTTATTAGAGATGTGTCATTCCTCTATAAGGAAGTGTCGTCATGTGGATTGACAAGTGTCGCAAGTGTGTGTACTTGCCGATGGGTTATTAGACCACCATGTGTGGGGTCGGCCCTGAAATATATATATTATAATATGGATGTACCTAGCTAGACAAGTCGGCCCCATAAGGTCACTGGGAAAACATATTAGTATAAATAGAGATCATGTGATCTCTATTTAGATCACTCGAAAAAGTATCTCACTCTCACTCAGAAAGTGGCACACTAGTGAGGAGGAGGATCATCTGCTACTATGAGACTATCTCAGTGTATTTTGGTTGTACTTTGGTTGAGCCATTGCTCTCTCTATCTCTGAGGAAGTTGTGGGGTTTTTCACCTTAGGGTTTTCCCCACGGAAACTCTGTGTCTCTTATGCTTTTGATTCTTGTGATGCTTGTCATGCTTATTGTGATTGTCATGCATTGATATACTGTATATGTTATTCTCTCAGTAAAGATCCTAGAGTATTGTGAATTAATGCTCAAAATTTAACATTCTTGGCAATGGATACTTGTTCTTGACTATCACTTTATTGAGCTGCCTGTAATCAATACACAGTCTTAAAGTCCCATCTTTCTTCTTGACAAATAACACCAGTGCTCCCCAAGGAGACACACTAGTCCTCATATACCTTTTGTCCATTAATTCTTGCATCTGCATCTTCAATTCTACCAACTCCGGTGTACTCATTCTATAAGGATCTTTAGAATTCGGTGCTTCCCTTAGAACAAGATCGATGGTAAAATCAATATCTCTCTTTGGTGGTAGTCCTGGCACTTCATCCGAAAATACATCTTGGAACTCTTGCAACATTGGAAAGTCTTCAATCCTTGTTTCTTTGTCCTCTGATGAATCTTACATATGGACTGCATACAATTTACAACCTTTCTTATAGAACTTTTTCAACTGCAAGGCTGAAATTTGTCTTACTGAAACTTGCTTGGGAATTCCTCTTACCAATCTTGGTTTTCCTTCTTCGTCAATGCATTTAAGTGCTTTCTTATAACAGTCCAATTTGGCTCTATGTTTTTCCAACCAATCCATGCCAATCAAGGCATCATACGATCCCAATGGTAGTACATTTAAATCTACATGTGTGTGGAGTCCATTCAATTCTATGGGGCACTCCACCACCACTTCACTAACCTTTCTCTTGGTCCTTGTGGTTAATTAAACAAGCCAAGACTTATTGTGCTTCACTTTTCTAAGAGAACAACTCTCAACCACTTTTGGAGAAACATAACTATGAATAGATCCTGGATCAATCAAAACAGAAATAGATTGCTTAGCAATCTTACCTTCAACTTCCACCACTGATGATTGATGGTCTGCTTGATGATTTTCCAATGCTGCATAAATTCGAGGTGCTTCCCTTGCCATGTCCTCCACTGTAGCTGCTCCCTTTAAGTTGTGCAACCTTCGGGGTTTATCCTTCCGATGTGGATAGTCCTTCAACATGTGGTTTTCTCCACATCCCCAACACTGAAGTGGTCCCTTTGATGCTTTGTTTGCTGCTACTGCTGGTTTGAATCCACTCCTTTCTTACTACCCCTGTGGAAAGGTTCTAGGCTGACCTTTGAATGGTGGCTTGAAGCCACTCTTCTTTTGATCAAACCTCCCTCTTGGATTTCCTTTCCATGCTTGGTTAACCTCTGTTTTTCCTTTATTATTCTCATAGCAATGTATTGCCATTCTAATGGCTTCATCAAGACTTGGTGTATTAACAAATTCAACCTTGTCTTTGAAACTTTGAGGTAGACTCCCAAGGAAACATTGGATTTTTATCCTCTCATCTTTAATGTAGTCCACATACCTCAACAATTCCAAAAACTTATGAACATGCTCTTCCATAGATTTTAGTCCCAACCTGAGTTCATTGAACTCTTTTCTCTTACTGTCATAATACCTAGCAGAAAGGTATTTCTCCTTGAAGTACTTCTTGAATCTCTCCCAACTGATCTTCCTCTCACTGATTCCTTTCACTTGCAAGAGATTGTCCCACCAAATTGAAGCTCTGCCATTTAGATTGTAAATGGCAATTATGGCTTTTTCATTTCCTAAGTAGTCTTGAATTCTAAAATATTTCTTCATTCCAAGAAGCCATGCCTCTGCCTCTTGGCCAGTCTTGCCTTCTCCATCAAATGTGGGAGGTCTTGCCTTCCTGAATTCTCCTTGTGGAATGCCTTTGAACTTCTTTCTTTGATAAAATATCTTCGGTGCATGCCTTGGACTTCTTTGAGAACCTCTGGGTTCGCATGATCTACTAGAAGAAGATCTAGAGGAAGGTGTTCTATGCTTTCTACTCACCGAACTCTTCCTCGGGCTTGGAGTCCTCTTCTTTGAATGACCTCTAGAGAAACTCTCTGCCTCTCTTCCTTCTTCACCCACATTGCTTGGGTTGGACCCAAGGTTTATTCTCTGTTTCATATCAGTGAGACTTTGCAAGATAACAACATTGAGTTGGTGTTGTTCTTCTTGAGCCTTCATCAATCTTTCATTGAAGCTCACCATTGTTTCAACCAAATTCTGAGGAATCACCTACTCCCTTCTCCCATTGGATTCAATCTCAACATTCTCTTCATGCACATTTTCTCCTAGGACATCTTCTTCATGCTCATAAGGATCTTGAGCATCATTTATGGTCACCATTTTCTCTGTATGCTACCTCTGCTACAATTATTAGATCTTATGAGCTACAAGTACTGTGCATTATGAAAATATTTGTTAGACATATTAGGAATGCATATAGAAATATAAAACATAAATATTTAACACAATCAAACTCATGGAATAATTCACATAGTTGTTATGCATTCATTTCTTTTTCCCATTCATGCAATTCTGGAAATTGCCCATATTGTCAACAATATGTCAAAAACAGTCACTGGCACTTTTCGGTTCTAAATATCTATGAGGTATGATGGCCCCATCCAAATTCCAGTTATGTGCCCTTATTCTATGCTAGATAATATTTTCAATGCCTATCCCTGTGCTCCATTCTGACCTCGGGTGTGGAAACTACGTTATTTCAAAAATGACAACTTTCACCACAATTCTGCACATTTTTACACAGTTGTATTTTGGTCCAGAATGCCAACTTCAGCCACCTGTGGAAGAAAATATATGAAGAATCATGAAAAGTTTTCTACTAGATGAAGTTAGTCCATATAACAAGGAACACTCAACAACTCCCGGATCTCTATTCCGATGCACCATTCATCTTCTATAAAATTATGGGTTTGACTACTTTCCACTTTTCACATTTTTCCAAAATTCCAAATTTTGGGCCAAAAATGACTATTTTCCAAACGGTGCATTTCTGGGAAATCTTTGTCTAATGGAATATGTCTGGTTTACTGAGAATATGAAATGCTAAGTTCAGTAATTTTCTTGGTTCCGAATTATAGGGTCATTTTCAACCACCACAAGCTTTTCAAAATTCTCAAAACGTGGCCCAGAATAGTGCTTTTTGGCCTTCTTGCACACCCCGACTCCACATCCTTTGGTGTTTGGCTCCAAAACTCCAAACTTAACACCGTTCCTGCTCCATGACTGCTCCATATCAATTTCGGCCCAATCCGACCTTCTGTCAAGCATTGGGACACCGATTTGTAAAAGTCAATAATTCCAATTTTATGCCAAATTGGAGCATAATGAGCTTGGGATCTTTACTGGTTCATTCATGGCCTCCATCGATGGCCTCAAAATGTCACTGAACTCATCAAATTCTGACCTTGCATTCTCTCGTTATCCAAAAATCAATTTTCGGGCTATGTACTTTTCTTTTCTTTTTTTTTTCGGCCACACACATGCCGCAACCCGCAACCCAACATTGCGGGTTCGGGGGGTCAAGTTGCAGTCACAGGGATGTAACCATCTCGCAACCTGCAAGCTGCAACCCGAAACTTGAAATTGCGGGTTCGGGGGGTCAAGTTGCGGTCATGAGGATGTAACCATCCCGCAACCCAAAACTTGAAATTGCGGGTTCGAGATTGCGGAAACCGGAATGTGCAATTCCATAATTTCGCGTTCCTAAAACCCAAAACCTGACATCCCGAAAGCCGAAAATTACAGGTTTGGGATTTTGGAAATCCAAACACAAATTTTGAAAATTCGTGTTCCCGAAACCCGAAACCCGACATCTCGAAAGCCAAAAATTGCGGGTTCGGGATTTTGGAAATCCAAACGCAAATTTTGAAAATTCGCGTTCCCGAAACCCGAAACCCAAAACCCGACATCCCAAAAGCCGAAAATTGTAGGTTTAGAATTTCGGAAATCCAAACACAAATTTTGAAAATTCACGTTCCCGAAACCTGAAACCCAACATCCCGAAACTGCGAAAACACCTGCATTTCTTGTAACTTATGGGGTTCATAACTCCCTCGTCCCTTGGCCAAATGAGGCGAGTTTGGTACCGTTGGAAATATGTTGGAGAGACCTATGCAATGGTGTGATCCTCTACCACACCTAAGAACTCTAACCCTGTCATTTTTCCAATAAAAAATGTCACCCCAACTTCACCAATACTGCGTTACAACCATTCTATTACTTTCCTGTGACTCAGAGTTTGGCACAAGCAGCCCCAGTGCTGCAAGCTGGGCTCTGATACCACTCTGTAACATCCCCTTCACTCAATCCAATGCAAGGAAGAAAATGTTAACCAAACTTATCGGGCTTAATTGGTAAACTCAGCCCCATACATGACTCAAAATTTCAAAATAAATAAGAACTTCATGTGTGCAGGCTCATACTTCAAATAAACACACAGCGGAAATAAACATACTAGCAAGCACACAAACAGTAATGCCTCCTCATATCTAACACATGAATATGATGATTCAACACCCAGGGATTTCAATTCCATTCCCAGGCTAAGCATAGACTTCATATCAATTCCATTTACATGAATAACTACCATTCTGAATTAACACATTACAGAACACAAAATGCATATAATTTTATAACACAGAAAACACTTATCTTGAAGATGAAGCTGTCCAAACAACTGGCTTTGTGAGAGAAACATTCCACCCAACCATAGATCTCTGTCCAGCTTGTATTCTTTTAGCTGAGAGATCATCCCCGAGCTGGGTTGTGTATCCACTAAGGAGGAATTAGCTGGGCTCACTCATAGCCATGGTTTCACTCAACAACTATGCTAAGACAACACACAATTGGGTTTGTCAACAATATGAAAGACAAAGGAGGGCAATGCTAAACTAGTGAGCTCAACCATAGAGCTACAGGCATCTTAAATGAATTCAACAGTCAAGGCACCCACATTACCTACCACACCCAACACAAGGAAGGTCCCCTTCTCTACTGCATAGTCCCTCAGGTGTCCCTTCTCTCCAGTTCTCTTCAGGGTGGGAATAGAAAGGTCCAGCTACTAATCCTTGAGACTCTATCCTTCACTCGGTTTATCAAGCAACCCAACCTCTGCTCAGTCATTCACAATTAGATTTCTCACAATTCTGTTAATCAAATAACTCAATCCCATCACTGGTTTTCTGGGCTATAAAAACTGGGTTTTCTAATGGATTTCGGGGTTTCTAATCCTCTCAAATTCACCCCAATGTTCATATCTATGGATCCCCCATTGGATTTTACTGTTAAATACCAAATCTGGGCATTTTTGGCTCTTCAAAACGTGGGTTCTTTTAAAGTTGCGATTTCTGGTTTTTCTCATTGCTGACAATTCATTTTTTGGATGAAAACTGATGCTGGTGACCTCCACAATGGAATGGGAATGAGGAAGAAGCATCTCCCATGAGGTAGAGTGACTTGTGGTACAAGAAAATAGAGCCCATACCTGCAAAATACGAATTTTTGGGCTGCCCATGCTCCATTGAAGCCATGGACTGAAATCTTCAACTACTTCCTTACAACAGAAATAAATGTCATCAAGAAAAGTCAAATGGGTTCTCACAATGACATTTGGCAGCATATGGTTCATCCCCACAACCCCGTCACCACCCCCTAGTGGATACACATGGCCCCTTCTCATTCGTTGCTTCCATAGCCAGTTTTTGGTATTTTATTGCAATATTAAATATTTACATCAATTTACAATATTCCATGGCTTAATAACACATGGGCAGCAAAATGTCAAATCCTTGTCCATTTAAAATAAAATACAAACATATACTAGCGGGGCTTTGGCCTTGAGCTCCACACTAGGGAAACATACATTGCATGTATACAATATTTACATTAGAAGCCAATATTTCATAAGGGTCAAAATTGGGGTATTACAATTGATGGGAAGTTCCAATATCAATGTACCATGAGAGGAATACTTTGATATTCAAGTGTCAATTTATAACTTGTGATTATGTTATATCTTATGATGCTAATTGTTAACACCAAAAAATTATCCACTTTTCCCATACCCTAGCTAGACCATATCCTTATATCATGACCACTTTCCATTTCCACTACTTTGACCTTCACATGTATACAATCCCAAATTTGAAAATTAAATTTGTTCATAATTAATATTTTGGATATTTCCTCTTTCCACAAAAGAAGGAAGTTGGCATATTCCTTAAAAATGGGGAAAAGGGAAAAATCTCCCAAAATAGAAAAATTCCCAAAAAGTCAAAACATAAGCCCTAAAAGATAAAATACCAAAAAAAAGGGGAAAAACCTAATGCCTATCCCAATACCAGAGGTCACCAAATACCATGGGCCTGCAAAACCATCAACCATTTTTCCACCAAAACCATCAACCACTTTGTCTATATATTGAATATGAAGGTCCCTTATTTAATATATTTTCTCCATACATTAACTATACTGTTACTCTACCAAAATCTCCATTGAAATCATGAATCCCCTTTTTGCATTCTAGTTTCACATTTCCTGGAGATTTTGCACCTCGTGACATGTAGGTGGAGAAGATTGGGTTGCTAGGAGATCAGGAGCACTCTAATTCAGAAGGCTGCAAGGGCCCTTTCTGTCGTGGAAAATATTGCAGAAGAATGCATCCCTCCACTTGCTAAGGGGCTAGGCCTTGTAGGATGTAGAAAGGCCTCAGTCCTGGAGCCCCTATGGGGTGTGTAGTTGTACTCCAAATGATCCTACAAGAGATTGTTAATGGAATTCACATAAAATAAAGAAAACTTAAACAAAATTAAACGAAAGGAAATGGGGGGAGATTGCAAAATCCAACAACAACCAAATGTATTCAACCACTTTATGTTGCCCAATTGTCAAGCTGTACAACACCTAGGAGTTGTGGGATTCAAGGGAATCCAACAATCTCCCTTAGGGAGGTCCCTCATGGCCAACCTATATGCTAATTGGGTGGTACAACAATGGAGAGAAGCTCTTTCTCCTTGGAGGAAGGTGTCAAGGGAGCTTGGGAATGCTTACAAAGGTAGGAAGAGGTGGGCTATGAGGAAGATCCAACAAAAATCCAACAACATAACCTTGCTCTACTTTACTCTCTACAAAATGCATGTCAATGGCTTCCTTCTATAGGACAAGAGGTCGCCAAGAAATTACTAGATCCAGATGTGAACTCATACACTCCATGAACTAGTTCCAAGGTACACCAAGGGGGATCTTTAATGCCACTAAGTGTGTGAGGAGCTGAATTCGGATTCTTGGAGGTGATGGATCCTTCATTGTGCCATGAGAAATAGGTGGTCCCATCATTTTGACAGTAGAGAGACTATTGAAGGAATAACCATGTGAGTGTCACACGGGAACTGAACTGATAACATGCGTTATAGTGCGAGTTGTCAATGGTTCAACCACGCGACCTCTTCTTCTGAATAGTATTGGGAACTTTTGGAATCACGCTGCCTTTTGGATTTGTTGAGGATCGCTTTGGTGAACTACATTTTTAATGTTGATGACGCCTTACTATAAAAATCACTGAAATGTCGCATGTGTGTGAGATTCAGGCGTTAACAGATGCCCCCTTATGTATGAAGTTCAAAAGGTATTGTAGAACCGATAATGCATCATTGTTTCTTGTGTTTCTCGCCCGTTATGGAAGACAAATTATATGTGGATAATAGGGTCCTCCCATGGGGGGAATATTGTTGGTGACAACTGTTGGAGCCATAATAAATAATGGTGTTTTATACAAACGAGGTGGGTATACCCATGCTTGTGAGATGTTGTCAAGGTGATTACAATAAGAGAGGAACATGGGGATAACTCAACTATATTGTTGGTACATGGATGAAGATGACTTCGATCCATGTGAGTGTAAATAAACCGGGAACTGCTGCAGAGTTATGAAGAAGTGGTATTGTTGATGATCATAATAATCCCATGGGGGTGGGGGACCAGGGTGGTTGTGAAGTTGTCTGAGAGAAAAATTCACTATTCTAGATGGTATGCTACCATGGTTTGCAAATGTGAACACTACTACCTTCAAAAGTACAGTCCCCCTAATGCGATAGATATTTTTACGTTGAGCATATGGGAAACCACTTAGTTAGGGAGCGCCAATGACTCTCCTACTAAGTTTTAGTTGATCCATTATAGTGATTGAAAGGGAACCCAAGGTACAACTGCAATCACTACAACTCTCAAAATATAGTGTTGGGACGTCGACGAGAGTTGAAGTACATGACAAGACGAGGGTCTTATCTCGATAACCAAGATATTTTTGTAACCAACTGTTGGATGTGCATACCTAACATGAGACTGGTTGATAAGTGTGGGTCTCATAACTTCCTTTGATTGATGTAAACATGGGGAGTTTGGATGGTAGTCTTCCTTTTGGAACAATACAGGTTGAAATGGAGGGAGACAAACTGCAAATGAAAGGGATTTGATGGAGACACCATATCGAGAATAATGGTGACCGAAAAAACAGATACTGCTGAGGATATTGAGACTCAAATAAATTGATCAAAGGCGACCATGGGTTACTTCCAAAACGAATAAGGTGTTCCCACAATGTTATGTGCTAGGAGAAAGGTTTGTACATAAAGAATAATAGTGGGGTCCCCAGTGTTTTAGGTGTGTCGAGGGACCAATTTGATGATGGGAGGAGTCCCAAAAAATTTTTTTTGGGTTGGGGGATGATTTCCAAGATGAGGTGATGGTTTTTTCGCAAACACGAAGACGGGTGCCCCATGAATCAATGGCATGTAGATTATTCCTGGTAGAAGAACTGAATACAATTGGTTACTTCTTAGGGTGGAGGGGCCATAGGTGTGTTGCGAGGGTAATGATATGGGGATTATTACATAAGTTAAAGTGATCATGGAGTTATGAGTAGTCTGTGATAATCTACAACTGTAAATCACTGAGCTAGAACAAACCTCACTAATTCACTCATAGAATTGCAGAGAAGAAGAAGAAGAATTGAATCAATATTCACACATGAACTCAAAGAAGTGGAAAAACTGTTGTAATCATGTTCATCAGCTGTACGCTGGAAAAAATGTAAGAGTACAATAGAATGAATTCGAATTAACCAAAGGTGATTCGGATTCTCCTCAAGTTGAGGCTTGGATAGTATATGAGACATCACCCAATCAGTGGTAGTAGTCACAAATAGTAAAATGTCAGTCAATATGAGTCTAACTGAATCTAAATGATCCATGTGAGCACAAATGTAGGGAATGAAACTCCAAGGAAGGCGCATGAGGCCTATCAGTAGTCAAGTGGCACTCTGATATAGACAATTGGAAGCTATAGGCAGTTAAACTAAGCAATAAATGCATGAACTGGGCAATCAATGCAAGAACTGACTGTTGGAGTCCAAGTAGGTGTAGTAGGGCACATTTGTAATCCAGATGATGAAAACAAGGCACACTAGGTAGGTAGGAGGGCTGCTGATGGCTAAAAACAAGATCTAGGGGGTTGAAACTAGGCTCGAGGTGTTGGGGAGACTAACATACTGATGACTGGATGCATGTATGCATGAAAATACAAATGATGATGGTGAGAATATTCCAACACCCCCCTAAAAGCCAAACTATGAGGAAGTAACTGAAAAAGTAGGGCCCTGGTAACTGAGACCAAAGGTCACCCCGTACAATAATCTAAATAAATAAAGTGAGGAAAGAGGGAAAACCCAGTGGGAAGAAATCCCCCCCCCCAAAAAAAATAGACTGTAAGATGCTAATGTAGCATGGCATCACTCACCCCATAAGGAGGTAAGTGACCTTCTTTACCGAAGAAGGATCTATCAGCAAGGAATGGATCAATGTTAGAATGATCAATGTGAGAAGGATCACTGTCTGAAAATCAGATCTGGTTCTCCTTTAATCAAGTGGATCACCAACAAGATCACTGATAGATCTAAGAGTTGTGGCTTCCCATCTCGGAAGGAGAGGATCATGAGGTTGTAGATCTGGATGAACCATTCGCTCATCTTCACTATCAGGTGCTAGTTTTGAGATCAATGACATGAAAATGTAGATCATCAGAAATAGTGAGGAGTAGGAGTCCAACTACTTCATCAAGTTTATCAAGATACTTTGATTTCTAAACTGCTCCAATGCGCTAAACTGCAAAACCATTCAACAGGCTTGAAAATATTTTAGAGTTCACGAAGATGTTCATATTTTCCTTCCATTCGAAATAGTTGAAGGAGGTGAGATTTGGATCCATGGTAGCTGCTAAATTCGAATTGTTGAAGATGGAATAACCTACAATAAAACCAGCAAATTTTGATGGAGATTTGCTGCAAGGTCTAAACTAACACTGCTTTAGGACAGTGAGTTCATGTGACGAGATCCTTCACACCTAGATAGACTTCATTGGATTGATCCAATGAATTCGATGCAATGGAACCAAGATTTGTTGTGGAAATCTAGAGGCTTCTAGTGCTCAACTAAAAAGCAGTTGTTCAATAAACAGCTGCAATTCGAATAGTTGTACCCTTCTCTGATACCATGTGATAATCTGTAGGTGTAAATCACTCAGCTAGAACAAACCTCACTGATTCACTCATAGAATTTCAGAGAAGAGGAAGAAGAAGAAGAATTGAATCAATATTCACACATGAACTCAAAGAAGTGGAAAAGTGATGTAATTATGTTCATTAGCTGTAAGCTGCAAAAATGTAAGAGTACAATAGAATGAATTCGAATTAGCCAAAGGTGATTCAAATTCTCCTCAAGTTGTGGCTTGGATAGCATAGGAGACATCACCCAATTAGTCGTAGTAGTCACAAATAGTCAAATGTCAGTCAATCTGAGTCTAACTAAGTCTAACAGAGCGATATCAGCACAAATGTAGGGAAGGAGACTCCAAGGAGGACGCATGAGGACTATCAGTAGTCAAGTGGCACTCTGATATAGACAACTGGAAGCTTCAGGCAGTTAAACTGAGCAATAAATGCATGAACTAGGAAATCAATGAAAGAACTGACTATTGGAATCCAAGTAGCTATAGCAGGGAGCATTTGTAATCCAGATGATGAAAAAAATGCACACTAGGTAGGTAGGAGGTTTCTGATGGCTAAAAACAGGCTCTAGGGATATGAAAATAGGCTCCAGGTGCTAGGGAGACTACCATACTGATCACTGGATGCATGCAGTATGCATGCATGCAAACACAAATGATGATGGTGAGAATATTCCAACACCCCCCCACAAGACAAACTATGAGGAAGTAATTGAAAAAGTAGGGCCCTGGTAATTGAGACCAAAGGTCACCCTGTACAACAATATAAATATAAATAAAGTGAGGAAAGATGGAAAACCTAGTGGGAAGAAACCCCCCTGAAAATAGACTATAAGATGCTAATGTAGGATGGCATCACTCACCCCAAAAGGAGGTAAGTGACCTTCTTTACCAAAGAAGGATCTATCGGCAAGGAATGGATCAATGTCAGAATGATTAATGTGAGAAGGATGAAACCTTCTCATCTGAAAATCAGATCTAAGTCTCCTTAGATCAAGTGGATCATCACAAGATCACCAACACATCTAAAAGTTGTGGCTGCCCATATCGGAAGAGGAGGATCATCAGGTTGTAGATATGGATGAACCATTCACTCATCTTCATTGTCAGGTGTTAGATCTTCAGGTTTTTGTGGATATGGACCTAACATCCGCTCATCTTCACTATCATTGGCTAGATATTCAGGTTCTTGTGGATCTATATTTAGTATTCACACTTCATCACTGTCACTTTCAGAATATGAATATGAACTATGATAAGATGAATCTTCGCTCTCTTGGTCATCAAGCAATGGTGGTGTGGTAGGAAAACTGCTTTGCTCATCAGGATGAGCATCATGTAGAGGCCATTCCTCAAACTGAACACTCCTTTCAAGGAATGTTTGCATAGTAGAAGGATCAAGAAGTTTGTAGGCCTTTTCACTTAGTGCATCACCCACCAGTATACACTATATGCTCTAAGAATCTAGGGCTATCCTTTTCTCTGTTGGAATCTGAGCCCAAGCTCTAGATACAAACACTCTGAGATGAGATACAACAGGTTTGTAACCCATCCATGCTTCGAAAGGATTCATCCCTTTCTGTCCTTTGTGAGGGACTCTAGTATGAAGGTAAGTAGCACAGTTGATGGCCTCTTCCCAAATACTAGGATGCAATCCTTTAGACTCTAGCATATAGGTTGCCATCTCCTTTAAGGTTTTGTTCTTTCTCCTTGCAACACCAATTTGTTGTGGTGTGTAGGGAAGAGTATGTTGCATATCTATATCTTCATCTGCACAAAAGGTTTGGAACTCACCCTTCACATACTCTCCTTCATTATCAGTGTAGAGGGCCTTGATCTTTTTGTCAGAAAACCTTTCAATAGAAGCTTTAAAGAACTTGAAATATAAAAAAAAACAGATTTTAATTTGAGAAAGTACACCCAATTGAATCTAAAATAGTCATCAATGAAAGTTAAGATATACCTTTCTTTTTTTAAAGACAGACCAGGAAGTGGCTTTGAGACATCACTGTGAATCAGCTCAAGAGGTTGAGAGGATCTGCTCACCTTCCCTTTCTCAAACTTATGCTATGGATGCTTGCCCATTAAACACCCTTTACATGTCCCTTTGGAAAACTTGATCTTGGGTAGACCTTCAACCATCTCATGATTATGCATGTCATACAAGTACTTGTAGTTGAGATGCCCAAATATTTCATGCCAAAGTCTACTTTCTTCATTTGCATGTGTGAGCAATGCATTCGACTTTGAGTAAGGTAGAAAGTGAGAAAACTCATAGAGTTTCGAATTGTGATCAGCAATACCTTTTGCTATGATGTTTCCAGTGGAGATCTCTTGGATCTCAACTTCATTAGGAGTGAAGATGACCTTCTTGGGTACTAATGTATGAGTCATTTGGTAGACATAAAGTAGATTTGCTGCAAGAGTAGGAACATAGAGTGCATCACTGAAATACCCATGCTCAATGTTGATCCTTCCAATCCCCTCAAAGGAGACCTCAGAATAATTTCCAATCAAGATTGAAGGGCCAACTTTGGATTGGAAATCAGAGAAGAGATCCTTGTGAGCAGACATGTGTCTTGATGCTCTAGAATCGATGATGAAGGAGGAATCATTGGAAGTACCAGCCATGAGAGCATGGCACATATCCTTGTCCTCATCTTTTGGATCAAATTTTCTTCTAGCATTAGCTGGTATTGGAAGGTTTTTATTTTCCAGTAGTTGTTCCATCAGATCTATTGTTTTCTTCATACATGCACTCTCAGGATGGAATCCCCTATTGCAATAGAGGCATTTTCTCTTCTCCTTTTGATATTGCTTCCCTCTCATGGAATTCGAAGCCCCTTATGATTGATAGGGATGATCTCTTGGCTTATGGTCATTCGAATTTCTCTCTTTAACCTTTTTCTTTCTTTTGGCATTCACACTCTTCCCTTCTGCAGCTTGAAGAGAAGAATCCATCCTTGGTTTGATCACTCCCATTTGCACTACTTTGTCTTGCTCTTTTGAGAGAGACTGTATCAAGGCTTCAAGATTGGGAATCTTTCAATTCAGAATGGATAGCTTCACTGACTGAAAGGTGGAGGCAAATACCGAGTAGTCAGCCCACAATTTTTAGAGAATGGAAAGGACAGGTTGCTTCTCTTCTTTCTCTATACCATATGTCTTCAACTGTGAAAGTAGATTTTTAAACTTGGTGAAAAACTCACTGTTTGAGTTGAAACTACTGGGGCTCAGGGAGATAATCTCATTTTACAATTGGTGACCCTTCAAGTCATCTTTCTTCCCAAAAATCAATTTGATCTTGTCCCAAACTTCTTTAGGAGTTTTGAGATCAATGACATGAAAATGTAGATAATCAGAAATACTCAGGAGTAGGAGTCCAACTGCTTCATCAAGTTTAACAATATACTTTGATTTCTGAACTGGTCCAATGGGATCAACTACAGAACCATTCAACACTCTTGAAAGGATTTTAGACTTCATGAATATTTTCATCTTTTCCTTCCATTCGAAATTGTTTAAGGAGGTGAGCTTTGGATCCATAGTAGATGCTGAATTCGAACTATTGAAGATGGAATAACCTGCAATAAAACAAGCCAATTTTGATGGAGATTTGTTGCAGAGTCTAAAGAACGCTGCTTTAGGACAGTGAGCACATGTGACTAGATCCTTCACACTTGGATAGACCTCACTGGATTGCTCCAGTGAATTCGAAGCAATGGCACCAAGATTTGTTGTCGAAATCTAGAGGCTTCTGGTGCTCAACTAAAAAACAGTTGTTCAATAAACTATTGCAACTGCTACAATAGCTGCAATTCGAATAGTTGTACCCTTCTCTGATACCATGTGATAATTTGCAGGTGTAAATCACTCAACTAGAACAAATCTCATTGATTCACTCATAGAATTGCAGAGAAGAAGAAGAAGAATTGAATCAATATTCACACATGAACTCAAAGAAGTGGAAAAATTGATGTAATCATGTTCATCAGTTGTAAAAAAAAATGGAAGAGTACGATAGAATGAATTTGAATTAGCCAAAGGTGATTCAAATTCTCCTCAATTTGTGGCTTGGATAAAATAGGAGACATCACCCAGTCTGTGGTAGTAGTCACAAATAGTTAAATGTCAGTCAATATGAGTCTAAGTGAGTCTAACTAAGCCATGTGAGCACAAATGTAGGGAAGGAGACTCGAAGAAGGGTGCATAAGTACTATCAGTAGTTAAGTGGCACTCCGATATAGACAACTAGAAGCTATAGGCAGTTAAACTGAGCAATAAATGCATGAACTGGGAAATCAATGCAAGACCTGACTGTTGGAATCCAAGTAGGTGTAGTAGGGCACATTTGTAATCCATATGATGAAAACAAGGCGCACTGGGTAGGTAGGAGGGCTGTTGATGGCTAAAAACAGGCTCTAGGTGGCTGAAAATAGGCTCCAGGTGCTGGGGAGAATACCATACCAATGACTGTATGCATGCATGCATGCAAATACAAATCATGATGGTGAGAATATTCCAACACCCCCCCGCAAGCCAAACTATGAGGAAGTAACTGAAAAAGTAGGGCGCTGGTAACTAAGACCAAAGGTCACCCCATACAACAATATAAATAAATAAAGTGAGGAAAGATGGAAAAACCAGTGGGAAGAAATCCCCCCCAAAAAATAGACTATAAGATGCTAATGTAGCATGGCATCACTCACCCCAGAAGGAGGTAAGTGACCTTCTTTACCAAAGAAGGATCTATCGGCAAGGAATGGATCAATGTCAGAATGATCAATGTGAGAAGGATGAAACCTTACAATCTAAAAATCAGATCTGGTTCTCCCTAGATAAAGTGGATCACCAATAAGCTAATTGGCAGATTTAAGAGTTGTGGTTTCCCATCTCAGAAGAGAAGGGTCATACGGTTGTAGATCTAGATGAGCCATTCGCTTATATTCATTGTCAGGTGCTAGATATTCGGGTTCTTGTGGATCTAGATCTAACATTCACTCATCTTTACTATCAGTTGCTAGATATTCAGGTTCTTGTGGCTCTGGATCTAGCATTTGCACTTCATCACCATCACTTTGAGAATCTGAATCTGAACTATCATGAGATGAAGCTTCACTCTCTTGCACATCAAGCAATGGTGGTGTGGTAGGCAAACTTCTTTGCTCAATAGGATGGGCATCATGTAGAGTCCATTCCTCAAATTGAACACTCCTTTCAAGGAATTTTTCATAGTAGAAGAATCAATATTTTGTATGCCTTTTCACTTAGTGCATAACCTACTAGTATACACTCTATGCTCTGAGAATCTAGGGCTCTCCTTTTCTTTGTTGGAATCCGATCCCAAGCTCTAGATCCAAACAATCCGAGATGAGATACAACATGTTTGTAACCCATCCCTGCTTCGAAAGGAGTCATCCCTTTCATTCCTCTTTGAGGAACTCTATTCTGAAGGTAAGCAGCACAGTTGATATCCTCTGCCCAAAGACTAGGATGCAATTCTTTAGACTCTAGCATACAGGTTTCCATCTCCTTTAAGGTTATGATCTTTTTCTCTGCAACACCATTTTGTTGTGATGTGTAGGGAATAATATGTTTCATATATATATCTTCATCTACACAAGAGGTTTGGAACTCACCCTTCACATACTCTCCTCCATTATCAGTTCGAAGGGCCTTGATCTTTTTGTTAGAAAACCTTTCAACAAGTGCTTTACAGAACTTTAAATATCCAAAAAGTTCATATTTTAATTTGAGAAAGTACACCCAACTGAATCTAGAATAGTCATCAATGAAAGTTAAGATATACCTTGCTTTGTTTAAAGACAGATCTGTAAGTGGCCCTGAGAGATCAATCTGAGTCAGCTCAAGAGGTTGAGAGGCTCTACTCACCTTCCCTTTCTCAAACTTATGCTCTGGATGATTTCCCATCAAACACCCTTTACAGGTGCCTTTGGAAAACTTGATCTTGGGTAGACCTTCAAACATATCATGATTATGCATTTCCTGCAAGTACTTGTAGTTGAGATGCCCAAATTTTTCATGCCAAAGTATACTTTCTTCATTTGCATGTGTGAGCAATGCATTCGACTTTGAGTAAGGTAGGAAGTGAG
The DNA here is from genome assembly GCA_027924585.1 of Larix kaempferi. Classification (NCBI taxonomy): domain Eukaryota; kingdom Viridiplantae; phylum Streptophyta; class Pinopsida; order Pinales; family Pinaceae; genus Larix; species Larix kaempferi. Next base: position 13,125,818 of record BSBM01000502.1, on the reverse strand, counting down.
AAAACTCATAGAGTTTTGAATTGTGATCAGCAATACCTTTTGTTATGATGTTTCTAGTGGAGATATCTTGGATCTCAACCTCATTAGGAGTGAATATGACCTTCTTGGGTACTCCTGTATGAGTCATTTGGTATACAGAAAGCAGATTTGCTGCAAGAGTAGAAACATAGAGTACATCACTGAAATACCCATGCTCAATGTTGATCCTTCCAATCCCCTCAGAGGAGACCTCAAAATAATTTCCCATAAAGTTTGAAGGGATAACTGTGGATTCAAAATCAAAGAAGAGATTCTTGTGAGCAGAAATGTGTCTTCATGCTCTGGAATAATGATGAAGGAGGAATCATTGGAAGTACCAAGCATGAGAGCATGGCACCTATCCTTGTTCTAATCTTTTGGATCAACTTTTCTTCTAGCATTCGCTGGTACTGGAAGGTTTATCTTTTCTAGTAGTTGTGCCATCAGATCTATTGTTTTCTTCATACAAGCACTATCAAGATGGAATCCAAAGGCTTCTAGTGCTCAACCGAAAAACAATTGTTCAATAAACTACTGCAATAGCTGCAATTCGAATAGATGTACCCTTCTCTGATACTATGTGATAATCTACAGGTGTAAATCACTCAGCTAGAACAAACCTCACTGACTCACTCATAGAATTGAAGAGAAGAAGAAGAAGAATTGAATCAATATTCACACATGAACTCAAAGAAGTGGAAAAAGTGATGTAATCATGTTCATCAATTGTAAGCTGGCAAAAATGTAATAGTACAATAGAATGAATTCAAATTAGCCAAAGGTGATTTGAATTCTCCTCAAGTTGTGGCTTGGATAGCATATGAGACATCACACAACCAGTGGTAGTAGTCACAAATAGTCAAATGACAGTCAATATGAGCCTAACTGAGCCATGTGAACACAAATGCAGGGAAGGAGAATTCAAGGAGGGCGCATGAGGACTGTCAGTACTCAAGTGGCACTCCAATATAGACAACTGGAAGCTACAGGTAGTTAAACCGAGCAATAAATGCATGAATTGGGAAATCAATGCAAGAACTGGTTGTTGGAATCCAAGTAGGTGTAATAGGTCGCATTTGTAATCTAGATGATGAAAACAAGGCGCACTAGGTTAGTAGTGTTGAAATATTGTAACTTATAAGAGTATTATATTTGTATTTTATTATTCCAGAGATGTTTCATTCCTCTGATGGGACTTTGTCATGTATCCGGAGATGTTTATTCCTCCGTGGAGAATGTGGTAACTTGGGTTATTAGACTTCTCTAGTGGGGGTCGGCCCTATATGTGTTATGTGGGTCAAAGGGTTATTAGACCACCCTATAGGGGTCGGCCAAGTCAGCTTTATGTTAAGTGGTTAAGTTGGGGCCGACCTAGTTAATGTAAAAGTCAAGTTGGAGTTGTGTATAAATAGAGGAGGTGTGTTGCTACTTTAACACACACTACACTCACTTGTGATTAGCGCATAGGTGAGGAAGATATATTCTATGGAGGAGAAGGAGCTCATGGTTGAGGTTTACATATTTGTATTTGCTGGTCATCTATATTGAGGAAGCTTTGTTGGGTTTTCTTCCCCATGAGGGTTTCCCAGGATAAATCTGTGTCTCTTGTGTTTATGTTGTGCTTGTTGTTCTTTCAGTGATCCTGTATATGCTATTATTTTGAAATGGAATGTAATGCTGATATTTTTTTATCTTATCATATTAGATCTTAACATGGTATTAGAGCTAGCTTGAAGGAAGGCAATGTATGGCACTTACGGCACTTGCTTCACTTGCGACAATTTGAAGGTTAGGGTTTTATATATAAAAAACTAGTCATCGTGGAAATTTTGATATAAATCCATTTTGGTGAAGGTTCAGGATCTGAAACCTTTATAGGTCATATATTACATCCCCTTGTACCTTCTTTCCAAAGAAACACATCTAATTCGTTGTACTTTTTGATTTATGATCAGTACAATTTAGGGTTTCTGCCTCTTCTAGATCTCAATCATAAACAGGTGACCTAGGAAAAAAGGTCACAAATTAGGCTAGGAAGCTCCAAATGAAATTTCGTAAAAGGTGACAGGTAAAGAACGGAATGTAGTTTCTTAGGTAACGATTTTAGAGGCTGAAGTTGAACTAGTGACATGTGGCACATCGTACACGTTTGCTCTTCTGTTTTATCCCATAAATAGGTCACGTTGTGACACTTGGCATAAAGTTCTCTCAGAAAATCCAATTGAGGTCATACCTATGGGCTTGGAAAGAGGACAGGTCTAGCTACCACAAACAGAAGTTTCAGAACCTTTGGATGCGTAATTTCAGAGTTACACCAGAAACAATCAGGTGCATATTTCTGTCAAAACATAATTGTTTTATGAGCACCTTTATTCTTGGCTTATCTCTGCTACGGGAATTTAGGGCTTCAGAGAAAGTTGGAATTTTTGGAATCGGAGTCCACAGATGAATGCTCCTCATCAAAATCAAAATTTAAAAGACCAAGATCAAAATTTTTGGTTGGTTAGAAGGCTAGGCTTGATCAAACCCTAGTTCAGGATTTTGATCAAAAAGGTGGAAAATTAGGGCTACGACGAAAGTTGGAATTTTTGAAGTTTGTGACCACGGCTGGAAGCTCCTCAGAAAAATCGAAGTTTAGAGATTTGGATCAAACCTTTTGATTGGGAATAAGGGTGGGCTTCACCAAATGCTAGTTTGGGATCCTGTCCAGAAGATCCAGAAGTTTGAAAGGCAATTTTGAGGGGTCAAATTTTGGAGATTTCAAAATTGAAGTATGCTAGCTTGATCCGCTCATTAAGGCACATATTTCCATCCAGTCAGGAGTTTGAAATTCAAAGTTTGATTTTTTAGGGTTTCTCTGACAAACCCTAATCCAGCTCTAGATCCAGTTTCAGCAAATCAAAGTGGATTGGGTTAAGAGCAATCCTAACAGGTATGACTTGAGGAGATACAAGTATGTGTTGAAATCTGTTCATGGTTAAGTTTATGATATGTTTGTCTTCATGTTATTGAGATTAGTACGATTATGATTGTTTGATAATGAATGCATGTGAATGATATAAGACATTCTTTGATCAAGGCTATATGATTGTACTAATGCACCTGTGGTGTTGTATGAGGATGATGTTGTCTGCTAACAAAAGACAGGTACAGCAAGAAAGACAAATCAAGTTCTATGACCATGATGACATAAAGACAAAGACTTATCCATAGTCTTTAGAAGCTCTACTTACGAGGCATGTATGATTTATTTCTACTATGCTTAACTTATGAGGTATGTAGGTTACTAGCACAAGGTCTCTAAATCATTGAAGAGAATAAAGATATTGTCTAGGTATGTTAGACATAACTAAGCATGTATACTAGTCCAGGTATGTTTTCCTATGTCAAGTTAAAATCCTACTTTGTGCTAGGATCTTAGTATACCCATGTATTGAATGATCATGACCATACATATTCAAGATTACTTAGAATCATAATGTTGTGATAATATTGAGTTTATACTAATGAATGTATGATTATGTATGAGATCATGATGATGACACTAGTGCACACTTAAGCATGCATAGTGGTCAAGGATGGATAGAAGCTCATGACATGGAAGGGAAGTAGAGACCAAGAAGGAAGCAACCTCACAAGACATAAAAAGATAAGTATTTGAATTGTTATTTGAATTACTGAATAGTCTATGATATTGCACGTAATAGTTGTATGCATATTTGTATTCCTAGAATATATCATGCTAAGTGTAAGCATTCATATAGCATTGAACAGTATACTAGCAATATGCATATGATTGGTAAGTTCGACAAACATTCCATTGTTGCTTGTCTAGAATGAAACCTCTTTGCTGACATGCTGAGAGCTATGCACGCTCTCAATAGTATGTTCTGGTAGAGATGGAAGGCATCTAGATAACCACTGTATGCATATAGGATATGGAAAAGTGTTGTGCCAAAGTATTGGTCAAAATAGTTGTATAACAATGTGAATCATATTTGTATGCATAAAAGGTTATCATGTCAACATGATTTGATGATTATGAAGTATTACTAATCATGTAATTAACCTTGATTTGTAGGAAATATCATGAAGAATGATGAACACCGAACAAGTGATGGATGTTCAACAAGAAGACTTACAAATCAAACATGCTATAGAAGGCTCATGGCTAGAAGATTCTCTTAGAAAGAGGAAGAGGATCATGACAAGTTGTTTGCTCCAAGTGGCTAGATAAGACCATTCTCTTAATTGTGTATTTGAAGAAGAAAAGTGAATCAAGAAAACTCCCAGGATTCAAGAAATCTCTGTATGGGTACCCAGGATTGATAGTCTTAATGATCACCATGGGTGATGCAGATTTCAACCTTTGCTACAAGGTTGAAGATGGTTTCTATATACATATGACATTCTTCTCTTAGATGGATGCAAGAAGGAACTCACCACAAGAGTTCGAATGATCTTGAGGCCCATATCAGTAGACCCATCTGATGGGAGATGGCACAGATAGATATACAAAAGATCACTCAATGCAGAGTGTGAATGATGTTCAATCACAGAGAGAGAATTGATAGCTTCTTGACAAGTTTGGGCTTTACCAAAAGTAAAGCTGATCCTAACCTTTACCTTAAGGTTATGGATGATACTATTATTGTATGTGGATGATCTCTTTCTGATAGGGAATGAGAAACAGATCATGGAAAGAAAGAAGAAGCTAGCTATAGAACTCAAGATGCAAGATCACGAATTGATGAAATACTTCCTAGGACTGGAAGTGTGGCAAGGATCAGAATGAATCTTTCTCAACCAGGGAAAGTATGCTGAGAAATATTGAAAATATTTGATGTGTTGGAATGGCCACTCTCATGGATTCCAACTTGAAGCTATTAGTGGATGACTCATCAGAGTTAGTGGATGTGACTCTGTGCAGACAGATTATTGGGTCATTGATGTATCTGATGAATACCAGACCAGATATATGCTTTGCTATGAACACCTTGAGTTGGTATCTAGTGGAACCTAGGCATGTTCACCTAATAGCTGCAAAGCATGTGATGAGGTACCTAAAGGGTACAATAGAATTTGGTCTACATTATCTTGGAGATCATGACTTCAGATTGTATGGCTACACAGATGCTGATTGGGAATGAAGTGTATCAGACAAGAAGAGCACATTGGGTGGATGTTATTGTCTAGGATCTGCCATGATCTCATGGTTTAGCAGGAAGCAGTCTAGTGTGGTTCTCAGCATAGCTGAAGCGGAATATATAGCTGCTTGCTCTGCTAGTTGTGAAGCGGTATGGCTTCAAAAGTTGTTATCAGGATTGTTTGACTTAGAGATGGACTCCACTTTGATCCTATGTGACAACCAAAGTTGTATCAAGATGACAGAGAATCCAATGTTCCATGATAAGTCAAAGCACATAGAGATACGATATTTCTACATACGGGATATGGTGCAGAAAGGAGCTATCAAGATCGAGTATGTGAGCACTAACGAACAAGTTGATGCTATATTGACCAAAGCTCTGTCTCGAGAAGAGTTTGAGTATTTTTGAGACAAGATTGGTGTAGTTCAGAAGGACTCTCCTTGAAAGGGGGAGTTATGTGGTCGATGATGATATTTGGATACTAATATTGGTGTGGATACCTATATCAATGATGAGGATACTTGTATCGATGACGAGGATACTTGTATTGATGATGTGGATACTTGTATCGATGATGAGGATACTTGTATTGATGATGTAGATACTTGTATCGATGATGAGGATACATGTATTGATGATGAGGTTACCTATTTCGACGATGAGGTCAAAGATGAGGCTACCGGTTATGATCATGAGGTCGAGGCATGGTACTTAATGGATGAGGAGGGATTGTATCATCCCTGGATGGTTGGTCCATGAATAGATCCGTAAACTATTGTCTTCGAGAAGTGGTCCCCAATGGAGGAGGGGATTGCATCATCCCGGAACCACTAGTTCAAAATGTACATGATGGGGATTGCATAATCCCAGAACCACTAGTTCAAAATGTACGTGATGGGGATTGTATCATCCCTGCACTTCAGTCCTAAACTGATCTGCAGACAGATGTCTCCGAGAGTGAGAGGATTGTATCATCCCTGGACTTCAGTCCTAAACTGATCCGTAGACAGATGTCTCCGAGAGTGAGAGGATTGTATCATCCCTGTACTTCAGTCCTAAACTGATCCGCAGACAGATGTCTCCAAGATTGAGAGGATTGTATCATCCCTCGACTTCAGTCCTAAACAGATCCGCAAATAGATGTCTCCGAGAATGAGAGGATTGTATCATCCCTGGACATCAGTCCTAAACAGATCCGCAGACAGATGTCTTCGAGAGTGAGAGGATTGTATCATCCCTGGACTTCAGTCCTAAAACAAATCTGCAGATAGATGTCTCCGAGAGGTAGTCCTTAGACTTTGTCTAAATTGATGAGTGGACTGCATCGTCCCTAGACATGATATGGTGTGTTAAATAGATCATGTGTGTTTCAGGGTATGCTGCTATTATGTTGTTGATCGAGAGGATCCAGTTGATGCTACGATGCTGATGATGGTGAGATAACGATTTTGATGATCGTGAGATGATGATGATGATGATCGTGAGATGACGATGTTGATGATCGTGAGATGACGATGATGATGATCATGTGCTGATGACGATGCTAATCATGTGATGACGATGATGTTGATCATGTGATGACGATGATGCTGATCGTATGATGACGATGATGCTGATCGTGTGATGACGATGATACTGATCGTGTGATGATGATGCTATTGATCATGATGATCTAGATGACGATGCTGCTTATTGTGAGATGACGATGCTATTGATCATGATGATCTAGAAGACGATGCTATTGATCGTGATGATCTAGATGACGATGTCGTTGATCGTGATGATCGTGATGATGATTTTGTTGATCGTGAGGATCCAGATGCTGATATTGTTGTAGCTATTCAAGTGATGCAGAAGATAAAGATTCAGTACTGAAGATGTTGATGTTCCAGTAACTGCTTGAGTTACTGATGATGTATAAAAAAGCTTCCAATGATTTATAGATGCATCATGTATGATGTAGTTGATGACTCCTTGCTCGTGCAGATGTTGTTATAATATCCTTCTCGTTAAGGGGGAGTGTTGAAATATTGTAACTTCTAAGAATATTATATTTGTATTTTATTATTCCGGAGATGTTTCATTCCTCCGATGGGACTTTTTCATGTATCCGGAGATGTTTATTCCTCCGTGGAGAATGTGGTAACTTGGGTTATTAGACTTCCCTAGTGGGGGTCGGCCCTGTATGTGTTATGTGGGTCAAAGGGTTATTAGACCACCCTAGAGGGGTTGTCCTAGTCAACTTTAGGTTAAGTGGTTAAGTTGGGGCCGACCTAGTTAATGTAAAATTCAAGTCGAAGTTGTGTATAAATAGAGGAGGTGTGTTCCTCATTTAACACACACTACACTCACTTTTGATTAGCACATAGGTGAGGAAGAGATATGCTATGGAGGAGAAGGAGCTCATGGTTGAGGTTTACATCTTTGTATTTGCTGGTCATCTATATTGAGGAAGCTTTGCTGGGTTTTCTTCCCCATGAGGGTTTCCCAGGATAAATCTGTGTCTCTTGTGTTTATGCTGTGCTTGTTGTTCTTTCAGTGATCCTATATATGCTATTATTGTGAAATGGAATGTAATGCTGATATTTGTTGTCTTAGCATATTAAATCTTAACAAGTAGGAGGGCTCCTGATGGCTAAAAACAGGCTCTAGGGGGGTGGGAATAGGCTCTAGGTGCTGGGGAGACTACCATATTGATGACTGCATGCATGCAGAACATGCAAATACAAATGATGATGGTGAGAATATTCCAACACCCCCCTGTAAGCCAAACTATGAGGAAGTAACTTAAAACTAGGGCCTTGGTAACTGAGACAAAAGGTCACCCCGTACAACAATCTAAATAAATAAAGTGATGAAAGAGGGAAAAACCAGTGAGAATAAAGCCCCCCCCAAAATAGACTGTAAGATGCTAATGTAGCATGGCATCACTCACCCCAAAAGGACGTAAGTGACCTTCTTTACCAAAGAAGGATCTATTGAGAAGGAAGGAATCAATGTCAGAATGATCAATGTCAGAAGGATGAAACCTTCCATTATGAAAATTAGATCTCGTTCTCCTTGGATCAAGTGGATCACCACCAAGATCACCGGAAGATCTAAGAGTTTTGGTTTCCCATCTCGAAAGAGGAGGATCATTAGGTTGTAGAATATCTGGATGAACCATTCGCTCATCTTCATTGTCAGGTGCTAGATCTTCAGGTTCTTGAGGATCTGGATCTAACATTCACTCATCTTCACTATCAGTTGCTAGATATTTAGGTTCTTGTGGATATGGATTTATAATTTGCACTTCATCACTGTCACTTTTAGAATATGAATCTAAACTATCATAAGATGAAGCTTCACTCTCTTTCTCATCAAGCAATGGTGGTTTGGTAGGAAAACTACTTTTCTCAATAGGATGAGCATCATGTAGAGGCCATTCGAGTCAAACTAAACACTCCTTTCAAGGAATGTTTGCATAGTAGAAGGATCAAGAAGTTTGTAGGCCCTTTCACTTAGTGCATAACCCACCAGTATACACTCTCTACTCTCAAAATATAGGGCTCTCCTTTTCTCTTTTGGAATCTAATCCCAAGCTCTTAGATCCAAACACTCTGAGATGAGATACATCAGGTTTGTAACCCATAAATGCTTAGAAAGGAGTCATCCCTTTCGTTCCTTTGTGAGGGACTATATTCTAAAGGTAAGTAACACAATTGATGGCCTCTGTCCAAAGACTAGGATGCAATCCTTTAGACTCTAGCATATAGGTTTCCATCTCCTTTAAGGTTATGTTCTTTCTCTCTACAAAACCATTTTTTGTGGTGTGTAGGGAATAATATGCGGCATATCTATACCTTCATCTGTACAAAAGGTTTGGAACTCACCCTTCACATACTCTCCTCCATTATCAGTGCAGAGTGCCTTGATCTTTTTGTCAGAAAACCTTTCAACAGAAGCTTTAAAGAACTTGAAATATCCCAAAACTTCAGATTTTAATTTGAGAAAGTACACCCAACTGAATCTAGAATAGCCATCAATGAAAGTTAAGATATACCTTGCTTTGTTTAAAGATAGATATGGAAGTGGCCTTGAGACATCACTATGAATCATCTCAATGGGTTGAGAGGCTCTCCTCGCCTTCCCTTTCTCAAACTTATGCTCAGGATGCTTTCCCATCAAACACCCTTTACAGGTGCCTTTGGAAAAATTGATCTTGGGTAGACCTTCAACCATCTCATGATTATGAATGTCCTGCAAGTACTTGTAGTTGAGATTCCCAAATCTTTCATGCCAAAGTATACTTTCTTCATTTTCATGCGTGAGCAATGAATTCGACTTTGAGTAAAGTAGGAAGTGAGAAAAATCATAAAATTTTGAATTGTGATCAACAATACCTTTTTCTATGATGTTTCTAGTGGATATATCTTGTATCTAAATCTCATTAGGAGTGAAGATTCCCTTCTTGGGTACTCCTGTATGAGTCATTTGGTAGATAAAAAGTAGATTTGCTGCAAGAGTAGGAACATATAGTACATCAATAAAGTACCCATGCTCAACGTTGATCCTTCCAATCCCCTTAGAGGAGACCTCAGAATAATTTCCCATCAATATTGAAGGGCCACCTGTGTATTCAAAATTAGAGAAGAGATTCTTGTGAGAAGACATGTGTCTTGATGCTCCAGAATAAATGATGAAGGAAGAATCATTGGATATACTAGCCATGAGAGCATGGCACCTCTCCTTGTCCTCATATTTTGGATCAAATTTTCTTCTAGCATTCACTGGTACTGGAAGGTTGTTCTTTTCCAGTAGCTGTGCCATCATATCTATTGTTTTCTTCATACAAGCACTCTCAGGATGGAATCCCCTATTGCAATAGGGGAATTTTCTATTCTCCTTTTGAGATTGCTTCCCTCTATTGGAATTCGAAGCCCCTTCTGACTGATAGGGAGCCTCTCTTGGCTTATGCTCATTCGAATTTCTCTCTTTAACCTTTTGTTTTCCTTCAGCATTCGCACTCTTCCCTTCTGCAGCTTGAAGAGCAGAATCCATCCTTTGTTTGATCACTCCCATTTGCACTAGTTTGTCTTGCTCTTTTGAGAGAGTCTGTATAAAGGCTTCAAGAGTGGGAATCTTCCAATTTGGAATGGATAGATTCACTAACTGAAAGGTGGAGAAAAATACTAAGTAATCAGCCCCCAATTTTGAGAGAATGGAAAGGACAAGCTGCTTCTTTTATTTATCTATACCATATGTCTTCAACTGTGAAATCAGATTTTTAAACTTGGTCAAAAACTCATTGAATGAGTGTTGGCACGGGATAGATATGCGGGAATTGCGGAAGCCGACAGGTGCGAAAGGGTCATTCCGTGGAAGGACCCTTCGCGGCTTTCACAGAAGCATAAGAATTGTTAGATTAGTTGAGTCGGCCATGTGGACCATTTTGTAATAAGATAAAAACATATAAATAGAGTAGAATTGTAAACCTAAGGGCATCGAAGTTTTGGATGATCATCCTATCTTTTGGGTTCGTTTTGTATTCGCAATGTGATGTCTTGACAGTTTCTGCGAGGTTTATTCCGCAGGTTTGGTGAATGAATGAAGATGTTCGGTTATGGTGTAATCTCTTTATTTAATATTATGCAATGATGAATGAGAACTATGTTATGTGAATGTTTACATTGGTTGATGCGAATATGTTGTAGAAGTAATGCTAATCTGAATAAGTAAGTCGAAGATGTTTTTCCGAATGTTTATTGAAATCTACGAATGATAAGTTAATCGTATTTTGTGAATATTATAATCTATGGTTAATGCGAAGGTAATATGTGCATATCCTCTACACAACTGCGGAAACTTTGTTCCAGCAACCCCCTTATCCATCTCGGGCGTGACTGCACTTGCTCCGCAAGTGTTGTTGGGAAGGGTTACACCATTCTAGGCCGGTGTATAAGGGAGTTTGGGTTGATAGTTTATTGGCAATAGTATGAAGTGAAACCCTATTGATAGACACTGCATAAACAAATGGTTCTGTTGCCGGGACCTTAAGGAAGAAGAGAAGAGGATATGCTGTGGCATCCGACAAAACCAGAGATCCAAGAGTGGTTCAACAAGAAGGCGGAGGAATTTTCAGAAATCGAGAAGCGAGATCCTAAACAAACAACAACTAGTTGGTTAGAAAGATACATTTAATCATACATCCATGAAATATTCTTCTGTGAATTCCCGGTGTTGTTGCATGAGTGGCTAGAACAACTGACGTTCCGAAAGAATCACTGTCAGAAGATTGAACCTGACTATTGGACCCCAGAGTTGGTGCGACAGCTGAAGCAAGTCGACAACAAAGTATCACGAGCTGTTGATTTTTGGGTAGATAGTATCGTCAAAGGATACGTAACTGAGTTTGCATTAGATACCATCAAGTCACACAGTGATGCCAAAAGGAACTTTTTCAGGGGGCCAAGAGGAAGATTTTGTAGTCTTTAAAAATGTGGATTAAAATGCTTGTATACGAAAAAGGGATATTGAGAATGTCTTTTGACGAGTAGAAGAATCAGTATGTGAGGGTGAAGATATCGTGTAAATGCAAGTCTGACGGAAAGATGTGGTAGATGGAAATGAGCGACAATGAGTTTCAAAGGGAAGCTAACGAAGAGTGTGGTACCTTGAGGAGTGGAGCAATATTCTAGTGTCCTGAGAAGAAGAGGAGGACTGAGAGATGTTAAATTTTGAGTATTAAATCACTATACTATGGGATCTTTACTAAGAGAATAACATCTACAGTATATCAATGCATGACAATCATAATATGACAAGCATCACAAGCATCGCAAGAATCAAAAGCATAGAGACAAGAGACACATAGTTTCCATGGGGAAAACCCTAAGGTGAAAAACCCCACAACTTCCTCAGAGATAGAGAGAGCAATGGCTCAACCAAAATACAACCAAATAACACTGAGATAGTCTCCTAGCAGATGATCCTCCTCTTCCTCACTAGTGCGCCACTTTTCAGAGAGAGAGTGAGTTACTTTTTCGAGTGAGTAAAATAGAGATCTCATATCTCTATTTATACTCACCTTTTTGCCCAGTGACCTACTGGGGCCGACTTGTCTACTTAGAAACATCCACATTATATTATATATTAATCAGGGCTGACCCCATATGGTGGTCTAATAACCCATCGGCAAGTACACACACTTGCGACACTTGTCAATCCACATGACGACACTTCCTTATAGAGGAATAACACATCTCTTATAAGGGTACAATAAATATATATATAATACATAGATGAAATACATTCTGAAGTTACATATACATCAACACTCCCTCTTAAATAGGAAGGTATTTCTCGACACAGATCTGCTAGACAAGTCTTCTTCTCTGGATCATCGTCATCGATGCATCGTCATCATCATCGTCACTGCTGCTACTATCTCAACCAATCTCTGACTCTACTTGTCATAGGAAGTTCTACAGAGCCAGTCCTTTTTCATACTGGATGTAGGCCCACCACCTATAGGTCTTCATCATCACTGGCCATACTGTGGAATCCTCAGGACTCATTACGTGCGTCACAAAACCTCGAAAGAGCATCCCAGGATATTATGGGTACACATCTCCGACCTGTAGGATCTCCCAGGGCGCTATTACATGTGACCCCACCACAAAACCTCGAAAGAGCATCCCAGGATGTTACGAGTACACAACTCCAACCTGAAGGATCTCCCAGGGCACAAATTACATGTGGTCACCACAAAACCTAGCAAGAGCATCTCAGGATGTTACAGGTACACAACTCCGACCTGAAATCTCCCAGGGCACAAATTACATGTGGTCATGGCAAAACCTCAAAAGAGCATCTCAGGATGTTACGGGTACACAACTCCGACCTGAAATCTCCCAAGGCACAAATTACATGCCATAGGACAAAACCTCGCAAGAGCATCTCAGGATGTTACGGGTACACAACTCCAACCTGAAATCTCCCAGGGCACAAATTACTTGTCCTCCCAGAGCAATGTCTCAAAAGAGCATCCCAGGCTGTTACGGGTTCACAACTCTGACCTATAGGATCTCCCAGACATGCTCATCTGCACAACCTGATCCACGGCCATAGAGTATCAACCTGATACTCACCATACATCATCCTGATGTATCCATGATCATCCTGATCATCATCACTGCAACGTCCTGCTGCATGTCATCTGGAGCAACATCCTGAAGCTCATCATCCATGATCATCCTAATCATCATCACTGCAACGTCCTGCTGCATGTCATCTGGAGCAACATCCTGAAGCTCGTCATCCATGATCATCCTGATCATCACTGCAACATCCTGCTGCATGTCATCATACATGATCCACCTGATCATCAATGCATCTACCTGATGCATACCAAGTATCTACCTGATACATATCATCATACATGATCCTCCTGATCATACAATGTATTCACCTGATACAAATACATGATACATATCACCATACATGATCCACCTGATCATACAATGTATCCACCTGATACATATACAGATACATGGTCCAAGCATCCAACATGATGCATATACAAAATACATACACATGATCCAACTGATCATATCCAGCATCCAACATGATGCGTGCATGCATACATAAAAATGATCCAACTGATCATATCCAGCAGAAACCAGAACATCATCCTGATTCTCATCATCCAGCGCTTACATCCACAGCCATGTGAAGGATCCTCCTTCCAACATGCTTGGAATGGCTTCAGCAAAACTGTCCATCACTTCTTCCTCGAAGTGTCCTTGATCTGAAGAACGCCAAGCCTCTCTCTGAAGTATTCGAACTTCACCCTGGCTAGTGGCTTCATCAGCACATCTGCAATCTGCTCGTCCGTTGCAACATACAGGAGCTTCACAGCTCCTCTCTGCACCATATCCCTGATATAGTGATATTTGATCTCTATGTGTTTCGACCTGTCATGAAACACTGGGTTCTCAGATAGCTTTACACAACTCTGGTTATCACAGAAGATACCAGTAGCCTCCAACGGGAGATCAAATAGCTCAGATAGTAGCTTCCGTAGCCATACTGCCTCACAACTAGCTGAGCAGGCTGCAACATACTCTGCCTCAGCTGTACTCAGTGCTACGCAGGACTACTTCCTACTAAACCAAGAGATCACACCTGATCCCATACTGAAGCAACACCCAGATGTGCTCTTCCTATCTGCAGCACTGCCAGCCCAATCTGAATCAACATAACCCTGTAGGTTAAACTTTTGATTTGCTTCATACTTGAGCCCATAATCCACTGTACCCTTCAGGTACCTCAGAACATGCTTTACAGCAACCAGGTGAACACTCCTCGGATCCGTCAGGAACTGGCTCAATGTGTTCATAGCAAAGCAAATGTCTGGTCTCATGTTCGCCAGGTACATCAAGGACCCAATCATCTGACGATACATAGAGACATCAACTGGCTCAGATGAAGCATCACATAGAAGCTTCAGATTCGATGCCATCGGTGTGGCCATGGCCTTGCAATCCATCATCCCGAATCTCTTCAGGATATCTACTGTGTACTTCCCTTGACCAAGGAAGATCCCACCTACACTCTGCCAAACCTCCATACCTAGGAAATAGTGCATCATTCCCAAATCTTTCATATCAAATTCAGTTGCAAGCTTCCTCTTAGTATCTGCAATCAGTCTGTCATCTCCTGTCACAAATAGGTCATCCACATATAGTAGTAGAATCACAGGATTCCCTTCCTCAACCTTGTAGTAAAGGTTGGAATCCGCTTTACTCTTGGTAAAGCCCAAACTAGATAGGAAACTGTCCATCCTACCATACCAGGTTCTGGGAGGTTGCTTCAAGCCATACAAGGCTTTCTTCAATCTGCATACATATGATTCCCTGTCATGTATTTCAAAACCGAGTGGCTGTTCCACATATACTTCCTCTTCTACTACACCATTCAAGAAAGCAGTCTTGACATCCATCTAGTGTATTTTCCATTTCATTGCTGCAGCTAGGGCAAGTACTGTTATGATGGAAGTCTACCTGGCTACAGGTGCAAAGGTTTCTTCATAATCTATTCCCTCCTTTTGAGAGAATCCTCGAGCTACGAATCTTGCTTTGTACTTCTCCACGCTGCCATCTGCAGCATGCTTGATTTTGTGGATCCATTTTGAAGTCACAACAAACTTCTCTTTAGGTCTTGGGACAACATCCCAAACATCATTCTTCATTATTGATTGGTATTCCCCGACCATAGCATCCTTCCATTCTTTCTTTTCCGCTGCTTCTTCATAACTGGAAGGCTCTTGTTCACGATGTCACAGAGTAAAGCAACATAGCTGGCATGTGATCTGGTTCTCTTCTTTGCTCTGTGTTCTTCTTCTGGAATGCCAAATCTTTCTGCATCATGAATGAGCTCTCTAGCCCATACAGGTTTCCTCTTGTGAGAGTTATCCTCATGGGGTGGATCTACAGGTTCTTGTGGATCTTCAAACTCACGAACAGTTTCTGGAACTGCTTCAATCATGGTAGTGTCCTGAAATCTTGTTTCCTTAGGTTCTTCATAAACTTCGATGGGTGCCTTCCTCGATTTGATGAATGCTGAGTTTTCATCAAATGTTACATCCCTGCTGACATCAATCTTCTTGAACCCTGGAAAGTATATTCTGTAAGCCTTCGACCTTTCACTGTAACCCACAAAGACACCCTTCTTTCCTGAAGGATCTAGTTTAGTCCTCTTTTCCTTCGGGACATGAGTGTATACTGGAAAACCAAATATTCTGAGATGACTGACTTCAGGTTTCTTACCAGAAAAGACCTCTTCTGGTGTCTTGTTGTCCAATATCTTGTGGGGTGTTCTGTTCTGCACATACACTGCTGTCCTAGCTGCTTCTGCCCATAGGTGCATAGGTAGATCCTGATCATGTAGAATTGCCCTTGCTACTTCCATGATAGTTCTGTTCTTCCTTTCTGCAACTCCATTTCGTTGAGGATTATAAGGGGTAGTCAACTCCCTCTTAATACCTGAATCACTGCAAAGCTTCTTGAAGTCACTTGAGGTGAATTCTCTACCATTGTCAGATATGAATGTCTTGATCTTCTTGTCAGTTTGATTTTCCATCAAGGTTTTGAATTCCTTGAATTTATCAAGCACCTCATCTTTTCCCTTCAAGAAGTATACCCAAGTCTTTCTGGAGAAGTCATCAATAAATGATACATAGTAAAAATACCCACTCAGGGAACTGGATGACATAGGGCCACATACATCTAAGTGGATGATCTCCAAAATGTCTTTTGCCTTGCTTTCACTGCTTGGGAAAGCCTTCTTAATGTTCTTACCTTTTGCACATCCTTTGCAAACACCTTCATGTTTGGTCTTGATTTCAGGAAGACCCTCTACTGCCTTTCTTGCAATTGGAAGTTCCCTATAGTGCACATGAGCAAGTCTTCTATGCCAAAGTTCACTTGGCTCCATGGATTCATGCACCATTGCATGTTCAGGTTGTCCCTTCAATTTATACAGTCCTCCCTCTTGTTCTCCAATCACTACTGCATCATCTATTGTCTTTCCCTTTGGCCACATTAGGACTTGGCCATCCACAAATGCAACCCTCATACCTTTTGCATCCAATGCAGAGATGGACAGTAATTTCTTCTTGAGCCCAGGTACATAGAGGACTTCCTTCATCTTTAGAGATTTTCCAGAATCTAGGTTGTAGGAGGCTTCACCACTTCCTTTGATTGGGTATTGATAATCATCCCCAAGTTTCACCTGATGAGGTGATTCATGTTCATATAGGTTCACAAAGGATTCCTTAAATGCAGTCATGTGTTTGGAAGCCCCACTATCAATCAACCAATCATTACATCCATGGGAGATGGTACCTGTAAGAGCAGAAATTAGAACATATTCTTCTTCACTTGATGAGTCATCATCACTACTACTTTCTGCCTTAGCCTTCTTCTTTGGAGGTTCATCATCTTTGGTAGCATGAGCATGAAACCTTCTTTTGCTGCCCTTCTTCTTCTTACTGGAGTTGTTGTTATTATCCCTTTTGCTCTTGGGACAATCTGAAGCAAAGTGACCCTTCTTATTGCATGTGAAGCATCTTAGGTCCTTCTTACTCTTTTGATGGATTCTTTTGTGGTGAGAGTGATCCTTCTTGGTTTTGCTTCTTTTGGTGTGAGCTGCAAGAGCTTGATCTTCTCCTCCCATCTTTTCCTCACGGGCTATAATCCTAGCTTCTTCTTGAGAGCATTCTTCCCTCAATCTGTTGAAGGAGATCAACTTCTTCCTTGCACAAATTCCTTGAATAAAGGAATCCCATGACCTGGGTAGGCCATTTAGAGTGGTCATCAACACTTCACTATTCTCCACCATTTCATCTACTGCTTCTAATTGTTCCTTGATCTGGGAGACCCTTGAAAAGTAAGATTGAATGGTTTCTCCATTCTGAAACTTCACTGCTTTCAATTGGTTCTGCAGGGTCATCTTCTGATTTATGTTCTTTCCTTCAAATAGCTTGGTCAAAGATTCAAACATCTCTTTGGGTGTCTTAAGAGAAGACAGATGAGGTATGAGATGGTCTTTGATAGAATCAGCAATGATTCTCTTTGCCTTGACCAAGTTCTTCTTGTGTAATGCCTTGGCTTCTTCATCCTCTGGGATAGGTATGTCTTCTTTCACATATGAGTCCAACTCATTCTCTTCCAGGATTAACCCAATCCTATACTTCCAGGCTCGGAAGTTATCAGCCCCTTCAAGCTTATCCTCAAGCTTGGTGTGAAGAGACATCTTTAAGAGTACTTCAAATGGAAATAGAAAAGATTTAGGACTTACCAATTGAAGTGCTCAAAACTGGATCTGGTCCTAGATTAGGGTTTGTCAGAGAAACCCTAAAAATTCAAATTGTGAATTTCAAAATTCTGAAAGGATAGAAAGATGCACCTTGGAGAGCTGATCAGCCTAGTACATTCAGAAATTGAGATCAGCAAAGTCTTGTCCTTCAAAATTGCCTTTTTGTCCTCTCGGGTTCACTAGAGAGAGCCCTGAATTAGGGTTTGAGTTTCTCGGAGATCTACTCAGCCAAAAATCTCGATCCAAAGCTCTAACCTTCAATTTTTGCAAGGCGCTTCCAGCTGTGCCTTCAGTTTCCAGAAATTCCCATTTTTGTGGAAACCCTAATTTTTAGGGCCAAATCTAAAAATGCTCGGAACTGAATTCTGATTGGATAGATAGATGCGCCTTGATGAGTAGATCCAATCTACTATACTGAATTTCAAAAATTTGTGGAGAGAAACCCAATAAACAAGGAACACAAGCTTCTGTCACTGCAAAATGTCTTCTTCTTAGTTTAGCTCTGATACCATGTTAAATTTTGAGTATTAAATCACAATACTATGGGATCTTTGCTGAGAGAATAACATCTACAGTATATCAATGCATGACAATCATAATATGACAAGCATCACAAGCATCACAAGAATCAAAATCATAGAGACAAGAGACACGGAGTTTCCATGGGGAAAACCCTAAGGTGAAAAACCCCACAACTTCCTCAGAGATAGAGAGAGCAATGGCTCAACCAAAATACAACCAAATAACACTAAGATAGTCTCCTAGTAGATGATCCTCCTCATCCTCACTAGTGGGCCACTTTTCAGAGAGAGAGTGAGTTACTTTTTCGAGTGAGTAAAATAGAGATCTCCTATCTCTATTTATACTCACCTTTTTGCCCAGTGACCTACTGGGGCCGACTTGTCTACTTAGATACATCTACATTATATTATATATTAATCAGGGCCGACCCCATATGGTGGTCTAATAACCCATCGGCAAGTACACACACTTGCGACACTTGTCAATCCACATGACGACACTTCCTTATAGAGGAATAACACATCTCTTATAAGGGTACAATAAATATATATATAATACACAGATGAAATACATTCCGAAGTTACATATACATCAACAAGAGAGAGTCTCCTGAGAGGATCGGAACAGAGAACTGCAAAAGTAGACCATAAGGGAGGAAGCGACCTTATTGCGAAAGACGTTGACCAGGCTACCCTAGAGGCAGAAGGAGGTCAGATCGTAAGTTACAATGTACCTTCGACCCCGCACACTACTCCGAATTTTATAGGAAGAAATCCAAACTACTTGCGGATTTTTCCTATGTGTAGTGACAAGAGTAACGCTTCAGCAAATAAGAATACTAACAACGTTAGGATGGAAGACGAGGCAAAGATGCCCACCTTTCAGGGGAACAGGACCAAGGATCCCAAACAGTATTGGTTTATATGCAAAGTAGTCTAGACCATGAAGCAGGTTCAGGACAATGCTATAAAGATGGGACAGCTAGTGATGACCCTTAGGGGTTGGGCGTTAGACTGGTACATGAAGTTTGTAAAGGGTCCAGTGGGAATAATAGCCAAAACACTGGCGCAGGTTAGAATGGCAATGATTGACGAACTTAAAAAACCCAAATCTGAGTCGCAATATGTCATTGAGCTTAAGGAGATTAAGCGATTCCCGAATGAGTTAGTGTGGGAATTCGATCAGTGATACAAGACACTGGTAGCGAAAGTGAGCTTTCTGATAAATGAGCTATAACATACAGAGTAGTTCATTGCAGGACTAGTATCGCATATCTGAGGGCCGCTGATGCAACAAAAAGTTGCAACACAAGCAAAAGCATTAGAGATCACGATGAAGCTAGAGGCTTCGCCAATCAATGAAGCAGGAATGGGAATGGACAGAGTTTAGGCATAGTTGGCCAATTTAACATTGCAACTGGAGCATATAGAAAAGGGAAAGGAAACTCGTGGAGATGTGTAGTGCACCAGATGCAGAACTGAGGGGCACCATAAGGAAAATTGCCCAGAATTCCATGAGTATTTGTAGTCGGGGGCACCAAACCCCCTTCGTCAAGGAGGCATTCCATGGTGTACTGTCTATTAGACCAGAGGGCATCGACCGAAGGAACGCATATACCTGCAAAAGGTGGTGTCAAAGCCATAAAACCTATACTGCAATTTTTTCTGATCGGTTGGCCATCATGAGAAGGACTGTAGGGCCTATGACCTACTGTAAGATCGAACAACTCACACGTATTTTATGAAGGGAGAAGAGCTGTCAGTGGTACAGCAATAATCGTAGTATAGTCAGCCGCAGTTTAACCAACCACATCAATAAAACCAGGGGCAATATGGGAAACCACAGTATGGGAATCCGCAATATCCACCACTACCGTACGGCTAGCCACAGTATGGGAAACAACAGTATCAACAACCACAGTATCAACAATATGGACCACCACGCGGTGGTTTTGGGGGAGGATTCCACGGAGGCCGAGGTGCCGATATGGGACGTGGGGGAGCTACTAGACAAGCAAGAGGTCCAATCATCTGTTAAAATTGCGGACAACAGGGGCACTACCAAAGAGACTGTCCAAATCCAGTGCCGCAGTGTACATACTGCAGTGTTTTAGATCATATTGTAGAGGACTTCCCCCAACTCACTGTGAAATGGAAAACTAAGCATCCACCCTAGAACCAAAACCAAAATAATTAGAATCCACCATTAGCTATGCAAAGGATATCGATAGAAGCTAGGAGTAGCCATGTGACAGTTGGAATAATGATAAGAGGAGGGGTGGTGACAGGTGGCGATAGGTCACACACCAATGTTAGACCAACACAAACACAGAGGAAGAAGGTCACCTTCGATGTTGAAGCCGAAAGGGATGTCTTCTTAAAAGCACAGGAGGCAATGAGGAATAGGAGGAAACTACCTATTGAGGAAGAAATCTATGACATGCCACCTACGTTTGACTCGACGAAGTCACGAACTAATGCAAACACTCTAAAATCCTTCTGGGAAAGTTGTCTAGATCTGGCAAAGCACCCAGATGCACTGGAAGAGATAGCTAGTCTACTGCAATGACGGGGAGGTGCACGATTGGAACATATAGTTAATCGCATACATAAAAGAAAGACAGGTAGGGAGATGTGGATGTCAGCACAGATCAGATAATTTGATGTCAAATCCATCATTCTAGATCTGGGTTCAGACATAAATATCCTGACTAAACAGACATGGGAGACAATGGGAAAGCCGCAGATGACCTGGTCACCAGTACAGCTACGACTAGCAAACCAGAGCAAGGTCACCCTGCTCGGTCGGGTATGTCAACTTTTGGTTAAAATTGAAGGGCTCAGAATGTATGCGGATTTCGATGTAATTGAGATTGTGGATAATACTAGTCCCTATCCGGTACTACTGGGTATAGACTGGGCCATGGAGAATCAAGCAACTATCAACTTTAAGAGAAGGATAATGTCATTCGAGAATTAGGAAATGAGGGTCATTGCACCACTGGATCCTACGGAATGGCTGCTCTATACATAGCCATCCAGAGACAAGTTTGCGGAAGGGTGGGACAATTTGTATAACATATCTGAGGATTATATTAATCCCACCACGAATGTAGAATTAGGATGGCGCAGTGATGGCTCAGCATCCTCCGATTCAGACGAGGCCCTGGAGAATTGGCAGAACCGGTTGCATGAAGTGTCCTTTCGAAGATGTGCATAGATAACACATTCCCTGCGAAGGGTAGCCATGAAGGAGTATGTGTTACCTACTTATGAGGGATCATCCAACTTGGGCATGTTTCTAACAGAATTTGAGGAAAAAATGGTAGAACCACAATGTTTACTGGCCTTAGAGGAAGCCCTGAAGGCTTTTCCTACGCGATGGTGGGCATCTTGGCCAATATGTCGATGCCTCATTGTGGTTCGGTTTGGAAAAGCTACAGAGGACGACCATATGCGATATGATGGACGAGGAAACCCAAAGGAACATCTGAACACCATTCAACATCAATGGGGATCGAGAGAACGAAAGGAGTGGGTACATGCATTCGTACACATGTTGGATGAGGTACCACGGAACTGGTATGTCGCAGCAAAACTGTGACATGGTATGACATCTTGGGAACAACTTACCATTGGCTTCAGCCAATCATTCTCATCCTCATACGAGAATCCCTTAATCCACAATGCGCCACAGGTGTTCCGCAGAAAGATATTTGAAGCAGAACCGATTGACCAACCAATGGAACTCCAATGGACTGCGACACCATAAATACTAATAGAGTGTTACGACATCACCAGAGAGCCTGAAGATGATGATGACCCTAGGGCTACATAAGTACCAGAATCAGAGGGTAGTTGCAGTAATGTGGCACCAGATATAACGTCGTACAAGTTTCCGCAACCATTGAAGATCAAGAAGGTGAACATTGGGTTGGAGGAAAACCCCAAGTTCGCACACGTTGGTGACTACTGGGACGAGTTGACCATTGCGAAGATGACTGAACTACCACCCAAGTTTCAGGATTTGTTTCCAACGAAATTTCCAGAGACGAAGGGAATTTCCGAAGAATTAGGGGAAATAAAGATCCTCCTGAATCCTAATTCGAAGCCAGTCAAGCAATGACCACATCAACCGAAACCAACCGCGATAGGTAGAATGATCAAAGAAAAACCACTGACGAATGAAATCAAGAAGTACACAACAATGATCTAGTGAAACCAGCAAAAAATGGCCAACGTAGAGACGCCAACGATACGACAACATATCGACATAGCGGCATTCGCTATGTCGGTGTAAAAAATAATAATAATAATAATAATAATAATAATAAACTGTCAACACATTATAACCAAGTTGGAAGCTGCCACGACACATGAAGGTCTAAACCAGCAATAAAGACCATAAATTATAAAGTTAACGCACGTGGGACAATGGAAAAAACGAGAACAATTGTAGTTAATACCAACGACGACAAAAACAAGAACAACAATAGTTAATACCAATGCACGTGATGGATTTGGAACACCCCTGCTAGATTCGGTAATCATGACCTATAATCGGATGGAGTCTACCAACCATTGTTATAAATCTCAAAGGAGTCGACGGGGAAACACAGTAGTATCAAAAGAGCCGAATGGAAGTGTATGTCTCTAGCACCAGCACTGAAAGACCACATCCCACACCAGTTGTGCAAGTGCAGCCAGAAGTCATGTCTACAGTCCCACACAAGAAAAAAGGAGCGCAACTCGACCTCTCGACACTAGTCGGGATAAAAAGAAGGGCACCTGGGCATCCGAAAAGATTATGGCTGACACTACAAGCCCCTTAGATGCTGAAGTTGTGCAAGATGGATATGATGGCCCCATGCTATCACAGTATGTTTCAGCACATTGGGAAGGGGCGCCCATGCCGCGGATCAACAAGAACGGAAAATACTCCATGCTGGTCACACCGGTACCACCAGGAGTTACTAAAAGTGGGGATATTACAGCCAAATTGCAGAGGTTACAATACACTGACCATGACCTAGCCAAGTTTAAATAATACGAAAGGCTTATGAGGACGTCCCCCACGCAGGATGTCAAAATCCGAAAATTTCCGAAAAATTTAAAATTTTTAAGATAGCAATAATTATTGTATAAAAGCAGTCTTTTAACTGTCTGATTAACTTACTTGGTTGTAAGTGTGTATGAAGGATCTTTATTGTTCTTAAGTGTTATTATGGTTATATTCTTTTTAATAGTTGTTTTATTGTGTCGTAACCTCCAGGGGAACTTGCCATAACAGGCTAGGCTTACTTAGCTTACGAGCTAATGCATCGAACTATTTCCCTCTTTACAGATCTACAAGTAAGGTGCCATCGCGACAATTATAAAATTTTAAACTCCAATTAGCTATACAAAAATTCATTCAAATAAAAGGTCTTTACTCACTCAATTTTCAAGTGTTTGAAGGTAGCATTCTGCCTACCAACTTCTCGATTCTTTCTATTGTTGAAATTGTACTTCTAGCGACGAGGATAGATGTATTTCTGAAGTGCCCAAGAATTTAACAAGTCTGTAGAATTAATTGTCATTGATGATGATTCTGTTCTGTAGATGCGCCTCATATTTAGGATAGTAAAATAAATCTCTTACCTGTTGTCAGCTTTAACTAGATATTCTATAAGTCTCCGTTTAACCATCTCAGGCATGTATAAATTGAACAAATTATCTTTATATCAATGATTCTAAGCTTATCCGGAGTAATTTGTTTAAACGTTTATAAGGGAATTGAAGTAGTTGAAAACTTGTTGTGACAAATTTGGAATTGTCGATGCATCCCTAACTTTATTGATATAACTCCATTATGTGTAGACTACTTCCAAGATTGGGTTTTTCATATGATATTTATAATTCAATTTTATGAGCAAACTATGCAATTGTATATAGCCATATCACCGAGCAATAATTCATTTTATACTTACTATGATTTGTTTGGTATCAAGGTGATATTCCCATGGAAATGTTAAATGTTAAAACAATTGTTTTGAAGTATGGGTCGTAGACAAAGTGTTGTTGTTCATTATACAACGTTTGATTGCAATAATCAAATCTTGGATTCAATCATATGGAATATCCATATCATCCTTTTTAATTGGCACGATGATGGTTTTGTCGTCGTAAACAAACTATGTAAAAGTGACTCAACTGCATGGGAATAATTTAAGGGATACGTGGCTAATTCTCGACCGAGTACTCATCTCATAAAAGGTTGACAAACCCTACCACTCACCATTTCTTCCCTCGCCTTCGGGCTCGGCCGCTCTGTGGGTTTTTCCTGTCCAAAACTTGTCGAAACCAGTAGTGGAATCTACTTCCCATACAGTTGTTTCTCTTGCTGCGCTAGTCCCTTGCTAAGGTTTAGGAGTTGTAGACATTTGTTTATTTGTTTAATAGTTGTAGTATTTTTGTGAGAACCCTAGGGTTCTATCCTTTATGTTACAAGCTCCATACCAGTCACGGCTTCCATTGCTGCCTTCCTTTTTCCTATTCCTGTAACCACCTTCATCGTGGAATGCATCTTTGAATTCGCCATTTCTTCTTTGGTGACCAAGGTTAGGGTTCACACTCCATCGTTCATGGTTTCAAGACCTGTTATTGTGGTGGTCGCTTCATCCCAATTTCTGGTGAGTTAATCCTGTGGGTTTCGTAGTATTATTTCGATAATAAAATTAAAAGCTTGTTGTTTTCATTTGTTGAGAATATAGATGGTAATTGGTTTGTGGTTTCCTGTTCTAAGCAGGTATTGAACACTCCAAGATGTACAGGACGTAACTCTCGGCATCTGGCTCCTCCGGGTAAGCCTGGTCCTTACCATGGCATTTTCTCCTTGGGGTTTTTGGTGTGTACGAATAGGGTTTGGTCTTCAAAGGGTGTGAATCTGCAGCTATCGTCGTTCTGTTGAGTCTTTTAATAGCTTGACCCTGCAAGACCTTGTCAGGTGTTATCCCTGTCATAGGGTAGAGGCATTGTGACTTCGGCTGAATGTAATTTAATGGTCTTCCTTAGGGTGTTGTATGGTTTCCACCAACGTTTTGTTATTTGTTAAGGCGTAGGGAACAAGGCTAGAAGCCTATTTTGAAATATGGGGTTACGACCCTATGGGTTTGCCTTCATTACTGTACTCATGAAGGGTTTTGGGGTGTACGGCCCAGGTTTTTATTTGAATTTAACTCAATATAAAAACTCTGCCAGTTGAACTAGCTTGTTTAAAGGCATTTGTTACTCCGTTGTTCTGTAATATGTTTTATTTTTACAACCACTTCTACAGGAGTTGTGCACTCGGCTGTTATTAAAGCAATGTATCAGTTATATGGTTTATTCCTACGTCTTTCCTGTGTAATTTAAGGTTTAGAAATGTGTTGCTACAGTCATTCCATATGACGAGTTATTGCATGCTGTGCTTTGATATTCTATAACAAGTTTTTGTTAATTGACGAGGCTACGGCCATTGAAAATTTTGTTATAAAGATTTGGAAATTTGCAAAATGTCTACATTTCCTTTTTGGTATTCGATACTGTGTATTATAATAACTATCTTTGTTTTAAAAAAGATTTTGAGAACTCAGTCGTAGGTGGGATGCAGTAATATCAAGGTTTTGCCCCTGCGTTTCCTGTTTAATTTTTAACTAAAAAGGAAATGACTTGTTACAGCCCTTCCATAGGATGAGGTAGGTGTATGACGAGTGTGTTCAGGTTTGAGTTTTATGTAGAACGCTTCTATAAATAGAAAGACTACGACCGTAGGAAAAAGTTATTGTAGGAATTTAATGTTAGGATGCTACGTCTAAATGTATTCTGTAGGTTTCAAACTGATGAGTGTGGCATAATTTAATTGTAGGACAGAGTGCATTCTAAATTTGTTTTGTTGGATGATTTATGTATTAATATGGTAGGACTCTGTCGTTTCTGTATATTCACATGAAAATAATAACTACAGGTTTAGAGCTCGATAATGAGCTAGCAATACCGTTCTGTTATAATGACTTGGACCATAAGAATTTTAATGGAAATCTAAGGGAATATAAATGTTACCTGGTGAAGCTCGGTCTCGATTGATTATTGTTCTGTCAAAGATTTCTTTTGTTTAAAAGTTAATAACTACATCAAAGTGCTGCCGAATGTGTTCTAGTTGAAGAAATCTAGAGAGATAGGTTTTTGATTCGAACTCCATAACCAAACTTATTGTTTAGTAAACTGTTTGGTTTGTTTTAACTAAGACTCTGTCTAAAATAGTTAAACAGATGAATGACATTACTATACTTGTTTTTTTAGTTCAAGGTGGAGTCAAAATAAGTTCTGCTAGCCCTTTTGTATAATCAGTCAATGACTAAATAAACTTCCTATTGAATTTTTGGCTCGTTCATTTATATGACAGATAATGACCTGCACACCTGTTAGCTAGGGTTTGTATCTGCTATAATATCTATGATAATAATTGTACTGTGGTTATATGGTTACCTATATGTTTCTGTTCCTATAATTGTTTTAATGAACTTATTTTCTAAGAAATATTTACTGTATAAAGAGCCCTTACTTATTTTTTTTAACTATCGTAATAACCAAGTATAAAATCACAATAACATCTTGAACTGTATGATAATAGTGATATTAGGAAATTTCTAAGACAATAGTACTGCAGAATCTATCTACTAACAGTTCAGAAATACTAACTTTTACTAAAATAAAACACTGTTCAGACATGGAAGAGATAATCATAAACTACATTCATATTACTCAATAAACAGTAGTAACTATGTGGCAGAACCTGTATTAACTGTAGACAACAACAACGATGGGAGGCTGTTCCTCCCTACCAATTCCTGGAGAGTGCCCAGACAGCACTTCTCAGGACCCCCGAGCTTGCTCTGGTCTCCCTGGCTGGAACTAGGTGCAGCAAACCAATTCACTCAGCCAAACAGCTACACTAGAACCAAGTTACTGCAGCTTCCTATCTCAAAACACTTCCTTACTGTTTTTCCCTCTTCCTCAATGGGACTCCTGAATAACATTCACCTGAATGTATTCTCCCTCCAGAACTATCTTGAACCCCCAGTTCAGTTCATTGAGTACTATTTAAAAGATTTCCTAGGTCTTAGTTGGGTTAACTGTCATTAATGAGCCACCTGCTCAGATTCCACTTTCTTAGGGAATCATGACCCCAAAATATAGGGAAGTTGCCACCTGCAACTTAGGAAGTGTTTGAGGATGCTTCCACTTGTCTTTTGCCTTTCCACCTAGTTCCTTCCACCAGTTAGACCAGTAACCTCTTTTAACAGCTCTCCCATGCTGTTGTCTCCATAATTTATTTATTAATAATAAAATATTCAGAATTTACATTCCATTTCTGGTGACTCTGTTGAGTCATCAATTCCTACTTACCATAAAATTTAACATAATGTCTCAGGAATAAAATAAAACAATTACATTATTTTTGCAAAATTGGGGTATGTGACACATGATGCCCGACTACAAAGGAACCTAAGAAGTGGGCATCGGGATTGGCACACTCAGGGTTGCTTGGTATCACCCTCCTACCGCATTTTGGATGCTTGGCACAGGTCAACGCATGCGTCAAGCAACTCCTCCTGTGCTTCCATGACAGATCCATCTAGATGCACGAGAGAATCCTAGTCACCATTGACCTAATTGCCAGAATCACCGGTCTACCTCAAGAGGGAACTGACCCTTCACAGTTTTTCCAGGGTAAGGACAATGATAAGAAATTAGCTGAACAATTATCCACAAAATATGGTGTAGAGAAAGATTCCAGAGGCCACCTGATCAACACAATTAACATCCAAGCAGTCAGAGTAGCGGCGAAGATACTTACGGTCAAAATAACATGGAAAAATCAACCACTGTAATGTAATTCAGGTGTCCTTGCAGCTGCAGAATGGTGCACCGCAGGGGAACAAATGAACTAGGCTTAGTTCCTACTCCATGAATTGACCGAGGATGTGTATGATGCATAGGAATATGGGTGGCCATTCACATATTCATGGCTACTTCTCCTCGTTTCCTTAAAAGCATGGAGGGAACCAGATGACTATCAGGGGGTGGATCTAACAGAACCATGAGTATGTGATGGAGCACGATACCAGAACTTATGGGCGACCACTAACAAGGAACGACAAAAGGTAAATGTCATACAGTTTTATATATGGCTTGAAAGGATGTGGATGGACGCACAGATGATACCGCATATCACACTACAAGCTGCGACAAAGTATCACCCCATTGCCTAGATATCTGTCAAAGAACACACGATTTACCTCCGGGCCTGAGCAGATCCGACCAAACAGTGGCTGAGGACACAGTACAAGCTCACTAATGGCGAGCTCGACAACATCATCGCCAAATGGTCAAAGATATGGAAGGTTCCTTCATATCTGAAGGACATAGAAAAGGGGCAGGCGGCAGGATGACAAGACCCAGCCAAGGAAGACATAGCTTCTGCCAACCAGAAGGAGAGCGCAAAACAGGAGGACTAGACGGTAGAGTCTGGCCACAACGAGACGTCCAAAGCCAACACCTTAACAAATCCAGAACTATACCTCCAATAGGAATAATGAAGGACGAAGAAGAGAATGGATTGTGTCGGCAGCAGCGCACAGGAAGGGCTCACTACACAACAGGCCGACAGATTTCTGGATAGCATTATGCAAATCATGGAGAGTAACCGCTGAAAGGTTACACAACATTCAACAGAGAACTTTCAGTACATTGGGGAGCTTTTAAACACCGTGGCGAATACAATAATCAACAAAAGGGTACCACATGGAGACATCAAGCAAGACCTGCTGACTCCCAGAGTCGAGGTAGAAGTGGGCACCCAGAAATGCATCATCCAAGTCGAAACCCATGCCTTTGGAACAGGAGATGATACCTTGGAACTCAAGATTCAGAAGGCCAACTTGGCACTGGTCGATTTCAACTTACTACCAATGTTGACACTACATTGAGTCCAAGCAGCAGCAAGCGCATAAATCCGTGCCCAGAAGACTGCGATGCACAACAAGATGGTCGAATACAAGAAGCAACTGCAGCATAGTGAGATGGAGGCACAACACCTTCGAGATAAACACGCCATAGTACTGGCTGTGAAATTACAAGCTATCAAGGAGAAGACTCGATTAGAGGAATCCCTGGATGGGAAAGAGAAGGTCATCGAGGAGCAGAGTAACGCCCTCACTGCGAAGGAAAAGGTTGTAGAGGAATGGACATGATTAGAAAGAGCAGTTGCAAAGGCATGCGAAACAGCAGTGCTAGATCCAGATGTTGACTCGGAAGCTTAGGCTGTTATGTTAGGAGTCACCATTAATGAGCTCAGAAAGGAAAATGCGAAGCTCTAGACTCGAGTAACAGCCAGCACACCACCAGCACAAGTTCAGAGTCAACAGATGGTGATAGAGGAAGCAGTGGTAGAGATTCAGGAAATGGAACAGGAAACAAAGCAAGTGGTAGTAAGTCTTATAGAATTTTGGGATTGGTTGGTTGAGGATGACCAGTTAGCCGCACTGAAGAGAATGCTCAGTGAAGTAGAAGAGCAATTGGAAACTTTTAAGGGATCCTTCAAAATGATTCCCACAATGATTCGAATGGAAAAGGCCACGGAACTGCAAAGTATGAAGTAGTGGGTTGAAAAAACCCACGAAAGGAAGCAACGACGAGCTGCACATTTGGACGAGCTTCAAATAAAGGCCGAAGCCCTCATACTAAGAGTAGTACCAATGATGAAACATGTATTGGAGCAATTGCAGGAGGTACGATAAAAAGTATGCAACCACCCAACAGAACAGCAGGTGATAGAAAGTGCACAGCTCCGAGCATCAGTAAAAGAGATAGTCGACCAGATTCGGACCACCTACGATGACTTCCAATAGCAGTACAACAAACCAGCAGTGTCTAGCTGGGGTGGCTCGGGAAGAGCCACAAGTTTTTGTTGGGGGCCTGTTGGCATGGGATAGATCCATGGGAAGTGTGGAAGCCGATAGGTGCGAAAGGGTCATTCCGCGGGAGAAGGACCCTTCGCAGCTTTCGTGGAAGCATAAGAATTGTTAGATTAGTTGAGTTGGTCATGTGGACCATTTTGTAATAAGATAAAAGCATATAAATAGAGTATGATTGTAAGCTTAAGCGCATTGAAGTTTTGGATGATCATCCTATCTTTTAGGTTCGTTTTGTATTCACAATATGATGTCTTGACAGCTTTTGCGAGGTTTATTCTGCAGGTTTGGTGAATGAATGAAGATGTTCAGTTATGGTGTAATCTCCATCTTTAATCTTATGCAATTATGAATGAGAACTATGTTATGTGAATGTTTAAATTGGTTGATGCGAATATGTTGTAGAAGTAATGCTAATCTGAATAAGTACATCGAAGATGTTGTTCTGAATGTTTATTGAAATCTGCAAATGATAATTTAATCATATGTTGTGGATATTATAATCTCTGGTTAATGCGAAGGTAATATGTGCATATCCTCTAAAGAACTGCGGAAACTTGGTTCCAGCAGCCCCCTTATCCATCTCGGGTGAGACTGCACTTGCTACGCAAGTGTTGCTAGGAAGGGTTACACCTTTTCGGGATAGTGTATAAGGGTGTTTGGGTTGAGAGTTTGTTGGCGACAGTACGAAGTGAACCCTTGTCAATAGACACTGCATCAACATTGAGTCGAAACTACTAGGGCTCAGGGAGATAAGCTCATTTTCCAATTGGTGACCCTTCAAGTCATCTTTCTTCCCAAACAACAATTCAAGCTTGTCCCAAAATTCTTTAGGCGTTTTCAGATCAATGACATGAAAATGTAGATCATCTGAAATACTGAGGAGTAGCTGTCCAACAGCTTCATCAAGTTTATCAAGATACTTTGATTTCTCAATTGCTCTAATGGGCTCAACTTCAGAACCATTCAACACTCTTGAAAGGATTTTATACTTCATGAAGATGTTCATCTTTTCCTTCCATTCGAAATAGTTGAAGGAGGTGAGCTTTGGATCCATAGTAGCTGTTGAATTCGAACTGTTGAAGATGGAATAGCTTGCAATAAAACAAGTGAATTTTGATGGAGATTTGCTGCACAGTCTAAATGACACTGCTTTAGGATAGTGAGCACATGTGACTGGATCCTTCACACCTCGATAGACCTCACTGGATTGCTCCAGTGAATTTGAATCAATGGAGCCAGGATTTGATGTGGAAATCTAGAGGCTTCTGGTGCTCAACTGAAAAACAACTATTTTATAAACTGTTGCAATAGCTGCAA
Source organism: Larix kaempferi (assembly GCA_027924585.1). Lineage (NCBI taxonomy): Eukaryota > Viridiplantae > Streptophyta > Pinopsida > Pinales > Pinaceae > Larix > Larix kaempferi. The sequence goes on along the minus strand of BSBM01000502.1, from coordinate 13,093,958 downwards.
TTCAAATAGTTGTACCCTTCTCTAATACCATGTGATAATATGCAGGTTTAATTCACTCAACTAGAAAAAACCTCACTGATTCACTAATAGAATTGCAGAGAAGAAGAAGAAGAATTGAATCAATATTCACAAATGAACTCAAAGAAGTGGAAAAACTGATGTAATCATGTTCATTAGTTGTAAACTGAAAAAAAATGTAAGAGTACAATAGAATGAATTCGAATTAGACAAAGGTGATTAGAATTCTCCTCAAGTTGTGGCTTGGATAACATAGGACACATCACCAAATCAGTGGTAGTAGTCACAAATAGTCAAATTTCAATCAATCTGAGTCTAACTAAGTCTAACTAAGCCATGTGAGCGCAAATGTAGAGAATGATACTCCAAGGAGGGCGCATGAGGACTATCAGTATTCATGTGGCACTCCTATATAGACAACTGGAAGCTACAGGCAGTTACACTGAGCAATAAATGCATGAACTCGAAAATCAATGCAATAACTAACTGTTGGAATCCAAGTAGGTGTAGTAGGGGGCATTTGTAATCTAGATGATGAAAAAAGTCGCACTAGGTAGGTAGGAGGGTTGTTGATGGCTAAAAACAGGCTCTAGGGGGATGAAATTAGGCTCCAGGTGCTTGGGAGACTACCATATTGATGACTGGATGCATGCATGCATGCAAATACAAATGATGATGGTGAGAATATTCCAACATGGTCTTTGTGAATATTTATCGTACCATGCGCTGAAGAATCATACGGCGTCTACTACGAGAGTTAGGGGATTAAATTTGCAACTATAAAATGATGAGCTAGGGGTGATCTTTTCAAGCTGTATCGAATTCCTTGGACTTGTGGGGAGTTGGAATCATGTGTGTCAATTTATGACTAGGTTGGAAATGGTGTCCACACCCATGGGGGGACATCTTATTTGCAATGATGGCATTGATGGCACATCAAGATCGGGAATTAGGGCCCTATGGTTATCAGAGAGAATACTAGTAAATGCACTATACAAGAGAAACCGATTTGATTCCCCATACTGACATGGAATTCAATTACAAAAGGTGGGGAAGGAAGGTCGGTGCAAATATTCGATGGGAGATAAAAATGGCCCTGAGATCTGAAAGGGGGTTTTTTCCTATTTGCCCTGGAATCATTCGATCACCTAGGAATCCAAGAACCCTATTTGGCTATGCATGGTGAACCAGAACTTGATATTCAACATGAAATGCAGATCCCATCCGTGAATAGAGAAGGAAAATGTGATTTATGTGTGAGACGAAATTACAGAGCTGAATGCCACAAAAACCCTGCGTGAATGCATTATCTGTTGATAGAATCTTTGGAAGAAAACCATAAGGCGAATTACAGACCGTTAGCAACTTGAGGAAGCCGTGGGAGGATTGGAATCTGCGAGCAGAGATTTGAGTCGCGGGACAGATCTTAGTATGCAACCCTGTGAATATCCCAACTTGTTTAACCAAGGTAGAAGGTCATATTTAGGGTTGGAATGATTGATAAACCCAATGAAGGTTGTAATCTCATAAAACTAGTAGTTGGACCTTTCTATTCCAACCCTGAATAGAACTGGAACAGAAGGAGCCTTGAGCGACTATGCACTAGAGAAGAGGGCCTTCCTTGTGTTGGATGAGATAGATAATGTGGGTGCCATGTCTGTTGAGTGTTTAGATGCCTGTAGTTATGTGGTTGAGCTCACTAGCTTAGAAATATCCTCTCTGTTGCCCTTGTATGCTTGATAAACCCAACTGTAGATTGGCTTAGCATTGAAGTGGACCTTAATTTTTAGAGAGCCTAGTTATCCCTCCTTAGTGGATGTACAACCCAGCTCGTGGGTGGTCTCTTAGCGAAAAGAGTATAGGCTGGACATAGACCTAAGGTTGGGTGGAATGTTTCTCTCACTTAGATAGTTGCTTGGGAAACTTCAAGATCCAAAGATAAGTGTTTCTATGGAGTGAATGTTGATATTTCACATGGTATATTATGCTTGTTTTGCTCAATTTGTTGAATGAATGTTTATATGAATGTGAGCAATAAGTATACTATGTATAATCCTGATTAGAAGGTTGAGTTCATGTTGGATGCCTCATTCAATTACATAATTTTAATGCATTATAAATGTTGCATGTGGTAGATGTATTGGTTAGACCTAGTTTCATGCACCTTATGAATGGTTATGCTTGTCATGCCCTAGATTAATGAATGGATGATTTCATGAAGTTGCTCAATAGGAGGATATGTATAATCCTGGGTATGAGGTTGAATGCATGATTGAATGATTTATCATTTACAAGAACGATATGTGTTGCTAACCTTGCAGGCTGTGATATGTAACTAGCTCAGTTTCATTATATATGTTGTTTATGCATTGTATTCACCCTTAAAAGGGATGGCTAGACTTCACCTAGTCTTAGAGAAGGGAGGGAATAGTCCCTGATGTGTTTCATACCCCCTTTGTGGGTCAAGTGAAGGGAGAATTCATGGAAGGAAGGAGGCAGAATCCTTGATAGAAGGAAAAAGTCACTTAGGTGGGGTTATGAATAGAAGTTCAGTTGGAAAATTGGCATGGTTGTAGTGATCATATGGGGAGAGGATTGCACCATTGGATAGATCTCTCAAAGAGCTTTCCAATGGTACCAACCTTGTTGAAGTTGGCTTAAGGATGAAAGATTTATGCCCTTGGAAAGTTTGCAAGAGCAGAGGATGTGCTTCCGGAGTTCCACATCCGCAATGCAGATTGCAGACGTTTGAAAATAACGTTGGATTTGGAATTCTAAATTTTTTAGTTCCACAATGCGGAATTGCATTATGCGGAAGGAGGAAAATCTTCGGGAATTGGAATTGTACTTCCGCATTCCCGCATTTCGCAATGCAGATTGCAAAATGCGGAAGGAGGAATTTTATGGAGGATTGAATTTGGGCTTCCGCATTCCTGCATTCCATAATGCAGCAAGAGAAATTGTTGGAAGGATTATTTTGGGGATTCTACATTTTGAATCCCACAATGCGGATTACAGAATGGGGATTGCGGATCGACGACCATTGTTGCTACGTGTAAAAATGGATGAATTTAGAAGAAAAAAAAGAAATAGAAGGGTCTCCCAGGGCCTCTGAAGGCCACCAGGGAGGTCAGGGGACGTTACAAATTGGTATCAGAGCTTCAGTTGCAATACTAGGGATGTTAGGGCCAAACCGTGGAAGAAATTGCATGTAGAGAAGTGCCCATGGTGCTGTTTTAGCCTAAAATAATTCGTATTTATTAATTGTTCAATGAATAATTTCCAGATTGTATGGATGTTTCAAGTTCTATGCATACCTACACTGTCTAATAAACATTTATATCATGCACAGTGATTTCAGCAAGTTATAGTTGAATCGTACAGCAAGGTCCTATGCAGGAAAGTGAGAACGATGACTATTAATGACGCACAGGATCCCTACGAGCATGAAGAAGACATGCTAGGGAAAAATGTGCAAGAAGAGCACGTTGAAACATCATCTAATGGAAGAATGGAGTAGGTGACTCCTGAGAACTTGGTTGAGACAATGGTAAGTTTTAATGAGAGCTTGATAAAGGTTCAAGAAGAGCAGCACCAACTCAATGTAGCCATTCTATAGAGCCTTGCTGATATGCATCAGAGGGTGAATCCTAAGTCCAATCCAAGTAATATGGGCAGGGAAGAAAGGAATGCAAATATTCACTCTAGAGGTCATTATAGGCAGAGGAATCCAAGCCATAGAAGGGGCTCTATGAGTAGAAGGCACATGACACCCTCTTTAGGATCTGTTTCCAGTAGGTCATGACACTCCAGAGACTCTCAAAGGAGTCCAAGGCACACTTACAATAGGATTGAGAGAAGAAGGAATTCCATAGGGATCTCATAAGGAGAATTTAGGAAAGCAAGACCACCTACCTTTGATGGAGAAATCAAGACGGTCCAAGAAGAAGAGGCATGGCTACTTGGAATGAAAAATTACTTCAAAATGCATGATTATTCATAAAGTGAGAAAGCCAAGATTTCCATTTATAATTTGAATGGAAAAGCTTCCATTTGGTGGGAACATCTCATGAAAGTGAAGAGAACCAGTGAAAGAAGGATCAACTGGAAGCGGTTTAAAATATACTTCAAGGAAAAATACCTATCATCTAGGTATTATGACAGCAAGAGAAAGGATTTCAATGAACTTAGGTTGGGGAAGAATTCCATGGAGGAGCATGTTCATAAATTCTTGGAATTGTTGAGGTATGCAGACTACATCAAGGATGAGAGAGTGAAGATTCAATATTTCCTTGGATGCCTACAAAAAAATTTCAGAGATAGGATTGAGTTTGTCCATCCACCAAGTTTGGATGAAGCCATTAGAATGGCCATGCACTATTATGAGCAAAATAAAGGAAAGTCATAAACTCAGCTAGCATGGAAAGGAAATCCCAAATGAAATTCTGAACCAAGGAAAAGTGGCTTCAATCCACCCTTTAGAAATTGGTCAAGAACCTTTCCACAAGGACAACAAACAAGAAGTGGATTCAAACTAGTTGTAGCAGCAGAGAAAACATCAAAGGGGCCACTTCAGTGTTGGGGATGTGGAGACAACCACATGTTTAGAGATTTTCAAAGTTGAAGGGAGAATCCGCGAAGCTTACACAACCTAGGAGAAACAACCACAATAGAATATATCGCTAGAGAAACACCCCGAATCTATGTAGCACGGGATGATCACCAAGTAGACCACCAATCATTAGTGGAAGAAGTTGAAGGTAATATTGATAAGCAATCTATTTATGTTTTAATTGACCCAGGATATACTCATAGTTATGTGTCTCCTAAGTTGGTTGAAAGTTGTTCTCTTAGTAAAGTGAAGCATAGTAAGTCTTGGTTAGTTCAATTAGCCACTGGAACTAAGAGAAAGGTGATTGAAGTATTGGTGGAGTGCCCCATAGAGATGAATGGACTTCTCACCAAGGTGAACTTGAATGTCCTACCATTAGGATCTTATGATGCTCTGATAGGTATGGACTGGTTGGAAAGACAGAACCAAGCTTTACTGATATAAGAAGGTGCTTGAGTGCATTGATTATTTGAAGGAAGACCAAGGTTGGTGAAAGGAATTCCAAAGCAAGTTTCAGTAAGGCAGATTTTCGGCTTACAGCTGAGAAAGTTCTATAAAAAGGGCTGCCAATTATATGCTATGCATATATCATATTCAATAGAAGATAAAGGACCAAAGTTAGAAGACTTTCAGCTGTTACAGGAGTTCCAGTATGTATTCCAAGATGAAGTTCCGGTACTTCCACCCAAGAGAGACATTGATTTAGCCATTAATCATGTTCCAGGGGCAGCACCGAGTTCCAAATCTCCTTATAGAATGAGCACACCTGAGCTGATAGAATTGAAGATGCAACTACAATAATTAATGGACAAAGAATATATCAGACCAAGTGTATCTCCTTGGGGTGCACCTGTGTGATTTGTTAAGAATAAGAATGGAAATTTGATACTATGTATAGACTACAAGCAGCTAAACAAGGTAACAATCAAGAACAAGTATCCATTTCCAAGAATTGATGACTTGTTTGATCAGATGAAGGAAGCTAAGGTATTTTCCAAAATTGACTTGAGGTCTGGCTACCATTAAGTAAGGATAAAGGAAGAAGACATTCACAAGACAACTTTCAAAACTAGATATGGCCACTATGAGTTCACTGTGGTGCCATTTGGTCTTAGAAATGCACCTGCCACATTCATGTGCCTCATGAATAATGTCTTCAACAAATATCCGGATAAGTTTGTAATTGTGTTTTTGGATGACATTATTGTCTATTCAAAGATTGAAGAAGATCATAATGAGCATTTGAGAATGGTGTTGCAAGTCCTTAGAGAACACCAACTGTATGCAAAGTTGAGTAAATATGATTTCTATCAACACAAGGTACAATATTTGGGTCATATTATTTCAGCACAAGGTATTGCAGTAGACCCAGAGAATATTGAGGCCATAATGGATTGGCCTACTCCAAAGAATGTTGCAGATGTTAGATATTTTATGGGTCTTGCAGGTTACTAGAAGAGGTTCATTGAAGGATTCTCTAGGATAACTCACCCAATTACATCATTGCAGAGGAAGGAAGTCAAATTTGTATGGTCTGAAAAATGTGAAAGAAGCTTTCAGTAGTTAAAAGAATTACTTACCAGTGCTCCTATTTTAAAGATTGCAGATCCAAGTAAAGACTTTGTGGTGTGCATAGATGCTTTCATTGGAGGGTTAGGTGGAGTACTCATGCAAGAAGGGCTTGTAATTATATATGAGTCAAGGAAGTTGAAAGAGCATGAAAGGAACTATGCCACACATGACTTAGAGATAGAAGCCATAGTGCATGCTCTCAAGAGATGGAGGCATTACATTTTGGGGAGAAGATTTGAACTCGGGACTGATCACATGAGTTTAAAATATTTATTTGACTAGCCAAATCTGAATGCTAGAAAAAATAGATGGATGGAGTTTGTTTGCGAGTTTGATTTGGAGATTAAGCATGTCAAAGGTAAAGAGGATAAGGTTGCTTATGCAGTTAGCAAAAAATTTCATATTGTAGTAGTGAGTATTTATAAATCATATTTGAAGGAAAGGATCCTTGAAGTTCAAGCTAATGATGAAGCTTACCTCCAAATCAAAGAGAAGTTGCAGCAAGGTAAAGTGGATGACAAGTCTATAGGATATCAGATTGGAGAAGATGATGTTCTTATGTATCAAGATACCAGAATGTACGTTCCAAATTGTGCAGAATTGAAGGAGCTTGTGTTTGGTGAGATACACCAAAATCCATATTCTAGTCACACAGGATATCAGAAAACTATAACAGCAACAAGGAAGCAGTACTTCTGGCATGGAATGAAGGACATAGCAGAGTATATTTCTATGTGTCAAAAGTTTCAGTAGGTCAAGGCAGAGCACCAACATCTAGCAGGATTATTGCAGCCATTTCCCATTCCGGAGTGAAAGTGGGAAGTGATCTCTATGTCTTTTATAATAGGTACGTCCATGAATGTAAGGAAGCATGACTCCATTATGGTTGTGGTGGACAAGCTATCAAAAGTAGCTCACTTTATCCCAGTTAAGTCTACTCACAAGACAAATGATATTGCAAATATCTTAATGAAAGAGATATTCAGGTCACATGGATTTCCTAAGGAAATCATTTCAGACCGGAATACAAAATTCACTTCCAACTTTTGGAAAGGACTATTTCAGGAATTGGGAACTAGATTAAATTTCAGTACAGCCTATCATCCTCAAACAGATGGTCAGACTGAGAGAGTAAATTAGATTCTTGAAGACATGTTAAGGATGTATGTGATGTATAAGCCATCCAAGTGGGAAGACTACATACACTTGGTATAATTTTCCTACAAAAATGGATATTAGGCATCATTGAAGATGAGCCCTTTTAAATTATTGTATGGAAGAGGATGCAAAACTCCAGTGAGTTGGGACAACCCAGTGAATAGGCTAGTGCTTGGACTAGAAATGATTGAAGAGATGGAGCAAGAAGTTGTTAAGATCAGACAGAATTTGAAGGCAGCTTAGGACAAACATAAGAGTTATGCATATTTAAAGAGAGTGCACAAAGAATTCCAGATTGGGGATCATGTGTACTTGACAGTGAGACCAAGGAAGGGTTCCATGAAGTTGGGAAGTTGTGCCAAGTTGGCACCCCGATATTGTGTACCATTTGAAGTCCTTGATAGGATAGGACCAGCTGCATATAGGATTGCATTTCCTACTAGCATGAGAGATCATAATGTTTTCCATGTCTCTTTACTTAAGAAATATGTACATGATCCTAATCACATCATTGATTGGCATGTGATACAGGTGGAAACCGAGGGAGAGTTCCAAGTGCATCATATACGTGTCCTCGATAGGAAGGTTATATTACTCCGGAAGCGACCCATTAGACAGGTAAATGTGTAATGGAAGCACCTTAGTCTAGAGGAGGCTACATGGGAGCTCGAGGATTCCATGAGAGAGGCATTCCCATTTTTTTTTTCAGTTTTGAAAACACCAAGGACGATTTTGTTCTATGGGGGAGGGATTCATAATACCGCTACCTTGCCTTAGTATTTATTGGATTCAATGTAAATATTGTGTATATGTGTATATGCAATATTTGTTTTCCCTAGTGTGGAGCTCAAGGCTAAGGCCCCAATAGTGGATGCTTAAGGTTTGTTGCATAGGAAAGTATTTGACATTTGAACTACTCATCTGCTACTAGTCCATGCAATATTGTATTTGATGTAATTATCTAATATTTCAATGAAATACCCAGAAAAACTGGCTAAGTGAGACAGCTAATGAGAAGGGGCTATGGTATCCACTAGGGAGAGGTGAGGGGGTTGTGGGATGGGAACCCATACTGCCACCTGTACATGAGAAACCGATTTGATTCCCCATATTGACATGGAATTTGGTTACAGAAGTTGGGGAAGGAAGGTCGGTGCAAATATTCGATGGGCGATAAAAACGACCCTGAGATCTGAAAGGGGGGGTCTTCTTTCTCCCTGGAAGCATTTGATCACCAAGGAATCCGAGAATCCTGTTTGGCTATACATGGTGAACTGAAACTTGATATTCGTCATGAAATGCAGAGCACATCCGTGAAGAAAGAAGGAAAACATGATTTTTGTGTGAGCCGAAATTGCAGAGTCAAATGCCATAGAAACCCTGTGTGAATGCATTATTTGTTGATAGAATCTTTGAAAGCAAACCCTAAGGAAAATTATAGACTGTTAGCAGCTCGAGGAAGTCGTGGGAGGATTGGAATCTACGAGCAGAGAGTCGAGTTGCGGGACAAAGCTTAGTCCGCAACCCTGTGAAGAGCCCATCTTGTTTAACCCAGGTAGAAGGTGAGATTTAGGGTTGGGATGCTTGATAAATCCAGTGAAGGATGCAATCTCATAAAACTAGTAGTTGGAACTTTCTATGCCTACCCTGAATAGCACTGAAAGGGAATGATCCTTGAGGGACTGTGCACCAGATAAGAGGGCCTTCCTTGTGTTGAATGAGATAGATAATGTGGGTGCCATGTCTGCTGAGTGTTGAGATGCATGTAGTTTTGTGGTTGAGCTCACTGGCTTAGCAATATCCTCCCTGTTGCCCCTGTATGCTTGATAAAACCAACTGTAGGTTTGCTTAGCATTGAAGTGGACCTTCATTGTTAGAGAGCCTAGTTAGCCCTCCTTAGTGGATAAACAACCCATCTCGGGTGGGGGGGGGGGGTATCTCAGCTGAAAGAGTATGGGATGGAAAGGGACCTAAGGTTGGATGGAACGTTGCTCTCACTTAGCCAGTTGCTTGGGAAACATCAAGATCCAAATATAAGTGTTTTTGTGGAGTGAATGTTGATATTTCACTTGTTATATTATGCTTTCTTTGTTCAATTTGTTGAATGAATGTGAGCAATAGGTATACTATGTATAATCCTTAGGAGAAGGATGATTTCATGTTGGATGCCTCATTCAATTGCATGAGTTTAATGCATTATAAATGTTGCATGTGGTAGATGTATTGGTTAGACCTAGTTTCATGCACCTTATGTATGGTTATGCTTGTCATGCCCTAGATTAATGAAAGGATGATTTCATGAAGTCTCTCAGTAGGAGGATAGGTATAATTTTGGGTATGAGGTTGAATGCATGATTGAATGCTTTATCATTTACAAGAATGATATGTGTTGCTAACCCTATAGGTTGTGATATGTAACTAGCTCAGTTTCATTATATATGTTGTTTATGCATTGTATTCACCCTTAAAAGGGATGGCTTGACTTCACCTAGTCTTGGAGAAGGGAGGGGATAGCCCCTGATGTGTTTCAGACCCCCTTTGTCGGTCAAGTGAAGGGAGAATTCATGGCATGAAGGAGGCAGAATCCATGACAGAATGACAAAGACACTTAGGTGGGGTTATGAACAGAAGTCCAGTTGCGAAATTGGTATGGTTGGAGTGCTCAGATGAGGAGGGGATTGCACCATTGGATAGAGCTCTCCAGGATCTTTGCAATGGTACCAACCTCGTCCAATTTGGCTTAAGGATGAAGGAGTTATTCCCCTAGAAAATTTACAGGAGCAAAAGAGATGCTTCCGTAGTTCCGCATCCACAATGTGGATTGCAAATTGCAAATGGTGGAAAATAACGTTGGATTTGGACTTCCGCATTTCCGAGTTCCGCAATGTGGAATGCAAAAGGGGAAAAATCTTTGAGAATCAGAATTGGACTTCCGCATTCCCTCATTTTGGAATGCGGATTGCAGAATGTGGAAGCAGGAATTTTCCCGAGGATTGAATTTGGGCTTCCGCATTCTGCAATGTGGATTACGTAATGCGGAAAGAGAAACAGATGGAAGGATTATTTTGGGAATTCCTCATTTCGAATCCCGCAATGGAGATTGCAGAATGTGGATTGAGATCGACGACAAATTGTGCGTGTGTGTAAAAATGGATGAATTTCGAAGAAAAAAAAGAAATAGAAGTGTCTCCCATGGCCTCTAAAGGCCACTAGGGAGGTGAGGGGACGTTACACTGTATGTGCACAACTGAAGCCTAAACTAACCTAATCTAATCTAATGACGGTAACACACTCAATTAATAAAAATATTAATCAAATTGGAATAGCTGGTCACCTATGGAAGAAACCCATCATGGAGTGACCATATCTCACGAGTTAGGTCATTAATCTATGGGTGACAGAATTAGTACAATTGAGAAATCAAAACCATTACCGAAAATGACAAACTAACCCAAAAATGTATATTTCAAGAATTAAAACTAAGCTAAAAAGAATAAATGAAACAAAGGAAAAATTAACTAAATGAAATTGATAAAAAAAATCTATGTTAAATGTACCTATACTAAAAATCTATACCTCACACCTCACAATTATGAGTGACAAAATAAAAATTCTACAATTTACAAAATACATAAAATTTATTACAAATTACATAATTTAAATATTCACAAATCAACAAATGTTACAATCATTCTCAAATTACCTAATATACATGTACAAAAATACACAAAGTTTGAATATTTAAAAGTTTACCAAATTATAAAATTTTACAAATTAAATTTCCAAATTATAATTTTATAGGTTCAAGCTACATATTATCTAAAATATATTAAAGTACACCATCATATGTACATATTGTAAAGTGAACATATTTAAAAATATATATATATATATTAAACTATAATTCATATTCCCTAAACTTAATATGTTATGTCAAGTGATGATTTAGTTTAAGTTTTTGTACATGAAAAACGCAGAACTAAACTATGTAATCAGAAAGAAAGAAAGGTACATGACTATATAATTACAGTGAGAAACAGGTTTCCGAGCATGGAAGTTCATAGATTCAATTCTTAATTAAGTCCTACAAACAATTGCAACAACAATGAAAAAAATAAATTGATTCAACCTGCACTCTAACCAAAAGTCAGAATCTATGAATTGGAATTAAAAATAGAACAAATAAATTGATTCAACCTGCACCCAAACCAAAAGTCAGAATCTATGAATTGGAATTAAAAATAGAACCAATAAATTGATTCAACATGCACTCAAACCAAAAGTCAGAATCTATGAATATCAATTGGAATTAAAAATAGAAAAAAATGAAATGACATATTATATGAATTGGAATTAAAAATAGAACCAATAAATTGATTCAACCTGCACTCAAACCAAAAGTCAGAATCTATGAATATGAATTGGAATTAAAAATAGAAAAAAATGAAATGACATATTTATTTATGCACTTGCACTATCAAATCAAGAATAAAAAATAAAAATTAATGTTGAAAATAAAACAGAAATACCATCTACAGGTGGTCAATGCCGAAGATCTATACATTCATTTCCTGAAATGATATCTGCATTAACTAAAAAATCAAATACAAATGTTCAGATTGTTGCCTCTCTCCAGAAAGAAAAGTGAAAACCATAAGAACTGTTTAAAAAATCAAATACAAATGTTCAGATTGTTGCCTCTCTCCAGAAAGAAGAGTGAAAACCATAAGAATTGTCTATGCCCCCACCCTCTTCCAATCAATGTCAAATATATATTCTTTCAACGGAGGAAGCACAACATTCCCCTTCCAGATTCCATCCGTTAGAGATTTAATACATCAATTTAAAAATAGAAATAAGTTCCATCTTCTCGGCCATGATGACTTCCTCGCATAGATAGTCACAGTGCAAACACCCTTTTGAACAACATTTTGAATGCATTACCAGGCATTACAACATTTCAGTGACCTCTTACAGCTCTTACCAACCGCATTACAACATTTCAGTGACGTTTTACAACTTTTACCAACCACCTTATGGTCATTCAATTCACATACATAAGCAGCATAAATTCAATCAAATTCACATCTAACATTATTTCTAGCCACGGGTGCAGCCACTTTCAATGAATAGGTAGAAGGGGTTACCACGAGATAGAACAACACACACAGATGGCACAATAGAACCTGTACTACGCTCAAATAAGTAGAAGATGAACAGGTCATTCCCTCAATTGGTACAGGTAGTCTTCATCCAACAACTTCGGACTCACATGGTTAATTAAAATCAGCATCACTCTAGATGGTAACACACACCTATCAATACACAACTCTTTTTATTGTTGGTATTTATTCTTCTATAACACGCATATAAACTTAATATTAACCAAGAGCAGGCCCCAACAAGCATATTTATCATGTCCCTTAAGTTGTGATAACACACAACAAACCCCTTCCACTGCACATATTTTTCGCCGCCTATAGAGTAGTGTATACACCATTTGTAGTCAACAATTTTTCACTGCTAAGGTCTCAGGGCAAACTACATATCACCCTCATCATGGCATCAGTCCACACAGTTCACTTGTGCACTTGTTGGATCAACTTCTACCACTTCGACTTGGAGTGAGGACTCCCAGGAAAGGAAAGGTTGACAACCGAAAAACGTCTTTCTACTAGCGGAGGCCTATTATTTCTTTTATTCTCTACGATACAATATGAGAAAAAAACTAGATTTGCTTCTGATACTCACTGCCCTCTCTGTTATATCTGCATCTGAATTCAACTCTCCCATAGTTTTTGAAGTATATGTAATGCAACAAGATCGTGAAAGGGAACAAAGGACCTAAAACAACCATTCCATTATAAGTCCACCGAAAATCTATTCCCTGAAAGTCCAAAATCTGCAAATGGGCTGGGTGGTAGGCATGGATTTACTTATTAGAAAATAATAATAGTAATAACAGATATATAGAAACACTAGGTATCAAGCACTGACCTCATACAACTACTTATTCATCTCAAACAAAGCCGTATTGAACACTTTGAATACAATAAATGTCCGTCTTTATTGGAATTTGAAGTTTAATTAGATTGAAGGGCATACATAAAAAGTCTTTTGGTTAATTAGATTTTACAGTTAATTAGCTGCTACTGTCAATCCAATCCATGGATGGTGTGTTTTTTTGACTTGAGTAAGCTTTTGTCTGCCAGTTTTATGTCATTGTCTTTATGAATTTTTTTCATGAGCTTATGCTACCTATTATATTTAGTAAGCCTTGTGGTTTTCTCTAGATATCTATTGACTTATATTTTATAAAAGATTACACTTGAACTTATATTTTATAAAAGACTATACTTGGATTTGACCAAAGTTCAGTTAAATAAAAAAAATCAATTTTTAATTGATAATGTACATATCACAATGTGATAGATTATCAAATAATGAACCATACCTATAATTATGCTCCATCATATCAAACTTTGACAAGGAGCTACAATCATTCACTTGCTGCTTCTCAATTATACTCCCTCATATCAAACTTTGGCAAGGAGCTACCGTCATTCACTTGCTGCTTCTCAATTAGTGGCTGCTGCTTATTATTTTATGCAGCGACTTGATGCTTAGCAGCTTTATTTGTTTCATCAGAAAACAAAACGATTCTTACCATTAAATATTGTAAAAGAAAATGCGTTACTTTGTTAGACTTAATGATTAATTTGAAGTTGGTTTTGGTTTGTTGGAGTTGTTGAGATATTCTCTCAACCTCCATAACTAAGTTTAGAATAAGTTGGATCTGACTCCAACTATATATACATATGTTGTAATTGAGATTCAACTTAATACAAATTATTATTGTGTGTTGTATGCAATCTCTGTTTGCTATCTCCATTTTCTTAATATGGTATTAGAGCATGGCTGGGCTTAATCCCTCAAAAAATGTGAGAGCCTGAGGTGTAATATTATTTAGTGTTTAGTTCTACCGTTGAGCTGTTTGAGGAGTTGCAGAGCGGACTGGAGTTCGTTGAGGAGTCTGCCTTCAAGTGTTGTCCGCAATCTGAAGGACTAGTTGCAGATAAAGTGAAGAAGAAGCAAGATTGAGGATGCAGGTTGCTGAAGAGTCGGTTTTTTTTTTTTTTTTTTTTGTGATTGCGTGGGTTGAACTGAACCGCCACACCTGCTCATCAGAGTTTGGCTTCACGAAGTCGCTGCACTTGAATAGATCGTAGAAGCTGCTGCTGCAGATTCGATTGATGTTTGTATAAGAACCACAGAGCATTTTCTATATTTCGAGTCTACAAGAAGAAGTACCTGCTCGTGTTCGTGCAAAGCACAAGTTGTTTCTACACTGAAATTTCTGTCTCTAAGAGGTAATATGGAGTCATCTATTTTATTTGAGAAATTTAATGGCAACAACTTTTATACATGGAAAGGCAAAGTAAAAATGCATTTGATGAATAAGGGATTGTGGAATTTAGTAAAAAAAACAGAAAAAGCACCTACAGATGCCAAGCTATTAAGTGAATGGGAGAAGAGAGAAGACAGAGCCAAGGCTATTATTGAATTGGGTCTTTCAGACACGCAATTGCATTTAGTTGACTTAGCTAAATCATCTAAAGATATTTGGGAGCAGTTAAGTAAACTATTTGGAGAAAAGGATTTAAACTCTAAGTTCTCTCTGAAATTGCAACTCTTTAGCCTTAAAATGCGAGATGAGATGCTACTATCGGATCATATAAATGCTTTAATGTCTCTTTTAAGGAAACTAGCTGATGTTGGTACCTAGGTAGAGGCAGAAGATTCTAAAGCAATTCTGCTAAACAGTATTTCTTCTAAATATAACAATATTATATTCACATTAAGTCAAATGTCTTCTCAGTCCTTAGAATAAATGATAGCATCACTTTTAGCTGAAGAAAAAAGGATGAATCCAGAGAATACAAATGTTCATCATGAAATTGCATTATTCTCCAAGGGTAAGATGAGGAAAAATAAGGGCTCAGGTGAATGTTTTTATTGTCACAAATATGGACATACAGCATGGAATTGCAGAAGTCATGCAAAAGATATTCTAAATGGTAAAGAAATGGCTAACATTGCCTATCTGGATGATTCATTTGAATCAGATAGTGACGAGGAATTATCAGAACATCAGAAATCATTAGAACATCCCCTCAAACTATTCTAAAAGAAAAAGGACTTATGTTTTTTTTTTTGTAAGTGTGGGTGTGCTGTTTTATGTTGTAATGTGTTATTAAAATGATACAGAACCACAAAGAATAGGCCAATTAAGGTCCATACTGAAGTGACCCATCGTGCTCCGGGAGCATCAGTAACAGGTTATTTATGCGAGGTCAGTTGTGAAATTGACTGCTGAAAACATTTTGTACCTAGATCACTGTCCTATCTTACTGTCGAAATTTGCTCTTCGGGGGGATTTCACAGATGGAAGCGTATCCATAAAATGGTTCAGTATCGAGATTGTCCTTCGGGAGGTCGAGAAGAGTCAATTGAAAGATCGAGATTGTCCTTCGGGAGGTCGAGAAGAGTCAATTGAAAGCTCGAAGAAGAGGAAGAAAGAGCGGAAGCCGTGTGATTGTAGAGTGAGTTTCAGTGCTGATGAAGACCAGATCAGACAGAGATCTATGTTGTGATTTGAGAATTGTAATATGTGGTATGTGATCATTAAGGGAGGGTGTTAGAATTAATGATTAATTTGGAGTTGGTTTTGGTTTGTTGGAATTGTTGAGATATTCTCTCAACCTCCATAACTAAGTTTAGAATAAGTTGGATCTGACTCCAACTATATATACATATGTTGTAATTGAGATTCAACGTAATACAAATTATTATTGTGTTGTGTGCAATCTCTGTCTGCTATCTCCATTTTCTTGATACTTTTCCAGGTAACAAATGGAAATACAGTTAGGTTTGCACCTTATAAGACCGTTAGGGCTTTTCCTTTCACCTTTTATGTGCTTCAAGCAGGGAAGAGGCTGTTCCTTTGGAGAGAGACAAGCTTTGTGGTATGAAGATATCTACAAAATATATTTAGAACACTGCTCGAAATGGGTGAAAGCTGAATTCTTTTGCTAGGGTTGCACTCTGTTACATGTTGAAAGGGAGGCACAGGAAGAACCGGCCTCCATTTGAAAGGAAGGGATTCCTAGCGGTATAAGGAGTTTCTACTGGTATGTCGTTCACCATCTACTCTACTATTCATCTGTTGGAGAAGGAGCGGCCTCTCCACAGAGGAGAGACTCCATACATATTTAGAATTATATGTTGTATATTGTGGCATTGTATGTGCTTATATGATGCGGAAAGGAGCATCTTTTCCCCAAGAAGAACCGACTCTAGACCTTCTATCAATTACGTGTTGATACGTTTACGCATATAAGGAATGAGAGCCGTTTCTCTTCATGAAGAACCTACTCCAGAATTTAAACAATTGCTGGTTAAATACGTTCCGTGGTCTGAAAAGAAGAGAGAGGTCTTTGAGAGGGAGCCGACTCCTCATTTTCCATTTGATCGTTTTGAGAAAATAATTGCTTGATACTTGGTTCATCTTTTAGATGAAAGGTTTGGCTTGGTTTAGCTTAGAAGATGTTGTGGAGGAGAACCGACTCCATTCCCTTCCAGATCCATATATTATAGTGCACTCTGTTGCATGTCGGAGAGGGTGCATTTTCCATTTTTGAATTGTATTATTTCTCTATTGAAAAGGAGCTATTCGCTCAAAGAGAGGGTCGACTACCCTCATCTCTAGTCTATATCGCTTGTTGTCTTGTATTATATTGATTATTGTGCCACTTTATATTGTTTGTTGAGAAAGAAAGAAAGCTTCAATAATCACAATGCTAAGGTATAGAGAGCACGAGCAGCGCCCGCCATGGACAAACTCCCCTCTTCTACAGTTTATATCTCTTTCTGTGCAAGAAAGAGGACCCGAGCATGATTCATTTCCTTCTTTGTATTGGCAGGTACTTCATATTTAGTCAACATGCTTGCAGTTCTATGCCTTACAACTTGTTCTTTCTTATGACTTCAATATATGTCTATGACTGATTTATAACATAGTCTTTCAGTCACAACTTGGATTGCATTATCAGCTAGTGTTGATCTTCACATGATTTTATGCACTTCTATTGGAGAAAATATTTAATCTCTTGTTTATAGCTTATATAAATTTGGTTTGGAGTGATCGACATTGATATGAAATGGAGATTGTCATCTCTTCCAGTGAGTTAAAATTGAGCTTACAAGGGCGATCACTGACTCTATTCTGTGGGAATAAATGTATCAATTGATGCATTTGTTGAATCCAGGAAGTGTTGTCTCTCTATGTACAAAACCAACTTCAAACTAATAATGGCTTGTTTTATATAGATCTGTCTTTCTTGAAACCAAGAAGTGTTGTGTCTATGTAGAACTCTTGTTGAGGACTTTAAATTCTATTATTTTCTATATGTTAATTAAGGGAGTGAAGGCTCTTTTCTTGGTTATATTATGCCTGAACAAGAGAATTAGTTTCAAACAGGTGACCTAACACAAAGAGTGCTTAATAATATACCTATTCACCATTTATTATACACCTATTGAGAGACTTACGATATTATTTTTAAAGAGCCTAAAATTATTATTATTTAAATATTGAATTTAATATTATAATTGTGAATGACCAAACTCAACAGATAACTAAACACAAAAAATGCTTAACAATATACCCATTCACCATTTATTATACATTCCATGATTACAACATTATTTTTAAAAAACCTAAAATTATTATTATTTAAGTGTTAAATTCAATATTATAATTGTGAATGACCAAACCCTTCTTTTTCCTTTTGAAAGTCGTACTTTATTATTTAAGATTATAACTCATTATTGAGACGTAAGTTAAAGCTTGAGAGGAAAGCTTATTGTGTGAGAGCCCAGTTTATTGTTTTTAATGGTCAAGTCCATTACCGGTGGAGCAGTTGTGAGCTCAATAATCATACCGCGTTGAGAAACCTTCTGAGAGACTAAATCTTCTTCTATTTAGTGGATATATTTTCTCTGCTGGAGGGTGTTAGTGGTCTCATAACAGAAAAAAAATATATATATAAGTCAGACAGAGCCCCTATGATTGGGAAGGAAATTTGCAGTATCACATTCAGTTATCTGATAAATCAAGTTAAGTATTCATTATCTATTGTGTTATTTTAAACATAGTAGTAAAATACGATCTTATGGACAGTTGCTATACCGAAATTTGAACCAGGATAAAAATCGGCTAACATTCGAAATAATATGGGTTCTATACAGTCAACTAATTATCTTATCTACGAATGGTTTGATGACTCGTGCATTCTCATGCAGTGACTTGCTGTCTCAAATTGTAGGATGCATTCCTTTTTAAATACACTCCAGTACTAGCCGCAAATTATTTCGCGCAAAAAATTCTAATAATCATCAATTCTATGGCAATAATCCATCTTGGAACATATATATTATATAATTTTATAATTTGATTCGGTGAGAATGCATTGAGGTGTGGTGTGAATGTATGATTAATTTTGGAGTGCATTGTTATGGTAATAATCCATCTTGGAACATATATATATATTATAATTTGATTTGGTGAGAATGCATTGAGGTGTGGTGTCAATGTATGATTAATTTTGGAGTGCATTTATATGTGAATGTGAATGTGAATGTGTATGTGTATGTGTGATTAAAATTTAATTTTGGATTTAGCATTGAATATTTTAAATACAATAGTTAATATTTTATTAGTTGTTTAGTGTGTATGTTAATTGTTTTTATATTTTGAGAGAAATGATTTATATTAATAATCATTACTGTTTGAATTTTGAAGTTTTGATGTTAATAATCCAAACTCTACTTAGTGTTATACTGTTAGTGTTATTATAATTTAGTGTTAATATTAATATAATTTATTATTATAATTTAGTGTTAGTGTTATACTTAGGTTTTTATATCATTTACTTTACTAATACTACGTACATGCACTGTACTTTTATTATATGTAGTTTTGAGACCATGAGCATGGAATGAAATAGACATTAGCTTATTAGTTAGAATTTAGAACTCATTTATTTAATGTTATGTTGCTTCATTTGTATTAGTGTGTTAAGACTTGTGTATTAAACTTAGTTTTCTTACATGGTAATTCTCTTAGGATTGGTGAGAGAATGGAGATGATGACATCATAAACATTGTTATATTATATGATATGTTATGTATCTAATTTGAGATATGTTTCAAGTTATTTTCAATGAATAATGATTCATATATATTAAAAGTTAGAATGATTTATGTATAATCTTATTTTTTATAAATTAAAATTGCATATACTTATTTTTAAATTACGAAAACATGATGCATAATACATGTTCATAGGGATCCATATACAAATTAGCATGTTTCATGATGAGATATATCAATTTATTATTTGAGTAAATAAATATCTAGAAGTTTTGGAATTATATTAAATAAGTATTTGATTTCCATGTAATTTTTTTATGATAATTCACTAGTTAACTATTATTTATGGTTTATTGCAAATGATGAACTTGAGACCAATAACATGTTATAATATTGAGAATTATACTTTCTTTACATTATGCATAAGTCTATAAGGGATATTGTGCATGTCAAATCGAAGAAAGAACGTTGTTACATAAATGTTGTGTAAGTATTGTATAATCAAGTGTGGATGGCCAAGGATCTTTATTAGGAGTTACCATTAATATATGAAAATAATTAGAAATTATTGATTTTGAATAGCCTTTTATAGAAAAAATCACACCCAAAAAAAGTAGCTAAAAAATTTATTGTTTTTGAATAGTCTTCCATATAAAAAATTACACCCAAAAAACTGAGTTTGTGGTTTGATTAGTTGTTAACGTTCATATATCATTAATAAGCTATAGATGATATTTCTGTAATTATTGATTTGCTAACTATATTTTTTATTGGAAAACATGGCAAGCTATGAAATAGTGTAACATTATATTTGATACATGTGAACTAGTAGAATGTGTATAAATATGAGGATAGATCCTATAAGTATATATAGGCATTGATAATATTATTACAACATCTATATGGTTATGTTATTAATTTTGAAACCATATTACTAACTGTTATTGTTAAAATGAGAATAGCATGCATAACAGTGAATTTTATTGTACAATTATAGAACTTTGAGGTTTTGTATTTTTATTGATTCTTACCCGATATCCCAACTGGTTACTGAGGGTAATGGGTATGATACGCCACGTGACCCAATATGATATTGGCCATAACAAAATTGTGCAAGTTTATGATGGCATTAAATGTTGTGAGTGGTATTCTTATAAGGTTCGGTCTGAAGGAACACTCAGTGTCCTTCTACAAATGAACACTATGAGCGGTGTTGGTATGGTGGTTGTTTCATGTAGTTTTGTGTCATTTCTACTTTTTCTTTATGTGTGCAAAGAGTGACATCACAATCATGAAGTAGACTATCAAGTGCATGTACCTTGGAAGTACCTAGTAGATAAGAACCCATGGAGGGTGGTTTTTGGCCATATACTACTTCATATGGTGTCATTTTTGTAGCCTCATGATAAGTGGTGTTATACCACCATTAATCCAAAGCTAATGATTGTGCCCATTGATGCTAATTTTTTAGATGCAAAAAAATATGAAATAAGTTTAAAGACACTAGTTGATTGCTTCTATCTAGTAATCTAGTTGAGGATGATAAGAGGTGCTCATTTGCAAATGGGTTCCATGTAGTTTAAATAGTCCTTTCCAAAATTTGTTCGTGAACATGGGAACATGATATGACACAATGAAGGTAGGAAGGACATGGAGTTTGAAAATATGGTATAAAAAATTTGGGGAACCATTGTCATGGTAAATGGATGTTGAAGCAAAACAATGAGCATATTTGGAAAGCCAATCAACTACCACCACGAGGATTGATTTGTTACCTACTTTATGAAGACCAACAATCAAATCCATGGAATATTAGTCCAAATAGTGGTTGGGATTGGTAATGGTTGCAATGCCCCAGGAGTCTTTACAGTCTTACCCTTGTTCCTTTGGAAAGTGTCACATTTAGCTACAAAATTAAGGATATCCTTTTTCATGCCTACCCAAAATATTGATCTCGTAGAGCATGCATAAGTTTTCTGAAATCCCAAGTGACTTGTGAGAGGATAAGAATGCAACTCTATTAATATTTTCTGGTTTTTAAGGTAGATTTAGGTACCAGAAAAAAATGACCTTTATATCACAATGTATCTTGCTACCAAGTGTAACCCTCGGGAGGGTTGAGATCCTCCTGGATGCACTTGATGAGTTGATATGTAGCAACATTTGTTATCCATTCTTGCCGTGCTTCCTCTATGCATTCAAGTATTGGAGAGGATAAGGAAAAGAGTGATCCATCTTTCTCATGTTTCTTTGATAAGGAATCTACCACAAAAATGTATTTTCCCTTTTGTAGATGATCGCATACTCATAGCCAAGAATTTTAATGACCCATTTCTATCATTTTGGGGATGAAAACCTTTGATCCAAAAAATCCTTTGGGATATGATCATCTATCTTGATCTAGAAGCATCACACTATGAGATATATGGTTTCCATGTGTCAACAGTAACTAGGATGCCCATCATTTATTTCTCATAGGTAGACTTCCCCAAGTTTTTGTCACGCAATTGCTTATCTGTGAATGCAAATGGTATTCCTTCTTCCATTAAAACTACGCCCAATATTTTTCTAGAGGCATCACATTCCAATAGAAAAGTATTAAAGTATCATTTATTTCTCATACGTAGACTTCCCCAAGTTTTTGTCACACAATTGCTTATCTTTGAATGCAAATAGCCTTCCTTATTGCATTAAAACTACACTCAATATTTTTCCAGAGGCATCACATTCCAATAGAAAAAAGTATTAAAGTATTAGTAAAATCAAGCATAGCTAAGACTGGTGGGGTGCATGTGGGTTGGTTTAGAACTAAGAATGCTTGTTAAAGCACTTTGTTCCATGCAAAAGATTTTTTGTTGAGAAGGGTTGTCAATGGGGATGAAATTTTACCATATTTCTTCACAAAATTCCTATAGTATGTTGTATAGCCTAAAAACCCACGTAAACTCTTAAAGGTTTTAGGGTGGGGCCATTCTTGCATTGTTGCAATATTTTTGGGTCCCACTTTTACCCCATATTGTCCAAAAATGTGACCCAAGTATTCAACCTTTGAGACCCCACAAGCACATTTGGAGCATTTTATGAATAAATGATGCTCTCGAAGAAGTTGCAAGGGTTTATAGACATGTTGTAAATGGGTATTCCAATTTTTACTGTAAATTAAAATGTCATCAAAGAAAACCAACACAAAATCACGAAGATATGGCCTCAAAATTTTATTGATGAGGATTTGAAAAGTAGATGGGGAATTACAAAGTACAAAGGTAATTACCAAGAACTCATAATGGCCTTCATGTGTCCAAAAATATGTCTTTGGAATGACAACCTCTTTCATCATATTTTGTGGTATCCTAAATGAAGGTCAAGTTTGGTGAAAAATTTAGCACCATGAAGTTCATCTAGAATATCATCAATAACTCAGATAGGAAATTTATCCTTTATTATGAACTTGTTGAGTGCCCAAAGTTAAGGACACATATTCCACATGCCTTCATTTTTAAAAACCATGACCAACAAGGATGAATATGGGCTAGTGATAGGGTGAATGGCTCCTTCCTCCAATAGCTCCTTAATGATATTTTCAATTTCATTCTTTTGTGAAAATGGTATGGTCATACATATAGTGGTTTACTTCCTCGAATCAAGGGAATATCATGACCATGCTTGGCTCTATATGGGGGAAACCCATTGGTGTCTCAAAGACCCGCTAATATTTTCCCAAAACCCTTTGTAAATCGGCTTGCATTTCTAGTGTAGAGTTATCTATATCCTAGACGACATGAAATTGAGCAATAATTCCAGAGTGGCCTTCCTTCAATAATTTTTCCATTTAATGAGAACTTATGATTTCAAGGGATCCTACCTAGACACATTTAAGGGTGTGACTATGAGAGCCTTGGGTAAAAATCAAGTATAATTCCTTCAATTTCATGGTCATTGGACCTAATGTGCATAGTTATTTTGCCCCTAAAACTATATCAAAACCACCCATATCTATGGAAAACATATGAGTTTTGATATTATAGTTGAACCCCATTGGAGTTTCAAATTTTCACAACATCCCCCACATTTGATCATCCCTCCATTGGCTATCATAATTTGAAAGTTGGGAACTAGGTGGAAATAACAAATAAGTTATTCATCCACTCTCCCGTGAATAAAGTTCTGGGTGCTTCCAATATCAAGCAAAACTATAAATTTGTGGTTGTTGATGTAACCTCAATGTTTCAAAGTTTGTGGGGATGAAATACAAGATAAAACATGGAGAAACATGCGTGGTTCTTCTTGATTGAATTTTGGATCCAATTCTTCTTACATAGAGGGTGTTTTGTCAACATCCTCAAACTTAGGAGTATCTTCCACAATGATGTCTTGATAATGGGTAGGAGAAGTCACATAAATCTGAAATAACTTATGGTATATACATTGATGACCTAGAGCATATTTTTCATCCCAATTATAGCAAAGTCCCCATCTTTGTTGTTCTTCCTGTTGAAATTTGGTTGAGCTTTGATCTTTAATTATTTTAGATGCAGAGACTTGAAGCAATGAGACAATTCATCCATGAAATTCATACACCCATAACAAAATATATACCCTGGGGAAAATCCTCAAAATTATGAGAACAAAAACCCCAACAATTCTTCTCAATATAATATAATGGATAGCAGAGAATGCTTTCTTTTACAACACAACAGATTGCTTTGGGAAGATAAGAGATCACCAAAATTATTGGTGAAGATACAAAATCAATATAGAAGAGAGATCAATCAGATGTGTGCCCAGCACAACAATAACAAGCACAAACAATACCCTGCACAAAGAGAAGTGCCTTTCCTTCAATGGAGAAGAGAATTCACTTCACACTTGATTCAAAAATACCATATATCATATTTATACATTCTTCTCTCCTATTTTTAACTTCTAACTTCAGGATGAACTCGCCCTCAAACTGGATGTATTAATATTGCATGGAGTCATGCGCCCCACTTCTCATGTAATGCTTCATCTCATTGAGTTGTCACTTAGGATGAACTCGCCTCTTAACTGAAATCTTGCCGACGTAGTTAGGTGGCTAACTTAAGTGTCGACATGCAATTGTCACAACTCACGTGTCATATTTTAGTTTAACATAAGTGTTGTCATGCAATAACACTTAGTTAACTAGATCTTCTATGTTGTCACTTAGTTAACTCTCTTTAAATGAAGTGTCATCTTTTAGTTTAACTAAAGTGAAAATACTTTAGTTAACTAGTCCCTTTTATTTAAAACTTAGTTAACTGAAATCATGCTGATTGATTTACTTGAAGTAAACACTGGGATTTCTTTAGTTAACTGAGACACATCTTTAACTGATGTTTTAACTGAAGCATTGATACTTAACTGAAGCTTTAATAATTTGAGTTCTCTTTAATTAGATGAAGTGTCTGCATGGGAAATTTCGAGTTCTCTTGATCTGTATGCTTTATCTTTTATTTCTTTATCTCTTACTACATGGTCAATATGTGCTAACTTTAATTATCCATCACATTACATTATACTAAGAAGAATTATTAGATGTTGTGATCATATTATATTATTCTGGACCAAATGATCATATGCTAAAGTAATTCACTTTAGAGGTGGTCAATATCTAAAGGAGACTTAATAGCAATCTGGTGATCATGGTTAATAATATATCACACAACATTAAATGATTTTAAGAAGTAAAGCATGACCTTTATACGGAAGGTCCACCTCTATACGGGAGGTCCATCTCATGGATACCTTTATATGGAAGGTTCACATGATAATCATGACTTGATACACACAAGTTCAGAGCCTTGTCCAACAAGACTTTACAACATCATTACTTTGATCAATTACCTCTATACGGGAGGAATAACCTTTACACAAAAGGAAATCAAAGTGCTCAAATCTATACGGGAGGATCAATATTGACTACACAACATTGGTTTGGATAATGTCTCGTGATGTTGTATATTTAACACTCCCTCTCAGCGGGGGAGGAATTCGCTCCCATACCGAGCTTGTCTTGGAAGTACATGAACTTCGTCACTGAAAAAGGCTTTGTTAACATATATGAAATATTCTCATCAGTAGCAATGTACTGAAGTTTCACTGTACCTTTCTGGATCATGTCTCGGATGAAGTGATACTTCATTTCAATGTGCTTAGACTTGTCATGAAACATTGGGTTTTCATAAATCTTGATGCAACTATGATTTTCACACCTAATAATTGTAGGCTCAATCTTTTCATCGAACAACCCTGTAAGTAGATTTCTGAGCCACACTGCTTCTTGGCAGGTAACACTAGCACCTATGTATTCTGCTTCGGTAGTGCTCTGGGATATAGAGCCCTGCTTCCTGCTGGACCAAGATATCATAGTTGATCCTAGGCTATAACAACAACCAGTTGTTCTCTTACTGTCCACAATGCTTCCTCCCCAGTGTGAGTCTGTATAACCAAGTAACATGGCTCCTCCAATGGTGGCATACATGAGTCCATATGAAATTGTACCTCGAATGTACCTGAGCACATGCTTAGTAGCTTTCCACTGTTTGTGTCTCGGATCATACATAAATTGACTCAGAATGCTCACAGCATAACACATATCAGGCCTCGAATGTCTCAAGTACATTAGTGAGCCTATAATATTTCTATACAAAGTGGGATCTATTGGATCTGATCCAGAGCCTA
The DNA here is from genome assembly GCA_027924585.1 of Larix kaempferi. NCBI lineage: Eukaryota > Viridiplantae > Streptophyta > Pinopsida > Pinales > Pinaceae > Larix > Larix kaempferi. The sequence goes on along the minus strand of BSBM01000502.1, from coordinate 13,067,683 downwards.
ACTCATGAAGTTTCCTCAAATTGAAAACCATCGGTGTAGTCATAGATTTGCAATCTATCATGCCAAACCTGCACAATATACTGTACTTCCCTTGATATAGAAAAATTTCATCTTTTCTTTTCCAGATCTCAAGGCCAAGAAAGTAGTGCATTAGACCTAAGTCTTTTATCTCGAACTCTAAGGTGAGGTCCCTCTTGCACCAAGCAATCAGATGCTCCTATCCAGTTAGAAACAAATCATCAACATATAGAACCAATATCAATGGTTGGTTCTTCACTACTTTGAAGTACAAATTTTGATCAACTTCACTCTTACAGAAACCCAGTTTCTAAATGTAGGTATCAATTCTGGAGTACCAAGCCCTAGGGGCTTGCTTAAGCCCATATATATATTTATTTATCTTGCAAACATGGGACTCCTTCCCATGCACCACAAATCCTTCAAGATACTGAATATAAACCTCTTCCTCAACCTCACCATTGAGAAAGGATGTCTTCACATCCATCTTGTGAAGTTTCCATCCTAGAACAGATGCAAGTGAAATCATTGCTCGGATTGTGGTGTACCTTGCCATAGGGGGAAAGGTCTCATCATAATCAATGCCTTCTTTCTATGAGAAATCTTTGGCAACAAATATGGCTTTATATTTCTCAATGCTACCATCCGCAGCATGCTTTATCTTGTAAAGCCATCTGGAAGTCACAATGGAATTCCCATCAAGTTTGGAAACAATTGTTAGGAACCCGTGTTAACCCTTCTCTTTACTTTGTTAGTATATTTTTGTTGGAATCATATGCTTTGTAAGTCACCCCGTGAGTATATTGTATTATCCCACATTGTTAGTATATTGTTGTTGGACAGATATGCTTTGTAAGTCGTCCCGTGAGTATATTTTATTATCCCACATTCATGGGGAGTAATAGTTGTTTAGCTTAGAATTAGTATATATGTAAGTTTTAAGGCCAATGAAAGCATCCACAAGTTATTTATATTGATCTTACTGAAAGGAGGTTTCCCCCTCGAAGTGGCCTGCGATCAATAAATCTCTTCTGTGTTCTATTATTTCTGATATATTGTGCATTTTCTTCATTTAATTGCTAGAGGTTCCTCACATTTGGTATCATAACACTTTCTTGGGCTCACTGGGTGGAATTTCTGCCAATTTTTTTTTCGCAATGGCTTCATAGCGCTGTGATTATTACAATAGTTCTTTTTCTTTGCATCTGTATTGTCCCTTTCAATTGCAGGTTCGGATTTGGGAATAGTCCCTATCCGCTTAACTATGGGAAGTACTTGGGAATAGACCTAAAAATCATTGTGAGGAATACACAGAAACCCTGAAGTAGCTGGCCCATTGAGAGTACCTTCCAAAAAAAGGGCAACGACCCCTACCTGATTGACTAGTTCCCACCCGTGAGGTAAACCAAGAGTTGTCGTTTGGGGAAAAGCAGTTATCAGTTTTACCTGAGCCATGGAGTGAGGGGTACTTCCCTAATACACAAGCCGTTAGATAACATTGGTGGACAAGTGAATCCCCTAAGTCTTCAGGAATCCGAGCATACCTGGGGTCCATATCTATTTGTAGCTGATAAATAACATATTACATCTATCTAGAGCCATTGTAGATCAATTCTGGAAAAAAAAAAATTCTATTTTTTTTCCATATCTTCTTTGCTTTAGCTCCATTTCCCTTGTAAATTCACTGGAACCCCTGCACTTCCATTATGCATATTTCTTTCCTGAGGACCCTATCCCAAATTCCACTTCCCGAAGCCATAAATTCCACATTTGTCTATTTTAGGGTTTTCCATAACTTCTTAGATTTTCACCCAATCGCTTTCAAACTTTTCCATAGTGTTCATTTCCTAATTCTGCTTCTTTGTCCCTCTTTGACAAATTTTCCCATTCTTTCACCTCGTTTCTGAAACCCCCATTTTCTGCTTCCTTGTCCATTATAAAGTGTCCAAAACCTAGTCAAACTCCAATTACCCACCAAAGTTTTTCCCAAATCCAAATTTTCCTTTACTAAAGAAGTTTTTGTTTTTGTTTTTCTACCCATTCAAAAAAAATAAAAATAATGATGGTTATGGTTGTCACCTGCGCAGGAGAAAAAAAACATGGAGGAAGAACTTGCAGCCCTCAAAACCAAACTCCAAGATCTGGAAGAAAAAATTCTTGGCCTCTATCTTCAACATTCAACCATGAACAATATACGACAACTAGAGTCTTCTGCAGACACTAGGTTCTCTTCTTCTAGCAGTTTTCGTGGGCCGAAGCTTGATTTTCCTCGCTTCAATGGTGATGATCTGACTGGATGGATATACCAGGAAGACAAATATTTTAGTCTGCATAATACTTTTGATGTCAACAAATTTCCACTTGCATCCTTTCATTTGGAACATGGAGCCCTTCAATAGTACCATTGGTACATCAAGGCTCATGAAGATCCAAAATGGACATATTTTTTCCAAATCCTTTTGCAACTATTTGGTCGTAGTAGTTTTGATGACTTCATAGGAGCACTCACTAAACTTCGCCAAATTGGCACTATGAGAGAGTATCAGACAAAATTTTAGAAACTGGCCAATCACATAGAAAGATTTCCTGATGAATTCTATAGGATTTTTTTTGTAAGTGGTTTGAAGGATGCAATCCAATCTGAGGTTAAAATGTTTTGTCCCAACACAATGATGGAAGCCCTAGGGTTGGATAACTTTGCGAAGGACAATATCACAACCCAACATCGGTCAAAATCCAGTTTTGTTCCATTCAGAAATATGGTTCCCTAACGACCTCCCATCATGCCATATCCTAGAGCAACTCCTATCAAGCATTTTTCTGAAGGAGAGATGTGGGCACGTAGAGAAAAAGGGACTTTGTTATAATTGTGATGAGAAATTCACTTGGGGACATAGATGTGTTGATTAAAGGCTCTATCTCTTGGATGTGGATTCTTCGCATGCGACTGAAATTGGTGAAGAAGCTCCATATATAATAGATGATCAGGTCAACATTGAACATCCGCCTGTTGACCCTCCTTCTCCGGACGACCATTCAGAGATATATCTCCATGCCTTAGCTGGAGTCACCACCCCACAAACAATGTGGGTCAAGGGTTACTTCAAGAATCTCCCTCTTACAATACTCATTGATTCTGGTAGCACTCATAAATTCATTGATCCTCAAATTGCCAAACAGGTTGATTGTTTTGTCCATCCTTGCTCCAGCTTTGAAGTTATGATTGCCAATGGGGGCACCTTACCTTGCAAGGGGAAGTGTCACATTGTGCATATCTCTATTGGAGATTATAACCTGCCCTCCGACATGTTTTCCTTTCCCTTATGTGGATGTGATGTGGTTTTGGGTGCTCAATGGTTATGCACACTTGGACCCATCTTATGGGATTTTGCTGAACTTTGGATGCAGTTTTTAGTCAATGGGAAAAAACACACATTGACGGGCTTGCAACCAAGGTATCTCTGCATCATTAGTTCACATCACATGGAAAATATCCTTAAGAAGAGTTCACATGGTGTCATCTCTCAACTCCATTCCATTCAGATTCACCCATCAACGGTCTCCACTACTCCTTTATATCTCTCTTTGTTTTGGATAGATATGCATGTGTCTTTGCTGAACTAGTGGGATTTCCACCTTCAAGATTAGAGGACCATCATATTCATCTCCTTCCTAAAAGTGTTCCTCCCAACATCAGGCCCTATCGCTACCCATTTCACCAAAAAAAAGTGATTGATATGCTCGTTTGGGACTTACTGAAGCAAGGTATTATTCTCCCTAGTACCAATTCCTTTTCTTCACCAATTCTTCTTGTGCGAAAAAAATATGGTTGATGGAACATATGAATTGACTTCTGAACACTTAATCACCTCACAATCAATGATAAGTTTCCAATTCCTATTGTTGATGGGCTTCTTGATGAGCTTCATGGTGCTCATTTTTTTATCCAAGTTGGATCTTTGTTCCGGGTATCATCAAATTCGCATTCATGAGGATGATATCCCTAAAACAGATTTCCGCACACATGATGGCCACTATGAGTTTTTGGTCATGCCCTTTGGTCTCACTAATGCTCCTTCCACATTCCAGGCATTGATGAATAAAATATTTTGGACCTACTTGCAGAAATTCATTTTGGTCTTCTTTGATGATATCCTCATATATAGTAAAACATGGGATGAGCATCTCCAACATCTGGATCTTGTACTGCAACTTTTCTCTGATCATCATCTCCATGCCAAGCATTCTAAATTTGTTTTTGGACAGGAGGAACTAGAGTATCTCGGGCATATTATTTCAGCACAAGGGGTTCGCGTGGATCATGCCAAAATAGATGCCATGAAAAATTGGCCGCATCCTCAGACACTCACGAAATTTCATATTTTTTTTTGGATTGACTGGCTACTACCATAAGTTTGTCAAGGATTATGGGAAGATTGAAGCTCCATTAACTGTTCTATTGAAAAAGAATGCTTTTACATGGACACATGCTACTGAGTGTGCATTTGAAAAACTGAAACAACCTATGTGTCCTACACCTGTTGTAGCTATGACCAATTTTTCCAATCCCTTCACTATTGAGAGTGATGCTTGCAACAATGGACTTGGTGATGTTCTCCTTCAATATGAACATCCCATTGCGTTCACCAAAAAATCCCTTTCCGGTAATAATTTAGTCACCTCTACATATGAGAAGGAAATGATGGCTATTTTGCATGTAGTACATAAGTGGTGACCATACCTACTAGGGAATAATTTCTGCATCAAGATTGATCACCAGAGTATGAAATATTTCCTGGAACAACAAGTTTCCTCCCCAAGATAACATAAATGGGTTATCAAACTCATGGGTTAGGACTGTGAGATCACTTACAAGAAGGGTAAGGACAATATTGTGGCAGATTCTCTTTCTTGCACATTTCATGACCAAGTTTCTCTTTCAACTATTTCTATGCCTATTCCAAATTGGTTGCAATCTATTCAACAGGGCTATGTCAATGACTCCTCATATTTATCTCAAATCATCCAACGATTGGAAAACAACCCTTCTATTGTACCGCATTACTCTTGGGATGGTGCTTCCCTGAGATACCAAGATCATCTGGTGCGTCCTTAGAGCACAGATATTCAACAGGTTGTATACTATGAACTCCATGCTTCTCCATCTGCAGGGCACTCTGGGTTCCTCAAAACATATGACAATTCAGTAGATGGTGGTTGAATGTGATACTTTCCAGTGCAACAAGGGTGAAACGACACTCCTCAGGATTGCTTGAACCCTTTCCCATCCCTACACAGATTTGGACAAATATTTCTATGGATTTCATTGAAGGGATCCCTAAATATGGAGGGAAGACAATGATTTTGGTTGTGGTTTCTCTCCTCTCCAAATATAGTCATTTGTGTGCCCTTATCCATCCCTATACCGCCTCCTCAGTCGCACAGATTTTCCTGAACCAGATATTCCGTCTTCATGGAATCCCTTCTTCCATTGTCTTAGATCGCGATGCAACTTTCACCATTCATTTTTGGAAAGAACTATTTTTCCACACTGGAACCAAACTAAAGATGAGTTTAGGGTATCACCCACAAACAGATGGTCAGACTGAAATTATCAACAAATTTTTGGAAACTTATCTTCGTTGCTTCACCACCGAACAACAACATCAGTGGGCCAAGTGGCTCCCTCTCGCTGAATGGTGGTACAATATCTCCTACTGCGTTGCATCTAAAATGAATCCATATGAAGCAGGCTATGGTTGGCACCACCAATGCTTCTTCCATACACCTCCAACAGCTCACCACTTCAAGCAGTTTATACGGTTCTTCGAACCCGCGATCAGATTGTTCGCAATTTGCAGAACAATATTCACATGGCAAGAAATTGAATGAAACAACAAGCCAATCAGCACCGTTTTGAGCGCACTTTTCAAGCAAGTGATATCGTTTTTCTTTGTCTACAACCTTACAAGTAATCCTCCCTAAAACTCAAAGGGTGTCATAAGCTCGCTCCAAAGTTCTATGGGCCATATAAGTTTCTTCAAAAGATTGGGTTTGTTGCTTATAAATTGGAACTTCCTCCTTCTTCTCGCATTCATCCAGTATTTCATGTCTTTTGTCTAAATACATTTCTTGTCACCAACATCAGAGCACAAACTATTTTACTGGAACTGTATAATGAAGGATCCATCATTTTGGAGCTAGATTCCATCCTCAATAGGCGCACTCATCATCTTCACTCTCGATCCATCAAAGAGGTATTAATTCAATGTCATGGAATGCAACTAGAGGATGCTACATGGGAACCACTCCTTCAGATTCACCAACAATTTCCACATCTAAATATTTGAGGACAAAGTTTTTTCTAAGGGGGAGGGGATGTTAGGAACCCATGTCAACCCTTCTCTTTACTTATTAGTATATTGTTGTTGGATGCATATGCTTTGTAAGTAACCTCGTGAGTATATTGTATTATCCCACATTGTTAGTATATTGTTGTTGGACGCATATGCTTTGTAAGTTGTCCCGTGAGTATATTGTGTTATCCCACATTCATGTGGAGTAATAGTTGTTTATATTAGACTCAGTATATAAGTATGTGCTGAGGCCAATGAAGGCATACACGAATTATTTATATTGAGCTTACTCAAAGGAGGTTTCCCCCTCGAAGTGGCTCGTGATCAATAAATCTCTTTTGTGTTCTGTTATTTCTGATATATCGTGCATTTTCATCATTTAATTGTTGGAGGTTCCTCACAACAACCTCCCAAACATCATTCTTAATTATAGAGTTGTACTCTTCTGTCATTGCATCTTTCCAAACTTGTTGCTTTGCAAATTCTACATACGTGGATGGTTTTGAATCACTGATGTGTCTCATCATTGCAACATACCCTGAATATCTATCAAGTTTCTTGTGCTCTCTAGATGAGTATGATGGTGCTCAATGTTTCTCTTCATTTTGTAATATGTATCGGCACCAAGTAGATCTTCTTTTAGATGGAGGTTCATTAGGTGACCTCTCAACCAATTCTACTGGTTCTTCATGAGCTAGCGAATCTGAGGCATCTTCTGGTTTTTGCCTCTCTAACTCTGAAGGGGGAGAATCAGACTCAAGATTATCCATCTTTGAATCAAATTGAATCTCTTTCGATATTTTGAAAGAAGCTTCCTCATGTAAGGTAACATCTCGGCTGAATTCAATGTGTCTCTCACCAAATACATATATTCGGTATGCTTTGGATGACTCGTTATAACCCACAAAGTTGCCTTTCTTTCCAGAAGGCTCCATATTTGTTCTCTTTTCATTCTGTAATGAACGTATACTGGGATCCTGAAGATCCTCAAGTGTGATATGTATGGCTTCTCACCGATAAACACTTCTTCTGGTGTCTTCTCATGTAGAATGTCATGCGGGCTTCTATTCTGGATGTACATAGCTGTATAAGTGGCTTCTTCCCATAATGAGGTAGACATATCTTGATCATGCATCATGGATTTTGCAGCCTCACATATGGTTCTATTCTTTCTTTTGGAAACCCCATTTTGTTAAGGGTTGTATGGTACTATTAACTGTGTATATATTCCTACATCACTACATAGCTCATTAAATGAATGTGAATCAACTTCACCTCCATTATCAAACCTTAATGCACGGATGTGATTTTCTTTCTGATTTTCAACTAGGGCTTTAAACTCTTTAAATTTTCTAAGAGTTTCACTTTTAGCTTTCATGAAATAAATCCATGACTTCCTAGAAAAATTATCTATGAACAATACATAATATAAGAAGCCACTACGGGATGGGGATGACATGGGACCACATACATCAGAATGTATTAAATCTAAAATCCCTTTAGATCTAGTAGAACCGCTAGAAAATATTTTCTTAACATTCTTCCCAAGTCCACAACCCCGACATACACTATCATGCTCAAAATCAAATATGGGCATACCTTTCACCATATTTTGAAGTCCTAGTAGCGCTTTGTAGTGTAGGTGTCCAAGCATTCGGTCCCATAGCTCGCATGGAATGATAGTGTGGTGACTCATAGATTGAATGTACTTCCCAGGTAACTTGTAGAGTCCTCCCTCTCGAACTCCAATCGCAATAGCAGATTCTAGGATTTTTTTCTTCATCCATAAAAGTGATTTGTTATCCATGAAGATAACTCTTTAGCCTTTGTCTTCAAGAACCGAAACTGAGAGGAGGTTCTTCTTCAAGCCTGGAACATATAAAATGTCCTCCACATGTAGAATATCATTGGTGCTCATTTGGAATGAGGTGGATCCAACTCATTGGATTGAATCAGTTGACTTGTCCCCCAACTCTACCATGCATGTAAATTCTTTCTCTTTTATATCGGCGATGGTACTCTTGTAACCAGTCATATGTCTGGATGCACCACTATCAATCACCATGTGTCTGTTTTGTGATGATGGATCCCGAAAGGGATGAGACAAGATAATACTACCTTCTTGTATCCTTTTATTCGGATGCATTCTTTTGAGTGATTTCATCTTCTATGGCAGTAGAAGCATGAAACTTTCATTTCCGCTTTGCTCTACAATCTCTTGAGAAATGGCCTTTCTTGTTGAAATTGAAGCATCTATATTTTGACTTGTCAAAACCTTTGTTGAAATCCTTCTTCTTTGAATGAGATAAATTCTTTTGGAATAAGGGTTTCTTTCCTTTCTTCATTCTTTCCACAAGGGAAACATATTCTTCTTTGATGCACACTGAATTTGTCTGGATTTTCCCCTCCTCTTGGAGGAAATCATGCCACAACCTTTCGAAGTTAGGTTGTACCTCTTGGCCATTTACCACATCCAATAATGTCTCCCATGAGGATGGGAGACCATCAATAACGGTTTGGAGAAGATCATCTTCATCCAACACTACTCCAATACTAGCAATTTGATCTCTTACCTGATATATCTTGGAGAAGAAGGAGGACACTATCTCATCCATCTCCATCTTTAAGCTCCGAAGCTTATTATTCAATTCCCTCTTTTGACTTGGCGCCTTCTTCTCATATAGATTAGTCAATGTATCATAACATTCTTTCACGGTCTTCAATGGTGTGATCACAAGCATCATGTTATCTTTTACCGAATCATAGATGATCTGTTTATCCTTAGCTTGATTCTTCTTGAAGTTGATGCGCCCTACATTAGATGTAGGCTCCTCCACCACAGTGGATACATAGCCATACAATTCATGTTCCTCTAGGATGTTGAGAATCCTAGCCTTCCAAGTGTTGAAGTTTGAGGTGCCCTCAAGACGTTCTTCTGGTCGTACAGATACTGATGCCATAGTATTCAAATCTTGTGTTCAACTTCTCAGGATCTATGTAGGCTCTAGCTGGCATGCAAAACTGAGCTCCTTCACACCCTGAGCTTTGCTACCATGTTGAAATTTGGTTGAGATTTGATATTTAGTTATTTTAGATGTAGATACTTGAAGCAATGATACAATTCAATACATGAAATTCATACACCCATAACACGAGATATACCATGGGGAAAATCCTCAAAATTACGAGAACAAAAACCCCAACAATTCTTCTCAGTATAATATAATGGATAGCAGAGAATGCTTTCTTTTACAACATAGCATATTCCTTTCAAAAGATAATAGATCACCAAACTTATTGGTCAAGATATGGAAGCAATAGAGAAGAGATATCAATCGGATGTGTTCCTAGCACAACAATAACAAGCACGGACAATACCCGACACAAAGAGAAGCGCCTTGCCTTCAATGGAGAAGAGAATTCCCTTAACACTTGGATTCAAAAATATCGTATATCATATTTATACATTGTTCTCTTCTATTTTTAACCTCTAACTTCTGGATGAACTGGCCCTCAAACTGGATGTATTAATATTGCATGGAGTGGTGTGCCCCACTTCTCATGCAGTGCTTCATCTCACTTAGCTGTCACTTAGGATGAACTTCCCTCTTAACTGAAATCTTGCCCACTGAGTTAGGTGGATAACTTAAGTGTCGACGTGCAAGTGTCACAAATCATATGTCATATTTTAGTTTAACATAAGTTTCATCATGCAATAACACTTAGTTAACTAGATCTTCTTTGTTGTCACTTAGTTAACTCTCTTTAACTCAAGTGTCATCTTTTTGTTTAACTAAAGTGAAAATACTTTAGTTAACTAGTCCCTTTTATTTAACACTTAGTTAACTGAAATTATGTTGATTGATTTACTTGAAGTGACCACTGTGATTTCTTTAGTTAACTGAGACATATCTTTAACTGATGCTTTAACTAAAGCATTGTTACTTAACTAAATCTTTATAACTGAATCTTTTATAATTCGAGTTCTTTTTAATTAGCTGAAGTGTCTGCATGGGAAATTTCGAATTCTCTTGATCTCTATGCTTTATATTTTATTTATTTATCTCTTACTGCATGGTCAATATGTGCTAACTTTAATTAGCCATCACATTACATTATACTAAGAAGAATTACCGGATGCTATGATCATCTTATATTATTCCGAAGCAAATGATCATATGCTAAACTAATTCAATTTAGAGGTGATCAATCTCTAAAGTAGACTTAATAGCAATCTGGTGATCATGGTTAATAATATATCACACAACATTAAATTCTTTTAAGAAGTAAAGCATGACCTTTATATGGAAGGGCCATCTCATGGATACCTTTATACATAATTTTCACGTGATAATCATGACTCGATACACACAAGTTCAGAGCCTTGTCCAACAAGACTTTACAACATCATTACTTTGATCAATTACCTCTATACAGGAGGAATAACCTTTACATGGAAGGAAATCAAAGTGCTCACCTCTATACGGGAGGATCAATCTTGGCTACACAAGATAGGTTTGGAGAATGTCTCTCGATGTTGTATATTTAACACTTCCATTTTTGCTAGAGATAAGTTCTATACTTTCAAGGGAGAAGAATGAATTGTGCTTTAGGAATTGACCTACATAGGGACTTAGCGGGGGATTAATGGTGGTTTGTTCATATGTGCATAGATCACTATCTCTTCCTCTAGAGCCCTCTGAGATGCTTCTAACTAGGTAGCAGGCCATTACATTCTAACTTGTGCTCAAATTTCCTCCTTGAGACCATTATTAAAACATTCTTTATAGAAATATTTTGTTAAGTTCTCTATGCAGGTCGTTAATTGTTAAAAGGAAGAGATAATTCTACAATTGATCCTATTTGAGGTAGCTTGGTAAGTGGTCCCAAATAGTGAGTATCTCGCTCATAATGATCATGGATATATTTAAAAAATAAAATCCAGGGGATGAGGTGACCATAGTCTTTTTTATGCCACTCCCACAATTTCCTCCATTCTGTATCCAAATACAAAACCCCCACCTTAAGTTTCATCATATAATCAGTAATTCCATGACGTGAAAAGTAGTGTTCCATCTATTCAACCCATCCTTGAAGGGTTAGAACCATCCAAATTGTTCAATTCTACCTTAGGAAAGTGGTTCCATGTGTTATTATCCATGGAGTGTGGGTTAGGGTTGTGAGGCCCAAAAGTGTGTTGTTGGTGGCTAACTATGTTGTGTATTCCAATGGAATTCTTCTGACATGCAATGAGATGTCAGCCAATTCAGGGATTTAGTTGTATTTTACAACTTCTCATCTGAATTATGATCTAGGTTGTTTACTTCACTTTGAAGTTCCTTCATCTGGACTTGATTGTCCTAGATGTTGGCTTGAAGACAGTTGTATTTTCTTCAAGGTCATCAAACCCTTGGAAATTAGAGCGTGTGTTCACATTTCCTGGGGTATTAAAAGGTGGTCTATAGGGAGGAGTATCTTCTACTATGGGATGGTTATGTGAGAGTGAGGTTTACATTCTAAACTATAGATCTTTTTCAAAGTAGTGTTTGAGGCCAAAATTTTGAAATAAGCATAAGTCCTCATAAATCCGTGATGGGGAGACGATCCAGAGACTTTTGTAAATTTGAAATCTATGTCTTTCTAAGTATTTTTTTTTACTATGTAGTATATTGATATGTCTACTATGCAATTTCATAGGCTTCACTAAATTCTAATGTGCCAAAAAAAAATACTATAGTTTTTATCAATTTTGGATTTCTCTGAAGGATGAACTTGTACGGACTTACACATGCCCATGTTTTCAGTTAAAAACATGAAATTAATAACAAAGGTATTCTATTGTTCCTTATTTTCAATGCAACTAGTGGCACTCAATTTAGAATTCTAAGACTTCATATATATGTTTTACCCTAGACACCTATTTAGGGATAATTTTTGGGCTATTCAAATTTCTTGACTTACATCGTATGTATCTCCAAAATGGTAATGAACTAGAATATGAAACTTGGACCTTAGTTAATTTGTTGTGTCCTTTTTGTATCTTGTGAGTTTTGGACCTTTAGGTGTCATAGGAAAAAAAATGGGAGAGAAATTCCAAAATGACTCATTTTAAGGAGATAGGCCCTAGGGAACACTCCCTTAACTTTGAATAAGTCTATATACAAAATTATAGTGAACTAAAATATGAAACATAGATACAAGTTATCTCATTATTTTTAATGTACCCTATGACTTTTAGATCCTGAAATGGCACATAAAAAATTTTGGAGTGAAAATGCCAAGATGACTTGTTTGAAAGAGTGAACCCCTAGAAATTTCTTCACTTTTGTCCCAGTAAAGAGCTCTCATACCACTTGTAATATGGTTAAACCTATAAATTTGTAGAAAAGATAGAAAATACAAGGAAAATAGATGAAATAGATGACAATGTTCATTTCCCTCTTTAAGGGAGCAACCTCCAAGAGCACTATATCCAAATACAATGACAATTCTTAAATTCACATTACATATCTTACTTCTGTATATATAGTGCTTCAATAACCTAATTCCAACTGCTTGTGGTCCCTTTGTTAATGAGGGATGACCACCTAAGGCCCTTTACTCAATAAAGAAGGCCCTTTTATATTAAACAACTACACACTAACTAACTAATGGGCCATATGGCCTTCTACATAGGAAGTAAGGGGGTTATGGTAGGACCCTAACATGGAGAGAGATCTAGAACACCCCCTGTACCTATAGTGCATGAGATACAGTTAGTGGATGATGATATACTCAGTATGGTTGATTGAGAAATTTCACTACAATATTCTAGGACATCTTGGGATGCATACTTTCAGTTGTATGTGAGATGCATACTTTATTCATGTCCCTCGTTCAAATTGTACAGGGTAGAGGAAAGGGTCTTTCCCATGATGCTCCATCTATAGGTCAGTATGCCTCCATGAAGGAGACACAATCTCCCTCTAGTTCTTACCATCCCCCACCACTCGATGAGGTACTATAATTTATGATTCAATACAATATACTCCAAGTTAATCATCAATTTATAATGTTCATTTATTAATTTATATGATTACATGTAATGTCACCATATATAGGAACATGTACAGGAGTTCATCGATGGCGCTACAATCATGTGGACACATGAATGGGATGCATCAATTCGGTAGGGTTTTGATGAGGGACCATTGATGGTCCCAATAGATGTTATGCATATAGAGATGACATAGTTCACCATTGACTTGAGCCAGGTGAGTTGACTCATCCACTTAACAAATTTAAAAATTGCCATCTTATAACTTTTTTACTAAAATCTAACTAACCTATAGAGTTCAAAATTTTAATTTTTTCATTTTGATGAACCAAACACCATTTTTTACCATTATAGCATGTCTTGGCCAGCAGCCTTGTACAGGTGATGGTGGTTATCCCGATGGTCACATCGCTGATTAGGGGCTTGGTACAAGGGATGGTGGTGGTGGCCATTGAGTTGATCACACACACACACACACACACACACTACTATTTTTTATTGTTATGTATATAGATTTATTTTTTATAAACTGGATGGGCTATCAAATTAATTCATATCATATTGTTTCATGTGTATGATGTCTTTTGTTTACTTTGATGAGTAGGTTTGATGTAATTTTATTTATTTATTTATGTCGATGCATTTTATATTAGCTATAATTATCATTACAAATTGTGCACAAACTCATTTATAATTACAATTTACAATTATGATTACAATTTTACAGTTACAAATTACAATTAGAATTACATCTATAATTTACAAGCTGTGTTAAAAATTTACAATTACAATAAGAGATTACTAATTAGATATACAAATTACAGATTCCAACTTGGACCATTACAACTACAAATTTACAATCAGAAATTGAAATTACAGTTACAATAATGACTTGCAAATTACAATTACAAATTTGCAATTACGTTTACAAATTATTTTACAAATTTCAAAATAATTTACAAAATTGTAAATTTACAATTAAAAATTACAAACTTGCAAATTTACAACTTTCAATATCAGTTACAAGTGTATAGTAACACAATACTCTTACAATTACAATTTTTCAATGACAAGATACATAAGGAAATAAGAAATCGAAATACCAAGTTCATAGTGCTTTTGGTAAGGAGAAAGATAAATTAATATATAAATCTAAGTAAAGTTCCATCTTACATTATTGAATGTGCGCCGTGTGAACAAGAAATTATATTCTTGCTTCACCTCCCATTTATCACAAATTTTACAAAATCAGTCATCCCAATCTATTGTTTTTCATTAGATTATTGAGTAGTTTCATTATGGAGGTTATCAGTCACATTGGTTCTAATTTTGACAATATTAATTTTGTTATTTAAGCACATAAAATTGGAAAAACAATTTTTATCATTAAATTTAAGATTTATAAAATAGTTGCAGTGTCCATGTTCCTTTTATTAATGATTTCATTATTGTTCCACATCTTGTCTTCAACCTTCAATGGCCATGTAAAGTTTCATGATAGTGATATTATTAATATTTGTCTTCTTTGATGCTTCAATACTTGAAGCCCCAAAATATTTAGGTTTATTTCACTTGTGGTGGATACTTCTCATGCTATAATAAATGCCATGGAGTTTATCCTTCATTATCATAACTTTAATAAAGAATAACTTCAATAATTAAAGTGTCACGAAGGATTTTTTTCTTATGAAAGTCCTTTGATTTAACATTTTGAAATTTATGTTAAAGAACATAATAAGTATTTCAAGTATGAATGATTATCTTCTTGATATTGTCCTTCTATTTTAAATGAAAATTTAAATTAATGCCTATGTAGGGAGTTAGCTGTTAGGATATTCCTATACTCCATCCTAGTCCTACCAAGATTTTCATTATTTGTATTTCCAGTCTTGCATGCATTTCTGCATGCATCCTAGTCATCAGTCCTAGCACCTAGCCCTCAGTTAGCTAGCCCCGGGAGCTTCTCACTGATCAATTTTAGCCCTCCTAGTGCTTAGTGCGCCCTTCATGTAGTTGCATGCATCTCATGCGCCCTCTCTCACCTACCTATTGATGTATATGTAACTTCAGAATGTATTTCATCTGTGTATTTCATATATATTTATTGTACCCTTATTAGAGATGTGTTATTCCTCTATAAGGAAGTGTCGCCATGTGGATTGACAAGTGTCGCAAGTGTGTGTACTTGCTGATGGATTATTAGACCACCATGTGTGGGGTCGGCCCTGAAATATATATATTATAATGTGGATGTACCTAGCTAGACAAGTCAGCCCCATAAGGTCACTGGGAAAACAGGTTAGTATAAATAGAGATCAGGTGATCTCTATTTAGATCATTCAGAACGTTATATCTCTCTCACTCAGAAAGTGGCGCACTAGTGAGGAGGAGGATCATCTGCTACTAGGAGACTATCTCAATGTATTTTGGTTGTACTTTGGTTGAGCCATTGCTCTCCCTATATCTGAGGAAGTTGTGGGGTTTTTCACCTTAGGGTTTTCCCCACAGAAACTTTGTGTCTCTTGTCTCTCATGCTTTTGATTCTTGTGATGCTTGTCATGCTTATTGTGATTGTTATGAATTGATATACTGTATATGTTATTCTCTCAGTCAAGATCCTAGAGTATTGTGAATTAATGCTCAAAATTTAACATGGTATCAGAGCTAACCTGAGAAGAAGACATTTTGCAGTGACAGAATCTTGAGTTCCTTATTTATTAGGTTTCTCTCCACAGAGTTTGGAAAAGCAGTATAGTAGATTGACTCTACTCATCAAGGAGAATCTATCTGTCCAATCACAATTCAATTCTGAGCATTTTCAGATTTGGCCCTAAAAATTAGGGTTTCCACAAAAATAGGAATTTCTGAAATATGAAGACATAGCTGGAAGCTCCTTGCAAAAATCGAAGTTTAGAGCTTTGGATCAAGATTTTTGGCTGGGTAGATCTCTGGGAAACTCAAACCCTAATTCAGGGCTCTCCCTAGTGAACTCGAGAGGACAAAAAGGCAAATTTGAAGGGTAAAAATTTGCTAATATCAAATTCTAAATGCACCAGGCTGATCAGCTCATCAAAGCACATCTTTCTATCCTTTCAGAAAATTGAAATTCACATTTTGAATTTTTAGGGTTTTTTCGACAAACTAGGCCGGGACCAAATCTAGTTTTCAGCATTTGAAGTGGTAAGAGCTAAATCTTTTCTATTTCCATTTGAAGTACTCTTTAAGATGTCTCATCACACCAAGCTTGAGGATAAGATTGAAGGGGCTGATAACTTCCGAGCTTGGAAGTATAGGATTGGGTTAATCCTGGAAGAGAATGAGTTGGACTCATATATAAAAGAAGACATCCCTATCCCAGAGGATGAAGAGGCCAAGGTATTGCATAAGAAGAACTTGGTCAAGGCAAACAGAATCATTGTTGATTCTATCAAAGACCATCTCATACCCCATGTGTCTTCTCTAAAGACACCCAAGGAGATGTTTGACTCTTTGACCAAGCTATTTGAAGGGAAGAACATAAATCAGAAGATGACTCTGCAGAATCAATTGAAAGGGGTCAAGATGTTGAATGGAGAAACCATTCATTCTTACTTCTCCAAGGTCTCTCAGATCAAAGAGCAACTTGAAGCTGTGGATGAAGTAGTGGACAATGGTGAAGTTGTTATGACCACTGTGAATGGCCTACCTAGGTCATGGGACTCCTTTATTCAAGGAATCTATGCAAGAAAGAAATTGATCGCTTTTAGTAAACTATGGGAGGAATGCTCTCAAGAAGAAGCTAGACTTGTAGCTGGTGAGGAAAAGATGGGAGGTCAATATCAAGCTCTCGCAACTCACACCAAAAGAAGCAAGCCCAAGAAGGAGCACTCTCGCTGCAAAAGATCCTATCAAAAGAATAAGAAGGATCTAAGATGCTTCACATGCAATGATAAGGGTCATTTTACTTCAGATTGTCCCAAGAACAAAAGGGATAATAACAACAACTTCAGCAAGAAGAAGAAGGGCAGCAAATGAAAGTTCCATGCTCATGCTGCCGAAGATGATGAACCTCCAAAGAAGAAGGCTAGGGCAGAAAGTGATGATGACTCATCAAGTGAAGAAGAGTATGTTCTAATCTCTGCTCTCACAGGTACTATCTCCCATGGTTGTAATGATTGGTTGATTGATAGTGGGGCTTCCAAACACATGACTGCATTTAAGGAATCTTTTGTGAATCTATCTGAACATGAATCTCCCCATAAGGTGAAACTTGGGGATGATTATCAATACCCAATCAAAGGAATTGGTGAAGCCTCCTAAAACCTAGATTCTGGAAAATGTTTGAAGATGAAAGAAGTCCTTTATGTACCTAGGCTCAAGAAGAACTTACTCTCCATCTCTGCATTGGATGCAAAAGGTATGAGGGTTGCATTTGTGGATGGCCAAGTCCTAATGTGGCCAAAGGGAAAGACCATAGATGATGCAGTAGTGATTGGAGAGCAAGAGGGAGGATTGTATAAATTGAAGGGACAACCTGAACATGCCATGATACATGAATCCATGGAGCCAAGTGAACTTTGGCATAGAAGACTTGCTCATATGCACTATAGGGCACTTCCAATTGCAAGCAAGGCTGTAGAAGGTCTTCCTGAAATCAAGACCAAACATGAAGGTGTTTGTAAAGGATGTGAAAAAGGTAAGAACATTAAGAAGGCTTTCCCAAGCAGTGAAATCAAGGCCAAATATATCCTGGAAATCATCCACTCGGATGTATGTGGACCTATGTCATCCAGTTCTCTTAGTGGGTATGTTTACTATGTCTCATTTATTTATGACTTCTCCAGGAAGACTTTGGTATATTTCTTGAAGAACAAAGATGAGGTGTTTGATAAATTCAAGGAATTCAAAACCTTAATGGAGAATCAAACTGACAAAAAGATAAAAACATTCAGATCCGACAATGGTGGAGAATTCACCTCAGGTGATTTCAAGAAGCTTTGTAGTGATTCAGGGATTAAGAGGGAGTTGACTGCTCCTTATAATCCTCAACAGAATGGAGTTCTAGAAAGGAAGAACAGAACAATCATGGAAGTAGCAAGGGTAATGCTACATGAACAGGATCTACCTATGCATCTATGGGCAGAAGCAACTAGAACAGCTGTATATGTGCAGAACAGAACACCCCACAAGATATTGGACAACGAAACACCAGAAGAGGTCTTTTCTGGTAAGAAACCTGAAGTCAGCCATCTCAGAATATTTGGTTGTCCAGTATACACTCATGTCCCAAAGGAAAAGAGGACTAAACTAGATACTTCAGGAAAGAAGGGTGTCTTTGTGGGTTACAGTGAAAGCTCGAAGGCTTACAGATTATACTTTACAGGGTTCAAGAAGATTGATGTCAGCAAGGATGAATATAAGTTCAAGGATAGGTAATCCAGGAAGCAAAGAACAAAAGGGAGCACACTCCAACAGCTCCTGCAAGGATGCAGATTTTCAGAGGGAGTTGACCATCTTCCTACATTCCACAACAGAAAGGTGTAGAAGAAGCTACTTCAGCAGCTCCTGCCAGGAAGAAAAGACTCAGAGGGAGTCCACCCAACAAACAAACAAAGATAAGTATTTCAATTATCATTTCTTGCCTATTTTTGTTTAAATAATATTATGCTTAGGAGATGTATTGTGTATATTAGAATGATTGCATTAATGAACATGATACTACTAATATGCATGTGATGGGTAAGTGGCCTATGGCACTGTACAACATTCCAGTGCTACTTATCTAGAATGAAACCTCTTTGCTGACATGTTGGGAGTAGTGCAAACTGTTAAAAATGTTCTGGTAGAGACTGGAAGGCATCTAGAAAGTTGTGGAACATGGATAAATGTTGTATTGAAGCATTGGCTAAGATAACTGCATGACTGCATGACATATTTCTTTATGTGTAAAGAATTTGTTCTGAAAATTATGAGATGTTTCTAATCATGCAATTTAACTTGTTTTGTAGGAAATACCGCATATCTTCTTCACCTACAAAAGAAGGACTACAACATTTGTTCCGGCAACAAAGATATCTATTGAAGATATTGAAGTTCCCAGGATCTAGGATGAAGAAATGGAATGCCATGATCCATCGATCATGAAGAAGATGTTTGGGATGCAGTCCCAAGACCTGACAAGGAGTCATATGTGTGCAGATTGAAGAAAGCCTTGTATGGCTTGAAACAAGCTCCTAGAACCTGCTATGGTAGGATGGACAGTTTCCTATCTAGTTTGGGCTTTACCAAGAGTAAAGCGGATTCCAACCTTTACTACAAGGTTGAGGAAGGGAATCCTGTGATTCTACTCCTGTATATGGATGACTTATTTGTAACAGGAGATGACAGATTGATTGCAGATACTAAGAGAAAGCTTGCTGCCAAGTTCGATATGAAAGATTTGGGAATGATGCATTATTTCCTAGGTATGAAGGTGTGGCAGAGTACTGGTGGGATCTTCCTTGGTCAAGGGAAGTACACAGTAGATATCCTGAAGAGATTCGGGATGATGGATTGCAAGGCCTTGGCCACACCTATGGCATCGAATCTGAAGCTTCTATGTGACGCTTCATTTGAGCCAGTTGATGTCGCTATGTATCGTCAAATGATTGGGTCCTTGATGTACCTGATGAACATGAGACCAGATATTTGCTTTGCGGTGAACACATTGAGTCAGTTCCTGACAAATCCGAGGAGTGTTCATCTGGTTGCTGTAAAGCATGTTCTGAGGTACCTGAAGGGTACAGTGGATTATGGGCTCAAGTATGAAACGAATCAAAAGTTTAACCTACAGGATTATGTTGATTTAGATTGGGATGGCAATGCTGCAGATAGGAAGAGCACATCTTGGTGCTGCTTCAGTATGGGATCAGGTGTGATCTCTTGGTTTAGTAGGAAGCAGTCATGTGTAGCACTGAGTACAGCTGAGGCAGAGTATGTTACAGCCTGTTCAGCTAGTTGTGAGGTAGTATGGATACGGAAGCTACTGTCTGAGTTATTTGATCTCCCGTTGGATGCTACTGGTATCTTCTGTGATAACTAGAGTTGTGTGAAGCTTTCTGAGAACCCAGTGTTTCATGACAGGTCGAAACACATAGAGATCAAATATCACTGTATCAGGGATATGGTGCAGAGAGGAGCTGTGAAGCTCTTGTATGTTGTGATGGATGAGCAGATTGTAGATGTGCTGACGAAGCCACTAGCCAGGGTGAAGTTCGAGTACTTCAAAGAGAGGCTTGGTGTTCTTCATATTGATGACACTTCGAGGAAGAAGTGATGGACACATTTGCTGAAGCCATTCCAAGCATGTTGGAAGGAGGATCCTTCACATGGCTGTGGATGTAAGCGCTGGATGATGAGAATCAGGATGATGTTCTGGTTTCTGCTTTGTATGATTAGTTGGATCATTTTCATGTATGTATGTATGCATCATGTTGGATGCTGGATATGATCAGTTGGATCATTTTTATGTATACATGTATGCATCATGTTGGATGCTAGATATGATCAGTTGGATCATTTATATATGTATGTACGCATCATGTTGGATGCTGGATATGATCAGTTGGATCATTTATATGTATGTACGCCTCATGTTGGATGCTGGATATGATTAGTTGGATCATGTGTATGTATTTTTTGTATATGCATCATGTTGGATGCTTGGACCATGTATCTATATATGTATCAGGTGGATACATTGTATGATCAGGTGGATCATGTATGGTGATATGTATCATGTATTTGTATTTGTATCAGGTGGATACACTGTATGATCAAGTGGATCATGTATGATGATATGTATCAGGTAGATACTTGGTATGCATCAGGTAGATGCATTGTATGATCAGGATGATCATGGATGACGAGCTTCAGGATGTTGCTCCAGATGACATGCAGCAGGATGTTGCAGTGATGATGATCAGGATGATCATGTGCACATCAGGATGATGTATGGTGAGTATCAGGTTGATACTTTATGGCTATGGATCAGGTTGTGCAGATGAGCATATAATTTGGCCCTGGGAGATTTGCAGATAGTCTTTCGAGGTTTTGCCTATGGCATATAATTTGGCCTTGGGATATCTGGAAAATGCTCTTTCGAGTTTTTGCTCTGGGAGGACATATAATTTGGCACTGGGAGATCTGCAGATAGTCTTTCGAGGTTTTTCCTATGGCATATAATCTGGCCGTGGGATATCTGGCAAATGCTCTTTCGAGGTTTTGTCCTATGGAATATAATATGTCCCTGGGAGATCCGATAGGTTGGGCTGTGTGCCCATAATAAGTCCTGGGATGCTCTTGCGAGGTTTTTCCATGACCACATATAATCTGTCCCTGGGAGATCATATAGGTAGAGCTATGTGCTCGTAACAGCCTGGGATGCTCTTGCGAGGTTTTGTGGTGACCACATATAATCTGTCCCTGGGAGATCCTATAGGTAGAGTTGTGTGCTCGTAATAGCCTGAGATGCTCTTGCGAGGTTTTGTGGTGAGGTCACATATAATATGGCCATGGGAGATCCTATAGGTAGAGTCGTGTGCTCGTAACAGCCTGGGATGCTCTTTCGAGGTTTTGTGACGCATGTAATAAGTCCTGAGGATTCCACAGTATGGCCAGTGATGACGAAGACCTGCAGGTGGTGGGCCTACATCTAGTATGAAAAAGGACTGGCTCTGTAGAACTTCCTATGATGAGTAGAGTCAGAGATTGGTTGATATAGCAGCAGCAATGACGATGACGATGACGATGATCCCGAGAAGGAGACTTGTCTAGCAGATCTGTGTCAAGAAATACCTTCCTAGTTAAGAGGGAGTGTTGATGTATATGTAACTTCAGAATGTATTTCATCTATGTATTTCATATATATTTATTGTACCCTTATTAGATATGTGTTATTCCTCTATAAGGAAGTGTCTTCATGTGGATTGACAAGTGTCGCAAGTGTGTGTACTTGCCGATGGATTATTAGACCACCATGTGTGGGGTCAGCCTTGAAATATATATATTATAATGTGGATGTACCTAGCTAGACAAGTCGGCCCCATAAGGTCACTGGGCAAACAAGTTAGTATAAATAGAGATCATGTGATCTCTATTTAGATCATTCAGAAAGTTATATCTCTCTCACTCAGAAAGTGGCTCACTAGTGAGGAGGAGGATCATCTGCTACTAGGAGACTATCTCAGTGTATTTTGGTTGTACTTTGGTTGAGCCATTGCTCTCTCTATCTCTGAGGAAGTTGTGGGGTTTTTCACCTTAGGATTTTCCCCACGGAAACTCTGTGTCTCTTATCTCTCATGCTTTTGATTCTTGTGATGCTTGTCATGCTTATTGTGATTGTTATGCATTGATATACTGTATATGTTATTCTCTCAGTGAAGATCCTAGAGTATTGTGAATTGATGCTCAAAATTTAACACTACCATTCAGTTGTACTTCAGTTATCTTTAGTTCTTGATTTAAGGCTAGACTGATTCTCAACTGACTGTATCACTCCGATGGACCTCCGATGAGACTAGACTACCCATTCTGACTCCAGTTAGCTCCTCATGCGCCCTCCACTAAGCCTCCTTTATTCAGTTAGTGCCTCCATGTGCTAGATACACCTACCACACTCAGTTAGACTCTATTTGATTGATGATTGACAGTTACTTGTGCATTGATGACTCCACTGATGATGATGAAGACTTCTAGTTGTGCTTTGATGACACTCTAGTGATCTTTCGATCACTCCATGAAGGCTAATTCGTATTTACACCTTGGCATTCGGATCCTCATGCATTGTACTATTTATTTGTCCATATTTTGATTAATGAATTAGTGTGTGTGAAGTTGTTTTTCTTATGTCCAAGTTCTACTGTATTATTATTCTGTTGCTCATTTTACTGCATTGGCCACTCTTAATCTTATTCCTAAATTCTTTGATTGAGAGGTATACATCAGCTCTTAGATCTGCTGTGAGTATTTTCACATGGTATCAGAGCATGTTGAGAGTATTGTCTATCTCCATTCCTGAGAGTTTTTTGCAGGTTATTATCAATATTTCGAGTGTAGCAGTTGCATCAGTAGCAGTTGTAGACTTTTCTATTGTTTTTGAAGCTCTTCTACAGCTTCCATGTATTCAAACTAAATCCCTCCTCTGAAGAAGAGAATGACTGGTTAAATAAAGGTGACAGTGTCTATGTAGCCATGATGTATGCTATGTCTCGATGCATGGTACCCCACTTCATTGATTCTGTTGAATCTCCAAAAGAGCTATGGGCCCAACTGGATGTAATATTTGGAAAGCAAAATGAAGGGATTGGTCCAAACCCTTTCGAGAGGAAGCCCATTGATTCATTCACCCTCCTTGATGATCTCATTGATCATGAATTAGTATCAAACATATCTCATATTGAAGTTAGCCACAAAGAAGAAGAACTTGCAAATTCTACACTCATTTCTTCTATTTCGAATTATGTGCCAGCTCACACTCTAGAAATTGCAGAGGTTCCTAAATCCTCTCTTGCACCAGAGTTTGTTGGTTTGCATCATGATCTCATGAATGTTTCAGAGGTAAAATCTTCCATTGGAGGTAATGCATTCGCTCTTCTTGATCAATCACCTCTTATTACTACTATATGATCATTATTTCATGCTTTCAAAAGGTTATTGAAGATGATGGCCATTGCCATTCGCTTTGGCTTATTTCTCATACATTTACTCTTTTAGATCTCACCTCAAATGATTCAAAGGAGATCTTAAGCAACCATAATTCAAGTCTTGGATCTAATTTGGATTCCAAGCAATCACTTATATTTGATGGTTCTTTTAGGCATAATCTCACCCATGATGGTTCAAAGGAGAAAACAAAAGACTAACTACATATTCCTAGATTTGATCCTACCTCAACTGATTCGAATCACAAGATCAAGGATCATCCTCATACTTTTGGATTTGTTCTCATCACATTCGATCTGAAGAGCAAGTACAAGCACATATTTTTGAGCATGAACCACTTCTTCCCAAGAAGAATACACCTCCAAACATATGACCAACCGTCACACTTGCTTGAGTTTGGAGCATTTATTTTTGTGTGTGCCTTACAGTCTATTTTGAGGGGGGGTATTTTTCCCATGAGGTTTTCCCCATTTCCTTAGTTTATTGACTGTTACTATTATTCATTGTATTGGGTGACCTTTGGTCTCAGTTACCAGGGCCCATGATGGATTATGGGGGTTTTTAGGATATACCTATACTCCATCCTAGTCCTACCAGCATTTTCATTATTTGCATTTTCAGTCTTTCATGCATTTCTACATGCAGCATGCATTGCATGCATCCCAGTCATCAGTCCCAACACCTAACTCTCAGTTAGCTAGCCCCGGGAGCTTCTCACTGATCATTTTTAGCCCTCCTAGTGCTTAGTGAGCCCTTCATGCAGTTGCATGCATCTCATGCACCCTCTCTCACCTAACATTCAGTTGTACTTCAGTTCATTCCTTGATTTAAGGCTAGACTAACTCTCAATTGACTGTATCACTCTGATGGACCTCGGATGAGACTAGACTACCCATTTTGACTCAAGTTAGCTCCTCATGCGCCCTCCACTGAGCCTCCTTCATTCAGTTAGTGCCTCCATGTGCCAGTTACACCTACCACACTAAGTTAGACTCAGTTTGATTGATGATTGACAATTACTTGTGCATTGATGACTCCATTGATGATGATGAATACTTCTAGTTATGCTCCGATGACACTCCAGTGATCTTTTGATCACTCCATGAAGGCTAATTCGAATTGCCACCTTGGCATTCGAATCCTCATGCATTGTACTATTTATTTGTCCATATTGTGATTAATGAATTAGTGTGTGTGAAGTTATTTTTCTTCTATCCAAGTTCTACTATATTATTATTCTGTTGCTTAGTTTACTGCATTGACCACTCTTAATCTTATTCCTAAATTCTTTCATTATAAGGTATACATCATCTCTTAGATCTGCTGTGAGGATTTTCACATTACCACCATAGAAAATAAGATGATAATTTTTTCTCTTAGGTTTAATGATCATAATCTTCTTTTTATTTGGATCTTAATGTTAAGTTTATAACAATTGCAAAATGATTGCGAAGGTTAAGTTCTTATGAACATATTTAGTAATTGATATAAAAATAATAATGTAATCTATGAAGGATGACATATAGCTTAACCATGTTAATTTCAGTGTACCCATCCACCTTTAAACATTGCTCAATTTTATTAGCATGGATGTCAAAAACGATGCTATAAATAGGGTACCATTGCTTAATGCATATATTACAATTAATATCCACTTGGCCATTGATTATTACATTTGCTATTAGAAATATAGTTTTTTATCAAATTCATTAACAACATTCTTGAGATTTGGAGGGATGCCTATTTTGTCTAGTATCTTCTATTACATGGCTCTCAAAATTACAATGTTTAAAGATTTTATAAAATCAACAAGACCAAAAATGTCAAAAAAATAGAAATTTTCAATTTGGGAGGCTTATAACTGTCACGCAAGGTTGGATTAATACCATTTAAGGATTTGTATTTATATTGTACCTAGGATGTACTCCAACATGGTACAGTAAGTTTTCCTAAGTCAATTTGACATGATTTATATATACATTACAAAAGGTCATGCTATGATGATTTCCACTTCTTTGAGAAGAGTGTTGAATCATACTAAAACCTATAAAAATTGGTCCTCATATATTCATAAAGCATTGATTTTCTGGACCCAATGAAAATTTGGCCGAGTAGGTCAACCTCAATGTGGCATGTGTAGATCATTCTTCCGGTCAATGGTTTATAGGAATGCAAGTATCCATAATACAGTCATGACCAAATTATGCAATCTTGAATTTCCTTGGTTTGTGAAATTCTATGTCACAACAGATCTAGGAGATGAGGATACCTCACAAAGAAAGAATGAGCAAAAAAGTTGAATAAGAGTGAAAAATCCAGTAAAAAATAGAAGAAGAATAATTATGCAGCAGAACTCAGATAAGAGAAGAATAATATCACATGTGCCAATAATTAGTATAATAAACAATGGTGATACAATGGATAGAATTCGAATCACACAGGATAATCCGAACCTCAGTTGGTCTAGCATAGCGATTATCACCACTGGAGTGCTCTAGAAGGCTCAAACTCAACTGAACTGAACCTAAACTCAGTTAACCGAAGACATAATCGGTTAAATGACTAAGGAGGGCACAATAGTGATTTTTTCATGCATTCTAGTCATAAAAGGGCGCATGAGGCCACAATCAGTGGCATCCAGAGCTCTAACACCCCCACAAGAGTTAGCTAACTCAGGTGGACTTCACTGGAACACTCAGTAGGTTCCTATAAAATAGGGAACTGAATGAAGTGGTCCTAAAATGATGCATGCAGGACTGAGAAGGTGGTAGATGGATCATGGATGACATCTGCACACTGCTAGGGGGGAAATTACATCATCAACAACTAGGAAGAATAAATAATGTTAGCTAGGACAATGATAGAGTATTGAAATATCCTAATACACCCCCTTAATCCATAATTTTGCATCTTGGGCCCTGGTTACTAAGACCAAAGGTCACCCATACAATCAAATAAATGATAAAAAAGAACTATCCATGAACCAAGGAAATGGGGAAAAACCTCATGGGAAAAATACCCCCCATAAAAAAGAACATTAGTAGGGAACTCAAAGAACCTTCATACTAAGCAGAGAAGGAAAAAATCTTTCCTTAGTGAAAGCCTTTGCAAAGACATTGGCAAGCTTCTCCTTTGTAGGATAGCAACGCAAGTTCTAGATCTGGATCTGGATCTGGATCTCTGATGTACCTCCCACTGTGTAGAATTTATATTTTCCAAAACAAGTTTTTAAGGAACCCGTCTTGCTATTGGAGAGAATGGATCACTATGGTCCAAATCATGAACCTTTGAGTACCTTTTTTCATAAAATCAATATTTGTACTTAGTTGTAGATACCCCATGGAAATTCTCTCCAAGTGATTGTGGATCAAACCCCACCATCATGTAGCACCTGTTTGAGAGAAGTGGATCTGCATGACATAGTGCAAGTTTTGCATGATACTCAGATCTGGTGGTTCTATGGTAAGATGGATCCCTAACTATGTTCCCAGCAACTACAACGACTTTGTGAGCCCATATTGGCCTTGGCCATGGATTGGGAGCATGTGTTGGATCTGGATATGAATATGAATCTCCTTGAACTTTTTTCTCAACATCAAGATATTGATCCTCATCATCATTAGAAGAGATATCACTCTGATCTTCATCAAATTCTGAAGGGTAGGAAGAGAGTATGGAAAAAAATTTGAGAATTCATATGCCTTAGAGTCATGGTTTGCAAACCCTTTCACTATAATATTCCTAGTAAAAATATCTATAATCTCAAGTGTGTCAAGACTAAAGACCTCTTTCTTCGGTGAACCTGTGTGAGTCATTTGATATACCGATAACACATTTGTTGAAAAAGAAGGAACAAATAGAACATTTTTGAACTTCCCATGTTCCATATGTATTGTTCCCTTCCCTTCAACAGAGATTTGAGATTTGTCTCCCATTTGAATAATCAGACCATCTTTGAGATCTAAACAAGAAAATGATTCACGGGAGGAAACCATGTGGTTGGATTCTCCTGAATCTATGTGGAGGGCTTGTGATTTTGAAAATCCATACTTCAGTGCATGGAATCTCTCATGACCATCAAACTCACTTCCAGAATCAGTCTCTCTTTCACCTTTTGGGAGGGAAATGTTGTGCTTTTCAAGAAGCTTGGTCATTTGATCTATCTTCTTCTGCATGCAAGATCTCTCTGGGTGGTTTCCTTTATTGCAATAGGAACACTTGATCTCTCAAATCCATTTTGTTTGTCCTTCTTAGAGATGTAGGTTCCTTATGTTGGAATTGATTTGGAATTTTTCTTGGGTTTAGATGGCCTCTTATCCTTTCCCTTGTGCTTCCCCTTCCCATTCACAATTTTTTCTACTCTAGCCATAAGAGATCGATCTTTGGAATCCTTCAAGGCGCCCATCTGGATCAACTTATCTTGTTCTTGGATGAGAGATTCGGTGAAAACATATAAGGAGGGAATCTTCCAACCAAGGATAGACATTCACCCATAATGGAAGGTAGAGACAATGATGGAGAACTTGGGACCTAGCTTTGTTATAATGGATAACACCACCTGCTCATCCTTCTTCTCAATGCCACACGGCTTGCATTGCATAACCAAATATTTTAATTTTGAAAAGAATTGTTGAATGGTCTTGAAACTGACCTATTGAAGAGTAATCAACTCATTCTACATAATATGGCCTCTTAGCTCATCTTGTTAGCCGAAGAGGGTATCTAAATTCAACCATAAATCTCTTGGAGTCTTCACTCCTTCGATGTGGAAGAGTATATATATGGAAATATGAATACACATGAAACCAAATGCTTCATCTGATCTATTCAGATACTTGGTTTTCTCCACAACTAATGTTGGTTCGAGATCCTTCCCCATTGTCACCATGTACAGTGATCTATTGTGCAATACCATATTCATATCATCCCTCCAATCAATGTAATTGAATGGTGTCAGGATCCTAGGAGAGAGAGGAGAGTTAAAATTTTCTATTACAACTACTGGAGCAAATACAAGGTGAAAACTGTTGCTTCTGCAACAAAACTGCTACATTTGCAGAAAATTGCTACAACACTCAAAAAATTTGAATAACCTGCAAAAAAATCTCAATAATGGAGGTAGAATACTACTGAGCACTGCTATAGGATAGTAGGCACTTTTATTCAGATCCTTCACACCTGACTAGACCTCATTGGATTTCTCCAATGAATTCCATGCAATGGCACCAGGATTTGTTGTGGAAATCCATAGGATTCTAGTGCACTACCAAAAGTAGCTTCTCAACCTATTCACTCAAATGGATCTGATACCATGTGAAATGATATTTTACAGCATATCTAAGAGCTAAGGATACCTCACAAAGAAAGAATGAGCATAAAAGATGAATAAGAGTGAAAACTACAGTAAAAAAGAGCAGAGGAATAATTATGCAACATAACTCAGATAGGAGTAGAATAATATTACATGTGCCAATAATTAGTATAATAAACAATGATGATAAAATGGATATAATTCGAACCTTAGTTGGTCTAGAATAGGGATTGTCACCACTGGAGTGCTCTGGAAGGCTCAAACTCAACTGAACTGAACCTAAATTCATATAACTGAATACATAATCAATTAATTGACTAAGGAGGGAGACAAAGTGATTTTTTCTTGCATGCCAGTCAGAAAAGGGCACATGAGGCCACAATCAGTGGCATCCAGATCTCTAACCCCCGACAAGAGTTAGCTAACTCAGGTGGACAGCACTGGAACACGCATTAGGTTCCTATAAAATAGGGAACTAAATGAAGTTGTCCTAAAATCATGCATGCAGGGAATAGAAGGTGGTAGATGGATCATGGATGACATTTGCACACCACTAGGGGGGAAATGACATCATCAACAACTAGGAAAAATAAATAATGCTAGGTAGGACAAGGATGGAGTATTGAAATATCCTAACATGGTTCACCTCTCTTCTCCTTGATTTTAGTGATATGTATCCTAGATGCAACCACCAAATGAATGTACTAGCAAGATATATATTTAGGAATAAAATATATGTAAATAATATAATCACCTTCTTTTTTCACTTTTTAAAAAAAGTGTCCCATCACAACCAGGTCACCAATTTGGTACGTGAACTCTCCATCTTGACAAGGTCACACCAACCTAATTTTTATTTGTGTACACCAAATTAAATAATATGTCACATTCTCTTCAATTCGTAGGGGTGCAGTGAAAACAAATGCATCACCTATAACCAAAATGACAAACATTAATCAAATGTATACATTTGTACAATTTTGAAAGTTCGAACATTCAATTGAAGATTCCAAATAAAAACATGAATAGTATATAATGAACCCAATAATGGAATCACATAGCTTCCCTAACCACATAAAAAATTGATAATGATCTACTGATACCACAACATATTAAGTACTATGCACCTCTTTCCATGTAAGGATTGAATGTGGAACATTCAAATTAAGAGGAACACATTTCCATTATTTTACATATCCATAATTTTCACATTAATCAAGCGTGCATCCATCTGCATTGACACAAAACTCACAAAAGCACGCATATTTTCTTGTTTCATGGGAAAATATGTCTCCCATGTGTTTTCTCTGAACATAGTATAATTTCCTCGTGCCAAGTCTATTCTCACAATACCAAGGCATGGATCTATTCACATCACTAAGGGAAACATTCCAAAAGAACCTGCATCAAATTAAATATCAAATAAATAATTTTTCAACTAATCCAGTTTTCCAAAGTATGTTCAAAATGTGAGCTTCAATTCCACACTGTAGTCTCTTACCAGCACAACGACCTTACCTGTTTGTGACCTTCATATACCAAATTCAGCGTGCACCAGTCAAATACTTTTGTATATTATTTTATTTGGGTTGCACCATGACTCATCGTGTATCTCCTAAGTTATCGTTTCACAAAAGAACCTATTGCATCATGTTCACCCTTTCCGCAACCTATTTCAAAAAGGATCAAAGTATGTTGAACTTATGAAGACGAATCAAATTGTAAAAATATCGTGCTGATTTGAAATTCCTCACACGTCCATATGACCAAATCTAGTGTTCTATAAATGATACCCCATTCTTTCTGAGTCAATCATAAATCATCCCAAAGAAATGTTGAATGAACAATGTGTTGTGCTCATGATCATCACTATCATAAAAATGGTGCTTGTTAATCACATTGTGTGATTGAAGAGTGTTATCTCTACATCAATGCTCACATGAGCATGCCTATACAATACATATATGAATATCGACACCTAGTTAGAGTGTATTACTCACTTTGTATCTCTCTTTAGGGAGCGAATGCATGATTCTCGACAAATTCTACCACTGATAAGATTGTGACCGGCTCAAGACATCACACGAATGTTTGAATTCAGAAGCTTTCCACCTAGACCTTTGAGGGTGTTTGATATATTTATAAATTTGATTTTGAAACTCTCCATAAATTTTGAAAAAAAATCGATCTCAAGCAAGTCGATCCTCTTAGATGAAACAATTGAATAAGAGATGGATTCATGGTAACATACTCATATATCTTCCATGTGAATGTAATATTTGACAATCGATGGTGTTCTTGATCGATAGGAAAATTCCTATGGAACAATGCAAAATTACAACATTCAAGGCATCTTATTCCACCTACGCATCCTTTACTAAAAAGAACCTATTCATGATTCATTTTGCACAATATCATAGATATACAATCTTGCACTGTGGAAGGATCTAGTTCACCTTTTTAGTGCCTTTTGCAAAATTCTATAAACATGTCATAATAGAGTTGGAATTCAACGTGGTATAAAAAAAAACCAGTGTTACGAATTGTGTTTGGCATAATATACCACGGTTTCAATTTATCAAACATGCTAATTGCAATCAAAACACCAGCATGGGTTTCTTGAAATTCCCCAAACAATGCAACTCTCATCTCCATAACATGCTTACATTTCTCAGCATAAACACCTATGGATAAATGTTATCGCTTAGCATGCTTTCGATATGGTATAGTATGAGAATTGGTGTCCCAAAACTCTAATTCCTTCTCTCTAATGCCTTATGGAATCCTATATTGATATAGATACCTGCAAATTAGATCCCAATAAGAAGCTTCATCTTTTTCATCTATCCAAACCCTGAATTTAGTACATTCATGCAAGGTTCTTCTTGAAACATTGTTTCCACCATTTGACTTCTTGAGGTTATCGGGGCCACAACAAAAATTGTAATTTCCTTGCAAACAACTTAGATATAAGGGCTGATGCACAATCATGGACTCCTTTAAAGACACTTTAGATGCCACATAATACTGAAAAAACCTGGAACCTCTGACTTTAGGTGACAATTAGGGGTACTTCCGTAACGGATTCAAAGATGAAGTAAAAAGAAAAGATAGGTAATTGAATCAGCTTTCATAATATATAACATTTATCCATAAAAAATTTGTGTAAATGATTATAAAATTAGTTTCCGTTAAATTGGGTTTTCAAATTTTCAGCACATCATAACATATATGTTTGTGTGGGTGCAACACTTATTGAGGTAAATGATGTCACTTTTGGATAAAATGTTGTAGACATATAAAGGACATATGGGTCTAGTGCAACACTATTTTTTCAAAAAATTTCATGAATTATTTTTTTTATTATTAATTATTGAAGTCATAAAACCTTGAAATGAAAACGTTATGTGCGGGTGCAAGACTTTAGGGGCAAAATTTAATGAAATCATTTATTTCTGTATATGAGATTGTAGAACTCAGTCTCCTCTAGTGCACCATATAGGTTTCTTCAGAAATGGTGAAGGAAATCAAAAGTTATATAAAATCCAATCGATGTATGTATTTTTTAAAACTGACGTGTGTCATTTAGAAAATTAATAATAAATAAATAAAATATACATTTTTATGAAAAAATTTCATAATCAAAATCGTCAGATCATACTCTATAATATTCTATATTTTTATAAAAAAATATTGAGTTTTTCATAGCAAAACACGCCATTGAAACTAAGCGTATTGATAGAGTTCTAAAATACAGGCAATGGCCCTGGTTTTTTCGTTCTAGACAATAGGTTCGGTAGTCCGAAGCTATTTCTAAACATCATCCCAAGCCTTGTTCCCGCTGAGTTTTTAAATTTTAAATTAACACATATGTAGTTTAGACTTGTTCATATTGCATATGCATTATAACGAATATGTGATTCATATCGCATATGCGATATAACAGATATGCGTTTGTTTTTAGTAAAAAAGAGTAAAAAGAGAATAAATATTATTAGATAAAAGAGTGGCATAAAGATTATTCTTTTGAAAGGTAAGATAGCATCCCATCATGGTTGTAATAACATTGTTTAACAAGACAAATGGGTTCGAAAACAATACATCTCTATTTTGAACTAAGTTATACTTGATATATTAGGGAGTATGGTATAAAGTATAATCTCACAACAAATTGAAGGGGACATCTAAGAATCCAAATGGTGGATTGTGGAGTGTTATTGATGAAGTAATTGGGATATCGTGGTGAGTATAATTTGGTTTTCAATCCATTTTCAAGGGTTAGGGATTTAATCCTTGCCATTTTATTCCTTGTAGCCTATCCTAGGTATGAGATTTAATAGGCACCGAAGAAAATTTGATTCAAATATATCTCGAGAATTCCATCTTCACTATTGTGTAGTCTCCTAGTATAGAACTTCACCTTACTACACTAAGATAGTTGAAGTTTGTGGCTTCGACCTATAGTTCACTATGCATCTATTGATTGATGTTATTGATGAGAACCAACACTTCTTTGCACTTATTTTGTTAATCAAACTTTCTTTGATATTAGTGTAGTTAAATGACTTCAAGTAGGGTTTTTATTTAATGACAGATTTATTATATAACTTAATAATGCTCTACTTGAGTTGATGATGATTATGGTTGTTATTAACGTCCATTGAGACCAATTTTGGTCTATCAAACCTTTAAAAAGGTAAGGAGTCACTTGGTTTTCTTTAGAATTTTATTTATGTGCTCGAAAAGTTTAAGAGAAACATTCATAAATCACCATAGTTTTGATGAGTTAAAATGTTAGGAAGGCTGGTATTGTAACAACTATTTTGAATTTGGGATGTAATGTGGGTGTACACATGACATTTTAATGTGATTTGTTTCTATATGATCTTTAATAGTTTAATCACATTACACTATTGATTCAAAAACAACAAATCATTTAACTAGAAATTTTGCAACAAATCATTTAACTAGAAATATTGATGATTGATCCTCTCACTCACTCCATACCTCACTTTCTCCCCCTACCTCCTCTCTCCACCCCTTCTCTCTCACCCCATAATTCCTTATCTCTATCTCCACCCCCTTCTCTCTCACACACATCCACACATCCACACACCCTCTAAAACAATTCCTTTGTTTCCCCTCCCTCCTGCGAAAACTCTTTCTCTCTTTCCTGGGATCCCTCCCTCCCTCCATGTGTTCCATCCTATCACTCACTCCATCCCTCGCTTTCTCCCCCTACCTCCTCTCTCCACCTTCAAGCCTTCATCCCTCCTTCATCTCTCCATCTTTCTCTCCTTTCCTTAATATCCATGATCTCTCTCTCTCTCTCTCACACACACACACACACACAATCCCTCATCTCTATCCCTCGGTGTAACCATCCTTGACGATCCTTCATTTCCCTAAATCCATACTCTCTCATTGTTATTATCCCACTCTCTCACCCTCTAACCATCCCTCCATCGATCATTCTCTCTCTCTCTCTCTCTCTCTCTCTCTCTCTCTCTCTCTCTCTCTCTCTTTGACTCTCCCCCTCTCACTCTTTAACCACCCCCCATTTGTCTCTTTCATTCACTCACTCTATACTTCTATCTATACCACCACTCCATCCATCCCTCTCCTCCCTCTCACTCTTTAATGACCCCCCCCCCCCATTTGTCCCTCCATCCATTATGCTTTATATTTCCTCCATCCATTATCCTATATCTTTCTTGCTCCCAATCATCCCTCCCTTTTATATATAACCCTCTTCCATCCCCCCTATATCTCACCCCCCGCATCCCTCCCTCCCTCCCACTTATATTTATTCCCCTCCCACCAATCCCTTCCCTTTATATTTCTCCTCCCTTCAGTCCCCCCTCATATCAATGTCCAGAGACCCATCCCTCCCTTCCCCTTATATTTATCCTCCCTTCATCCCCCCCATATCTCTCCCCTACCCATCCCTCCCTCCCATGATTCCCTCTACAACTTCCTCACAACTTCCTCTCCCTCCTTTGACCCCCCCCACACATCTTTTAGCTTAATCAATGTAATGTTGGGGAATGAGCCAACCCATAGATCATCTGGATGGAACCTTGGGAGTCTAAATTGTATTATAAGGGGATAAGGGTGACATTGTAGGGTTTTGGATGGGAGGGATGGGTCTCTGGACATTGACCATAGTCATGGAAGAAAAGATGGTCCAATTAGTCTCTAAATAAACACACATGCACTATAGATGGAATATTTGGCCTTTAGTGGGATATGGGTGTCATTATGAGTTTTGATGGACTAAGGATGGGTCTCAGGGTCTTAACCATGGTAGTGGGACAAAAGTGTAATAGAAACAAGTCTTAAACCACTATACATGCCCTTTAAAGGGGATATTTAGCCTTAATATGGGATATATGTTCCATTAGACTATTTTATGCATTGAAGATTGTTCTCGAGGTGTTGACCATGGTCATATAGGAACCATTATGAATATTTCCAGAGAAGACATAGTTCTGAAGACACTACCATGGTCCAAGGATAAATCCAATCTTCTAGGGATTAAATGACGTTTTTATGGTTCATGGGAAATGACAAGGTCCCACACTACGACAAGCCCTATAAATGGAATCTAAATGGGATAAGGGTGTCATTATAAGGTTGGGACTTTGATCATGGTCATGGAAGAAACATTAGGGTCTTAGGACCTAAATGAAGCTTTTATGGCTCATGAATAAATGAGTCCTTTAATCACCACACATGCCTTCTAGATGGGATATTTGGCCTCTAGGTTGGGTATGGGTTCCATTATGAGGTTACGTGCATTGAGGATAGGTCTCGAGGTCTTAACCATGGGTATGGGTTGCATTATAAGGTTAAATGAGGTTTCAATAGTTGATATGCACTAAATCGCATATGCGATATAACATATGTGCGATTTAGAGATCACGTTATATGTACACTGGCCATTAGTAAAAAGCATAAAAAGCATAGAGTTCATATTGCATATGCGATATAATGCATATGTGATATAAAGCATATGCGATATAAAGCATATGCGATATAACACATATGCGATATAACACATACGCATTAAAACGAATATGTGTGATATCGCATATGCGATATGTGTTTAATAAATAATCTTGGGTTGCAGGCCGTGGGCCAGTTTTACTGTACAGTAAAAGACAGAATTCTTCTAAAACCTGCGTAGAGCATACTGTTCAACCTGCAATTTAATCATTTATTACACAGATCCATAGGTTTTGTACAATTTTGGGTGGATTTCAATGGGGAATCCATGTTATAGAGTTCGGAAGTCAGCAAGGAAGATGCTTACACCCGAAGAAGCTAAAATTAAAAAAGAAAAGAAGAGGGAACATTCAAGAAATCGTCGACATTCATTGGATGAGCAAATACTTCCCATTCCCGCTCAACAGATACTTGACGAAGAGGCTGAGGAAGATATTGCAACTTTAATGCAAGCTGGTTATAACCAAGATGAAAATCTTGGTCCATTATTAACCGGACAGCCCTCTAAAGAGTTCAATCATTATGTTCCTGACGAAACTCCACAACAACCATGCCATGTGGTTCAATCTTCTAATCGAAGTTGTCAGCCTGCAGGGGATGTAAATGTCACTCCAGCATTTCAAACGACAAGAAATCTCGCATCAAAATGAAAGAGAACTCCTAAATGCATACAAGTGGATGAGAGTGAATTGACTTCCATGGAAGGTAAGGTGGCTAAACGCACAATCCTTCGTCATTGTTTTCAAATAATGAAACAATATTTTGAACCAAAATATGAAGCTGGTAAATGTCAATTGTTTTTAGCCTTGATTAAATCTAGAAGTATGGAAACTGTTAGAAAAAAGTTGGGCATAAGAACATTGAAGAATACTGAATCAAGTAATCACATTGTTAAATATCTTGTTGTTGCATTCACATCAATTGGTAAAAAAACTCATTCAAATGACTGTAATGTGGCTCGCCGTGTATTGGCTGAATCAATTGTATCTAGATCCACAAGACAACGTCGTTTACTTAAATTCACATCATAAATTGTCCCTTTACATCCAAAGACACTTAAAAAATATTCAGTAAGAAGAGACAACCTTGATGTAGAGGGACAAATGGAAATATTATGGGCATTTAGCGGTAGGTTGCCCCGCAAAGACATGAAGTTGGTCGAAGCAGTGAAGGGACTAGTGCACACATTTTGGCATGATAACACTAGGCCTTCTTCTAACACAAAGGATGTGTTAAAACGCTGTAGGGGTTCTATGAACAATAAACCTCATGTTCAACATTATCTTGACATGACACAAGCCCAACTATTCGAGATGTTTAAATTTGCCCACGTAGAGCTAAGGCTCGGGCAAAGATCTTTTGAAAAATGCAAGCCTTGGTATGTTAGAATCAATAGAATCCGGAACACTTGTTGTTGTAGATACCACATAGAGTTTGATCTATATTATCATACATTTGCACATATACATCGTTTTTTGCATCCTAACCATGTGCAGGAATGCTCAAGTATAGTACCGCCAATGTCATCTAGAGATTTCATCCATAGCATAATGTTTCCAAGGCAAGATGGGCAGACACATTACTTAAAACAATGTGTAGAGGGTTCTTTCAACAATTGTGGTGGGCTATCATTATGGTCCGATTGCATGTCGAGAAGCAGAACTTTCAGTATGAGACATATCAGCTACGTGATGGGAAAGAAAGCCAGAAGATTAAATTCCTGACTTCACAGGTGACAATCTACACTAAAATGTTCTTTCAGGAATGCAATTGTCGAGAAGCAGAACTTTCAGTATGAGACATATCAGCTACGTGATGGGAAAGAAAGCCAGAAGATTAAATTGCTGACTTCACAGGTGACAATCTACACTAAAAATGTTCATTTAACTGAGTGTACATTGTTTATATGTTGTTTTATAACATTGTCAAATATTGATGTATATTAATATTCATGTAAATATTTTTATGTTGTTTTATAACATTGTTTATTTTTTTCCACCAGGTGCAAGTATGTGATTTTATTCCAAAGTTTTGTGGAAAGATCCAACAGTACATTCAGCATGTCCATATGGCACGGTGGCAAGATGAGCAATTCAGAATATGCCAGGACACCTTCCCTCTCGAAAAAATACTATCAGTGGTTGACTTTGCAGAAAATTACACCCTACAACCACAAAATGAAATACAAAGTCAATACTATCACTCAGAGTAGGTGAGCATAATGGTCCATGTCACTTATCGACATGGGCCAGATAACAATGAAGAGAAACATGTGATATTGAAAGAGAGTCACTTTTACATCAGTGACGACTAGACCCATGAAATCCATTACGTGCAACATTGCTTTCAGTTTTTCTATGATCATGTGATAGCTATGGATATACCATTTTATCGTCATTTGATTTGGTCAAATGGCCGTGCTAGACAGTTCAAGAATGCACGTGTATTTCAATGGTTGTGTTTGTTGCACATAAAATACAAGGTGCAACATACATTGAACTACTTTGAAACGGGTCATGGCAAAGGAGAGCACGATGGTGCTGGTGCATGCATAAAAACTTCCCTTCGAAGGGAAGAGATGAAGTTTACAGGTGCTCTCCTTCAAGACGCTTCATCTATAGTCAAATGGTGTGCATCTTTGATGGGGGAACAAGCAACAAGGAAACACCTAGTGCGGAGAATATTCTGGGAGGTGACAGATGTGGACCTATCCCAAACACATCGAGTGAACACAGTGCATGGAACTCGAGGTTTTCATTCAATTAGAAGCCCAGACAACTCGGCCCTACAAATTTGGAC
Source organism: Larix kaempferi (assembly GCA_027924585.1). Classification (NCBI taxonomy): domain Eukaryota; kingdom Viridiplantae; phylum Streptophyta; class Pinopsida; order Pinales; family Pinaceae; genus Larix; species Larix kaempferi. Next base: position 13,028,475 of record BSBM01000502.1, on the reverse strand, counting down.
AAGATTGAAGGCTTGCTTTTGCAGTTCCTGTAGCATAGATGAATGGGATGATTTTGAGTATACAGATACAGTTGATACATGGGATCGAGTGACACTTGGCACCGATTTCAAGGGGGTTAATGAAATAGACCATTTGGAAGATGATCAGACATATATTTCTACAGACTATGATCACATATTAGATCTCATACAAGCAGGTACGAAAAAGTAAATTAGTAGTACCTAAATCACTACAAGCCTTTACATTGAAATAAATGTTATTTATGTTACATGCAAGACCTTTTTTAATATTTATGTATTTTTAACCTTTTTCGATTTCCTTTCACAAGTCAGATATATGTAGTGGTTTCCCCAAAAAATAATGAATGGGGTTCTGACTATTGGTTGACACGTTGCTTAGAGGGGAAACAAACCATTCTCGAACATGTTACAGATGATGAAAATATTGAATTCCTAGTTGGCTCAATGGTTATAAAAGGGGAGTACTTGACACTAGAAGCACAACAAAAAAGGAAGGGTAGGTATGTATATCATGATTATAAACCAGGAGCTATTGTATACCACTTCACCAACCTGGTAGTTGGTATAAACATCAAGCTGCGCACAATTTCGAACAAAAATAGGTCACATGTATGATACTTGCTTCCTCATTTAGAGCATGAGAGATTGATGGACACCATCGGCAACAGAGATGATCCAAATGGCCTACTCGAGTGAGTGCATTGTCAAGTGTTACTAGATTGTCCAGTGTGGCTAGATTGTTAGGTGCATTAAATTTAATCCTTAAAGTGTGTGCTGAAGCACAATTTCAATTATTTAGCCTTTAGTTTATTCCCAATGTACTAATTTGTGATTGTCAGATACCATTCACAGACATAATTTACTATTCAGAGGATATTGGACAAGTTATAAACATGATCCTACAACCTCGGGTGAGTTATCTATAAATAATGTTTGCACATTTTCTTTATTTTCTTATGAGAGTACTAATGTTTAGCCTTTCGTGTGCCTAAGATACAAACACTATTTATGGAACATTGGAGATGCCAAGAACAACCGGTGTCTTTAGACACCACCAAATAGAAATCGAAAAATAACATGCTCTCGAGTCAAGTTTATCATCACCATCTTCATATGCCAAAAGTTCTCTTGTATGTCAAGTTTATGAATATTTATGCCAATTTTTACATATGACCAATAAACCTTAACTAACAATTATCAACAATTATGATAGTTCTCTTCTAACTTCATTTCAATACCAACAATTATCGTAGTTTGTTAAAGGCACATGAGTTGGAAACACATGGTCATGTGGTGAGTTGTTTAGGAGTCTAATGGAAAGGTTAAGATTGATAGAAAAGTAGTGAAAGTGACTGATTGCCTAGATGTGTTTGAGGTCAGTTTTTCAATTGAGTTTGCTCAAACTTAAAATTCAGAATTGTTCATGCCTACATTCCAATCTTGTGTTGTTGGATTGTACCCTAGTTATAGTATGCAATTTGTAGTTCATCAAACCCTAGTTGGTTTTCATGTACGTGCATATATATACCATTTTATCGTCATTTTGTTTCATGTATGTGTATATAATTCATGTACATGTGTTTCTACTTCTAATTCATGCATGCATGTGAACATCCACTTGTGATCTGGATGTTCAACCCTATTTATTTTGTTTCATGTATGTGCATAGCCTAGGTGTATGGTATTTTTGTTTCATGTATGTGCATAGCCTAGGTATATGGCATTTTGTTTCATGTATGTGCATATAAATCATGTACATGTGTTTCTACTTCTAAGTCATGCATGCATGTGAAATTCCACTTGTGATCCATGTTCAACCCTATTCATTTTGTTTCATGTATGTGCATAGCCTAGGTATATGACCTTTTTGTTTCATGTATGTGCATAGCCTAGATATATGGCATTTTGTTTCATGTATGTGCATATAATTCATGTACATGTTTTTCTACTTCTAAGTCATGCATGCATGTGAAATTCCACTTGTGATCCATGTTCAACCCTATTCATTTTGTTTCATGTATGTGCATAGCCTAGGTATATGGGCTTTTTGTTTCATGTATGTGCATAGCCTAGGTATATGGTATTTTGTTTCATGTATGTGCATATAATTCATGTACATGTGTTTCTACTTCTAAGTCATGCATGCATGTGAAATTCCACCTGTGATCCATGTTCAACCCTATTCATTTTGTTTCATGTATCTGCATAGCCTAGGTATATGTCCTTTTTGTTTCATGTATGTGCATAGCCTAGGTATATGGCATTTTCTTTCATGTATGTGCATATAATTCATGTACATGTGTTTCTACTTCTAAGTCATGCATGCATGTGAAATTCCACTTGTGATCCATATTCAACCCTATTCATTTTGTTTCATGTATGTGCATAGCCTAGGTATATGGCCTTTTTGTTTCATATATGTGCATACCCTAGGTATATGGAATTTTGTTTCATGTATGTGCTATTGATATATTTGTAACTTCGGAATGTATTTCATATATGTATATTGTATTCCTATAGAGATGTTATTATTCCTCTATACGGAAGTGTTGTCATTTATATTGTAAGTGTCGCAACTTATACTTGATGGGTTATTAGACCACCTTGATGGGGTCAGCCCTGTATAAGTCATGTGGGTTAAAGCGTTATTAGACCACCCTATTGGGGGTCGGCCCTGTCAGCATTATGTTATGTGGTTAAGTTAAGGACTACCTAGTAAAGGTTATAAGGAAAGTCAAGTCAAGTATAAATAGAGTGCGGGAGGCACTCTATCTGATCATTCAAATTCTCACTCAGACACTCATTGGAGAGTGGCACACTAGTGGAGGAGAAGAAGCTGCTGCTAGGAGGACTATCTCTTGTACTTGGGTTGTATCATTGCTCTATCTATCTCTGAGGAAGTTGCGGGGTTTTTCACCTTCTTGGCTTTCCCCGATGAAACTCTGTGTCTCTTGTGTGCTTGCTTTATTGTGTCCATGATTGATATGATGTAGATACGTTGTACATGTGATTCTCTCAGTTAAGTTCCTAGATCAGATTGTAAATTCTGAAAAAATAACATGGTATCAGATTTAGCCTGAAAGAAGGCATGGTATGGTATTTATGACACTTGTTGCACTTGCGAAGCTAGGGATTGATATAGAAAAAACAAGTCATCGTAGCACTTTCGCTATAAATTCTATTTCGAGAAGTTTTAGGATCTGCAAATCTTACAGGTCGAAGATAAGATCCCCATGTACCTTGTGTCTGAAGGAGAGTCTCTAATTCGTTGTACTTTCATATTTATGATCTGTACAATATAGGGTTTCTGCCTCTTCCAGATCTCAGTCATAAACATGTGACCTGGGAAAAAAGGTCACAAATTGAGATAGGAAGCTCCAAATGAAATTTTGTAAAATGTGGAAGGTAGGGCAAAGACTTTAATTTCATGGGTACGATTTTTAGAGGCCGAGATTGAACTAGTGATACGTGGCACTCCGTACAAGTTCACTCTCCTGTTTTATCCCATAAATAGGTCACGTTGCGACACTTGGCACAACTCTCTCTCTCTCTCTCACAGAGAATCCATTTGAGGTCAGACCTGTGGGGTTGGAAAGATAACATGCCAGGCTACCACAGGCATAATTTTCAGACCCTGTAGATCTGAAATTTCGGAGTTACACCAAAAAAAATCAGGTGCATATTTCTGTCAAAATGGAATTGGATTTTGAGCACCTTCATACATGGCTACGAAAATTTAGGGTTTCAGAGAAAGTTGCAATTTTTGTAATCGGAGACCACGGCTGGATGCTCCTCATCAAAATTGAAATTTAGAGACCAAGATCAAATTTTTTTGTTGGGAAGAAGGTCGGGCTTGATCAAACCCTAGTTCGAGACTTTGATGGGAAAGGTGAAAATTTAGGGCTTTTGCAAAAATGAGAATTTTTGAAATCTATAACCATAACTAGAAGCTCCTTTGAAAAATCAAAGTTTAGAGCTTTGGATCAAACTATTCGGTTGGGTGAAGCTCCTGGAAACTCAAACCCTAATTCAGGGTCCTCCCTAGTGAATTGAGAAGATTGAAAAGCAAATTTGAGGGGTGAAACTTTGTATTTTTCAAATTATAAGTATACCAGGTTGATTAGCTCATCAAGGCGCATCTTTCTATCCTTTCAGAAGTTTGACATTCAAAGTTTGAATTTTTAGGGTTTCCTTGACAAACCCTAATCCAGCTCCAGATCTAGTTTCTGCAAATCAAGTGGATTGGGTTAATCCTAGAAAAGAATGGATTGGTCACCTGCATAAGTGAAGAAGTTCCTATTTCAAAGGAATATGAGGCTAAGAACTTACATAAGAAGATTACAAGCAAACTCAACAGGTATGACTTACGAGTATGTTTCGAAATCTGTTCATGATTAATTTTATGTTTGTCTTCATTAAGATTAGTACAATCTTGATTAATTTTAGACTTGTTGTATCACCTTAATAAAAATATGAATGCATGATAGAAGATATTCATTGATTAGAGTTTTGACACTTATGATTGTACTAATGCATTATGGTGTTGTATAAGGTTGATATTGTCCGCTAACATGAAAGGTACATCAAGAAAGACAAATCATGTTCTAGTTCAAGAACATATGACCATGGTGACATGAAGACAAAGATTCATCCATTGTCATGGATCACATAGAAGATCTACTTACGAGATATGTATAACTTGGTTCTATAATGGTTAACCTATGAGATATGCAGGTTACTAGCACAAGTCATTGTGGAGAACAAGAAGACATTATGCATAACTAGATAGCATGCTAATCCAGGTATGTTTTTCCCTATATCAAGTTAGAATCCTACCTTGTGTTAGGATCTCTTATATAAGTATACATGGCATGATTGATAATGATTATTCATTGAAGTTAGTAATCATGGGTTTAGGCATATTATGTTCCTTACTTTGATTAATGATATGACTAACCAGAAAAGTCCTATATAAATCTTGAATACTAATGCTTATTATCTGTGTTTGAAATGATCATGACTATACATGCTTAATATTATTGTGTTTTGACAGTATTAAGATTATACTAATGAATGTATGATTATGTATGAGATCTCGAGGATAACACAATGATGATACTAGTAAGCATTCATAGTGATCGAGGATGGATATAAGTTCAAGGATAGGTAATCCAGGAAGCAAAGATCAAGAGGGAGCACACTCCAATAGTTCCTGCAAGGAAACAAAGATTGAGAGGGAGTCCACCCTACAACCAAACAAAGATAAGTATTTGAATTGTCATTTCTTCCATATTTGTTTGTTTAAATAATATTGTTCAATGATGGCTTATGTTCCTAGACTCAAGGGTGTGTATTATGCATATTAGAATAATTGCATTAATGAACAGTATACTACTAATATGCATGTGATGGGTAAGTGGCCTATGGCACTGTACAACATTCCATTGCTACTTATCTAGAATGAAACCTCTTTGCTAACATGTTGGGAGTTGTGCACAATCCTAACAATGTTCTGGTAGATATTGGAAGGCATCTAGAAAGTTACGGGATATGGATAGATGTTGTATTGAAGCATTGGCTAAGATAATTGGATGACTGTATGACATATTTCTTTATGTGTAAGAATTTGTTCTGAAAACTATGAGATGTTTCTAATCATGCAATTTAACTTGTTTTGTAGGAAAGATCGTATACCATCACCTACAAAAGAAGGACTACAACATTTGTTCAACAACAAAGTTATCTATTGAATATATTGAAGTTCCCAGGATCCGGGAAGAATGCCATGATCGAGAAGTACCAGTCGATCATGAAGAATGATGTTTGGGGTGCAGTCCCAAGACCTTAAGGGAAGTCTGTTGTGACTTCCAAAGATCAAGCATGCTGCAGATGGAAGCATAGACAAATACAAAGCGAGATTTGTGGCTCATGGCTTCTCCCAGAAAAAGGGAATAGACTATGAAGAGACTTTTGCTCCTGTAGCCAGATACACGTCCATCAAATCAATACTTGCTCTAGCTGCAGTGATGAAATTGAAGATACACCAGATAGATGTCAAGACAACTTTCTTGAATGGTGTAGTCGAGGAGGAAGTGTATGTGTAGAATGAACTTGGTTTTGAGACACATGACAGAGAGTCATATGTGTGCAGGTTGAAGAAAGCCTTGTATGGCTTGAAGCAAGCTCCTAGGACTTGGTATGGTAGGATAGATAGCTTTCTATCCAGTTTGGGCTTTACCAAGAGTAAAGCGAATTCCAACCTTTACCACAAGGTTGAGGAAGGAAATCCAGTGATACTACTATTGTATGTGGATGACCTGTTTGTTACAGGTGAGGATAGATTGATTGCCGATACGAAGAGGAAGCTTGCTTCCGAGTTCAAGATGAAGGACTTGGGTATGATGCACTACTTTCTAGGCATGGAGGTGTGGTAGAGTGTGGATGGAATCTTCCTTGGACAAGGGAAGTATGCAGTAGAGATCCTGAAGAGGTTGGAGATGATGGACTGCAAGGCCATGGCCACACCTATGGCATCGAACCTGAATCTTCTGTGTGATGCTTCATCTGATCCAGTTGATGTTACGATGTATCATCAAATGTTTGGGTCCTTGATATACCTGACGAACACAAGACTAGATATTTGCTTTGAGGTGAACACATTGAGCCAGTTCTTGTCGGATCCTAGAGGTGTTCACTTGGTTGCTATAAAGCATATTCTGAGGTACCTGAAGGGTACAATTGATTATGGGCTCAAGTATGATGCGAATAAAAAATTTAACCTGCGGGGTTATGTTGATTCAGACTGGCCAGGTAGTGCTGCAGATAGGAAGAGCACATCTAGGTGTTGCTTCAATATGGGATTAGGTGTGATCTCTTGGTTTAGCAGGAAGCAGTCCTACGTAGCACTAAGTACAGCTGAAGTAGAGTATGTTGCAGCTTGTTGGGCTAGTTGTTAGGAAGTATGGCTCCGGAAGCTACTATTTGAGCTATTTGATCTCCAGTTGGAGGCTACTGGTATCTTTTGTGACAACCAGAGTAGTGTGAAGCTGTCTGAGAACCCGGTGTTCCATGATAGGTCGAAGCGCATTGAGATCAAATATCACTATATTAGGGATATGGTGCAAAGAGGAGTAGTAAAGCTCCTGTATGTTACGACGGATGAGCAGGTTGCAGATGTGTTTACAAAACCACTAGCCAGAGTGAATATTAAGTACTTCAGAGGGAGGCTTGGTGTTCTCCAGATTGACGACACTTCGAGGAAGAAGTGATGGACACATTTGTAGGAGCCATTCCTAGCATGGTGAGAGGAGGATCCTTCCCATGGCTATGGATGTAAGCGCTGTGTGATGAGCATCAATACGATGCTCTAGTTACTACTTTGTCTGTGCATCATGATGATCAGTTGGGTCATGCATTTGTATATGCATCATGTTGGATGCTGGACATGATTAGTTGGATCATGTATATGTATATGCATCATGTTGGATGATGGATATGATCAGTTGGATCATGTATATGTATATGCATCATGTTGGATGCTGGATATGATCAGGTAGATCATGTATGATGATATGTATCAGGTAGATACATTGTATGATCAGGTAGATCATGTATGTGTTTATGTATCAGGTGGATACATTGTATGATCAGGATGATCATGGGTGATGAGCTTCAGGATGTTGCTCCAGATGATATGCATCAGGTGGATGCATTATATGATCAAGATGATCATGGATGATGAGCTTTAGGATGTTGCTCTAGATGATATGCATTAGGTGGATGCATTGTATGATCAGGATGATCATGGATGATGAGCTTCAGGATGTTGCTCCAGATGATATGCATCAGGTGGATGCATTGTATGATCATGTATGATGAGCTTCAAGATGTTGCTCCAGATGATATGCATCAGGTGGATGCATTGTATGATCAGTATGATCATGGATGATGAGCTTCAAGATGTTGCTCCAGATGACATGCATCAGGATGATGTTATGATGATGATCAGGATGATCATGTGTGATGAGTATCAGGGTGATATTCTGGATGATGTACATCAGGATGATGTATGAGCATCAGGATGATTCTCCGTGCGATGATGATTAGCTGGATCATGGGTATCAGGTTGATACTTCGAGGTCATGGATGATATGTGGCACAGGGGCTTCACTAGAAGGCAATATAATACCACGTTCATTCATATTGCGGTATTAAACATTCATGAAAACCTAAAAATTATATTGCTTATATATTAAGGGGAAAAGGGTTTTTTTTATTTAATGTAACAATACAAAAATACTTTGGGGTCTTTTTTATATGGGCAGGTTGACAAATATCCGCCAAATGGAGATGGTGGGATCATGTCCAGATGAGAAATCGGGCTGAGGCAAGGCTCGGGTTTATGTAGGGAAATCACATCTTGAGGAATGCTTGAGCCCAGGGGTTTCGTGGTGAAGTCAGTTTCTAGTCGATCATAGTTGAGAGATAGTGGTCATTGACAGCCAATTGTTACCAATAGCACTCAACTAGTTGTTACCAATAGCCTTGGGAGGCTCTAAGCCTCCAGGGCCTGTTCTAGGCCCTCGATAGGCTTTGGGGACTTGAATACCCAACCACTTGTTCCTATTACAGGCCTTGGGAGGTTTAGTCAACCTACTAGAGCTTGTTACAGGCCTTGGAGGCTTTGATACCTAGCCCACAACAGGCTTAGTCAGTGATTGGGGAAATGCAACATGCAATCTAAATGCTGTACTATGCGAATTGGCTCTAGTGACATGCAAGAAGTTATCTCCTATCTCTTCATTAGACCATTAGATGTTTCAAATCATAATGATATGTGGTTGAGTAATTGCATTGTGGGTGAAGTAATGTGCATCCACAATATACATTGAAAGAAGCAATGTGCATTGTAGAATGCATGTGGGGTCATAAGAGGGGTATCATATCAATATACTAGGTAGAAGTATAAAGGGGTATAAAAAATGTTAATAAAAAAATTGATACATATAATATCTAGTGAAAATAGGGGTTTTTTTAAATTGGGAAGGCATATTGGGAGGGGGTTAAAAAAATGATTTTGGAAGGTATTTTTCAATATTGAGTGAAATTGGGGGTATTGTTTCATATGCCACAATCGAACGTGTTATGATAGTGGTTTATAGAGTGAAGCCCCTGTGATATGTGGTAGGTTGTGCAAGTAGCATGTAATTAGTCCTCTGAGATCCGATAGGTTGAGCTGTGTGTTTGTAATCAGTCCTGGGATGAGGCATTGCTCTGGGAGGACATGTAACTAGACCTGGGAGATCTGGACAAGTTGTGCTAGTCACATAAAAGGCCTCAAATGCTCTTTAGAGTTCTTGCTAGTCAAGACACTCTTTTAAGGTTTTGTGGTGGGGGTCACATGTAATACGTCCTGCAGATCTAGATAGGTTGTGCTAGTCACATAAAAGGCCTCGGATGCTCTTTAGAGTTCTTTCTAGTCAAGAAACTCTTTTAAGGTTTTGTGATAGTCACATGTAAGTGGACATGGGAGATCTTGTCGGTCATGCTTCGGCAGATAAAGGATCCTGGGATACTCTTTCGAGGCATTGTGACGCACGTAATAAGTCGTGAGGATTCCACAGTATGGCCAGTGATGATGGAGACCTGTAGGTGGTGGGCCTACATCCAACATGAAAAAGGGCTAGCTTTGTAGAAATTTCTATGACAAGTAGATTAGAGATTGATTGAGATAGCAGTAGCCATGATGATGTCAATGATTCGATGACGATGATCCAGTGATGATGATCCAGAGAAGAAGACTTGTGCTAGCGTACCTGTGTTGAGAAATACCTTCCTAGTTAAGAGGGAATGTTGATGTATTTGTAACTTCGGAATGTATTTCATATATGTATATTGCATTCCTATAGAGATGTTATCATTCCTCTATACGGAAGTGTCATCATTTATATTGTGAGTGTTGCAACTTATACTTGATGGGTTATTAGACCACCTTGTTGAGGTCGACCCTATATAAGTCATGTCGGTTAAAGGGTTATTAGACCACCCTATTGGGGATTGGCCCTGTCAGCATTATGTTATGTGGTTAAGTTAAGGCCGACCTAGTAAAGGTTATTAGGCAAGTCAAGTCAAGTATAAATAGAGTGCGGGAGGCACTCTATTTGATCATTCAAATTCTCACTCACACACTCATTGGAGAGTGGCGCACTAGTGGAGGAGGAGAATCTACTGCTAGGAGGACTATCTCTTGTACTTGGGTTGTATCATTGCTCTATCTATCTCTGAGGAAGTTGTGGGGTTTTTCACCTTCTTGGTTTTCCCTAGTGAAACTCTGTGTCTCTTGTATGCTTGCTTTATTGTGTCCATGATTGATATGATGTAGATATCCTGTACATGTTATTCTCTCAGTTAAGTTCCTAGATCAGATTGTAAATTCTGAAAAACTAACATGTGCATATAATTCATGTACATGTGTTTCTACTTCTAAGGCATGCATGCATGTGAAATTCCACTTGTGATCCATGTTCAACCCTATTCATTTTGTTTCATGTATGTGCATAACCTAGGTATATGGCCTTTTTGTTTCATGTATGTTCATAGCCTAGGTATATGGCATTTTGTTTCATGTATGTGCATATAATTCATGTACATGTGTTTCTACTTCTAAGTCATGCATGCATGTGAAATTCCACTTGTGATCCATGCTCAACCCTATTCATTTTGTTTCATGTATGTGCATAGCATAGGTATATGGCCTTTTTGTTTCATGTATGTGCATACCCTAGGTATATGGCATTGTGTTTCATGTATGTGCATATCCTATTCATTTTGTTTCATGTATGTGCATAGCCTAGGTACATGATCTAAACCTAGAGAGTTCATAAAACCCTAGTTTGTAGTTCCATGTCTCAATTTGTTAACCCTAGTTTTATTATGCAGTGTCTAGTTCATGAAACCCTAGTTGGTTTGTAATTTGTAAGTGTAGCTTAGGCATATGCTTGTTGGATTATAATTTAGTACAAGAATAATATAGCCCATGATCTCTAGACACATAATGTTTTCTTAATGCTGCAACATGTTTTGCGGAGTTGACCCAACAATGCGAGAATGCATGGATGGAAACTGAGCAAAACCCTAGTTTACGAAACGAATGCACAATGAAGTCACTTGTCCATGAAAACACGAGGGAGAGGGATACCTAGAAGTAATCGCATGCCAAGGGACCAACGGAGTCGATGGTTCATCGATCCGACCTCCGGTTGTCGAGTTATGTCAAGTTGCAAGTCGCATGAAAATATCGTTTAGGGACACTTGTTGACTTTCGGTCCGGGAGCGAAAAAAAAAATGGAGCAGCAAGATTGCATTACATTGGCTGCTACAAGTGTGTATGGGAAATGCCGACGTGGGAACACTACCAACACTAGCTTGATGGAGTGTTTTGCGGAGTTGACCCAACAATGTGAGATTGCATTGATGGAAACTGAGCAAAACCCTAGTTTACGAAATGAATGCACAATGAAGTCACTGGGCCATGAAAACATGAGAGAGAGGGCTACCTAGAGGTAATCGCATGCCAAGAGACCAATGAATTCAACGGTTTGTTGATCCGACCTCTGGTTTTCGAGTTATGTCGAGTTGCAAGTCGCATGAAAATGCCGTTCAGGGACACTTGGTGACTTTTGGTCTGGGACCGAAAAAACAAATGGAGCAGCAAGATTGCATGTCATTGGCTCTTGCAAGTGTGTATGGGAAATTCCGACATGGGACCACTACCAACACTGGCTCGGTGGAGTGTTTTGCAGAGTTGACCCAACAATGTGAGATTGCATTGATGGAAACTGAGCAAAACCCTAGTTTACGAAATGAATGCACAATGAAGTCACTGGGCCATGAAAACATGGGGGAGAGGGCTACCTAGAGGTAATCACATGCCAGGAGAGAAAGCGAGTCGACGGTTCATTGATCCGAACTCCAGTTTCCGAGTTATGTCGAGTTGCAAGTCGCATGAAAATGCCATTCAGGGACACTTGGTGACTTTCGATCCGGAGCGAAAAAACAAACGGAGCAGCAAGATTGTATGCTGTTGGATCCTGCAAGTGGGTATGGGAAATGATGATGTGGGACCGAAAAAATTGCTAGAGTTTGAGTTTGATAACCCAAAAATGCATAACCCAAAATGTCTTTTAAAATATTATCATAACCTTTAGATTTTGATATAGGATTTAGTTTTCTAAGGAGTAAAACATATCTCATATATTGTTAGATGGGCCGTGAAATCCTACAATCTAAGACCCATCACATTCCACAACTCTTGGAAAATATCATTCCCTATTGAATTCTAGCACAGGTACACTTGCAACATTGCATTATTTCAAACAATTCATTTCATGGCTCTAGAAGTACTACAAATCTTATTCCAACTATATCACTACATCCCTTATGGAAGAAACACTTAGCATGTTTACATAGCTATTAAGTTAATAACATGCCTAAAAATCAATCATTCATAGGAATTGAGGTACATACCTAGCTTTGAATAACAAAGATTTAAAAAAAATAAATCATCAATAAATAAATGGGGGTATGCATGCATTTTTTAGGTCTTATGACGATATGCCCAAATTTACATTCAAAAATGCATTGTCAACTTGAAGTATACAAATACATTTATCAAACATGATTCTTTACAACTAAGAATTCCTTGTCTCATTTAGCACATTTATACTCAGTCATTAAAGCATTGGTAATCATAGCACAACGTTGAAGAATTACCAAAAATGAAATTACTGTTAAATTTTCAGAATTTACTTCAATCTAATCTAGGATCTTAACTGAGAGAACAACATGTGCAGCAAATCTACATCATATCAATCATGGACACAATAATGCAAGCACACAAGAGACACAGAGTTTACTTGGGGAAGACCATAAAGGTGAAAAACCCCAATAACTTCCTCAGAGATAGATAGAGCAATGATACAACCAGAATACAAGAGATTGTCTTCTCCTAGCAGCAGAGCCTCCTCCTCCACAAGTGCGGCACTCTCCAAAGTGTGAGTGAGAGAATAGAATGTGTAAAATGAGAGAGACACACTCTCTATTTATACACTAACTTGACTTGACCTTTACTCAATTAGGTCGGCCTCAACTTAACCACTTAACATAATGCTGACTGGGCCGACCCCCACTAGGGTGGTCTAATAACCCTTTGACCCACATCGCCGACCCCCAATAGGGTGGTCTAATAACCCTTTGACCCACATGACTTATACAGGGCCTACCCCAACAAGGTGGTCTAATAACCCATCAAGTATAAGTTACGACACTTACAATATAAATGACGACACTTCCATATAGAGGAATAATAACATCTCTATAGGAATACAATATACATATATGTGAAATACATTCCGAAGTTACATATACATCAACAATTACATAGTTTTACAAAGAGGATTTCTCCATACACTAAGGAATCTAGAGCCTTCCTTTCTATATCGAACACATTACATTCATTATTTGCAATGCCAACTATTCCCCCAAGGTTCTTGATCCCTCTCCAAGTTTCTTCTTCATTAAATGAAAGCTAAGCGGTGAATGGAATTATTTATTAATATTTACAAGAGTCTTGATTAAGATGGGAAGCAAATGACCCTCACAGGAAGAATTTTGCTTAAAAATCAACACATAATATTCCATAAGAAGCCATTTACTTGGATGGAAACTTGTCCATTTGCAACTGAAACGTTCACTATTGATTGCATCTCACTTTTGATTCCAGGTGCCAATATTTAAGGGCTGATTTTTAAATGTTATATTGAGAGAATGGTCATGAGTTTATTTTAATAATTTATTGGTTACACTATCTCCTTGTAACTAACCATTTCATAATTTATCTCTTTTAATTTTCAAGGCTTTCTTGGGACGAGTTTTTTTCAAATTTTTAAACATTTAAGGAAACAACAACATCAAACAAACATAAAGCCATAAACCTAAAAACATATTCACGCATATATCTGCAAGGCATATAATACACACCTCCATCCCATATCAAGTCAACCATATAGGTAAATCTGAACATTGCTTTATATTATATGTACATGTATAATGTTTTCAAAAATGGCATGCCATGTCCATAATACATAATTGTGGATCATATTGTACATCTATGTGTACATACAAACAAAACGGTACATGTATGTATTCCCCCTATACATGGATTCTATATGTACCCCCCTTATACATGAATTCTATTTATCCCCCTTTTCATTGCCAATGTCAGTGGCTAATGAGAAGTCTATCTTTATTTTGCGGCTGCTCGTTGGCATTCCCCAACGATCCGCAGGAGGATGCATTCTCAATATCGGAGACTGCACACAAAGCAAAATTTGTAAGTTAGTTTACCAAGCTATAAAATTAAATACAACTCTTTGTAAATTTGTTCAAATTCCAAGCAAATATAACATTTTTACTTACCATGCGTGTGTAAGTCCCAGGCACTGAAACTGCATGTACTTGGGTGGGGGGGCATGCAGGGTCATCAGTGGCCCCAATTGGGTGCTCTTCAGGCACCACTAGCTCAGTAGATGCCTGCATAAAGTAACATACATGTCAATGTCAACAAATACAAAGAAAACAAGACATATATACTACATGGACGGATAATGAATCTTTCAAAAAAAGCGAGACACACACGTACCTGGGGGGGGGGCAGAGGTGGGTCACCAAAAATATGGGTTGGGTGCTCTTCAGGCACCACTAGCTCAGTAGATGCCTACATAAAGTAAAATACATGTCAATGTAAGCAAATACAAATAAAACAAGACATATATACTACATGGACGGACAATGACTCTTTCAAAGAAAGCGAGACATACACATACCTGGTGTTAGCACCCAAAAAGTGCTCACTACCTCATCTACCCCATTACATGACTCATTTGTCCATATTTCCTACCATATTTACCTCCAGAACCTTAAAATCCCATTAAAAAGCCTCCAAAAGGCCAAAAACCCCTTTTTCCCCCAAAATAATCCAAAATTCCTCCAAAATAACAAAAACCCTCTAAAAAGGGAATAAAAAATACAAAAAAAAAGGAAAGGAGGGAAAAGGAGGCAAAAACCCTATACAGCTGACCTAAACCATATGGTTCCCAAAACCATGGGCCAGCACTCCACCACTAAAAACCTATAAATAGGTGATGGAGACCCCTCATTTCATATCCACAGTCAAATACACCCTTACTTTGCCAAAATCACTCTTGAAACCCTAGCTCACCCTTGAGCTACTTTCACATTTGAGTGCCCCTTTGCCCCATTTCCACCCTTTGGAGAAAGAGAAAGGAGCAAAGCTGGAAGCTTGGAAGCAACCCTCCTGGACTGCTGCAAGAGCTCCACCAACCTTCACATTGGAGGTATAATTAATACAAAAACCCTTTTTATTATCTTGTCTTTTCTATTTTATGCACATGTTTAGAATAATTACCATTTTACTGTATCGTCTTTAATTTACTGTTTTTCTGAACTGCTACTAAGGAGTCCCTTCTCCTTAATAGGTGCTCATTTGCACAAGCTAGGGTGAAAACCCTAGCTACAGTTTTGACGACTCTACTTGTGTTCCTTTGAATTTCTGGTTATAGTTTTAAAGTTTTAAACATTTTTAATTTTCTGTAATATTTTTCTGTTTTTTCCTTTCGGCTGTCCCTTTTGGCTGCCGTAAACCGCGTCTTTTACCCCCTGCAGTTGCGTTCCGACCACGTCTTCTAGGCATTTAACTGTGATCCAACCACGGCTCTCAGACTGTTTCCGGTCACCTACCGGCGGTTTCCAGTCTGTTACCTGCAATTTGACCGCAGCTATTAGCTTGTTTCGTGCGGTCTAACAGTGACTCTTAACCCTTTTCCCCCCATCCCACTTGCGGCTTTCAACCATTTTTCTGCAACCCGCCTACGTCTTTCGGCCTTTTTCTCGCGTCCCGCATGTGGCTTTTAGCCATTTTTCTGCAACTCGCAGGTGTCTTTCAGCCATTTTCTTGCATTCCGCTTGCGGCTTTCAGCCATTTTTCTGCAACCCACCTGCGTCTTTCGGCCTTTTTCCCGCGTCCTGCTTGTGGCTTTCAGCCATTTTTCTGCAACTCGCCGATGTCTTTCGGCCGTTTTCCCACATCCCGCTTGCGGCTTTCATGACTTCCACCCCTTTCTTTGTAGGGACCATTGGTGAAGCATCCACCACCACACCAGCTACCACACCTGCTTTGGGTATGCCCTCGATAGGGCCCACATCTACCATTCTGATCACTGTACCCATTCTAGTAGTTGGCATACCTATCGCCACTCCATCAGTGACTCACACTACCCTTGGCAGTGCAGGACCGTCCCATACCACTTTCATTCCTCCACTTGGGGGAAACATCCCAAACCCAGCCCCTCCACTTGGGGGCATTGGCCCCAACATGGTCACACCCACTAGCATGTCACATCTTGTTGGTTGTGGAGCCAGATCTTCTAGTCTCATAGATGATATTGTATCAGACGTATTTGTACCCCAGTTTTATATGATATGTAGGTGGACTGTACAGTCACCCTAGCGAGGGGGTGTGGGGGGGACCATCCCCCCTGGCTGGGGGGTTCGGGGGCAACGCCCCCGATGAAAATTTTTGGTGCTATTTTCGCCAGCTATTTTGCGGGCCCATGGTTTTGGGTATCCTGTGGTATTTTCCCATTGTATTTCCCTTATAAATAAAGACATTGTAATACAGCTAGGTATGATGATGTATTAGGTTTTATGCATTGTAAAGATCTCTGAGATCAGGAGAGAGACTGTGAAACAGAGAAGAGGAAGTGCAGCGGTTGTGCTGCAGGTTGTATCCCTTCACCTTGTTGGACGGTAATAATAATAAGGACTAACAAATTCAGTGTGGACATAGCTCAAGTTGGGTGAACCACGATATATTTGTGTCTCTCTTGTAATGTGTATGTGTGATTATATTTGCATTTTTGTTTGTTGTTATTACTCTGCGATCCTGTTTTTCTAACAATTAGTATCAAAGCCAAAGGTCTATTTGGTAATTAAACCCATAGGAAGCTAGGGTTTCTGGTTCGAGTGGGAGCAATGGCAGAAGAAGGAAAGTTTAAGGTCGAGAAGTTTAATGGCCAAAACTTCAGGTTATGGAAGATGCAAATGGAGGACTATTTGTACCAGAAGGATCTATTCCTACCGTTGGGAGGAAAAGCAAAGCAGCCGACGACTATGAAGGACGAAGAATGGGAGGTTCTTGACAGAAAGGCTCTGGGAACAATACGGTTGAGCCTGGCTTCGTCGGTGGCTTTCAATATCTCAAAAGAAATGACAACAGAGGGTTTGATGAAAGCATTGGGTAAGCTGTATGAAAAACCCTCGGCCTCCAACAAGGTATTTCGAATGAAGCGTTTATTTAATATGAAGATGTCTGAAGTTGGATCTGTTACAGATCATTTAAATGAGTTTAATACCGTTACAAATCAGCTAAGTTCTGTAAGTGTGAACTTTGATGATGAGGTTAGGGATCTTCTAATCTTGTGTTCATTGCCAGAAAGCTAGAATAGCTTGGTCATGGCTGTAAGTAACTTTGTCTCTGGTTCAAACACCTTGAAATTTGATGATGTTATTGGTGTTATTCTTAGCGAGGAAATGAGAAGAAAAAGCACAGGTGAGACATCAGGTAATGCGTTGACCATGGAGAGTAGGGGAAGACAAAAGGAGAGAGGAAAGAGCCAAGGTAATCGTGGAAAGTCTAAAACAGGTAGATCCAAGTCCAGACTGGGAAAGATAGAGTGTTGGAACTGCGGAAAGAAAGGACATCTAAAGAAAGACTGCAAATCTCTAAAGAAGAAAGGAGAATCAAAGAAGGAAACTACCCAAGAAGCAAATGTAGCAGGTGATGTGTTACAAGATGATTTGATTCTTGCATTAGATAATACTAGTGATTATTGGGTAGTAGATTCAGGAGCTTCATGTCATGCTACACCCCATAGGAAATACTTTCATGAGTATGTTCCTGGTGACTTTGGACATGTTTTATTGGGTGATGATGAGCCATGTAAAATTGTTGGAATGGGTAAGGTATGGATAAAATTTAAGAATGGAACTGATTGGTTGTTAAAAGAAGTTAGGCATATTCCTGCTATGAAAAGAAATATGATCTCAACAGGGAAGTTGGGAGATGGCGGTTTTCTATCTACATTCAGAGAAAAGTGGTGGAAGATCACTAAAGGATCAATGGTGATAGCAAAAGGAGACAGAGTAGGTACGTTGTATTTATGTCCTCATAATACTGACCATTCTATCTCTTTAGCTTCCACAAGAACAGATACAGCATTGTGGCATCATAGGCTTGGCCACATGAGTGAGAAGGGGATGCAGATTCTCCACTCAAGGAAATTGCTGCCGGATTTGAAGTAGGTAAGTTTGGAATTCTGTGAAAATTGTGTTTATGGAAAACAGAAGAGAGTCAGATTTCTCAGGGTTGGAAAACAGAAGAAGAATGAAAAATTAGAGCTTGTGCATACAGATGTATGGGGACTAACTTGGGTACAATCTCTTGGTGGCTCTCATTATTATGTTACATTTGTTGATAATGCAATTAGAAAAACTTGGGTTTATTGCATTAGACAGAAATCTGATGTGTTTGCTAATTTTAAGAAGTGGAAAGCTTTGGTTGAGAATGAGATAGGAAAAAGATTGAAGTGTCTCAGATCGGATAATGGAGGTGAGTACGGCGGCAAGGAGTTTGATAGTTATTGTTCATACCATGGGATTCGTAGAGAGAAGACAGTCCCAGGAACACCACAGGAAAATGGTGTGTCAGAAAGGATGAACAGAACGATCATGGAGCGTGCAAGGTGTATGAGACTGCATGCAGGGCTTCCCTTACAGTTTTGGGCAGATGCTGTAAATACTGCTGTTTATTTAATAAACAGAGGACCTTCAAGTGCTTTGGATGGTGGTATTCCAGAGGAAGCATGGATAGATAAAAAGGTAAACTACTCATTTCTGAGAACGTTTGGTTGTGAAACATTTGTCCATATTGATAAAGAAAATAGAACAAAGCTTGAAGATAAATCCAAGAAATGTACCTTTATTGGATATGGGGTTGATGAATTTGGTTATCGTTTATGGGATTATGAAAATAACAAAATCATCAAGAGTAGAGATGTGATATTAAATGAAAAGGTCATGTATAAAGATCAGTTGCAGGGAAAAAAATAGGAAAAGGAAAACACAAAGAACATAGTGCTTGATGAAATTAAAGAAAATGAAGTTCCAAAGGTGCCAGAAAATCAAGAGCACTAGCAAGTACCTAAAAATCCTGCAACTGTAAGAAGATCTACCAGGTTAAGTAGACTCCCTGAACGATACTCTCCTTCAATGTATTATTTATTGATGATTGATTCTGGTGAACTAGAATGTTGTGAAGAAGCAATGCAGGTGGAAACTAGAAAGAAGTGGGAGCAAGGCATGAATGAGGAGATGGACTCATTGGTAGGAAACTAGACTTGGGATTTGGTTCAGTTGCCTACTGATAAAAGAGCATTGCAAAACAAATGGATTTACAGGTTGAAGGAAGAAGAAGAAGGTAAGAAGCGGTACAAGGCTAGACTTGTTGTAAAGGGGTTTGCACAGAAGAAAGGTATCGATTTTGATGAAATATTTTCTCTTGTTGTTAAGATGAATTCAATTAGGACTATCTTAAGTCTAGTGGCAGTAGAAGATTTGCATCTTGAACAGTTAGATGTAAAAACAACCTTCCTCCATGGGGATTTGGAGGAAGAAATATATATGCAGTAGCCACAAGGGTATGAGGTCAAAGGTAAGGAGGATCTGGTATGCAGGTTGAAAAAGAGCTTGTATGGTTTGAAGCAAGCTCCAAGGCAGTGGTATCTAAAGTTTGACAGGTTTATGACAGAACAAGGTTATAGTAGATGTCATTCTGACCACTGTGTTTATTTCAAGAAGCTAGACAATGGAAGATATATTATCTTGTTATTGTATGTGGATGACATGCTTGTTGCAGGGTCTAACATGCAGGATATAAATGTACTCAAAAGGAAGCTAGCTAATTCATTTGCGATGAAGGATTTGGGTGCTGCAAAGCAAATCCTTGGTATGAGAATAACGAGAGACAGGAAAAATCGCAAATTGACATTGTCTCAAAGTGAGTACATACAAAAGGTGTTGGAGAGGTTCAGAATGCAAAATGCAAAACCTGTAAGTAGACATTTGGCTAGCCATTTCAGTCTAAGTAAGGAAATGTGTCCCAAGACACAAGAAGAGACAGATTACATGTCCAAGATTCCCTATCAATCAGCAGTTGGCAGCTTTATGTATGCCATGGTGTGCACAAGACTAGATATTGCACATGGAGTGGGAGTTGTGAGCAAATATATGAACAATCCAGGTAAAGAACATTGGAAGGCAGTACAGTGGATTCTCAAGTATTTGAGAGGTACTACCACTGAGGCATTATGTTTTGGAGGTTCAGACACTGTTCTACAGGGATATGTTGATGCAGATATGGCAGGTGACAAGGATAGCAGGAGGAGCACCACAGGGTATGTGTTTACTGTAGGTGGAACAGCAGTAAGCTAGATTTCGAAACTATAGAAGGTTGTTGCACTTTCAACAACAAAAGCAGAGTATGTTTCCATTACAGAGGCTAGTAAAGAGATGATTTGGTTGCAGAGGTTTATGGAGGAAGTGGGTAAGAAGCAGAAGGATAGCAGATCATATAGTGACAGCCATAGTGCTATTCACCTTGCAAAGAACTCAACATTCCATTCCAGGACTAAACATATACAGCTCAAGTACCATTTCATACGCTCTGTTTTAGAAGATGAACTGTTAAAGCTGGAAAAGATACATACTAGCCAGAATCCTGCAGACATGTTCACAAAGGTAGTGACCAGAGAGAAACTGAGTTCATGCTCGGTTTCAGTTGGCCTTCTAACATGAAGGTCAAGAGGAGAAATTTGCCAAGTCCAAGTCCAGCAGCGGTGGAGTTGCTGTGATCAGTCTCCAAGTGGGAGATTGTTGGTTGTGGAGCCATATCTTCTAGTCTCATAGATGATATTGTATAAGCCATGTTTGCACCCCAGTTTTATATGATATGTAGGTGGACTGTACAGTCACCCCAACGGGGTGGGGTGGGGGGGCATCGCCCCCCCACGGGTTTCCAGGGGGTACCATCAGTCCCCCGGAGGGGGTTCAGGGGCAGCGCCCCCGAGAAATGGGGGTTCGGGGGCAACGCCCCTGAAGAAAATTTTTGGGGTTGTTTTCACCAGCTGTTTTGCTGGCCCACGGTTTTGGGTATCTTGTGGTATTTTCCTATTGTATTTCCCTTATAAATAAGACATTGTAATACGGCTAGGTATGATGATGTATTAATTTTTATGCATTGTAAAGATCTCTGAGATCAGGAGAGAGACTATGAAACAGAGAAGAGGAAGTGCAGCAGTTGTGCTGCAGGTTCTATCCCTTCACCTTGCTGGACGGTAATAATAATAAGGACTAGCAAATTCAGTGTGGACGTAGCCCAAGTTGGGTGAACCACGATATATCTGTGTCTCTCTTGTAATGTGTATGTGTGATTATATTTGCATTTCTGTTTGTTGTTATTGCTCTGCGATCCTGTTTTTCTAACACATCCTTCTACTAGTTTGCCATTCATGGCTAGCCTCAACCTTCCTGACCTAGCTAGACTGACTAACGATCCCATCAGACATGACCCTGCGTGGCCTCACATGCCCACCAAGCTCCCCTCCGAGATCTCTAAGTTTGAAGGCAAGGCAGGTGAGGACCCCCAGAACCATATTATGTCCTTCCATCTATGGTGTTCCTCCAACTCCATAGTGGACAACTCTGTCTGCCTCCGTCTGTTACAACGCACCCTCACTGGCTCTATAGCTAAGTGGTACATCGAGCAACCTCATGGGACCCATGCCACCTTTACCTCCCTTGCCTCGACTTTCCTGTAGTTCTTTCAGTTTAACTGTTCGCTATGACGTGGGAGTTGAGATCCTATTGTCTTGCAAACAGAATACGGCTACCCACATCACTGACCACATTCATGAGTGGCATCGATGTCGTAGCCTTTGCAAAATCAAGTTAGACGACCGTATCTTGTTAAATTGGTTTCTAAAATCCCTCCTTCCTGTCATTGCCAAGGATGTGGCATCTGAACAACCACAGTCCAAAGAAGAGGCCATCCTCAAAGCCCAGCAATTTGACCTCATTTACGCCCAGTCGGGTTATCTGTATACCATCATACCTGATGCCCCTTGCGGTGATTCCTCCCAACACGATGCACCGGGGGAATCCCATGCCGCAGATGGCATCATTGGCCATGCTGCCTCGCATCCTCAACCCTTTTCCATAGCACGTCCTAGCCATGGCCCCGACCTTTTGCGGGCTACATCTCAATCCAAAGCAACCAATTCGTATGCTCCCATGGAACATCACCACCATTCCCATGGACCCTCCTGTCCACCTCAGTGCTTTGGTCATGCATCCCCCGCTTATGCCCCCCCGGTCGCACCTAAGCCATATTACCACCCACAGGCTGCACCAGCTCCTGTGTCCTCTCAAGCCCAACCTGCTTATTACCCACCACAGACAGCCCCTGCGGTAAACCCACAACCCGTTCCACAGATGTATCAGCAACCCCCACAAGGTTCAACACCTACGCAGCCTCCACCTGCTTATTATCCACTGCAGCCTGCTCCCGCACCTGCACAACCCCAGAACCCACCTGCTGCCCAAGGGAAAGTCTACGCCCAACAAAATTTGTAGCAGAACCAAAATAACCAGCGCCAACAAGGCTAGCAAAACCGTGGAAAGGCCATAACCGTGGGAACAACCCCCCTCCAGACCAAGCCGGTCAACCTCCCAATCCACCAAACAACAATAACATGGCACCTGCCAACCAGAACCCTGATCGGCCGCCCAAGCATGCCAAAAATCCTAATTTGTGAACAAACCACCCTTGTTCTATTTGCGGGGTCTATGGCCACTACACACATGCTTGCACAGATTTGGAGCGAGCTCGACAACCCTGGACTGATGATGCCCATCGCCAAGGGAACGCGGCTCCTCAGGCACCACCCAACCCCCCACCCCCTTGGCATCAACCTTTGGTGCTGCAAAACCCCTTACCAACCCAAGGCGTAGTGAACACCCAGCCGTTGGCTCCCCCTCAAGGCAACGCGCCACGAAAACAACAGATCACTTATGCCGCTCCTGATCAACCCATGTTAGACTCAGGTGCCCACCACTTGTTAATGATGTCATCCACTGATGTCAACCTCCAAACCCATCGGAACCAATATGACTCCACCCCTGAAGCCTCTCCCGCCGACAAAACCACTAACGCTCATCCCACTGATCAAACGTTACGTATACCTCCAGCTCCACTAGATGGAGCCTCCAAAGCACCTCGCTTCCCACTTCATCGCATCAACAATAACCCCAATGCTCGTGCTGCGTCAAATTACAACATTGTAGATGACTTAGCCCAATCTCCCACAGCCATGTCTACGTTAGAAGTATTAAAAAACTATCCTTCACAGCGCAAGACTTTGCTATCAGCCATTGGTGCCACTAACCCAAATGATTCACGATTGATGGCCTTCGATTTGGACTAATCCGAACCACGCCTGCCTTCCACTTTAGCATTCCAAGTTTCTGTTTCCGTTCAGAATCTTGTCATCCATCAATGAATTATCGACGAAGGTGCCTCTACATGCGTTATGTCCACATTCATTTGGCAGAAGTTGGGATCCCCTACTCTCCAGCAGTCCACCACTGCATTGCGAGCCTACGACGGCCGTTCGGCTCAACCCCAAGGTCTCTTAGCTAATGTCCCCGTCCAGTTGGCTGGAAAAACCATGCTCATTGACATAGAGGTCATCAATGCCCAACTTGATTATAACCTATTACTTGGCCGTAGCTACATGTATACCATGCGGGCAGTTACCTCATTCGTTTTTCGTACCATGATGTCCCCCCTTGACGGACGCGTGGTCAAGGTCGACCAACTCACCTATTATGATCCCAATGCCCCCGCTGCACCCGAAAATGTTCTCCCCATGGTTGAACAACCTGTTTGTGGTGCAACAACCTCGTTTGTTTCCTCCGTGGGACTAGGAGTTTACTCATATACACCGATGACCTCCACATTCCAATCTATTCCACCCCCGTCACCCGCACCCGACGTATCTGACCTATGTACCCTCTCCCACAATACACAAACACCCAACAATCAACCGTCCTTATTACCCAAACCACCATTGGTACCTAGTCACATTGGTGTTACATCCATCCACACGATCCCCTTCCTATTCCCTCCCTCGGGCATAATAAGCGCCCTGGTTATGGCTACTCTTAGCCTCCCCGGGTTAACCTTGGGATTACCCATGTGGTATATTTCGCCTCCTGTTCCCCCGCCGACACCAAATGTTGTCCTACAACCACTGCAACCCATTGCCACTACTAGTCAACCACCTCCCAGTGTCACTACCCCTTCGTCATCTACGAATACCCCTCCTCTTATCAAGCCCACTGGGGGCAGAGGCCCACAACCATACACTGTTGTACCCCCTCCAAAGGTAGTTAGACCCCCCCCCCCCGTGTTTCATGCTCCTCCTAAATGCTCGTTGTGTGATGAGTTAGGAAATCCGACTCATCAATGTCCACAATTACCTACATTACAGGAACACATGCAAATGCTTGACGACGACCCCAACATCTCGGTTTTCGAACTAGATCCAACCCCTAAGCCTCGTGATAAATCACTGCGTACCAACCACCCTTGTGCAATATGTGGTATTTACGACCATTACTCACATCACTGTCTTGATCTCCCAGATTACCAAGCAGCTCTCTACGAGATGAATAATTTGGACCTTGACATGGCACCCCCCACAATTGAGGAGATCCACCCCCCAGTATCACCCTCATCCAGAGAGATTAACACCATTTATATGATCTCTTCGACTACCACTCCCTCGTCAACCGATTTGACAACTCAAAGTTTCCGCAATGATGAGGAGATTCTAGAGTCTCTCACTGCCCTAGATTATCCCTGGGAAGACATGCACCATCGTTCCTATTTCCTCCCAGAAGAGTCCTCCTCCACCACAGCTACCCAATTTATGGTTGAGTCCAAAGAATTCCTTCCCACCAAAGTCAACTAGTTTAAGGATCCTATTCCCGCTCCTGATGCCTTTGAGGAGGGTAACATGGCCACCATTTCACCTGTAATCCACATCGATATCTCTGACCCACCTGGTGATCTTGAAATCATTATGTTAGGAGCCTCCTGCAGTGAGTATAATATTGGAGAGTACAAAAAACTTTTCCAAGAGTTCCGTGATGTCCTTTCCTGGTCCTATACCGAGATGCCTGGTCTTGACCCCACTATCATCGAGCACCACATTGACACCTCTGAGTTAGGGGGCATAATAGATTACCTCAACCCTGGGATAGGGGGCATGATCAATCATTTTGAACCTTCCCCATCACATCTATCTCAACACGTCAATGAACCCATTGTTCAAACCCACACATATGTGATCCCTAATCACAAACCCCATGCACATAGCATGGGGGCAAGTCATTAACCCTGCTCACTTTTTCACACTTGTGATCTCAACCATTTTTGAGGTCACATATCACTTGTAGATTTGATTTGATTTGATACACCTAGTATTCTTCCCCCATGAGTCATCATTTCTCCCCACCACTGCATCCTTGGCTTGGTGGGCTCACCTTTATTTGCAACCATTTTTTAACCTCATTCTTTCCTTTGACCATTCCGAAGTCCTTATGACCTCCGTTTTTTGCACCATTTGCATCGCCGGATTCATATTTTCGTGCCCGTGATGATGCTTGAGATCATTTCTCGCTCTCACCAGGACCAATATAAACATTGTGTCCCGACACCTTATCACCTCGGTTTGCGTTCCACATCGATCGTAGCCCATTTTTGATATACCTTATATCATCGGATTCATTTTTCTAAGCCCATGATGATGCTTGAGATCATTTCTCGCTCTCACCCCCAGATTGTTTTAGGTATTTTTCCAAAACACCCCCCGTCACCTCGGTTTGTGTGCCACATCGACCGTTATCCATTTTTTACACTTTTTATATCGCCGGATTCATTTTTCCGAGCTCGTGATGATGCTTGAGATCATTTCTCACTCTCACTAGGTACAATTTCACCATTGTTTCCCAACACCTTACTGCCTCAGTTTGCGCACCACATCGACTGTCATCGGATTGTTCCACATTTTTACATGAGCCATTCACTCCTTTCATACTGCAATTATTTCGTTATTTTGCCACCATTCATTATCCCGCAAGGAGGCCCACCAGTGTTCCCCCCTACCCTCGTTCTTGGTCATCATCAATGTTCCTTGATTGAACACTTCCTCCTTGCTTGGCCATTCATTTCGTTCGGTATAATTTTATCCCTTTTTCGGGCCGGACAAGTCCTTTACGAAAAAGGCACTTAGGGAGTTTCTGTTAAGCTCTTTTATGACTCCTAAAACAATGAAAAGATCGCCGAGCAATCTTGCTTCCTTTCATGCTCATTAAAGTACCCTAAAGGGCATCTATCTGGTATAAGTTTAATCTTTTTCTGGACCTGGTAGACTAATTACGAAAAAGGAATACTCTAGTCACACCGGCTAGAAGAGTTCTTCATTGCATCCTTTTATGCTTCTTCGGGCCTTGGAGACTAACACACAAAAAAGCAACCCCCTGGAGTCCTTTTATCGCTTTCAGACTCTCTAAAATTGAAAGCAACCATGAGCATGAACTGTCCTGGGCTCGTACAACTCCACACGAAAGTACCATTCCATTATTTCAGAGTCTTCTTATCACTTTCAAACTCCTTAAAATTGAAAGCAATCACGAGCATGAGCTGTCCTAGGCTCATATAAATATACACGATAGTACCATTTTACACACACTTCTTCTAGTTCCTTAACCTGTGAAGAAGTCCCCCCGTGCCTCTTGGAACTATGATCAATCATCTCGGCAGCACCCCCAATCAGGTCACCTTTGTTCAGAGTAGTCTGCAGTCTCCTGCCCTTTTACACCAGCTTGAGTATCACTCATCCCAGTCACTATCCTTGATCCAGTACAGCTATGATCCCTTTCCCACCAGTCAGTTTCATATGCTTCCTGATCGTCCCCGCCATCATACTCTGAACAAAGGAAGTTTGAGTCCACCCACTATACTTGCCCAGTTATCCCCCACAATATGTCAGTCCTACCATCAGTACTCTCACACTTCGGTTCTCCACCTCACACTCCTATCAAGGAAACATCATTGCCTTGCTAGTTGTAGGTCTCCCTCTGTCGACGACAGCCCCTTTATTCCAGAGGATAGACCCAGAGGTCCCTGTGCCTTGGACCCATCACCATTTGTGGTGAGTTCCTACGGACCATTCTAAGAGGAGTCATCATTGCCTCTCCGAGTGGTTGTTTCTCACATGCTCGACTTCAACACCTTGATCGCATCATTGAGAATCGTGTAGGGTTTATATCCCTTCAGTTATTGGTCGAAGACCCTGGATTTCCCCCGACTCTAGAACATTGGTGAGTCACTTCGGAACTCCTAGTTATATGTTCCCGTGGATGTCCAGGTTGCGTTGGTGATTGTATTTGGAAGCCATCCAGTTATATGCTTCCTTGAGTACCCAGTTCAGTTCTAGTTCAGTGTACCATTGAGGACATGACTCCCCGTCAATATGCTCCAGTAGCTCATCAGTTCCTCTAGTACCACACTCAGTAGCACTGTTGTTCTTCCAGTGTATCAGTTCTTCAGCTCAGACATGGTCATCCCAGTAGTATGTCTCAGATTTGTGTCCCCTCTGGACCCCTATGATGTACACAGTGGTTCTCTATGTATCCTATAGGTCCCCCTTTTCAGGCCTGACTGTTATGTTTTATGTATCTTGATACGAGCATGGGTATGCCCGCCTCGTCCATATATTGAGATTCTTCCTCATTCATTATTTGAGGCCATGTATATTTAAGGTCCCCATATTTTGGACCCCATTGTTATTATTATTCTATATCTTGATATGAGCATGGGAATGCTCACCTCGTCCATATGTTCAGATTATTCCTCATTCATTATTGAGGTCATGTACTTTCAGTTTTTGTAGTTTGTTCGGGACCATTGTTCCGGGCTTTAGTTCGTTTCTTCTCTTCTCCACACCCCAGGAAAACCATAAAAGACTTATGATGTCTATCGGCCATACGTTGAGCTCCTGCCCTCACACATCAGGGGGCAATCTGTTAACACCCAAAAAGTGCTCACTACCTCATCTACCCCATTACATGACTCATTTTTCCATATTTCCTACCATATTTACCTCCAGAACCTTAAAATCCCATTAAAAAGCCTCCAAAAGTGTTAACACCCAAAAAGTGTTCACTACCTCATCTACCACATTATATGGCTCATTTGTCCATTTTCCTACCATATTTCCCTTAAAATCCCAAAAAATCCCATTAAAAAGCCTCCAAAAGGCCTAAAATGCCTCCAAAAGGCCACAAAACCATCAAAATAGCCTAAAAAATGCTAAAAAAACCCCCTTTTTCCTCCAAAAATAGCAAAAACCCCCTAAAAAGGGAAGAAAAATATAAAATAATGAGGAAAAGGAGGAAAAAACCCTATACAGCTGCACAAAACCATGTGTTTCCCAAAACCATGGGTCAACACTCCACCACCAAAAAACTATAAATAGGTGATGGAGATCCCTTATTCCATATCCACAATCACAAGCACCCTTACTCTGCCAAAATCTCTCTCGAAACCCTAGTTCACCATTGAACTACTTTCACCTTGAGAGCCACTTTTGGCCCATTCCCATCATTGGAGAAGGAGAAGGAGCATATTGAAGCTTGGAGCATCCTCTTGGACACTGCAAAGGGCTTCATCAAACCTTCACATTGAAGGTAATATCAATACAAAAAGCCATTTATTTAAATTTGTTGTTTATGTTTCATGCATGTCTTAGAAGTAATTTAATTTATGTTTTAGCTTAATTATTTACATTTACTGAACTGCTACTAAGGAGTCCATTCTCCTTAGTAGGTGCTCATTTGCACAAGCTAGGGGTAAAACCCTAGCTACAGTTTTGGCGACTCCCCTAGATTTTGAATTTCTGGTTTTTGTTTTGAATTTTTTACTTTCGGCTGTCCCTTTCGGCCGCCGCATACCGCGTTTTTTCCCTCTGCAGTCGCGTCCCGACCGCGCCTTTCAGGCCTTTACCTGCGATCCGACCGCGGCTCTCAGACTGCTTCCGACGCCCCGCCGGCGGATTCAAGTCTGTTACCTGCGATCCGACCGCGGCTAATCAGCCTGTTTGCCGCGATCCGACTGCGCCTGTCGGCCTTTTTTCCGCGTCCCGACTGCGTCTTTTTCCCTATTTCCCGCGTCCCGACCGCCGCTGTTGGTCCGAAAGCCGCGACCTGACCGCCACTGTTTCCCCCAAACCCACGGTCTGCCTGTTCTGTTTCGCCACAGACCTGCAGTCTGATTTCTGTAGTTTTCCTGTTTTGAGCCCAGCCCCTTTTGCTGCAATATTTTCTGCATCTGAACAGCCCTCTGTCCTACCTGCAGCCTCACTTCCTTACAGCCTTTCTGCAACATAATTCCTGTTCCCTTTACAGAATTCTTTTAAAATTTCGGTATTTTTAATTCAGAAAATTTTGCAAGTTAAACTTTCAATTTCAGCATTATTGATAGTTGGAAGTTGCCCCCCTTGTGGCACTTCTATTTTTTGGGTTCATCACCTCACGCGCACACACTCTGTCACATAAATCAAGTGAGCCTTAAAAAGTACCTAATTGAACCAACATTCTAACCCCACTTGGGGAACACAAAAGAATCATTGTAGTTAGGTAGGGTCGCGGGGATAGGCTTCCAATAACACCCCTCGGTCACTTTCACTTGAGACATAGTTGTTGTCCAAATAGGGAACCAAAATCCCCTAGTACTTTTTGGCACGGTCACAACCAGTTTGTCAGAGGGCCTCTCCCTTAGGAGGGTTGAAGTCGGGAGACTGGTTCCGGAGGCCTGAGTGGAATACCGCACTCCATTCAGTAACCGAAGGGCTACCTTTCGCGGTTCACGGGATATCCCTGTATAGGGGTATTGCGGTCAACGAACTAAACGGCAGATTCACCTTTCTGGACGTGTCATGAACGGGGTATCTTAGTTGCCATTCTTCTAGGATTGACTACCCGGTGTCCCTCCCGGTAGGGGGATATCATAGCCACTTGGCTTTCCTACTCATATTGTCTGACTTGGATTTCATCACCTTGCAGAGGATATGTTTAGTTGAGTCAGAATACTTTTAGTTAGGTGTTTGCATGCTCCTTTACCTCCCTTTGGTCTAGTGATTCCACCATTTTTTCTTTTTAGGAAACCTGCTGCTTGTTGGTATTCTGACCATCTTTGTTGATACTCCACCTATTGTAGCACAGCTGCTGCAGTGGGTGTTTTGAGTTGGTTGTTGGCCTGAGTGCCTTGTTTTTTAGCTCTCCTTCTGCACACTCGGTTGCATTAGGCCTTTTTGAGCTATTTTTATACTCACCTCAACCCATAGAGATTAGACACCATATGTCACCATTGAGTCCCCGAGACATTCTCGGCGCCTCAGGGGCGATCCCCCACAGCACGGTTCTCTTGACACCACACGTCATAGATTCCGATCATTATCCGTTGATACCACTCATCACAGATCTAGAGCCTTGTCACTTGACTCCACTCGTCAGCGACGTAGGACTCCGTCACCACATAGTGACGCCCCTTACTTTACCTCCGATTCTGACGAAGAGTTTGAGAACCCTATTTACACGGCCCCTACTAGCCCCATGGCTGGCACGACTTCCACTCCGTTTGTTATAGGGACCATTGGTGGCACATCCACCACTACACCAGTTACTACACCTGTTTTGGGTATGCCCTCCATGGGACCCTCATCTACCGTACCCCTCACGGTACCTATTCCCGCAATGGGAATACCTATCCCCACTACATCAGTGGCTCACACTACCTATGGTGGTGCTGGACCATCCTCCACTACCTCAGTTCCCCCACTTGGGGGAACCACCCCAAATCTTGTCCCTCCACTTGGGGGCACTGGCCCCAACTTGGTCCAACCCACTACTGTGTCACATCCTTCTTCCAGTTTGCCATTCATGGCTAGCCTCAACCTACCTGACCTGGCCAGATTGACCAATGATCCTATTCGACACGACCCTGCATGGCCTCATATGCCTACCAAGCTTCCCTCAGCCATCCCTAAGTTCGAGGGTAAGGCCGGTGAGGACCCACAAAACCATATCATGTCTTTCCACCTATGGTGTTCCTCTAACTCCATAGTGGATGACTCTGTTCGCCTCCGTCTCTTACAACGCACCTTCACTGGCTCTGCAGCCAAGTGGTATATCGAGCAACCTCATGGGACCCACGCCACCTTTGCCTCCCTTGCCTCGACCTTCCTGCAGTTCTTCCAGCTGCCTGTCCGCTATGACGCGGGCATTGAGATCCTCCTATCCTGCAGACAAAACACGGCTACCCATATCACGGACCACATCCATGAGTGGCGTTGACGCCGTAGCTTATGCAAGATTAAACTAGACGACCGTATCTTCCTAGATTGGTTCCTCAAATCCCTTCTCCCTGTTATTGCTAAGGATGTGGCCTCAGAAAGACCCCAGTCTGAGGAAGAGGCCATCCTTAAGGCTCAACAGTTTGACCTCATTTATGCCCAGTCGGGTTACCTTTATACCATTATACCTGACGCCCCTCACGGCGAGTCCTCCCAGCATGATGCGCCGGGGGCATCCCACGCAGCAGATGGTATCATTGGCTGTGTTTCTTCACATCCTCAACCATTTTCCATAGCACGTCCTACCCCTGGCCCCGACCTGTCGCGGGCTACCTCACAGTCTGGAGCAACTAACTCGTATGCTCACATGACACATCACCATTCCCATGGACCATCATGTCCACCTCAGTGCTTCGGGTATGCGACTCCTGCTTATGCTCCCCCAGTCGCCCCTCAGCCTTACTACCATCAGCAGGCTGCCCCAGCTCCTGCGCCTCCACAAGCCCAACCCGCTTATTATCCGCCACAAGCAGCCCCTGCGGCTCACCCACAACCTGCTCCGCAGCCATATCAGCAACCCCCTCAAGTTGCTGCACCTGCTCAAGCTCAACCTGCATATCATCCACCGCAGCCTGCTCCAGCACCTGCGCCACCTCAAAATCCCCCTGCTTCCCAAGGGCAAGTTTACGCCCAACAGAACCCGCAGCAAAACCAGAATAACCAACGCAACCAGGGCCAACAGAACCGCGGCAAGGGCCGTAATCGGGGGAACAACCAACCTGCAGACCAAGCTGGTCAACCAGCTAATCCTCCAGACAACAACAATGCGGCCCCCGCTAACCAAAACCCTGATCGCCCGCCTAAGCAGGCTAAAAACCCCAATTTGTGAACAAACCATCCTTGTTCTATTTGCGGGGTCTACGGCCACTACACACATGCTTGCCCACACTTAGAGCGAGCTCGGCAACTCTGGGTTGACGAGGCCCATCGCCAAGGGCATGCGGCTCCCTAAGCGCCGCCCAACCCCCCCCAACCTCAACAACCCCCTTTGGTGCTGCAAAACCCCTTACCAACCCAAGGCGTAGTGAACACTCAGCCGTTGGCTCCCCCTCAAGCCAACGCACCCCAACAACAACAGATCACTTACGCTGCTCCTGATCAACCCATGTTTGACTCAGGTACCCACCACTTACTGATGATGTCATCTGCTGACGTCAATCTCCAGACCCGTCGAAACCAATATGGCTCCACCTCTGAAGCCAATCCCATGGATAAAACTACTAACGCCCATCCCACCGATCAGGCATTACGTATACCTCCCCCTCCCATCGATGGCGCTGTAAAAGCCCCTCGTTTTCCACTTCGTCGTCTCAACAATAACCCCAATGCGCGCGCTGCGTCAAACTACAGCATTGTAGACGATCTAGCCCAATCTCCCGCAGCCATGTCTGCGTTAGAGGTCTTGAAGAATTGCCCTTCCCAGCGCAAGACCTTACTCTCCGCCATTGGGGGAATTGACCCAAATGATTCGAATTTGATGGCATTTGATTTAGACCAGTCTGAACCACGCCTACCTTCCAGCTTAGCATTCCAAGTTACTGTCTCCGTTAGGAATCTTGTCATCCATCGGTGTATCATCGATGAGGGTGCCTCCACATGCGTTATGTCTACATTCGTATGGCAGAAGCTGGGATCCCCTCCTCTCCAACAGTCCACCACTGCATTACGCACCTACGACGGTCGTTCGGCTCAGCCCCAAGGCCTCCTAGCCAATGTCCCCGTCCAGTTAGGTGGCAAAACTATACTCATTGACATTGAGGTAATCAATGCCCAATTGGACTATAACCTTTTACTTGGCCATAGCTACATGTATGCCATGCGGGCAGTTGCCTCTTCTGTCTTTCGCACCATGATGTTCCCCCATGAGGGACGCGTGGTTAAGGTTGACCAGCTCACCTACTATGATCCCAGCGCTCCTGCGGCACCTGAAAATGTTCTCCCCATGGTTGAACAACCTGTTTCTCATGCCACCACCTCATTTGTTTCCGCTACGGGGCCTGGAGTCTACTCAGACGCGCCGATGACCTCCACCTTTCAATCCATTCCTCCCCCGTCATCTACGCCCGAAGTGTCTGACTTATGCACCTTGTCCCATGACAACCTACCAACTAATAATCAACCACCCTTGTTGCCAAAACCACCATTGGTACCTAGCCATATTGGTGTTACACCGATCCATACCATCCCCTTTCTCGTCCCTCCATCAGGAGTAGTAAGTGCCCCGGTTATGTCTACCCTTAGCCTCCCGGGGTTAACCTTGGGATTACCTATCTGGTATCTTTCGCCTTCCGTTCGCCCGCCGACACCAGATGTCGTCCTCCAACCGGTGCAACCCATGGCTACTACCACTCAGCCACCCCCCGGTGTCTCTACCCCTTCGTCCTCCACAACTCCCCCTCCCCCTCCTAAACCCACTGGGGGCAGAGGTCCACAACCTTACACTGCTATCCCACCTCCCAAGACAGTCAAAAACCCTCCCGTGTTTCGTGCCCCTCCCAAATGCTCGCTGTGTGACGAGTTGGGCCATGCCACTCACCAGTGTCCACAGTTACCCGCATTACAGAAGCACATGCAGATGCTCGACGATGACCCCAACATCCCAATTGTCGAACTAAACCCCACTCCTAAGCCTAAAGATAAGTCCCTACGCACCAACCACTCTTGCGCCATATGCGGTGTTTACGGGCATTACTCCCATCATTGTCCCGATCTCCCGGATTACAGAGCGGCTCTCTATGAGATGAACAATCTGGATCTTGAGACGGCACCACCTACCATTGAGGAGATCTACCCCCCAGACTCTTCCCCTTCTGGAGAGATTAATACCATATATATGATTTCTTCTACCACTTCCCCCTCGTCAACCGATTTGACGACGCAAACTTTCCGTACCGATGAGGAGATTCTTGAGGCCCTTACTGCCCCGGATTATCCCTGGGATGATATGCATCATCGTTCCTACTTCATCCCAGAAGCATCCTCCTCTAGCTCCGCTACCCAATACGCGGTTGAATCCAAAGACTTCCTCCCCACCAAGGTCGATTGGTTTAAGGACCCCATTCCTGCTCCTGATGCCTTCGAGGAAGGTAACATGGCCAACATCTCACCTGTCATCCAAGTTGATATCGCTGCCCCAGGACGTGCCCCTGAACTCATCACTTTAGGAGCATTCTGCAGTAAACAAGAGATTGAGGACTACATAAACCTTTTCAGAGAATTGCGTGACGTCTTTGCCTGGTCCTATACCGAAATGCCTGGTCTCCACCCCGCGATTATAGAGCACCACATTGACACATGGCCTGATGTACCCCCCGTTCGTCAGAAGCAGCGACCCATTCATCCCTCAAAGCTCCCAGCTGTTAAAGCCGAGATTGAGAAGCTACGCAAGGAAGGGTTCATTTATCCTATTGCCTATACCACTTGGGTTTCAAATCCCGTTCCCGTTAACAAAAAACAAGGCACCATTCGAGTATGCACTGACTTCCGCGATTTAAACCGCGCTTGTCCCAAGGACAATTTCCCCATGCCATTTATTGACCAGCTCATTGATGCGTGTGCGGGGCATGAAGTCCTTTCCTTCATCGATGGTTTTTTCGGATACAACCAGATTCAGATCCGTAAGGAAGACCAGTACAAAACTGCCTTTACTACCCCATGGGGCACCTTTTCCTATCGCGTCATGCCATTCGGCCTCAAAAATGCTGGTGCCACTTTCCAGCGGGCCATGACCTATTGCTTTCACGACTTGGTCCATATCCTGTTAGTCTACCTTGATGATCTTACAGCTCGTTCCCGGAAACGATCAGACCACCTTAACGACCTTCGACAAGTTTTTCTGCGTTGTCGCAAATACCAAATCCGCTTGAACCCACACAAGTGTGTCTTTTGCGTTCCGGCAGGCCGGTTGTTAGGTTTCATTGTTTCCCAGAAAGGAATTACTGTTGACCCTCTAAAAGTCCAAGCCATCTTAGACCTTCCTTCTCCTCGCACGCTACACAACTCCAAAGTCTGCAGGGGCGATCCAACTTCCTTCGACGCTTCGTTCCTGATTACGCCACTACCATTCACGGTTTCTTGCGCCTGCTCCGTACCCACATACCCTTCGTCTGGGATGAGCAAGCAGAAGCTGCATTCAAAGCCCTCAAGAAGGCTCTCACACAAGCCCCTCTGATCTCCCCTCCGGATTTCTCCCAGGACTTCATCCTATACGTCTCGGCCTCCGAGCATGCCGTGTCCGGAGTCTTGGTTCAAGAAGACGCTTCTCACTAGGAACACGTCATTTACTACGTCAGCCAGACCTTGTCTGGTCCACCCCTTCGTTACCCATATGAGGAGAGACTCGCCCTCGCCGTAGTCTTTTCCGTACAAAAATTGTGACACTACATCTTAATGAGTCATACCACCGTCGTTGCCGACTCTAACCCCATGGTATATCTTCTAAATCGGCGGTTACTGCAAGGTCGTGTTGCTAAATGGGTCATTATCCTCCAGGAATATGACCTTACCTTCAAAACACCTAAGAGCACTAAAGCCCTTGCACTTGCCCAACTCATTACTGATCTCCCTTCCCTTCTCCCGGCCAAACCAATCTCCGATGAGTTACCCGACAATCACCTGTTCACTATCTCGTCCGATGACCCATGGTACGGTGATATCTTGTTATACCTGCGCACGCAGAAGTTCAGACCCAAAGTTACCCGTAATGGATGCCGTCGCATCCGTCACCAGGCCTCTCGATATCTCCTCTTAGGCGATGTCCTTTACCGGCACGGAGTTGACACAATTCTTCGTCGTTGCCTTACGCACGAGGAAGCTGAACACGTCCTTAATGACTGTCATAGCGGTGCCTACGGAGGCCATTTCTCAGGGATGGCCACTGCCCAAAAGGTCGTCCGCGCCGGATACTTCTGGCCCACACTTTTCACCGACTGCATCACTGCGGTCAAGCACTGCCATAACTGCCAACTTTTTGCCCCCAAGGCCCGGACACCTCCTACTCCGTTACACCCAGTCGTCACCGTTGGTCCCTTTTGTAAGTGGGCCATAGAATTCATGGAATGTAGACCCCAGTCTGCCAACGACCACAAATATATTGTTGTCGCTGTTGATTACTTCACCAAATGGGCGGAAGCCATGCCTACCTTCAATTGTACCGCCGACACTGCTGCCCGCTTCTTTTTCAACCATGTCATCGCTCGATTTGGGGTTCCTAAGCAATTAGTCTCTGACCATGGTTCACACTTTGAAGATGCCATCTGGCGTGAGCTATCCACCCTCCTTAAGTATGAACACCAATTTTCCTCTGCTTACTACCCCCAAAAGAACGGCCAAGTAGAGGCCATCAATAAAATCCTCAAAACCATCCTCCAACGAACGGTTGAAAAGCATAAGTCCAATTGGCACCACATGTTGTTCCCTGCCTTGTGGGCTTACCGCACCTCCACTAAGACCGCCACTGGTTTTACACCATTTCATCTAGTTCATGGTGTAGAGTCTGTCCTCCCCATCGAGTGTCAGATTCCTACCTTACAGATCGCCGTTGAGCTTCTCCCTGACACCTCCCCCATCGAGCAGCGCTTGCTACAACTCGAACAAGCCGATGAAGACCGTCGGGCCACTCTCCAGAACATCGAAGCTGCCAAAAACCGTTCCAAAGCCGGTTATGATAAACATGTTCACCCTCGAACTTTCCATGAAGGGGACCTCGTCCTCGCCTATGACCAAGCCCATGACAAAACCGGTAAAGGGAAGTTTTAATCTATGTGGCAAGGCCCTTACGTCGTACAGACCTGCCTCGGCAAGGGGGAATACATCTTAGCTGACTCCGAAGGCCGTCCTTTGCGCAACCCTCATAATGGGTTGCACCTCAAGCATTTTTACCCATAAAAGAAACCCGCGGCCTCATTGGTCTGCGTTGTACAGTACTTTCGTTTTGTTTTTGTCCGTTTTACGAACCATTGCCACCACTGGAATCAGCACGACGAGACCGTCATGATGGTCACCTCGTTGCATTATTTTTACCCCGTCATTTTTCGCCCATTTTTTAGACACCGCTAGTCGCCTCGGTTTGCATGCCACATCTGCCGTTCTCCGTTTTTCACATGTTTTATATCATCGGATTCATTTTTCCGAGCTGGTGATGATGCTTGAGATCATTTCTCACTCTCACCTCCAAATTTTCCAGGCATTTTTTCCAAAATGCCCCCGTCACCTCGGTGTGCGTGCCACATCGGTCGTTACCCATTTTCGACATCCTTTATATCGCCGGATTCATTTTTCCGAGCTCGTGATGATGCTTGAGATCATTTCTCGCTCTCACTTGGTACAATTTTAACATTGTGTCCCAAACACCTTGCTGCCTCGGTTTGCACGCCACATCGGCCGCTATCGGATTGTTCCACATTTTTACATGAGCCATTCACTCCTGTCATACTGCAAATGTTTTGTTATTTTGCCACCATTTCATCTACCCCGCAAGGAGACCCATCAGTGTTCCCACCTACCCTCGCTCTTGGTCACCATTATTGATCCTTAATTGAACACTTCCTCCTTGCCTGGCCATTCCTTTTGTTCGGTATAATTTTATCCCTTTTTCGGGCCGGACAAGTCCTTTACGAAAAAGGCACTTAGGGAGTTTCCGTTAAGCTCTTTTCTGACTCCTAAAAGAATGAAAAGATCGCCGAGCAATCTTGCTTCCTTTCATGCTCGATAAAGTACCTGAAAGGGTGTCTATCTGGTATAAGTTTAACCCTTTTCCGGACCTGGTAGACTAATTACGAAAAAGGAATACTCTAGTCACACCGGCTAGAAGAGTTCTTCATTGCATCCTTTTATGCTTCTTTGGGCCTTGGAGACTAAATCTACGAAAAAGCAACCCCCTAGAGTCTTCTTACTTGCTTTCAGACTCTCTAAAATTGAAAGCAACCACGAGCATGAACTGTCCTGGGCTCGGAAAATCCACACGACAGTACCATTTCACCATTTCAGAGTCTTCTTATTTGCTTTCAGACTCCTTCAAATTGAAAGCAACCACGAGCATGAACTGTCCTGGGCTCGTAAAATCCACACGACAGTACCATTTTACACACACTTCTTCTAGTTCCTTAACCCATGAAGAAGTTTTCCCCCGTGCCTCCTGGCACTTTGATCTATCATCTCGGCAGCACCCCCAATCAGGTCGCCTTTGTTCAGAGTATTCTGCAGTCTCCTGCCATTTTACCCCAGCTTGAGTCTCCCTCAGCCCAGTAACCTTCCCAGATCCCATACAGCTATGATCCCTCTCCCCTTAGTCAGTTTCATATGCTGCCAGATCATCCCCATTATCATACTCTGAACAAAGGAAGTTTGAGTCCATCCACTCTACTTGCCCAGTTGTCCCCCCACAGTTTATCAGTCCTTCCATCAGCACTATCAAATTTCGGTCTTGAACCTCGCGCTCCTGTCAAGGAAACATCATTGCCTTGATAGTTGCAGGTCTCCCTCTGTTGACGACAGCTCCTCTATTCCAGAGGATAGGCCCAGAGGTCCCTACGCCTTGGACTTATCACCATCTGTGGTAAGTGCCTACGGATCATTCCGAGAGGAATCATCATTGCCTCTCTGAGTGGTTGTTCCTCACATGCTCGACTTCAGCACCTTGATCGCATCGTTGAGGATCGCGTAGGATTATATCCCATCAGTTTTTAGTCGAAGACCCCGGATTTCCCTTGACTCTAGCACATTGGTGAGTCACTTCGGAACGCCCAGTTGTATGTTCCCGTGGATGTTCGGGCTGCGTTGGCGATTGTATTCGGAAGCCATCCAGTTCCATGCTTCCTTGAGTACCCAGTTTCAGTTCCAGATCAGTTCCAGTTTCGTGTACCATTGTGAGTATACCCCTTGTCACTCTGATCCAGCAGCTCAGTTGATTGTTCCAGTGCACCAGTTCTGCAGTTCACACATGATCCGCTCAGCAGTATGTCCCAGATTTGTGTCCCCTCTGGACTCTTATGATGTACACAGTGGTCATGTATCTTACAGGTCCCCCTTTTCGGACCTCACAGTTCTGTTTACATATCTTGATACGAGCATGGGTATGCCCGCCTCGTCCACATATTGAGATTATTCCTCAGTCAGTATTTGAGGTCATGTATATTTCAGGTCCCTATTTTTGGACCCCATTGTTGTTATTATGTTATATCCTGATACGAGCATGGGAATGCCCGCCTCGTCCATATGATCAGATGATTCCTCATCCATTATTGAGGTTATGTACTTTTAGTTCTTGCAGTTGTTCGGGATCGTTGTTTCGGGCTTCAGTTTGTTTCTTCTCTTCTCTCCACATCCCAGGAAAACCATTCATGACTTATGATGTCCATCGGCCATACGATGAGCTCCTGCCCTCGCACATCAGGGGGCAATCTGTTAACACCCAAAAAGTGTTCACTACCTCATCTACCACATTATATGGCTCATTTGTCCATTTTCCTACCATATTTCCCTTAAAATCCCAAAAAATCCCATTAAAAAGCCTCCAAAAGGCTTAAAATGCCTCCAAAAGGCCACAAAACCATCAAAATAGCCTAAAAAAGGCTAAAAAACCCCCTTTTTCCTCCAAAAATACCAAAAACCCCCTAAAAAGGGAAGAAAAATATAAAATAATGAGGAAAAGGAGGAAAAAACCCTATACATCTGCACAAAACCATGTGTTTCCCAAAACCATGGGTCAGCACTCCACCACCAAAAAACTATAAATAGGTGATGGAGATCCCTTATTCCATATCCACAATCACAAGCACCCTTACTCTGCCAAAATCTCTCTCGAAACCCTAGTTCACCATTGAACTACTTTCACCTTGAGAGCCACTTTTAGCCCATTCCCATCATTGGAGAAGGAGAAGGAGCATATTGAATCTTGGAGCATCCTCTTGGACACTGCAAAGGGCTTCATCAAACCTTCACATTGAAGGTAATATCAATACAAAAATCCATTTATTTAAATTTGTTGTTTATGTTTCATGCATGTCTTAGAAGTAATTTAATTTCTGTTTTAGCTTAATTATTTACATTTACTGAACTGCTACTAAGGATTCCATTCTCCTTAGTAGGTGCTCATTTGCACAAGCTAGGGGTAAAACCCTAGCTACAAAAAGGCCACAAAACCATTAAAAAATCCTCCAAACGGCCAAAAAACCATTTTTCCCCCAAAATAATCCAAAATTCCTCCAAAATAGCAAAAACCCTCTAAAAAGGGAATAAAAAATACAAAAAAAAGGGAAAAGGAGGGAAAAAGGAGGCAAAAACCCTATACAGCTGACCTAAAAACCTATAAATAGGTGATGGAGACCCCTCATTTCATATCCACAGTCAAATACACCCTTACTCTGCCAAAATCACTCTTGAAACCCTAGCTCACCCTTGAGCTACTTTCACATTTGAGTACCCCTTTGGCCCATTTCCACCCTTTGGAGAAAGAGAAAGGAGCAAAGCTGTAATCTTGGAAGCAACCCTCCTGGACTGCTACAAGAGCTCCACCAACCTTCACATTGGAGGTATAATTAATACAAAAACCCCTTTTATTATCTTGTCTTTTCTATTTTATGCACATGTTTAGAATAATTACCATTTTACTGTATTGTCTTTCATTTACTGCTTTTTCTGAACTGCTACTAAGGAGTCCCTTCTCCTTAATAGGTGCTCATTTGCACAAGATAGGGTGAAAACCCTAGCTACACCTGGGGGGGTGTAGAGGTGGGTCACCAACAACCTTGGTTTGGTGCTCTTCAGGCACCATTGCATCACTAGATGCCTACATAAAGTAACATATGGACCAATGTCAGCAAATACAAAGAAAATTAGACTGTATATATTATGTATGGACATACAATGACCTTTTCAAAGAAAGAGAGACATACACACATACCTAGGGGG
The DNA here is from genome assembly GCA_027924585.1 of Larix kaempferi. Lineage (NCBI taxonomy): Eukaryota > Viridiplantae > Streptophyta > Pinopsida > Pinales > Pinaceae > Larix > Larix kaempferi. The sequence continues at coordinate 12,986,815 of BSBM01000502.1, read as the reverse complement.
AGAGAGGTGGGTCACCAACAACGTCGATTTGGTGCTCTTCAAGCACCATTGCATCACTAGATGCCTGCATAAAGTAACATATGGACCAATGTTAGCAAATACAAAGAAAATAAGACTGTATATACTATGTATGGACGTACAATGACCTTTTCAAAGAAAGAGAGACATGTACACATGTACCTGGGGGGGGATAGGTGGGTCACCAACAACGTCGATTTGGTGCTCTTCAAGCACCACTGCATCACTAGATACCTACATAAAGTAACATATGGACCAATGTCGGCAAATACAAATAAAATGACACTGTATATATACTATGTATGGATGTACAATGACCTTTTCAAAGAAAGAGAGACATACATGTACCTGTGCGGGGGGAGAGGTGGGTGTTAATTTTGAGCATTAATTCAACATACTCTAGGATCTTTACTGAGAGAATAACATTCATAGCATATCAAGTATAACAATGCATATCAATCACACCAAGCAATCACATGAGACAATAGACACACAAAGTTTCACTGGGAAAACCATAAAAGTGAAAAACCTCACAACTTCCTCAGAGATAGAAAGAGCAATGATAAAACCAAAGTATAAGAGATAGTATTCTCCTAGCAGCTACTCCTCCTCCTCAACTAGTGCGCCACTTTCCGAGTGATGTAGAAGTGAATAATGAGATGAACAAATAGAGATATCCCACTCTCTATTTATACTTGTTCCGACTTGCCTAATACACTAGCAGGGCCGACTTCTCTAGAAGAGTCTAATAACCCATGGTTACATTAATCCGGGCCAACCCCACACTTGGTGGTCTAATAACCCATTACAACAACTTACGACACTAACGACACTTATCAATACAAATGACGACACTTCCGCATAGAGGAATAATAACATCTCTATAGGAGTACAATATACATAGGTGAAATACATTCCAAAGTTACATATACATCAACACTCCCTCTTAACTAGGTAGGTATTTCTCGACACAGATCTGCTAGCACAAGTCTTCTTCTCTGGATCATCATCAATGAATCATCGTCCTCGAATCATCCTCATCGTCACTACTGCTGCTATCTCAATCAATCTCCAATCTACTTGTCATAGGAAGTTCTACAGAGCCAGTCCTTTTTCATACTGGATGTAGGCCCACCACCTATAGGTCTTCATCATCACTGGCCATACTGTGGAATCCTCAGAATTGATTACATGCATCAACAAAACCTTGAAAGAGCATCCCAGGACTGATTACGAGCTTACTGCTCAACCTATTGGATCTCCCAGGATCTTTTACATGTTGACCTTCACAAAACCTACTTAGAACATCCCAAGATATTACGAGCACACCGCTCTACTTGTCTGGATCTCGATAGAGCATCCCAGGCTATTACGAGCACACCACTCTACCTGTCCGGATTTTAAAGGATCTTTTCTATGTGAACTTTCACAAAACCTACTCAGAGCATCTCAGGATGTTACGAGCACACCACTCTACCTGTCTGGATCTCGATAGACCATCCTAGGATGTTACGAGCACACCACTCTACCTGTCCGAATTTTAAAGGATCTTTTGTATGCGAAACCGCAGCAAAACCTACTTAGAGCATCCCAGGATGTTACGAGCACACCGCTCTACCTGTCTGGATCTCGATAGAGCATCCCAGGATGTTACGAGCACACCGCTCTACCTGTACAGATTTTAGAGGACCTTTTTCTATGCTACCTACGCAACCTGTCCACAGCCATAGAGTATCAACCCGATACTCACCGTACATCATCTTGATGTACATCATCACATGATCAACCTGATCATCATAGCATCAACCCGATGCATATCATCTGGAGCAATATCCTGAAGCTCATCATCTGTGATCATCCTGATCACCATCATAGCATCATCCTGATGCATATCATCTAGAGCAACATCCTGAAGCTCATCATCTATGATCATCCTGATCAAACAATATATCCATCTGATGCATACAAAGTATCTACCTGATACATATCATCATACATGATCTAGCTAATCATACCATGCATCCACCTGATACATACATAAGTACATGATCTACCTGATCATACAATGCATCCACCTAATACATACATAAGTACATGATCTACCTGATCATATCAAGCATCCAATATGATTCATACACAAATATATCAAGCATCCAACGTGATGCATATACAAATATATGATCAAACTGATCAAAGCATCCAACTGATGCAAATACAGAGTAGTAACCAGAGCATCATCTTGATGCTCATCATCCAACGCTTACATCCACAGCCATGGGAAGGATCCTCCTCTCACCATGCTTGGAATGGCTCTTGCAAATGTGTCCATCACTTCTTCCTCGAAGTGTCATCAATCTCAAGAACACCAAGCCTCTCTCTAAAGTACTCAAACTTCACTTTTCCTAGTGGTTTCGTCAACACATCTACAACCTACTCATCCGTCCCAACATACAGGAGCTTCACTACTCCTCTCTGCACCATATCCCTGATATAGTGATATTTGATCTCAATGTGATTCGACCTGTCGTGGAACACCGAATTCTCAGACAGCTTCACACAACTCTGGTTGTCACAAAAGATACCAGTAGCCTCCAACGGGATATCAAATAACTCAGACAGTAGCTTCCGGAGCCATACTGCCTCACAACTAGCCAAACAAGCTGCAACATACTCTACCTCACCTGTACTTAGTGCTACGCAGGACTACTTCCTGCTAAACCAAGAGATCACACCCGATCCCATACTGAAGCAGCACCCAGATGTGCTCTTCCTATCTGCAACACTGCCTGCCCAATCTGAATCAACATAACCCTAGAGGTTAAACTTTTGAGTCGCATCATACTTGAGCCCATAATCAATTGTACCTTCAGGTACCTCAGAATATGCTTTACAGCAACCGAGTGAACACCTTTGGGATCCGTTAGGAACTGGCTCAATGTGTTCACTGCAAAGCAAATATCTGGTCTAGTGTTCGTCAAGTACATCAAGGACCCAATCATCTGATGATACACTATAACATCAACTGGATTAGATGAAGCATCACACAAAAGCTTCAAATTTGATGCCATAGGTGTGGCCATGGCCTTGCATTCCATCATCCATAACCTCTTCAGGATCTCTACTGCATACTTCCCTTGTCCAAGGAAGATCCCATTTGCACTCTGCCACACCTCCATGCCTAGAAAATAGTGCATCATTCCCAAGTCCTTCATCTCAAACTCAGCAGCAAGCTTCCTCTTGGTATTGGCAATCAATCCATCCTCACCTATAACAAACAGGTCATCCACGTACAAAAGTAGTATCACAAGATTGTCTTCCTCAACCTTGTAGTAAAGGTTGGAATCTGCTTTACTCTTGGTAAAGCCCAAACTGGATAGAAAGCTGTCTATCCTACCATACCAAGTCTTATGAGCTTGCTTCAAGCCATACAAGGATTTCTTCAATCTGCACACATATGACTCTCTGTCATGTGTCTCAAAACCAAGTGGCTGCTCCACATACACTTCCTCCTCGACTACACCATTCAAGAAAGCTGTCTGACATCCATCTGGTGTATCTTCCATTTCATCACTACAGCGAGGGCTGTTAGGAACCTGTGTCAACCCTTCTCTTTACTATGTTAGTATATTGTTGTTGGAGGCATATGCTTTGTAAGTCATCCCGTAGTATTATATGTCCCATGGTTTTGACTCATAGTATTCGGCATAGACTTAGTATATAAGTGTGTGTTGAGGTCATTGAAGGACTGTGAAGTTAATTGTATTGAGCTTGCTCAAAGGAGGTTGCCCCCTCAAAGTGGCCCGTGATCAATATAAAAGTGATTCTAAGTTCTATTACTTTGTATATCTTGTGTATTTGTAGTATTTGTATTAATTAATTATTGCAGGTTCTTCACATCTGGTATCAGAGCACTTTCTTGGGCTCGTTGGGTGGAATTTCTGCCAAATTGTTTTTCACATCCGTTGCATGTTCAGATCTGGGGATAACCCCTATCTGCTTAAATGTGGGAAGTACTTGGGCATAAGCCCTGAAACTCATTGTGAGGAGTACCACAAGAACCCCAAAGTAGCTGGCCCATTGAGAGGACCTGGTAGCAAAAAGGGCAACGACCCCTACCTGATTGACTAGTTCCCACCTGTGAGGTAAACCAAGAGCTATCGTTTGTGGCAAAGCAGTTATCAGTTTTACCTGAGCTGTGGAGTGAGGGGTACTGCCCCAATACGCAAGCCGTCAGACAGTATTGGTGGCCGAGTGAATCCCCTAAACCGATAGGAAGCCGCACATACCTGGGGTCCATATCTATTTTCAGCTGAACTATTGCCGATCACTTCCGCTCCAGATCCATCTGTTTCAGATCTATTCTGAAAGTCGTTCCAAATCCAGTCGCCATTTCATATCTAGCCATTTTCAATTTCTTCCACTCCATTGCAGATCCATCTATTGCGGATCCCTTCTGCGCCACTGTTGCCGATCCATTTCTGAAAAAAAAATAAAAAAAATAAAAAATAAAATAATGTTTTTTGGCCATATCTCCCTTGTTTCAACTCTGTTTTCCCTGAAACTTCACTGACATCACTGCAATCCCATTCTGCATATTTTATTCCTGAAGACCCTATCCCAAATTCCACTTCCCAAGACCAAAAATCCCACATTTGTCTATTTTTAGGGTTTTCCATAACTCCTTCAATTTTCACCCAAACGCCTTCAAATTTTGCCACTGTGTTCCTTTCCTAATTCTGCTTCTTTGTCCCTCTCTACTAAATTTTCTCATTCTTTCACCCCGCTTATGAAATCCCCATTTTTTGTTTCCCTGTCCATTAGAAAGTGTCCAAAACCTAATCAAACCCCAATTACCCATCCGAGTTTTTCCCAAATCCAAATCTTCCTTTACTAAATAAGCTTTTGTTTGTGTTTTTCTATACATTTCCAAAAAAAAAAAAAAATCTTAGTTGTGGTTGTCACCCACACAAGAGAAAAAACCATGGAGGAAGCACTTGCAGCCATCCAAACCAAACTCCAAGATCTAGATGAAAAATTTCTCAGCCTCCATCTTCAACATTCAGCCATGAACAATAACCGACAGCTAGAATCTTTTGCAGCCACCGGGTTCACTTCTTCCAGCAATTTTTGTGGGACGAAGCTTGATTTTCCTCACTTCAATGGTACTGATCCGACTAGATGGATATACAAAACAGAACAATATTTCAGTCTACATAATACTTTTGATGTCCAGAAAGTTCCACTTGCATCCTTTCATTTGGAACAAGAAGCCCTTCAATGGTACCATTGGTACATCAAAGCTCATCTCGAGCCAAACTGGACAATTTTTTTCCAACTCCTTTTGCCATGATTTGGTCCTAGTGCTTTTGATGACTTCACAAGAGCACTCACTAAACTTCACCAAATTGTCATAGTGAGAGAGTATTAGACAGAATTTGAGAAATTGACCAATCACATAGAAGGATTGTCTGATGAATTCTACAGGAGTTGTTTTATCAGTGGTCTCAAGGATCAAATCCGCTCAGAGGTCAAAATGTTCTGTCCCAACACAATGATGGAAGTCCTAGGGTTGGATAAGTTGGAAGAGGACAAGATCGCAGCTCAACAACGCTCCAAACCCACCTTTGTTCCCTTCAGAAATATGGGCTCCCAACGACCTCCCATCACGCCTACTCCTCAACCAACTCGTATCAAGCATTTGTCTGAAACAGAGATGCAGGCACACTGAGAAAACAGGCTTTGTTATAATTGTGATGAGAAATTCACTCAGGGACATAGATGTGTTCAACAAAAGCTCTATCTCTTGGATGTGGATTCTACGCTTGCCTCAGAACTTGATGAAGAAGCTCCAAATACAGTAGATGATCAAGTCGACATTCAACACCCACCTGTTGACACCCCATCTCAGGACAACCCACCCGAGATCTCTCTCCATGATGTAACCCGCGTCACCACCCCACAAACAATGCGAATAAGGGGATACTTCAAGAAGCTCCCTCTTACCATACTCACTGATTCTGGTAGCACTCATAACTTCATTGACCCTAGGATTGCCAAACAGGTTGATTGTTTTGTCCATCCTTGCTCCAACTTTGAATTCATGGTTTCCAATGGGGGCACCTTACCTTGCAAGGGGAAGTGTTACAATGTGCGTATCTCTATGGAAGATTATAACCTGCGCTCTGACATGTTTGCCTTGTCCTTAGGCGGATGTGATGTGGTTTTGGGTGTTCAATGGTTACGCACACTTGGCCCCATCTTATGGGATTTTGCGAAACTTTGGATGCAGTTTTCATTTAATGGGGCACAACACAAATTAATGGGCTTACAACCAGGGTCTCTTCGCATCATCAGTTCACATCGCCTGGAAAAAATCATTACGAAGAATTCACATGGTGTCATCGCTCAGATCCATTCCATTCAAATGCACCCATCAACGGTCTCCACTACTTCCTTGGATAGATATGCAGGTGTCTTTCCTGAACCAATGAGATTGCCGCCTTCAAGAGACCTTTCCGATAAGAATTTAGTCACATCTACCTCTCAGCAGGAACTGATGGCTATTTTGCATGCAGTACAGAAAAGGCAACCATACCTATTAGGGAATTATTTCTGCATCAAGACTGATCTCTAGAGTCTGGAAAATTTTCTGGAACAATGGGTCTCCTCCCCAACACACCTGAAATGGGTTATCCCTATGTGATCACTTACAAGAAGGGTAAGGACAATATGGTGGAAGATTCTCCTTCTCACACAATTGATGACCCAGTTTTTCTTACAGCTCTTTCTCTACTTGTTCCAAATTGGTTGCAATATGTTCAACAGGGCTATCTCTTCTATGAACTCCATGCTTCTTCATCAGCAGGGCACTCTGGGTTCTTCAAAATGTATGACCGGGAACAATGTAACTTCTTTTGGAAAGGACTGAAAATGACAATTCAATAGATGGTGGCTGACTGTGATACTTTCCAGGTCAACAAGGGTGAAACGACACTCCTTTCGGGATTGCTCCAACCCTTGCCTATCCCTACACAGCTTTGGACAACTATTTCTATGGATTTCCTAGCAGTGCTCTGGTGGTACAATACCACATCTCAAAGGACACCATATGAAGTAGTCTATGGACAGACACCTCTAGTTCTTCTTCCATACACCCTTAGCAGCTCCCCAATTCAGGAAATTGACTCGGTTCTTCGAAACCGCGATCGAATTCTTCTCATTCTGTAGGACAATCTTCACATGGCCAGAATTTGCCTGAAACAACAATCCGATCAGCACCATTCTGAGCGCATTTTCCACGCAGCTAACAGGGTTCTTCTTCATCTACAACCTTCCAAGAAATCCTCCTTGACACTCCAAAGGCGTCAGTGTCCTGAAATGCAACCCGAGAATACTACTGGGGAACCACTCCTTCAGATTCTGCAGCACGTTTTTTCTAAGGGAGAGAGGATGTTAGGAACCTGTGTCAACCCTTCTCTTTACTATGTTAGTATATTGCTATTGGAAGCATATGCTTTGTAAGTCGTCCCGCAGTATTTGTTGATCCATAGTTTATATTAGCCCATAGTATTGACCCATAGTATTGGACGCATATGCTTTGTAAGTCATCCCGTAGTATTATATGTCCCATGGTTTTGACTCATAGTATTGGGCATAGACTTAGTATATAAGTGTGTGTTGAGGTCATTGAAGGACTGTGAAGTTAATTGTATTGAGCTTGCTCAAAGGAGGTTGCCCCCTCGAAGTGGCCTGTGATCAATATAAAAGTGATTATGAGTTCTATTATTTCTGATATCTTGTGTATTTGTATTAATTAATTATTGCAGATTCTTCACAAGGGCAAGTACTGATGTGATGGAAGTGTACCTAGCTACAGGAGCAAAAGTCTCTTCATAATCAATCCCTTCTTTCCAGGAGAAGCGACGAGCTACAAATCTCGCTTTGTATTTCTCTATGCTGCCATCTGCAGCATGCTTGATCTTGTAGATCCATTTGGAAGTCACAACCGACTTCCCTTCAAGTCTTGGGACTACATCCCAAACATCATTCTTCATGATCGACTGGTATTCCTCGACCATGGCATCCTTCCATTCTTTATTTTTCGCTGCCTCTTCATAACTGGAAAGTTCTTTGTTCATAATATCATAGAGTAGGGCAACATAGCTAGTATGTGATCCAGTCCTCTTCCTTTCTATGTGTTCTTCTAGAATTCCATATCTTTATGCATCTTGAATGAGCTCTCTAGCCCATGCAGGCTTCCTCTTATGAGAGTTCTTCTCACGGGGTGGATCTACAGGTATTTGCGGATCTTCACTTCACGATCTGCTTCTGGAATTGCTTCATTCATGGTGATGTCTTGAAATCTGGCTTTCTTTGGTTCTTCATGCTCTTCAACAGGTGCCTTTCTTGACTTGATGAAAGCTGAGTCTTCATCAAATTTTACATCCCTGCTGACATCAATCTTCTTGAACACTGGAAAGTATATTCTGTAAGCCTTCGAGCTTTCACTGTACCCAACAAAGATGCCCTTCTTTCCTGAAGGATCTAGCTTTGTCCTCTTTTCCTTTGGAACATGTGTATATTCTGGACAACCAAATATTATAAGATGACTGACTTCAGGTTTCTTACTAGAGAATGCCTCTTCTGGTGTCTTGGTGTCCAAAATCTTGTGAGGTGTTCTGTTCTGCACATATACAACTATCCTAGCTGCTTCTGCGCATAGATGCATAGGCAGATCCTGGTCATGCAGCATTTCCCGTGTTGCTTCCATGATTGTTCTATTCTTCCTTTCTGCAACTCCATTTTGTTGTGGATTGTAGGGAGCAGTCAACTCCCTCTTAATCCCTGAATCAATGCATAACTCCTTGAAATCACCTGAAGTGAATTATCCGACATTGTCGGATCTCAATGTCTTGATCTTCTTATAAGTTTGATTTTCCATCAAGGGTTTGAATTCCTTGAACTTATCAAACACTTCATCTTTATTCTTCAAGAAATAAACCCAAGTCTTCCTAGAGAAATCATCAGTGAAAGAGACATAGTATACATACCCACTCAGAGGACTGGATGACATCGGACCACATACATCAGAGTGGATAATCTCCAAGATTCCTTTTGCCTTGCTTTCACTGCTTGGAAATGCCTTCTTAATGTTCTTTCCTTTTGCACATCCTTTGCAAACACCTTCATGTTTTTTCTTGATTTTAGGAAGACCCTCTATAGCTTTGCTTGCAATTGGTAGTGCTCTATAGTGCACATGTGCAAGAATTCTATGCCAAAGTTCACTTGGCTCCATGGATTCATGTACCATGGCATGTTCAAGTTGTCCCTTCAATTTGTACAATCCTCCCTCTTGCTCTCCAATCACTACTGCATCATCTATAGTTTTACCCTTTTGCCACATTAGGACTTGGCCATATACAAATGAAACCCTCATGCCTTTTGCATCCAATGTAGATATGGAGAGTAGGTTCTTTTTGAGCCCAGGTACATATAGAACATCTTTCATCTTCAAGGACTTCCCAGAGTCTAGGTTGTAGGAAGCTTCACCACTTCCCTTGATAGGATATTGATAGTCATCCCCAAGTTTCACTTTATGGGGTGACTCATGTTCACACAGATTTGCAAAAGATTCTTTAAACCCAGTCATGTGTTTGGAAGCCCCACTATCAATAATCCAATCATTACATCCATGAGAGATAGTACCTGTGAGAGAAGAGATTAGAACATATTCATGTTCACTTGATGAAGCATCACTTTCGTCCCTAGCCTTCTTCTTGGGAGGTTCATCATCCTCAGCAGCATGAGCATGAAACCTCTTCTTGTTGTACCTCTTCTTCCTGTTGAATTTGTTGTTGTTATCTTTCTTCTTCTTGGGACAATTTGAAGCAAAGTGTCCTACTTAATTGCAATCAAAACATCGAACATGAGATAGATCTTTCTTCTTGTAATGAGAGTGAGAATGATTCTTGTTATGAGATCTCTCCCTCTTGAACTTGCTTCCATTGGTGTGTGCTGTGAGAGATAGATCTTCATTCCCCATCTTTTCTTATTGGGCCACAAGCCTTGCTTCTTCTTGTGAGCATTCCTCCCATAGTCTACTGAATGAGATCAACTTCCTCTTTGTTGGTTGTGGAGCCAGATCTTCTAGTCTCATAGATGATATTGTATTAGCCGTGTTTGTACCCCAGTTCTATATGATGTGTAGGTGGACTGTACACTCACCCCAGCGGGGGGGCATCGCCCCCCCACGGGGTTCCAGGGGGACCCATCCCCCTTGGCTGGGGGGTCCAGGGGCCAGCGGTCCCCCGGCGGGGGTTCGGGGGCAGCGCCCCCGAGAAATGGGGGTTCGGGGGCAACGCCCCCGAAGAAAATTTTTAGGGCTGTTTTCGCTAGCTGTTTTGCGGGCCCATGGTTTTGGGTATCCCGTGGTATTTTCCCATTGTATTTTCCTTATAAAAGAAATACATTGTAATACGGCTAGGGTTGATGTATTAGGTTTTATGCATTGTAAAGATCTTTGAGATCTGGAGAGAGACTGTAAAACAGAGAAGAGGAAGTGCAGCGGCTGTGCTGCAGGTTGTATCCCTTCGACTTGCTAGACGGTAATAATAATAAGGACTGGCAAATTCAGTGTGGACGTAGCCCAAGTTGGGTGAACCACGATATATCTGTGTCTCTCTTGTAATGTGTATGTGTGATTATATTTGCATTTCTGTTTATTGTTATTGCTCTGCGATCCTGTTTTTCTAACACTCTTTGCACAGATTCCTTTGATGAAGGAGTCCCATGACCTAGGTAGGCCATTCAATGTGGTCATGACAACGTCACTATTGTCCACTACTTCATCCACAGCTTCAAGTTGTTCCTTGATCTGAGAGACCTTAGAGAAATAAGATCGAATAGTCTCTCCATTCTGAAGCTTTACCCCTTTCAATTGGTTCCGAAGAGTCATCTTCCGATTTATGTTCCTCCCTTCAAATAGCTTGGTTAGGGAATCAAACATCTCCTTGGGCATCTTTAGAGATGACACATGTGGTATGAGATGGTCTTTGATAGAATCAACAATGATCATCTTTGCCTTGACCAAGTTCTTCTTATGTAAGGCCTTAGCCTCTTCTTCCTCTTGGACAGGGACCTCAAAACTTATGTAAGTGTCCAATTCATTTTCTTCTAGGATTAACCCAATCCTATACTTCCATGCTCGGAAGTTATCAGCCCCTTCAAATAGCTTGGTTAGGGAATCAAACATCTCCTTGGGCGTCTTTAGAGATGACACATGTGGTATGAGATGGTCTTTTATAGAATCAACAATGATCATCTTTGCCTTGACCAAGTTCTTCTTATGTAAGGCCTTAGCCTCTTCTTCCTCTGGGAGAGGGACCTTAGAACTTATGTAAGTGTCCAATTCATTTTCTTCTAGGATTAACCCAATCATATACTTCCATGCTCGGAATTTATCAACCCCTTCAAGCTTATCCTCAAGCTTGGTGTGGTGATACATCTTAAAGAGTACTTCAAATGGAAATGGAAAAGATTTAGGTCTTACCACTTGATTTGCAGAAATCTGGATCTGGTGCTGGATTAGGGTTTGTCAGAGAAACCCTAAAAATTCAAAATGTGAATTTCAACTTTTTGAAATGATAGAAAGATGTGCCTTGATGAGATGATCATCCTGGTATATTCAGAATTTGAAATCTACAAAGTTTCACCCTTCAGAAATGTCTTTTAGTCTTCCCGGATTCACTTGGGAGGACCCTGAATTAGGGTTTGAGTTTCCCGGAGCTTCACCCAACCAAAAATATTGATCCAAAGCTCTAAACTTCGATTTTTCCAAGGAGCCTCCAACTATGTCCTCATATTTCAAAAATTCCTATTTGTGTGGAAACCCTAATTTTTAGGGCCAAAACTGAAAGTGCCTGAAATTGAATTCTGATTGGACAGAAAGATTCTCCTTGATGAGTAGAGTCAATCTACCTTGTTGATTTTCCAAAATCTGTGGAGAGAAACCCAATAAACAAGAAAACCTAGTTTCCGCCACTGCACAATGTCTTCTTCTCAGCTTAGCTTTGATATCATGTTAATTTTGAGCTATTAATTCAACATACTCTAAGATCTTTACTGATAGAATAACATATACAGCATATCAAGTATAACAATGCATACCAATCACACCAAGCAATCACATGAGACAATAGACACATAGAGTTTCACTGGGGAAAACCATAAAGGTGAAAAACCCCACAAATTCCTCAAAGATAGAAAGAGCAATGATACAACCAAAGTACAAGAGATAGTCTTCTCCTAGCAGCTACTCCTCCTCCTCAACTAGTGCGCCACTTTCCGAGTGATGTAGAGTGAATAATGAGATGAAAAAATAGAGATCTCCCACTCTCTATTTATACTTGTTCCGACTTGCCTAATACACTAGCAGGGCCGACTTCTCTAGAAGATTCTAATAACCCATGGTTACATTAATCTGGGTCAACCCCACACTTCGTGGTCTAATAACCCATCACAGCAAGTTACGACATTTGCGACACTTGTCAATACAAATGACGACACTTCCGTATAGAGGAATAATAACATCTCTATAGGAGTACAATATACATAGGTGAAATACATTCCGAAGTTACATATACATCAACAGTGGGTCACCAATAACGTCGATTTGGTGCTCTTCAAGCACCACTGCATCACTAGATGCCTGAATAAAGTAACATATATACACAATGTCAGCAAATACAAAGAGAACAAGACTGTATATATATACTACATGGATAGAGAATTACTTTTTCAGAGAAAGCGAGACATGTACATGTACCTGGGGGGGAAGAGGGTCACCGGTGGGTGGACTAAATGACGTAGGGATAAATAGATGGTGAAACATATCCTGGTAAACATGCTACGTAACAAAACATAAAGATACAATTAGAAAATTTATAGTAATTAATTGCATACATGTTTCAAATCATTAAAAGCATAATTAAAAGAATACCTAAGTTTGGGAATCTTCCTCTACATGGGAGGGACCGACTTGGGATTCCACAAACTCATCGTGCCCACCCTGCATAAAACATATTGTATCGTGTTTAAGACGTATTGAATGTTGCAATCTCTAAATTATAAATATGTAAATCACTCGATGACAAATTAAAAAGTAAAGTTCTTATAGCTAATGGTGAAGCACCAAAATCATATGCAGCATTGACCGCTGAATCAATGACATTAGCATCAACGACCAGATTATGTGCCTTTGGGGTGTCATTGGACACCAGCTGTATATTTATTCACATAAATTGTCAGATAATTATTTAAATAGAAATAAATTACGAAGCAATTGAAAACTGTGATATAAAACAAAATATATATACTATGTAAAGAATGAATTTTACCTACATATCGGAGTAATCCATCGCCACGAAACTCTGAAGCAGGCCCATAGCATATGCTTCGACACGATGTGCAAGGGTGTGGAATAACCCGATGCTCTGAAGACTCTGCATCACCAGTGTGATGTGTAGCTCTGGTTTGGTATAGGGACCTAAAAGGTGGATCCTGACTGTGAGATGGTCCAACCCCAATTGGGCCAGCCTCGGAAGTGCCAACCCCTTAGCCTACATTGCCTTCAATGGCAGTCCCATGTCCAAGCAATGTATCATCCAAATCGAATAAGTCCTCCTGCATATCATCAAGAACGAGACCCACTGGAGGATATACCCGAGGGGGGTTTGGTGTGCGTGGAGGGCATCGCACACGGTTAGGATCGGTCCTAGCCCCTTCCCTATCTTGGGGCATCCCATGACCTACACCCTGGAACTCTAGAATATCAAAATAGTTCACATGTTTCCCTAGGATAAATTCTGCAAATAACTTCCTAAGGAAATAAAATGGGATGTCTCTATTCCCGTAAGGGTCTTCATCGAAGACCATGTACCAACGATCCATCCATTTGGCTATAATATTTGGTTCCACACACTAGTCTATGGAAATGTGTGGTCGACTGGTGGGTGGAACCAATCCAGTTCTAGGGTCCCGGAATAATGAAAACAATTGGTCTTTGGTTATATTTAGTTTTTTGACATCTTTGTTGCTCAACCCAGTGGAATAGTATTTCCTTTGGGAATCTCTGTACGAGCTAATGTTGTACAGTGCTCCCTAGGCATTGGAAATTGTATTTGTTATGGAGTCTAATACCTTGGCTAATGATTGTCTTTAGTGGTCGCCCGCTCTAAATAGTGAGCTACGGTGCTTCAATGAACCCAAACGAGCCAGAATCTCTGAACTACGGTCATGTTCCTCCTCGATGTTTGGGTTTGTGTCTGGATTTTGGTTTGGGTTTGGGTTTGTGTCTGGATTTTGGTTTGGGTTTGGGTTTGTGTTTGGGTTTGTGTTCTCTGTTAAGATTAAAACAACAAATTCAAAATTTAATTAATAAATTTCATTGTTTGTTTTTTAATACATCTAACAAAATTTATTAAATTGGTTTTAAAAAAAACAAAAACTAGTAAATTAACAAACACAATAACGAAAATTTCAAAAGGAATTAACAAACTAGTAAATCTTGCCACCTACCTTCCATTTTATCTGAATTGTGAATTGGCTTGCCTCCTCCTTCTCTCAAACGCAAATCCACTGTGCGTTTTTTCGCCTTCTCGATATCGCCGACCTTGACTATGTAGATTGGAAAAATGAGGCCACGGGCCTCTGTTTTATATATTTGTTTTTTTTTTGCATTACAAATCACACTTGCGATATATCGAAAGTAAGATATATCGCACTTGCGTTTTTTAACTCTATTAATCCTTTATATATGAATGAATAAATGATTGGGGATTTCCTTGGACTATTAATACTTTATATATGAATGAATAAATGATTGGGGATTTCCTTGGACCAAGGACGAGGGAGACAAGGGCACATTGAATTCTACAAATCCTTAATTAGTAGGTCGAAATCCCATCATTTGGACCTTCATTTTTGCCAATGTATAAGGATTTTCACCCCTTGTTCCTTTACTAGGGAGGGAAAATTACAACTTAATCACTCCTTGCAAGCCTACCAGGGAGTGATAATTACAACATTTTCACTCTATGTCATGCCTTAGGGGAGCGATAATCATGTTTGCACCATTTGAGCTTGGATATCAAGTGAGGCCCTGCATAGCCACTGGGGGATTTCTTCTACTTGCAATTACAACACTCAACCACTTGAGCTAACCCACTGGGATTTTGTGTCACAATTTCTCCTTTGCTATTAATGGTATTTATATTATATAAATTTATGGAGCCCCTTTTATCTTCCAATGGTTTACCCAACAATCAACATCCTCATATAAAATTTTACTAGATATAGAGTAATTCCAGGAATTATCTTCTCCTTCATGTTAATTATCGTATGCTTATGTAGAATACATAATTAATAAAAATAAAGTTTCATCGAAGAAAAGAACTCAAAATAACTTAGGATATGTATTATAAATTAGTAATGTTCATTATAAGTATTGATTACAAAACATCATTACCAAAATGTGTTATTTTATCTCCATGGAGTTTATTTGTAATTGAAATACCATATTTGTAGTCATCAAATATATTTTCATAAAGAGATCACGTGAGTAATGAGATAAAGATAGAGAATAGTTTTTTTCAAAAGTCTAATTTTATATTTTCTTAAGGATAGGGGCAAATAGGTTTGAAGGGAGAAAATGTAATGGTAGAAGAGAGGAAGTGGGTTGCTTATTCCTATGATATATAATAATAGATATTAGCCTCCATTTTAATAACTTTAGTTGAAATAGTGGGTGCATGGATGGGTGACATGGTGTGGTTGGATAAGCAAGGAGGGAGTTATATGGAAAAGGGTATGATAGAAGACATCAAAGGAAGAAACAAAATTAGAGGAGAAGATATCCAAACAAGAAATCAATTTAGTGCACAAATTGTACATGTGACATTAGTTGTAGAAGAGATCCAAGGTGCCTTATACAAAAGCATAACATATCAAATAAGAATGGATATAAGACAAGAAAATTAATGTTTCAAATCATCTCTAGTATTCACATCTATAGAACAAACAAAGTTTGTATATGGTCCCCTCTCTCATAAATCAATTGAATCTCTCTAACTATGCCTTTGCAAGTAAAATTATTTGCATAGAGACAAAAAAATTAGTACAATAAATGAAACTCTATTCATACAAACAAACTGAGAACAAAAAAAAAACACAAATGATGGTGAAATAAGAAGACCATATGAATCGAACCCTAGTTTGACTACAACTTTGAAATATGGAAGAGATATGGAGGGATTCAATCCTTCTAGAGGAATGAGAGGAATTGGGAGTACCTATACCATTACAGATCATGATTCTTAGATTGTATTTTGATCATAGTGAAAGAAAATAAAATTTAAGATGATCCACATGTTGGTTAAGTAATTTTTTAATATAAGGTTGTTGGGCCTATTTGCAATATAATAGTCTAATAGAGATACCTCAATAGGAATCTAAAGAACATGCTATATTCATAGTGAATATTTTTTGTTTGATACACTTATTCTTGGAAGTTGCTTGTATTTTCCTTTTGCTTGTAGGCTCATCAACTTGGATCCTCAATCTAGGAGCTGGATCAACAAGGAGCATCGAGGACAACCTTCAGGGCTGAGTTGGGACATCTACCCCTTCTCATGCATATGCTTGCTTGGATTGGCTTGTGTATAAACTGGATCTAGGAGAAAGTATTTAAACCATTTGTTTCTTTTCTATCTTGGGTTAGGTGTCTAGGGAACCTGCTTTATCCCAATAGGAACCCTGTTTTCTTTTCTATGTTGGGTTAGGTGTCTTAAGAAACATAATGAAACAATTTGTAGATGTTGTAACAAAGTTTTGGTGTTCCAAATCGCACTTATGATATATCGCACTTGCAAT
Source organism: Larix kaempferi (assembly GCA_027924585.1). Classification (NCBI taxonomy): domain Eukaryota; kingdom Viridiplantae; phylum Streptophyta; class Pinopsida; order Pinales; family Pinaceae; genus Larix; species Larix kaempferi. Next base: position 12,969,871 of record BSBM01000502.1, on the reverse strand, counting down.
TTGTAACTCTTAAAAAATGCAAGTCCGATATATTGCATATGCGATATAGGCTAACTAAGCTTAGCCTTAGTTTTGGGCTCGGGTTTGTCCGAACCTAGCCACAATAATGCATATGCATTATGGATTTCCGTTTCGGATGTGCATTTTTTATTTATAAAGTGGCACTAAAAAGTGGAACCAACTTTGTGCATGTGCCCAGATGATCTTTTTGGCCTTAGCTTGATTCTTCTTGAAGTCGATGCGCCTTGCATTAGATGTAGGCTCCTCCACCATATTGGATATGTAGCCATACAAGTCATGTTCCTCTAGGATGTTGAGAATCCTAGCCTTCCAAGTGTTGAAGTTTGAGGTAGACTCAAGACGATCTTTTGGTCATACGGAGACTGATGCCATAGTCTTTAAATATTGTGCTCAACTTCTTAGGATCAATGTAGGATCTAGCTGGAATGCAAAACTGAGATCCTTCACACCCTGAGCTCTGATACCATGTTAATATTTGGTTCGTCATTTATCTTGAATTATTTTATATGTCGAAGCTTGAAACAATGAGAAAACTCAATCACATGAAATTCATGCATCCACAACACAAGATATACCCTGGGGAAAATACTCGAAACTATGAGAACAAAAACCCCAACAATTATTCTTAGTGTAATATAATGGATAGCAGAGAATGATTGCTTTTACAATGTAGTAGATTTCTTTCGGAAGATAAGAGATCACCAAACACTCTTGGTGAAGATACAGAAGCAATAGAGAAGAGAGATCAATTAGAGAAGTGCCTTGACTTCAATAATAATATCCTGCACAGAAAGAGAAGCGCCTTTCCTTCAAAGGAGAAGAGAATTCACTTTACATTGGATTCATCAATCTTGTATAACATATTTATACATTCTTCTCTTCTATTTTTATCTTCTAACTTCAGGATGAACTAGCTGTTGTTCAGGAATTCTACCTTGTAGCGAGGAAATTGACACTATCAACTTATGGGGTGACAGGTAAACACATTGATCATATTACATAAGCATCTATGAAGGGAAAGAGATCAAAGATCTTGAAGACATACCTTATTAACGACATTTGATCCTAGCTTTGCTCGACCTTGTGCTTGATCTTCAACTTGATCTTCCGCTCAATAGACCTGCAATACAAAGATACCTTCCTCAACGTATCTTGACTGATATAACAATGATGAAATTGAAATACAATTTAAACATCAATAATAATCAAGCATTTAACCAAACAAACACACAATCCATTAGGCATTTGATTGGGACAGGAAGGATGTTTCAACCTTTATTGTCAAAAGCAAATAATCAGTACAAATTATACCTGATCATGCAGCATGCTTATGCAACCAGATTCTGGGCTCCTGCTCTTCTATAACTTTGGAATTCTTTCAGCATAACAATCCTTAATGCAAGTTTCTCCTCTTGTGAATGAGAGTCTCAATATGTCTAACTTCTCTCCTCATTCCTCCTTGTATTTATTGGACAAGGTAGGCAGTTTAGATTGAGAGGTGGTTGAAATGGAAGTTGGGGAAGTTGCAAAACCAACTACAACTAATCCCAATTCGTCAAATTAATATATTTTTTATCACATTTTAAGATGTGCACGAGTTTTTCACAGTGGAGTAGTGCACAATATGCAACTTCAGTGCTTAACAACTAGTGTTTGCAGACTTTTTGAAGGTGTGCGCTAGTTTGCTGAAGTGGAGTAGGGCATATTAGGATGTGTGCACTACTATTAAGCCTGTGGAGTAGGGCATGTGTGATGGTTTGATGAAGTGGAGTAGCGCACATTTCAAAATGTGATGTTTTTCAGGGTTTTGTCAGCTTGCAGAAGGGTAGGTCAGGTCATAGCATCATCTAAGGTCATCATGCTCTTCAATCCAAGTTGTCATTTTGTGTGATCAACAGCTAAAGGTGATCATGGATGGAGAAGTGCATATTTGACCTATAACAGATGCCCCCTAATGTGTGAGGTCAGAAGGAAGCGATGGCCGAAATACATTATAATTCCAAGTCAAAGGAGGAGCAAGAAACCGCAGAACCAAGTCACAGAAACACCTGAAACAAAGATCAAGGTCAGCAAGCAATTATAATCTTGACATCATATAGATGTGTAGTGTGATACAACATGATCTTCGATACATAACTAGGAGATGTATATATAGCATGGCCACTTGAAATACAAACGTGGATCCATGTCAAACTGCGAGATCATAGCCATAACAACAAACTGGATCTATGTCTCATGGAGAGCCAAAAATGAGTGAGGCTTAGTCTTACACAACTTGGGTGATAACATAATGAGGTGATTTCATCAACATCCCTAGGTCTTCAGCCAAAACAACCCAAGGTACAAACCCTAACCATGCAAATAAATGAGCTGAAAGTCGAACATGGGGGTATTGTTTGATTACCGGTCCTTGATGTATACCGTTAAAAAACGCGAGGGCTTCCACCGATAATGATAATGGGGCCCAAGGTACCTAGTACGATCCATCAAGTGTGAATAAGTGGACTTGGAGTCGAAAACTTGAGGAACCTGTCGAATAAGAGACATTGATGTATTCTCATGATTCAACAGTGAGGAAAATTGCCACTGATGACTGCAATCTCCAAGGTACTAACCGAAACTCTAAACTTCATTCCCAGAGCAAAATGAGTTGATGTCGATGGGAAGAAGTCCATTGGAAGGGAGGCCTTAAGGCATCCTCCATCATCCAACATGAGGGACACTCAACTGGTATGAGCTGATATGGAGTAATGCATGTAACAAGAATGACACTAGGATGGCCGACACATGAGGTCAAGTTAAACTGCAGAATGGCCGACACGGGCTATATCCTTGAACAGTAAGCATGACACAATGTGACTTAGGCAGTTTTCAACATAATGGGGAAATGATATAAGCCTGTAATGTAGGAGACATTAGAAGACCTTCCATATAGTTGGAAGAATAACCAACCGGGGGAGTGAACAACTTGGAGATCAGGTTCACCCTAAGGTCAAAAACTAAGCCCAACTGACATGATAGACTCAAGTCGGTGCTATGTTCAAGGATAGGACTGACTGAACTGCCTTTGAAACTGAAGATATGATACATCCTTCTTATCCCTTATTTTTTTAGATAAAAGAATACCTTTCTTGTTGTTTTAATGAGTCCAAGAAAGAATGAAAACTCAATAAGTCCAACCATGTGAAAATTTTAACGATCCCATGGGAGGAAAACTCAAGACCTTATTCATTGTTTACAGAGTTCGAAGAAGAGATAGAAAATTACTCTATATTACTGATCTCTGGATTTTAGTATCGATCCGAGATCTGTTCTTGCTCGCCGGTGTTTTCAATTTTAAGGAGTCTGAAAAACTTAAACAATAACTCCTCATGGATTTTAATATCGAGCCCAAGTAGGTCAATGCTCACCGGTGTTTTCCTGTTTATAGAGTCTGAAAAACTTAAACAATCCTCTATTTGCCCTCTTGCGGATTTCACATCGAGCCCAAGTAGGTGAATTCTTGCTTGGTGTTTTCACATTTAGAGAGCTTGAAAACCCTAAAGAAGGATCCACAAGGTCCTTTTTCGTAAAGTTAGTCTCCTCCCCCAAAAAAGTACAAAACAATGGAAGAAGAACTCTTCTAGCGTATACCAGAGTATACCTAGAGTATACCTTTTCCGTAAATTATCCACTAAGGCTCGGAAAAGGGGTAATTCTATACCTAAGCAAATGGGCCTTCAGTTCCTTTAACGAGATTGAAGAGGACAAGTTTGCTCTGCAATCTTGTTTAGGTTTAAATAGTCCAAACAAGAGATTAAAATGACTTAAATGACAGCTTCTAGGATCACGACTCCTGATCTGCCAAAAACTAGGATCTCAACAACCATGTTAGTAATCGCGACAAAAAATCTTTAATGATATGTAATTTTAACCATAAACTACTTGAAATGGTCTATCATCAAGAAATTAAGTCTTAATGGATTGATGCTACAATAATTTAGTGAAAATTTTGAGAAACAATGGTTGAAATTACCTTATTACCATTTGTAGTGGTTCAATGATTAAATAGAACTTTTTAATGAAAATTGAAACTATAGAGTTTTTACAAAAGTGGGTAAAAATTAAATTCAAATTTGTATATGTAATTTCAAATTAAAACTCAAATATCTCATTTGGAATTGTAAGGAAACATTTGGGAGCAAAACCTTGATCTTCAATCCTTCATGGCGATCAACTCAAGCAACCAATCGACTTTTCTCCTCCACCAAGTAAGTTAAAATCATCCCTACTTGCATTTCAATACTTTATTTGTCAATTTTTATGCTCAAAATCAATTTTAAGGCCATGCTAAAAGCGTTAAAAGCGTGTGCGCTACTCTGCAAGAGGCAAAGTAGGGCATACTGGAGGTATGCGCGACTATTGCTCATGCACAATAGCGCCCATGCATGACTGTGTGGCTATAGAGTAGCACACACCCCTGAACATGGTGAAAAAAGTGTCGAGGCTCAAAAATTTGACCTTTCTGTGGCAGGATGGTGCTTGTTTGGAGGGAAAGAGAACATGAGGAGATGGATAGGGTGGCTATGCAAGACCCAACAACTCTCCATGCACTTCGAAGGTGTGGTTTGTTGAATTTTTATAGAACAGTGAACATGAGGGCACTCAATCGATTGCTTCAAAGACTCGTTCAATATTGGGATGTAGATGCCAATGCATTTGATATCCAGGGAGAAACACTGGACCTTACTGTTGATGACATATACTTCATTACTGGACTCTCTAGGAGGGGAGATGCGGTAAACTTGAAAGGATCTTCACGCAATATGGGTGCCATGTCGGTGCAAGAATATATAAATGCATACTCTGTGGCAGGAACCGAGAAATCAAGAAGTCAAATCCTAATTTCTAGTATTGATGGCCTCCCTGTGAGGGTTATTGTGAGTATGTTGAACCGAATAGGGGGAAGCACCACACAACATTTAGCCTCAAGGCATTACATGCATATCGGTATCAAATGCTTGCAAGGTCATGTATATGATTGGTGTACCAGTCTACTAGCAAATATGAAGCTTCAACTCTCAGGTTGTAAGGCTGGGAGTATGAAGAACTTTGGATATGGTAGCATCCTTTGTACCTTATTCTTCGAGAGGGTACCTGCTCTTAGCTTGGGCATGCCTCTACCTCCAGTCATTCCTCGTGAGCCGAGATTGGGCTGTTGGGGTGACATTTTTTTCCGCTAGGGTGGTGGTGAAAGCCACTTTTGCTATCAGACTGATGATTTCTGGGGATGGTGGGAGAGACAGGTGCCGGCATTCGAGCAGTTTCCGTATGCTGGTTTAGACTTCCGTCATGATCCATAGCTGGTTCTTCCTCCAGGTGGTGCCTGGGGAGATGTAGGTATGTTTATGTTTTGAAAATTATTTAATTTTTTCAAATTTTCAAGTATATGATTTTTATGATGAGTTTTGAAGTACTAAACAAGTGTCATATGCAGATATTGGACCGATTCGTCCTGAGGGATAGCCTACTATTTTCGTAAGGCCAACAGATGTGGGTGCAGCTGATGCTATGCTAGTGACTATAGAGAGGAAGATGAGTCGGTTGACTCATGACATTCCAACATATCATATTGAGCGGATGCCTCTTGATATGCAGGAGGATGTAGTTGGTGTGCCCCCAGCATGGATTAGCTTGCTACAGAAGATAGCTAGGTTGGCCATATGTTATCGAGAGGTAGTAGATTCCGAAGAGGTCCCTCCTTTTCCATAGGAGATGGATATTTTATGTATATTTTTTAGGCCACCGAGCCCAGTTTTGTATCTTATGACATGACTTGTGATAGACTTATGATCCAAAACTCATATTATGTTTTTTGATACAGTATCAGATATATATACAGTATCGGTTATTTACATGTGTGTGTGTTTAACTTTATGTGTGAAATGCTATTTATTGAAATGTATGATACAAATGCCAATCTAAAACATAATTTGCAAATGAATCAGCTAATGCATTCAAATTTCTTGGAATGTGTTGATATATAATGGAATCGAACTGTCTTTCCAATAATCTAACTCGCAAAAACTGTCGTAGCAAAACAGGATCTCTAATCTGATAAACACCCGTTAACTGAACTACAACTAGTTGCGAATCAAGTCTTACCTCCAAATGTGAAATGCCATGAATAAGAGCATCTCGGAGAAGTTCTATAACCGCACTGTACTCAGCCACGTTGTTCATAGTGGGAGCCAAACAAACCCCCCCCCCTCGAAGAGAACAGTTGGCCAGCTGGTGAATAAATGACCCAAGCTGCTGAAGCCAACTGTCGAGTATGGCGACTGGCGCCATCAAAAAATCCTAAGAAATGTTCAGTCGACATCTGATACAAAAAATGAAGATGCACATAAGGTTAACTAAGAAGCACAAGTAAAAACTAGCTTTACAAAATATACAGCTATGTTACAAGAAAAAGCAAAAATTCCTAAGCGTAGTACTTCTGCAAGTAGAACCCATTTCTAGGCTCAGGCAGCTTATTACCCTCGTAGTCTGTTAGCTTGTAAGCACCTTTCTTCATTTCCTTAGAAATTATGTAGGGACCGAGCCACATGGACTTGAACTTGCCAGGTCCTAAAGGTTCCTTGTCTTGATCCCAAAGTAGCACCAGGTCTCCTTCGAGAAACACCCTAGGTCTGACAGACTTGTCATACTATCCTTTGACTCGTTTCTTATGAACTTCGTTTGCTGTGAGCGCGTCGCGGTGCTGCTCATCTAGATGCTCTAAATGTAACAAACGTTCTTCTAGTGCTGAAGTATCTAGTAGGATTTGGACAACCAACTGCAACGAAGGAATCTCGCATTCAATCGGAACAACTGCTTCTATCCCATGCACAAGATAGAAGGGAGAGAACCCAGTAGCAGTATTTACTTTCGCTCGGTAAGCCAAAAGAGTAGGGTATAGCATGATGCGCCAGTTATTTCGATTGGCATTAATAGTTCTTTGCAGAATTATCTTTAAAGTTTTATTAACTGCTTCGACTTGTCCATTCGCCTGTGGATAATATGAAGATGAATGTTCTTATCGAAAACCTAACATCGTGTAGGTCATCATGCTATTCTAAAAATGACTGCAGTGACCAGTCACAATTTATTTGGGTATGCCGAACCTTGCAATAATCTGATTGAATACAAAATAAGCGGTAGTTTCTCCATCTGCCTTGACAGTAGGCATTGCCTCGGCCCACTTGGTGAAGTAGTCGATGGCAACAATGATATAATGATGCCCTCCAGCCGAAACTGGATTGCAAGTCATATAATCAGCCCCGCATTTTGTGAAGGGACCTGCTGTAATCACAAGATGAAGAGGAGCTGGATGTGCCCTCATTTTCCTGGTGAAAAACTGACAAGGAAGGCAGCGTTTCACAGCTTCCACACAATCTTTAAAGATTGTGGGCCAAAAATACCCAGCACGCAGTATTTTTGGAGATGTTGCCAACCTAGAAAGATGACCCCCACAGGATCCACTGTGAGCATCATTCAATACTGATTCTACTTCTTCTAAAGTCAAACAACGTCGTAAGATGGAATCTATCCCACGTCTATACAAATTATCAGAGATGATGAGATAGTTTTTCGCATGACTTTTCAATTTGCGTCGTTTTTCTCTAGAAAAAGTGGTAGGACACCTCAAAGTCTCGATATATACTAAAATATCCCCGTACCATGGGTCAGAGGAGGCTATAAGGAAGATATGTTCATCTGGGAATGATGACTCTTCCTCAACATGCACTAAGTCACTCGGAAATTCTGAGATTAACTCAGCGAACACTAGTGATTTCTTCGACTTAGCCGATTGAAAAACCAAATCGAACTCTTGTAAGATTACAATCCACTTATTGTACTTCCCACCGATGATGCATCGAGTGAGAACATATTGGAAAGGATTGACCTCTGCTATCACAGTAGTTGTTCATAAAAGGATGTAGTGACGAAGCCTCTACTTCGTATAGACCGCAGCTAGTGCTAACTTCTCAACATGTGAATACTTGATCTTAGGAGCTATCAATGCGCGTGAGAGATAATAAACAACATGCTCTTGGAGCATGTCATCTTCCTGAACTAGTACTATTCCAATTGTGTAAACAAACGGCACCAGATATAAGAGAAAATCTTTTGTATAATCAGGCGGGCTTAACAAGGGGGTTGAAAGTAGTGCCTTTTTCAAGGCCTCAAACGATGCTTGAGTAGCGTCATCCCACAAGAAGTAGGTATCTTGTTTAAGCAGTCTCATGAAACCTTTTGTGATTTTAGCATAGTTTATGATAAAGCGTCTCAAGAAGTTAGACATGCCTTGCATACTTTGAAGTTGTCGCAAGGTGCGAGGAGGAGGCAGATTTACAATCACCTCAACTTTTACGGGTCGACCATTATGCCGCGACTGGATACAATAAAACCCAGTAACGTCCTGACTCGATGCAGAATATGCAATTATTAGGATTCAATCGAATCTTATATTGTCTGTATCGTTCAAACACAAGTCTCAAATGAGCTAGATGATCCTGTCTCTTTCGAGATCGCGCCGGGAGGTCATCCAAGTAGGGTTCAACTATGTGCTTGATATCATGAAAAGAAAAATTCATCGCTCACTTGAAAGTAGCTCTAGCATTCTTTAAGCCAAACGACATTTTCCTGTAAGCAAAGGTTCCCCACGGGAAAATAAAAGCTATTTTGTGTTGATCTTCGGGTTTGATTTGAATTTGATTATATCCCGAAAATCCATCCATGAAAGAAAACATCTTGTGTCCCACACAGGCATCTATGATTTGGTCGATAAATAATGTGGGATAGTTATCTTTCGGACAAGATTTATTCAAGTCCCAGAATTCGGTACAGACTCGGATGGTACCTTTCTTTTTATCAACCAGAACAGGATTTGAAACCCATTCCGTCATGTCAATCGGGTAGATAAATCCGGCTTTAAGCAATTTTTCAACCTGCGCCTTAATGGCGGCCGCTTTTCGAGGATTCATAGGACGGAGCTTCTGTCTCATAGGTTTTTCATTAGGGTATGTTGTGATGACATGCTCAATGATGGCTGGATCGATGCCTGGCATCTCCTCATAAGACCAGGCAAAAATGTCACAGAATTCTTTAAAAAGCTTGGTATATAGAGTGATCTCTTCTGGAGAACAGTATACTCCAATAAAATTTATTTCCACGACCCCGGGTTTGGTGGAAATGTTAATCGAGATGGTTCTTGATATATTAGCCATATTCCCTTCAGCGTAAACAACTCTTGAAGTATAAGGAAAAGAGGACAAATCAACAAATCCACCGTGTCTCAAAGGGAACTCCCATCTCTCTATCCTGTCTAGATTTGGAAGCAGGTAAGACATGTGATGCATATGTTCCCATGGATGGTCCAGGCCCATCATGGATTTCAAAATGGCTTCATCAGAAGGTAAAACCATGCCTAAACAATTGAAAGAGTGGATCAAGTCTACTGACCATACCAGAGCATAGTCCATATCCGACTCAACAGAGACTGGTGGAGTCATCATATGTTCCGTTGCAGCGTGTTGTGCTTCTATGTATGCTACTTCTGCAATGGTTAAAGGCACTGATGGTTCTGATACAGTAGGAAGGATCCACGGATCAGTCCTTAAACCAACTGTGAAAGTTTCGGTAGATATACCTACATCAGAACGCATAAAAAGAATCGGAGAGGGCAGGTCAAAAGTGCCTATTAATGACCCGTAAAGACCTGCTCCTAAACTCTCGCTTACTGGGGCAGATTGATAAACTAAAGGAATAGTGGAATATGATGAAGTCTGGTTGTTTTTCCAAGAGAACGAAAGTTGATCGACTGTGATGATCCTGCCTTCGTGGGGGAACATAACAACTTGGAAAACCACCAATGCAATGGCTCGCATGGCATATGTCCAGCTCCTGCCTAACAACATATTGTAATCAAGCGGGGCATCAAGAACTTCAATCTCTACAGAAACTGTCTTACCGGCAAGTGTAATTTCAAACGATGGTAGAAATCCGTGTGGACAGAAAGTCCTGCCATTGAAGGCAGTAAGAAGTGTGTTAGAGGGGGCTAACTTGGGAGAACCCAAAGCTTTCCAACAAGAAATTGACATTACGCACATAGAAGTGCCCTCATCTATGATAGCTCATCTCATGGTCAGAGGACCATGAGCTACTTCTATCTGAAGGGCAATGTGGTATGAAAACCGATACTTGATATCAGACATATCAAAGCGTGCAGACATGTTGGATGATTCCATACTTCAGATTGCTGCCAAAAGTGCATTTCGTTGTAAAGGACAACTTTGAAGAACCTCTAAGGTGGACATGGCACAAGGGGTCTGGGCTAAATCTTCAACCACATTGTAGTTGGTAGTATCCCATGCGTTGGGATTGTGCGATGCCCGTTTCAAGACACCTTTCGAGATCTTGGGTAGTGGATCCACAGGTATGTGGAGAGGAGCGGAAGATTTCGGAATCTCTTTATCTTTGTTCTGCGCATCTGGGTATAATTTCTTGCTCGCATTTGCAAAAGTGCATCTGCGCTAACCATATTAATGAAAGTATGATCAACTGAAGCATGAGTAGTGCCCCCAGCATTGGAGGTTCCAGAAGCTGAACCCTACCCCTTAGGAAATGGATCTTTAAGTACGGCAGGTTTCTTTTCTTGAAGCAACTTCTGGGCTTCTTCCAGTAGAGGGCATTGATTAGTGAGGTGATCTTGCTTGCAAAGCTTACAAGGGAACTTAACCTTCTTCTTTTCTCTGTTACCCTCTTCGGCATTCTCTTTATTTTTGGGCTTTTGCTGGTTCCCCTCTCTTTTCTTTCCCTTGTTTTTGTTGTTGGGCTGTCGAGGGCCCTTTTGATTATTCTGAACCTGGTTTATAGATTCAATAGTAGAAGGAGAGGTTGTGACAGAGGTCACTTCTGCAGTCGATTGTTTGACGAATAAGGCATGAACCTACTTAGTCAATGCATCGAAATCTGCAGAATCAACTGAACCCACTATGCCATCAGCATGTGGTCCAGGTTTAGGTCTGCCAAGATCAGTGTTTGATCATGGTGCATCTGGTATAATCTCATAAAGTAGCCCAGACAGTCTGTAAACTAGCTCTAGCTGCTGGGTTCGTAAGCTGGCTTCTTCCTCCGAAGACACTCCAGAAGTAGCTACTTCCTTAGAAATGTAGGGAAGGAGTGATTTCAGATACCACTCTAAAAGGAATTCTGGAGGTATATTGGCTTTAATGAGCCTCTTCCATCTTTGCCACTCTTGAATGTGATCAGATAAGTGAGTGGCCTTATTCTATCTAAATGTAGACAAAAGATATGTCCCGGCGTCGTACCGAACAGGAAGCTGGAAGTGGTTCAAAAAAATGGTCGCGAGATCCCGAAAATTTAAAAATGTGGCTACAGGTAACTCAATGTACCATTTGGCTACAGCACCGGTTAAGGTTCTTTGAAAAATTCTCAACCTAATGGAATCTTCGTTCAACGAGTTCGAAGAACACCATAAATGGAAGTGGTAACATGATCACCAAGGTCCTCACCAGTTTTTCCTTCGAATTTTGGAATGTCCGAAGGTAGCTTAGTGGGAACTAGTGGCCACGTCGCATTATGGTACACCGGATCATTCACTAACTTGGAAAGATCTGGAAAATTCAGAGTTGCCAAAAATGGTAAACGAGGTCTATAAGATGGCATTTGATAAGCTAGGGTCATAAAGGGGGAACCACCCATATTTTGACACATAAACTGCTAGTTAGGGTTTCCCCCAGCCATTTGTTGGTAGGGGTTTCCCCAAGCCATCTGCTGGTAGGGGTTGCCCCCTACCATCTATTGTTGTGTGAAAGTGTTGTTGAAATTCCCCCATCCAAATGAAAGTGGGTTGGTACTCTGTATGTTCGTCCACTATGGCTGGGTGTTAGCCCTGCCATATTGTTGATTAAAGATGTTACCCCCTCCTCCAGAAAACAAAGAAAAAGGGGTGTTTCCTGCAGGTACATTATTTTGATTCATGTTGTAACCTGCAAAGGTGTTAAAACTAGGGGTAGTCAAGGTGGACGACGCAGTCATGGTACTCATGACAGAGAATTGTTTCATAGACGTTCGGCCCTACATTGGGTGTGGAAATCCAAGTACTAGGTATATGGTATGACTGTTGAGTCGCAGGAGGTGGAACGACATTCACTGTATTACTGGGTCCAAAAGTAGGGGTAGAGGCGGATGTCAAAGCTGTTGATCTTGGCATGCCTAACGTACCAGCGTTAAAACTGAAGGACGGAGTTGAAACATCAATTGTCTAAGTCGAACTCGGTATAATAGTGGAAGTAGGATTTACAGTATTTGTATTAATACCTATTGTGGGAGTCTGTGGAACTCCCTGTTCGCCTCCCGGGTTAGTCATAATATGCCCAGGTGTGAACAAATATGCACTATAATCAGGTTGCTGGAAACCAACAGGTACCAGAAGTGGATTGTTAAGTCTGGTTAGAGGAGGATTAAAAGGAGTATTAAACTGACTAGAAGTGAGATCCTCAATCTCAATTGTATTAAAAGCTTGCTGATCTGAAGTCCTAGGTTGTGGGTCACCATGAACCTCTATTTCACCAGTAGCTTCAAAAAGACCACTGGAGTCTGTCCTCCATCGTCTTGGTGGCAGTAGTGGCTCCACTCTAAGTGGGAGAAGGTTTTGCAACCTTCGATACCTACGAAGCTGTTGGTATTCCACAATTATATATAAAAATAAAACTAAGTAAAAACCTAGTGGCCACTAAGACTAAGGGGAAAACAACATACCACTAAAAAATCCTAAGTATACAAACCAGGAAAACAAGATTCCTTCCGGAGAAGAGTCTGGGATGATGAGGGCCCAGAATAGATCAACGAAGAAAGAAGAACAATTACCCAGGGTCCACAATACAATGACTAAGGGTGCAAGCGCTGGAATCACCCAACCGCCCTCCCAAAGACCTGCAAGGGATTTCCTCCCACGTCTATCCTAGGTACAATAGATATAATCCCCTATTGTCACCTATGTATGATCCTATAGGTATGATACTAAGGCTACCATAAGTACAAAATATCCTGGGGGGACAGTCGTTAGCCTGATCAAAACGCATGGGCAGGGTAGCAAATCCCAAAGTCTAGATGGACCCCCGTACGTGAATCGACCCTGGTTTATGGTTGAAAGGAAAGTGAGGGGATATCCTCAACAAATCCGATCTTCCATGGCCTCGTGCTTAGCTCTTGTTTAAGTAGATTTTCCCAGGAATATTTGATACAGATGGGTTTACCTATATGAAAGTTTCCCTACAATTTTTGAGCAATGACACAAGCTTCGAGCAGTTTAAGGTGTTTTATGCTTGAAACTCTAGCCCAAGCTAGTTGGTGTCATGTATCCCTAGAAAGAAAATAATTTCTAATTGATTTTATTAAAGTTATTTTTAAGGTTACTTTTTACTCAACGGCGTAGTGCATTGTGTGGTGTGGTTGCAATAGAAAGTAAAGTGCAAGAAATGAAACAACTTTCAACAACAAAATGACTCTTTTTCTTTTTCATTTATGCTCTTTCCAAAATGAAGATTAAGCAAACCTAAACAAAGTACTCTTTTTCATTTTCTTTTCAATTTCACAACAAATTAAACTATGCTACTCTGAAATGATCATAAGCCTTACTATTCTAAACTACCAAACTCATTTTTTGCTTTTTCATTATATGTAAAAGAAAAAGTACTCGAAAATGGAAGCAAGTAAGACCTATAAAAGATATGCGAGTAAGGAAAAATGACTCTAAAGCTCACAACAATCAAATTGATGACTTGATAAAGACTTGTCCTACGAATTTTTTCAAATGAAAAAGCTTCAAACTTGGAAACAAAGTGGAAAGAAAACAGGGATGAGAGACACTTATAACTGGAAAGCAGACCTCTACAGTCGCTCCAAAGCACCAAACCCTAAACAAAAGCACTAAGCCAAGTAGAAGGTAGGCAAGTGAACTAAAGATGACCTTACTATCACAAAGACTCAAAAAAAAGGAAACAAACTAAGATTACTCCAACTTGCTTGAAACTAAAACTAACAAAGAGATCAGGAAGTGTCGGGACTTGAAACGTTTTTTGAAAGACACCCTAAAGACTCCAAAGATGGGCCAAACCCTAAATTAAAGGATAAGACACCAACAGAGCATACTAGTGTCGCAACAAACAACAAATGCTATGCACAAAGGTTTGTATACCTACAACACACTACTGGGGTATGGACAAGCAGTTATGTCTACTAAGGGACAAAGCATGGTCTTCAAAAAAGAGGTCGCAAAGAAGCAAGACACCTCAAAAATACTCAAGCAAGCAAAAGATGAACTAAGGGACTTAGGAGAGGCTAACAGGACTCAACAAAGGCTTAGACACCTCAAAGATCAGTTAAGAAGCCAAATCCAAAGCTAGAAATCAAACCAAATAGACGAAAATCCAATCCCCACATCAAACAAAGAGTTACAGGAGAGTGCTCTACTATGCAATAGGCAAACTAGCGCATTCTGGAAGATGTGCCCTACTGTGCAGTAGGGAAAGTAGCACACAAACTCAGTTATGCACTATTGTATGTACAAAGGAGTAGCGCACAAGTTAGGAGAGGTTGAAATCAAGTTCTGCAGAGGTGAAAAAGACTGAGTCAAGCAAAGGAAAGTAGGTAGGGGTGACCTACAAGGCCTCTCAAATGATCAAAGAGATCAGAAAGTACTGGAAAGAAAACAAAATGGGTTTCCTAGAGAAGAAAAACAATCGTTCCCCAGCGGAGTTGCCAGTCTATTGTTTAGGAATTCTACCTTAGAGCGAGGAAATGGACACTATCAACTTCTGGAGTGACAGGTAAACACATTGATCATATTACATAAGCATCTATGAAGGGAAAGAGATCAAAGATCTTGAATACAAACCTTGTTAACGACGTTTGATCCTAGCTTTGCTCGATCTTCAACTTGATCTTCCGCTTAATAGACCTGCAATACAAAGATACCTTCCTCATCGTATCTTGACTGATATAACAATGATGAAATTGAAATACAATTTAAACATCAAGAACAATCAAGCATTTAACCAAACAAACACACAATCCATTAGGCATTTGATTGGGATAGGAAGGATGTTTCAACCTTTATTGTCAAAAGCAAATAATCAGTACAAATTATACCTGATCATGCAGCATGCTTGTGCAACCGGATTATGGGCTCCTGCTCTTCTCTAAATTTGGAATTCTTCCAGCATAACAACCCTTAATGCAAGTTTCTCCTCTTGTGAATGAGAGTCTCAATATGTCTAACCTCTCTCCTCAATCCTCCTTGTATTTATTGGACAAGGTAGGTAGTTTAGATCGAGAGGTGGCTGAAATGGAAGTTGGGGAAGTTGCAAAACCAACTGCAACTAATCCCAATTCGTCAAATTAATATATTTTTTATCACATTTTAAGATGTGCACGATTTTTTCACAGTGGAGTAGCGCACAATATGCAACTTCAGTGCTTAACAACCAGCATTTGCAGACTTTTTGAAGGTGTGTGCTATTTTGCTGAAGTGGAGTAGGGCATATTAGGATGTGTGCGCTACTATTAAGCCTATGGAGTAGGGCATGTGTGATGGTTTGATGAAGTGGAGTAGCGCACATGTCAAAATGTGAGGTTTTTCAAGGTTTTTTCAGCTTGCAGAAGGGTAGGTCAAGTCAAAGCATCATCTAAGGTCATCATGCTCTTCAATCCAAGTTGCCCTTTTGTGTGATTGACAACTAAAGGTGATCACAGACGGAGAAGTGCAGATTTGACCTATAACACTATCCCTCAAACTGGATGTATCAATATAGCATCCAAAAATCTGCCCCACTTATCATGCAGTGCTTTATCTCACTGAGCTGTCACTTAGGATAAACTCACCTCTTAACTAAAATGTTTCCCACTTAGTTAGGTTGCTAAATTAAGTGTTGTCACTTAGTTAACTATATATTCTTTCTTGTCACTTAGTTAACTCTCTTTAACTAATTCTTGGTTGATATTATCACTGTAGTGATCAAATCAAGTTCTCCCTTGATTTACTGAAGTGGTCACTAAGTTCTCCTTTAGTTAATTGATTGCATATCTTTAACTGATGCTTTAACTCAAGCATTTATTTAGGCATGCATTGTTACTTAACTGAAGCTTTATAACTGAAGCTTTATAACTGAATCTTTATCAATTCGAGTTCTCTTTAATTAGCTAAAGTGTCTGCACGAGAAATTTCAAATTCTCTTGATCTCTATGATTTATATTTTATTTCTTTATATTTTACTGCATAGTCAATATGTGCTAACTTTAATTATCCATCACATTACATTATACTAAGAAGAATTATCAGACATTGTGATCATATGCTAAACTTATTCACTTTAGAGGTGATCAATCTCTAAAGGAGACTTAATAGCGACTGGTGATCATGGTTAATAATACATCACGCAACATTAAATGCTTTTAACAGGTAAAGTGTGACCTTTATATGGAAGGTCCACCTCTATAAGGGAGGTCCATCTCATCGATACCTTTATATAGAAGGTTCACCTCTATATGGGAGGTCCGTCTCATGGATACCTTTATACGGAAGGTTCACATGAGAATCATGACTTGACACATAAGTCTGGATCCTTGTCCAACAAGACTTTACAACATCATTACTTTGATCAATTACCTCTATATGGGAGGAATAACCTTTACAGGGAAGGCAATCAAAGTGCTCACCTCTATACAGGAGGATCAATCTTGGCTACACAAGATTGGTTTGGAGAACGTATCTTGATGTTGTATATTTAACAAAAAGACATATCATTTTTTACATTTTTTATTGGAACAAAAAATTTTATGCATGTGTGAGATTCCTATGAAATTTATCCAAAGGTAGTGTAATTCCTTTTATGAATAAGATGATCAACCTTCTATTATTGAAAAAAGAAAATAAGAGTACATAGTATTACAAAATTTGTGTACCCATGAAGGGTATTAGACTAAGAAAATCCTATTATCGCACATAGGGAAACAAACTTGACATACTATGACCTCCATAGAAAAAATTGATACAAAATACAGGACAATAACATATCAAACGTAGCCAGTACCATGGTGCCCCACAAGATAGCCCAAGACCCCTCAAAAAAATTGTAGGAAGCCTGCAACTACGACCAGTCCTTGAGATGAGGTATTGGACACAAAATAGAAAAAAAATAAGAGATCGGGCTATGAAAACCACACTAACTGGACTCCCTGATGGGAGTGTCTTCTTCATTTTTAGGCTCGCTTCCAAGGTGCTCACCAATGGAGTTTCATCGTGAGGGGTCAAGGAGACTGGAGTCGCTAAAAGGGGAGCCTCCTCCTGGTGGGCCTCCTCTTGAGTCTTCTCCTCCAATGGATTCAAGATCCTAGATCGGTTCATTCAGCATCTAAATGGAGATTTGGAAACCTCCAGCACCCTATCAATGGAAACCACATCCTGGAATAAGGCCTCACATAAGCTACCCAGCATTTGTTCAACCAACTTGCCAAATATTTCCCTCTCCATCATCACTCTCCCCAGCAGAGTGTGCACAATCCAGTAATGGGTGGAAAATAAAATGGGGCCATACTCCTCTTCTCCTCTTCTAATCTCCTATGTCTCCCTCTCTTTGATTTCCTTGTCAATATGTGTGGGAGTGGATTCTAAGTAGATTTGATTCCAGTCTTCCTACCTCCCTACGCCTCCCCCCTCCTCGGTGGCTTCGCATACGCTATCTCGAAGCCATATGAAATCCTATTTCACCAGATTTTTTGCCACCTCGACGTTGAGAATAAAACCCAAGAATATAACGCAGAGGAAATAGGTCTCTCCCCTTCAAGAGATTCCATTAAATAGGCATATGTCTCATCTTGGGAGTCCCTACCGCTTTGAGGGCCCATCTACTACATTCCTTTCTTCGCACGCCAAAAAATACCGTAGTAATCTCTTCCACCTTTCCAAATCTAGGTCGAAATTGATGAAGCATATACCATCCAATCTGTTTCCTCGTCCTTTCCTCCCCACATGCCATGGGAACATTCACTTCCCAATGACTTCTGCAGATCCATTACAATTTCCATGCTCCACTCCTATCTTGCATCCCTCATCCTTCTTAAATTCCATTGTACCCTCACCTAGCTCTCATTCAATGCTTTCCCTTGTTTGAGAGTTCTCCATAATTCCCCGAGACTTCATAGGTTGTCACATGTATGAACACCCATGTGGGTATTCGATCTTAACACGCATCTCCTACACTAGCTTCACATGACATATGTCCCATCCTATCACCTACATATGTGAAAAAGGTAGTGTAATTCTTGTTATAAGCAAACTTATGCATTATATATTATGCTCTAATTGTTCCCACTCTCGCACACATTTTTGCATGGTCTGATTATAAGGTATATATGCTATCACTTTTTATTGAAATTAAAATGTATGTATCTAGTGGTCAATCCATTATAGACATTGTAAACAATTTGAAGAGAACTATTTTATGTAGAATATTTCTTCTTGAAGTGTCTATGTAGTTTACTCTTGTCAATTGAAGTACACATATTTTTTAAACTTTTCATCATGGAATGGTTAAATGAATATTTACCCTTCAACATGAAATTATGAGTAGCCCTTCAATTTTGATCACTAGTTCCAAAGGATTCATAAGAGGGTGGAATTTGTAAGGATAATGACACAGGCTCTGTATTATTTTTGTTACAAGAAAGCTGGCACCATTTTGGAAGAGGAGTCAAAAATACTTCTTCGGTCTTCAACTCTAGCTTTATTTAGGAAGAAGATACTTGATGGAAAGTGGGATAAACAGGTGGGAGTGGATGGAAACACCCAAAAGGATGCATCTTTTTTTATCTTGCAACAGAAGTAATTTGAACAATTGAACTAAGGAAACATTCATAGAGCTATGAAAACTCTAAGGTTATAGAAATATCAATTGCACTTGAACACAAAGAGAGTACATATCGTGATGAACTTGCAAGCCATGGAACCATTTGTTGGTGCGTGGAGGGAAGAACCAGGTTATAATATAAATTCACCAACAAAACCCTAGATACCATCCCTTTAGGCATCATCTACAAGCAATTGAAGTCTCACTCGAGGCATCTATGGGGACTATAGGAACCAAGCTTATGTAGTGTTGAAGGGATATAAACTAACATTCATTCATCTTATCCACAAAGACATGTAACATATGCAGAATAATAGATAATACATTCAAAGAAACAATAGAAACAATTCATTCATCTGTGCAACAAGCATAACATCCATCACATTGAACACATAATAGATATGATTCAAAATAATTTTACTTCAACATTATCTTTTGGAACAGTCTTACGAAACATGTACTTCATGCATCATATCTCTGCTATAGACCCAAAACTACCTAGAATTACAAAGCATAATATCAATTACAACAACAACCACAATAGATATTGAAGAGAATATGAACAACAATTGAACAATATCCCAAGAACATTTATCCATCAACAACCCTTAACCCTTAAACCCCTTACATATTTATACATCACAACATGGGTTGAGCCTGTTACAAAGTGGACACACATGCCCAACTAATCCTAACTAAATTTCTCCTTTTTCTCACGTTAGTCCATTGGTTGAGTTGCTGCATAGTCCACTTCTGGTGTGCGACTCCCATGACTGGTTCAAAAACCTACTCGAACAGGTGTTGGTACTAGAATTCCTATAGGTGTTGGAACCAAAATTCTTGTGGGTGTTGGTACCAAAATTTCTATGTATTCATTTGGTATTATTATTGTCATTTAAATTCCATATCAACTACCATGACACACTATCATCATCACTGCACTTTGACTCTTGGACTTGTATTGCTTGTGACTTGCTTCAATATTTCATTATCTTTAGCATGGCTTGTTTGCCATTATATCCTTCAACGTTTGATACCTCTTGTTCTTATAGCTCTTTGAAATCAATGCTTCTTCAATCCTTTTACAAATGTTTTCATCATTGAACACATCAATTCCTTTCCCAAGGTTGACATCAACGACAACCATTTCCAACAAGAATTTTAGTTGATTGTGCAGGCATTTTACTTAGAGTATGCGGGAATTATGTGGGCATTTTAATTAGGATGTATGGGAATTTTACTTAGGCTGTGCAATAATTTTAGTACTGTTGTGAGGGCATTTTTATTAGGCTTGTGTGGGAATTTTACTAGTGTTGTGAGGGAATTTTTCTTAGACTGTGCAAGCATTTTACTTATCCTTTGCAGGCATTTTACTAAGTCTTGTGTGGGAATTTTTCTTAGACTTGTGTGAGCATTTTGCTAAGTGTTTTGTGGGAATTTTCCCATCACTATGTGGGTATTTTCCCAAGTGTTGTGTAGGAATTTTCCTAATTGTTATGCGGGCATTTTGCTTAGACCGTGCAGGAACTTTGCTAAGTGTTGCATGGGAATTTTCCCATTGTTGTGTGGGAATTTTCCCTAGTGATGTGCGGGCATTTCACCAAGTGTTTTGCAGTAATAAGACTTCAACTATTTGGAAAACAACTTGACATCAATGACAACTCTCGAACAGTAAACACTTTTGGAGTAACCTCGAAAGATAACAAACAGTTTTATGTGTTGATGTATATGTAACTTCAGAATGTATTTTATTGTACTCCTATAGAGATGTATTATTCCTCTATACGGAAGTGTTGTCATTTGTATTGACAAGTGTCACAAGTGTTGTAATTTGCTGATGGGTTATTAAACCACCTAGTAAGGGGTCAGCCCAGATTAATGTAACCATGGGTTATTAGGCTAAGTTAGACAAGTCGGCCCCTCTGGTTTATTGGGAAGGAGAGGACAAGTATAAATAGAGATCGGGAGATCTCTATTTGATCATCTCATTACTCACTCTTCCATCACTAGGAAAGTGGCGTACATGTGAGGATGAGGATCAACATTTAGGAGAAGACTATCTCTTTTACTATGGTTGTATCATTGCTCTTTCTATCTCTGAGGAAGTTGTGGGGTTTTTTCACCTTTATGGTTTTCCCCAGTCAAACTCTGTGTGTCCATTGTCTTATGTGATTGCTTGATATGCTTGATACATGATTGATATGATTGATATGCTGTACATGTTATTCTCTCACGAAAGATCCTAGAGTATGTTGAATTAATGCTCAAAATCTAACATGGGATCAAAGCTTCCCTGAGAAGAAGACATTGTGCAGTGGCGGAAACTAGGGTTTCTTGTTTATTGGGTTTCTCTCCACAGATTTTGGAAAAGAAGTAAGGTAGATTGACTCTACTTGTCAAGGAGACTCTTTCTGTCCAATCAGAATTCAATTCTGAGCACTTTCAGATTTGGCCCTAAACATTAGGGTTTCCACAAAAATAGGAACTTCTGAAATCTGAAGACATAGCTGGAAGCTCCTTGGAAATATCGAATTTTAGAGCTTTGGATCAGGATTTTTGGTTTGGTAAAACTCTGGGAAACTCAAACCCTAATTCAGGGTCCTCCTAGTGAATCCGGGAAGACTAAAAGGCATTTCTGAAGGGTGAAACTTTGCACATCTCAAATTCTGAATATACCAGGGTGATCAACTCATCAAGGCAGATCTTTCTATCCTTTCAGAAGTTTAAAATTCATCTTTTGAATTTTGAGGGTTTCTCTGACAAACCCTAATCCAGGACCAGATCCAGTTTTCAGCAAGACAAGTGGTAAGACCTAAAAATTTTCTATTTCCATTTAAAGTACTCTTTAAGATGTCTCACCACACCAAGCTTGAGGATAAGCTTGAAGGGGTTGATAACTTCCGAGCATGGAAGTATAGGATTGGGTTAATTCTGGAAGAAAATGAGTTGGACATTTATATAAATGAAGTGGTCCCTGTACCAGAAGAAGAAGAGGCTAAGGCTCTTCACAAGAAGAACTTGGTCAAGGAAAAGAGGATCATTGTTGATTTTATCAAAGGTCATCTCATACCCCATGTGTCTTCCCTAAAGACACCAAAGGAGATGTTTGATTCCCTGACCAAGCTATTTGAAGGGAAGAACATAAATCGAAAGATGACCCTAAGGAATCAATTGAAGAATGTCAAGATCCAGAATGCGGAGACCATGCAGTCTTATTTCTCAAGGGTCTCCCAGATCAAATAACAACTTGAAGCTATGGGAGAAGACAGAGAAAATGGAGAAGTGGTAATGACCACTCTTAATGGCCTTCCTAGATCATGGGATTCCTTCATCCAAGGGATTTGTGCGAGGAAGAAACTTATCACTTTCAGTAGACTGTGGGAAGAATGCTCACAGGAAGAAGCTCGAATTGTAGCTCAAGAAGAGAAGATGGGGATGGAAGATCAAGCTATCACAGCACACTCCAAAATTCATGGTGACAAAAGGACTCACCGTCATGGCAAGAAAGAAAGACATCATCATCAGAAACAAAAGGGTAAAAGAAACATGTCCCATGCCCGTTGCTATACATGTGATGAAAAGGGACACTATTCCAGAGACTGTCCCAGAAATAAGAAAGATGGTTCTCACAAAAGGAAGAACACCAAAAGAAGACATCATGCTCATACTGCAGAGGATGATGAACCTCCCAGGAAGAGGGCTAGAGAAGATAGTGAAGATTCTTCTAGTGATGAGGAATATGTTTTTATTTCTGCTCTCACCGGAACCATTACTCATGGAAGTAATGATTGGCTTATAGATAGTCGGGATTCTAAACACATGACAGGATTCAAGGAACCTATCTGAACATGATTCACCCCACAAGGTGAAACTTGGGGATGACTACCAGTATCCAATAAAAGGGAGTGGTGAAGCCTCCTATAAACTAGACTCTGGAAAGTCTATGAAGATGAAAGATGTACTCTATGTTCCAGGTCTCAAGAAGAATCTACTCTCCATATCTTCATTGGACGCAAAAGGCATGAGGGTTGCATTTGTAAATGGCCAAGTCCTAATGTGGACAAAAGGTAAGACAATAGATGATGCAGTTTTGATTGGAGAGCAAGAGGGAGGATTATACACATTGAAGGGCCAACCAGAACAAGCCATGGTCCATGACTCAGTAGAGCCAAGTGAA
This sequence comes from Larix kaempferi, assembly GCA_027924585.1. NCBI lineage: Eukaryota > Viridiplantae > Streptophyta > Pinopsida > Pinales > Pinaceae > Larix > Larix kaempferi. The sequence continues at coordinate 12,946,720 of BSBM01000502.1, read as the reverse complement.
CTTTGGCATAGAAGGCTTGCACACATGCACTATAGAGCATTACCAATTGCAAGCAAAGCTGTAGAAGGTCTTCCTGAAATCCAGACAAAGCATGAAGGCATTTGCAAAGGTTGTGAAGAGGGAAAGAACACAAGGAAGGCATTTCCAAGCAGTAAAAGCAAGGAATAAGTAATTTTCGAAATTATCCACTCCGATGTATGTAGTACGGTGTTATCTAGTTATCTGAGTGGGTATGTGCACTATAGTTCTTTCATTGATGATTTATCTTGGAAGACTTGGACTTATTTCTTGAAGAACAAAGATGAAGTATTCAGCAAATTCAAGGAATTCAAAGCCTTGATAGAAAACCACACTGAAAAGAAGATCAAGACCTTTAGATCTGACAATGGTGGAGAATTCACTTCATAAGACTTCAAGAATTTATGCAGTGATTCCGGGATTAAGAGGGAGTTGACCACTTCTTACAATCCACAACAGAATGGAGTTACAGAAAGGAAGAACCTCTCATCCACCTTCAGCATTGGTTAAGGTGCACACTATCAGAGACTCCAGTGGTTCCTGCAAGGAAGCAAAGATTGAGAAGGAGTCCACCCAACAAACAAACAAAGATAATTATTTAAATTTGTCTTTTCTTGTATATCTGATTGTTTAAATAATATTGTATATACTTATGTTCCTGGACTTAGGTTGTGTATTATGCATATTAGAATAATTGCATTAATGAACAGTATACTACTAATGCATGTAATGGGTAAGTGGCCTATGGTATTGTACAACATTCCATTGCTATTTATCTAGAATGAAACCTCTTTGCTGACATGTTGGGAGTTGTGCACACTCTTAACAATGTTCTGGTAGAGATGGAAGGGATCAAGAAAGTTACAGAATATGGATAAATGTTGTATTGAAGCATTGGCTAAGATAATTGTATGACTGTATGACATATGTCTTTATGAGTAAGAATTTTTTTCTGAAATATATAAGATGTTTCTAATCATGCAATTGAACTTGTCTTGTAGGAAAGACCGTGAAAGGACTACAACATTTGTTCAAAGAAAACTATCTATTGAAGATATTTGGAGAATCTGAAGTTCCCAAGATTCAGGATGCAGTAATGGAAGAATACCATGGTCGAGGAATACCAGTCGATCATGAAGAATGATGTTTGGGATGTGGTCCTAAGACCAAATGGAAAGTCTGTGGTGACTTCCAAGTGTATCTATAAGATCAAGCATGCTGCATATGGCAGCATAGAGAAATATAAAGCAAGTTTTGTAGCTCGTGGCTTCTCCTAGAAAGAAGGGATTGATTATGAAGAGACCTTTTCTCTTGTGGCCAGATACACTTCCATTAGATCAGTACTTGCTCTGGCTGTAGTGATGAAATGGAAGGTACACCAGATGGATGTCAAGACAACTCTCTTGAATGGTGTAGTTGAAGAGGAAGTGTATGTGGAGCAACCACTCAGGTTTGAGACATATGACCGAGAGTCACATGTGTGCAAACTGAATAAATCCCTGTGTGGTTTGAAACAGGAACCCAGGACCTGGTATGGCAGGATAGACTTGGCTTCCTATCCAGTTTGGGTTTTACCAAGAGTAAAGCATATTCCAACCTTTACTACAAGGTTGAGGAAGGAAATCTGGTGATACTACTATTGTATGTGGATGACCTGTTTGTAACAGGTGAGGATAGATTGATTGCTGATAGGAAGAGGAAGCTTGCTTCCGAGTTCAAGATGAAGGACTTGGGTATGATGCACTACTTTCTTGGTATGGAGGTGTGGAATAGTGAAGATGGAATCTTCCTTGGACAAGGGAAGTATGCAGTAGAGATCCTAAAGAGGTTCGGGATGATGGACTGCAAGTCTATGGACACACCTATGGCATCAAACCTGAAGCTTCTGTGTGATGCTTCTTATGAGCCGGTTGATGCTACAATGTATCGTCAGATGATTGGGTCCTTGATGTACCTGATGAATACGAGACTAGATATCTGCTTTGTGATGAACACCTTGAGCCAGTACTTGACAGATCCGAGACATGTTCACCTGATAGCTGCAAACCATATTCTGAGGAACCTGAAGGGTACAGTTGACTATGGGCTCAAGTATGAGGTGAATCAAAAGTTTAACCTAGAGGGTTATGTTGATTCGGATTGGGCAGACAGTGCCATCGGAAGAGCACTTCGAAGTGCTGCTTCAGTATGGGATCCGATATGATCTCTTGGTTTAGCAGGAAGCAATCCTGTGTGGCACTGAGTACAGCCGAAGCAGAGTATGTCGCAGCTTGTTGGGCCAGTTGTGAGGCACTATGGCTTAGGAAGCTACCGTCTGATTTGTTTGATCTCCAGCTGAGTGCTACTTGTATATATTGCAACAACCAGAGTTGTGTGAAGTTGTTAGAGAACCCAGTGTTCCATGACAAGTCGAAGCACATTGAGATCAAGTATCACTATATTAGGGATATGGTGCAGAGAGGAGCAGTGAAGCTCCTGTATGTTGCGATGGATGAGCAGATAGCCGATGTGTTGACCAAGCCACTTACCAGAGTGAAGTTTGAAAAATTCAGAGGGAGACTTTGTGTACTTCAAATCGACATACCTTCCAAGGGGAAGTGATGAGTCCAGAGACACAGATGCACACAAGCCATTCTCACATAGTGGTAGGTTCGTCCTCCTATGGTGAAGATGTAAGGGTTGGGCCATCCTCACATAGTGGTAGGTTCGTCCTCCTATGGTGCAGATGTAAGGGCTGGGCCATTCTCACATGGTGGTAGGCTCATCCTCCCATGGTGAGTTGTAAGGGCTGAGTGGGATATTCCGACATGGTGGTATGTTCGTCCTCCCATGGTCATTGATGTAATTGCCGAGATTTTCTGACATGGTGGTAGGTTCGTCCTCCCATGGTCGTTGATGTAAGTGATGTGAGCCTTTCACAGATGGTAGTAGGTTGGTCTTCCCATGCTGGTGAGTGTAAGTGTTGTGTGTGTGCATCTGGGTTGTGCTCCGTGGACAATGATAATGATCTGAAGACGATGACATGACAGTATGGCACATAGGTTTTGCAGAGGCATATGATCAATCCTAAAATGCTCTTGCAGGTTTTGCAAAGGCAGTGTAATCAATCCTGGGAGATCTTGTAGGTTTTGCAGAGGCAGTGTAATCAGTCCTGTGGTGTAGATACTTGATAGCTTGCTCGCAGAGATGTTGATGATGTTCATCCAGCATGAAAAAGGGCTGCCTCTATAAATGATGAAGACCTGCAGGTGGTGGGCCTACATCCAGTATGAAAAAGGACTGGCTCTATAGAACTTCCTATGAAGAGTAGATTGGAGATTGATTGAGATAGCAGCAATGATTATGATTCGATGACGATGATCTAGTGATAATGATCCAAAGAAGAAGACTTGTGCTAGCAGATCTGTGTCGAGAAATACCTTCCTAGTTAAGAGAGAGTGTTGATGTATATGTAACTTCGGAATGTATTTCATCTCTATATTTTATTGTACTCCTATAGAGATGTATTATTCCTCTATACAGAAGTGTCGTCATTTTTATTGACAAGTGTCACAAGTGTTGTAACTTGCTGATGGGTTATTAAACCACCTAGTAAGGGTTCGGCCCGAATTAATGTAACCATGGGTTATTAGGCTAAGTTAGACAAGTCAGCCCCACTGCTTTATTGGGAAGGACAGGACAAGCATAAATAGATATTGGGAGATCTCTATTTGATCATTTCATTACTCACTCTTCCATCACTCGGAAAGTGGAGCACATGTGAGGAGGAGGATCAGCATTTAGGAGAAGACTATCTCTTGTACTTTGGTTGTATCATTGCTCTTTCTATCTCTGAGGAATTTGTGGGGTTTTTTCGCCTTTATGGTTTTCCCCAGTGAAACTCTGTGTGTCCATTGTCTTATGTGATTGCTTGATATGCTTGATACATGCTTGATATGATTGATATGATGTACATGTTATTCTCTCAGTAAAGATCCTAGATTATGTTGAATTAATGCTCAAAATCTAACATTATGGCCTAAGAGGAGCTTTGGAGAAAGTGATCTTCATAATACTTTAAGAAATTCTTGTTGCATAACATTAGCAATCTTGAGCTTGTTGGAATTGAGGATGGAGGCCTCTATTTATAGATCTTCTCGGAGCCCAAATTGAGATTGAATGAAAAACCACATTAGTGTGAAATGATAACTCAAATTATGGACAATGATTGTTCAATTGGATGAATTGGTTCCACTAGTATGGGTGTGATTTGACCAAAGATGTTCTTGAAGGGTTTGTCTCATTGAATGGGCCATGGAAATTGCTACAGGCTACATGTTTTAGGTTTACAGGCATGGACAACAAGAATCCAAACAGAATCTCCACATTTTTTTTTTGTTACAAACATTTATAAATGTGGCTTATTAAACATTCAACTGACATGTGAATTTTAGTGGTGTGGGTTAAACGTCAAAAACATAAATTTAACACCAATTATCTAGATAATACTTGATGTTAGCTCGATGAATCATCCATGTTCTTTTTTCACTCAATGCAATTGTAGACTTCCCTTTTTGGAATTTCAATCGACATTTGGTCTACTTTGCAAACGTCTCTTTTTAGATGCTAAATCAACGTTAATTGTACTCTGCAAACCTCTCTTTTTAGTTGTTAAACCGACGTTAAGTCTACTTACAAAATGTCTTTTTTCAGACACTAAACCAATGTTAAATCTAATTTTCAAACGGTTTTTTCATAAGTTTGTTGTACATTGCTTCCACGTCAACTAACGTCCCTTTTTCAACAAGTTGTTGGCGTACTATAACATCTCTATGCAAGATGAGCGTGTTTTTACACATTGCATGGGATTTCCTAAAAGGCTCTACTTAGCGTCACTTAAGCAACTTCTAAGAAAAAATTAAAGTTAAAAAGTTGGTCTTATACATCACTTAAACGATTCTAAGTGACATCGTTTGACATTATTAAGAGACAAATTTCTAGCAACGCATGACCAACGTTTAGAAGCACTCTCATCCGATGCAAAAACGTGTCGAACAAGCATCAGATTTGGCGTCCAAATGTAGTGGTGTCTCTTCCACTAGCTTGGATTGACCTCATGCTTAAATATTGTGTGAGAGTAGCTTTCCCAGCAAGTACCCTTCATTACTAATCTATTTTTCTCTCTTTAATGATTGTAGTTGCATTTTTGTGGCCTTGAAGAGTTTCCTCTCCAATCCTATTCCAAGGCCCTAGATCCTAAGCTAATGTTTGTTTTCTATGAATGAAAAGATGTCTTATTGACCTTAATTAGGGTTCATTTTATGGTTGTTGATTACCGAGAAGGGTAAACGAAGTGAACTTGATGATGTTTTGACTCTTCTTTGATTCTCAGAAGAATGAATGTAAATCTTGCAAATGCAATTTTGTTTTCAATGAAGATCTTTCTAAGAGAAGGGAAGAGAACTTTTCTTTTCATAATATAATGTTTAGCCAATCAAACACTTCCAATGGACATTCTAGCCAAACAATTCTTGTAATATGATCTCACCAAAATAATGCAATTCAAGCAAAGCTTATAAAACCATCAACTCAACCCCGAAAGATGAAAATGCATTATTTTTGTTATTTTATTTGCTCACTAATGTTACTTAGTGAATATGCAAGAAAGAAATTCTTCAAGCACACTCTCAATTAAAAGAACTAGGGATATAAATAGAAGTACATGTATCATTGTTCACTTATACCACTATGTTGCAGGGTATTATTTAAGGATTATAACAGTATACTTAAGTATAGTATTCTAGGAGATTACTTTGGATTGAAAAAAAGATATATACAGATTGATAGGTGAATATTAAATATGAAACATACAATTTACTACTAAAACTGTGAAGAACCTGCAATAATTAATTAATGAAAACACATGAGATAGAAGAAATAACAGAACTCAGAATCACTTGTATATTGATCGCAGGCCACTTCGAGGGGGAAACCTCCTTTGAGCAAGCTCAATACAAATAACTTCACAATAACTTCATTGGTCTCAACACAAACTTATATACTAAGTCTAGGCGCCAATACCATGGGTCAATACCATGTGTCAATACAAACCGTGGGCCAATAGAAAATATGGATCAACAATTACTACGGGATGACTTACAAAGCATATGCATCCAACAACAATAATACAAACTATGGATCAACAAATACTATGGGACGACTTACAAAGCATATGCGTCCAACAACAATATACTAACAAAGTAAATAAAAGGGTTGACATGGGTTCCTAACATCCCCTCTCCCTTAGTAAAAGCTTTGTCCTCAAAGCTTTAGATGTGGAAATTGATGCAGAATCTGAAGGAGTGGTTCCCCTGTAGCACCCTCGGGTTGCATTCCGGCCCACTGACGCCTTTTGAGTTTTAGGGAGGATTGCTTGGAAGGTTGAAGATGAAGAAGGACCATATCAACTGCGTTAAGAGTGTGCTCAGAACGGTGCTAATCGACTTGTTGTTTCAGTCGAATTCTTGCCATGTGAAGATTGTCCTGCAGAATGAGAAGAATATGATCGCGGTTTCGAAGAACCGAGTCAATTGCCTGAACTGGGGAGCTGCTGAGCGTATATGGAAGAAGAACTGGCAGTGCCTATCCATAAATTGCTTCATATGGTGTCCTTTTAGATGTGGTATTGTACCACTAGAGCGCTTCTAGGAAATCCATAGAAATAGTTGTCCACATATGTGTAGGGATGGGAAAGGATTCGAGCAGTCTCGAAAGGAGTGTCGTTTCACCGTTGTTGACCTAGCAAGTATCACAGTCATCCACCATCTATTGAATTGTCATTTTCAATCCTTACCAAAAGAAGCTACATTGTTCCCGATCATACATTTTGAGGAACCCAGAGTGCCCTCCTGATGAAGAAGTATGGAGTTCATAGAAAAGATAGCCTTGTTGAACAGATTGCAATCAATTTGGAAGAAGTAGAGAAATAATTGTAAGAGAAACTGGGTCATCAAATGTGCGAGAAGGGGCATCTGCCACCATATTGTCCTTACCCTTCTTGTAAGTGATCCCATAGGAATAACCCATGAGTTCGATAACCCATTTCAGGTGTGCTGGGGAGGAGACCCATTGTTCCAGGAAATTTTCCAGACTCTAGAGATCAGTCTTGATGCATAAATAATTCCCTAATAGGTATGGCTGCCACTTTTGTACTGTATGCAAAATAGCCATCATTTCCTGCTGAGATGTAGATGCAACTAAATTCGTACTGGAAAGGGCTCGTGAAGGTGACAAGCCACTGGTTCAGCAAGGACACCTGCATATCTATCCAAGGAAGTAGGGGAGACCGTTAATGGGTGCATCTGAATGGAATGGAGTTGAGCGATGACACCATGTGAATTCTTCTTAAGAATCTTTTCCAGGCAATGTGAACTGACGATGCGGAGAGACCTTTGTTGTAAGTCCTTAAATTTGTGTTGTTTCCCACTGACTGGAAACTGCATCCAAAGATCAGCAAAATCCCATAAGATGGGGCCAAGTGTGCGTAACCATTGAACGCCCAAAACCACATCACATCCGCCTAGGGACAAGGAAAACATGTCAGAGCGTAGGTTATAATCTTCCAAAGAGATACGCACATTGTGACACTTCCCCTTGCAAGGTAAGGTGCCCCCATTGGCAACCATGACTTCAAAGTTGGAGCAAGGATGGACAAAACAATCAGCATGTTTGGCGATCCGAGGATCAATGAAGTTATGAGTGCTACCAAAATCAATGAGTATTGTAAGAGGAAGCTTCTCTAAGTAACCCCTGACCCGCATTGTTTGGGGGGTGGTGATGCCAGATAAATCATGGAGAGACATCTTTGGTTGTTCATCCTGAGATGGGGGGTTAATAGGAGGCTCCTGAATGTCGACCTGATCATCCATTGTATCTGGATTTTCTTAACCAATTGTAGAGGCAAGCGGAGAATCACTGTCCAAGAGATAGAGCTTTTGTTGAACACATCTATGTCCCTGAGTGAATTTCTCATCACAATTATAACAAAGCTCTTTTTCTCTACTTGCCTGCATCTCTGTTTCAGACAAATGCTTGATAGGAGTTGGTCGAGGAGTTGGCGGGATGGGAGGTCATTGAGAACCCATATTTCGGAAGGGAACAAAAGTGGGTTTGGAGCGCTATTGGGCTACAATATTGTCTTCTGCCAACTTTGCCAACCCTAGGACTTCCATCATTGTATTGGGACAGAACATTTTAACCTCTGACCGGATTTCATCCTTAAGACCACTGATAAAAACACTCTTGTAGAATTCATCAGACAATCCTTCTGTGTGATTGGCTAGTTTCTCAAATTATGTTTGATACTCTCTCACAGTGCCACTTTGACGAAGTTTAGTGGGTGCTCTGGTGAAGTCATCAAAAGCACTAGGACCAAATCGTTGCAAAAGGAGTTGGAAAAAATCTATCCATTTTGGCTCGTCATGAGCCTTGATGTACCAATGGTACCATTGAAGGGCTTCCTATTCCAAATGAAAGGATGCAAGTGGAACTTTTTGGACATCAAAAATATTATGCAGACTGAAATATTGTTCTGCACAATAGATCCATCCAGTTGGATCAGTACCATTAAAACAAGGAAATTCAAGCTTCGGACCACGTAAATTGCTGGAAGAAGAGAACCCATTGGCTGTCGAAGATTTGTGCTATCGGTTATTGTTCATGGATTAATGTTGAAGATGGAGGCTGAGAAATTTTTCATCCAGATCTTGGAGTTTGGTTTGGATGGCTGTCAGTGCTTCCTCCATGGTTGTTGCTCCTACGCAGGGACAACCATAACCAGGAGTTTTTTTTTTTTTTGGGGGGGGGGAATAGATAAAAAAACACAAACAAAAGCTTATTTAATAAAGGGAAATTTGAATTTGGGAAAAACTCGGAGGGGTAATTGGGGTTTGACTAGGTTTTGGACACTTTCTGATGGACAGGGAAGCAAAAAATGGGGATTTCAAAAGCGGGGTGAAAGAATGAGAAAATTTGGCAGAGAGGGACAAAGAAGTAGAATTAAAAAAGGAACTCGGTGGTAAAATTTGAAGGCGATTGGGTGAAATCTGAAGAAGTTATGGCAAACCCTTAAAATAGAAAAATGTGGGATTTCGGGCTTTGGGAAGTGGAATTTGGGATAGGGTCCTCAGGAATGAAATATGTAGAATGGGATTACCGAGGCGTTAGGGAAGTTTCAAGGTAAACAGAGTGAAAACAAGGGAGATATGGCCAAAAAATAGAATTTTATACTTTTTTTTTCAGGAATGGATCTGCAACGGCGTGGAAGGGATCTGAAATAGATAGATCTACAATGGTGCAGAAGTGATCGAAAATAGAGGGATCTGAAACAGCGTCGACTGGATCGAAAACGGTTGCATCTGAAATAAATCTACAATGGTTGGATCTGGAACGGCTTTCAGAATGGATCTAAAATGGTGTGACAGTGATCGGCAACAGTTCAGCTGAAAGTAGATATGGACCCCAAGTATGTGCGGCTTCCTAACAGTTTAGGGGTCTCACTCGGCCACCAATGTTGTCAGACGGCTTGTGTATTGGGGCAGTACCCCTCACTCCATGGCTCAGGTAAAACTGATAACCACTTTTCTGCAAACAGCTCTTGGTTTACCTCACGGGTGGGAACTAGTCAATAAGGTAGGGGTCGTTACCCTTTTCGTTGGTAGGTCCTCTCAATGGGCCAACTACTTTGGGGTTCCTATGGTACTCCTCACAATGAGTTTTAGGGCTTATGCCCAAGTACTTCCCACAGTTAAGTGGATAGGGATTATTCCCAGATCTGAAGCTGCAACATATGCGAAAACAAAAATTTGATAGAAATTTCACCCAGCGAGCTCAAGAAAGTGCTCTGATACCATATGTGAAGAACCTGCAATAATTAATTAATGAAAACACACGAGATAGTAGAAATAACAGAACTCAGAATCACCTTTATATTGATCGTAGGCCACTTCAAGGGGGCAACCTCCTTTGAGCAAGCTCAATACAAATAACTTCACGGTACCTTCATTGGTCTCAACACAAACTTATATACTAAGTCTAGGCACCAGTACCATGTGTCAATACAAACCATGGGCCAATACAAAATATGGATCAACAATTACTATGGGACGACTTACAAAGCATATGCGTCCAACAACAATAATACAAACTATGGATCAACAAATACTACGGAACGACTTACAAAGCATATGCGTCCAACAACAATATACTAACAAAGTAAATAGAAGGGTTGACATGGGTTCCTAACAAACACTTGTAAATTTTGGCAAATATTATGATAAAAAAACATATTTTATGTAAATATAGGTGATATTAGAGACTAAAAGTGACCAAATAGCGAATTTTTTTTTTTTTTAAATCCCAAAAAATAGTGAATTGGCGAAATTTTGGCCCTAAAAATTTCCCTACAATGTTGCATGACTGCAAGCAAACCCAAGACCTATGATAACATGTGACTATAGAACATAAAATATTCTTAGTACATCACTTGAAACAGAGAAAATCAAGTAGTACCATAGATTTTAATAGTATCGAAAGATCACGGGAAGGCTCATAAACTCAAATAAGATCACTACTCATTGACTCAGTAGAACATAAACACATACAAACAAATGGGAAAGAAAAGGCAACAAATACCCCTCAAAATAGCAAGGGGGAACTACCTAAGTGTAATTACCATGCAATCAAATCATAAAGATACCCCTTAAACCTATAAGCAACCCAAATATGAGGGAAATTGCTCAAAAATAAATAAAAAACTTCACCTATAGGAGACTATTGCTCCCACCAGGTTGTGTGCAGAGGGATAAACTATGGATATCACCCTCGGTACACTAGAAAGGAGGGATGTTATCTCTCTTTGTCCCATTGGAGAGGGTGATAACATAGTAAAGGGGATAAAAATGAAGTTGGACTCATATCTAAAGGGTTTCATGGTTATGAATGGCCTAGACAATGTCGATGGATGACCCAAAGATCAAAATAACTTACAAAAGACTAATTTAAACAAGGAATTTTTTAAATCAAACAAGGGAAATATCACAAGTTTCTTCCCCAGTATAGTCGCCAGCTTTTTTGTAGGAAATTTTCCCTCTACAAAAAGTTTGGATTTTGCTTGGTTCTTTTTCCCTAGATCCAAGATAGATCATGGGTAGACCTAAATCCAATCTTGATAACATATAACATAGAACTCACCTTTGCCTTAGTGATGTCTATTGATGTATATTCCTATTGGTGTAGACCTGATAGGCTTTTCCCTAGCTTCTATGCACCCATTTCCTACACACAATCAAGCAAACAATACCTTCCTCAATCCTTTTCAAGTACTAAAACTAGCAAGATATAAATGATATCAATATAAACAAGATACAAAGTAGATGTAATCCAATCAACTCAAGGATAGATCAGATCCTCCACACAGGACATATGTAATCATAATCAAAACTACAAATAATAATCTATACATGAAATGATGTGGGGGAAATGCATATGTCTATATATAAATCAATGAGAAATATACATCATGCACATACCTTGAGTCATGATGTGAGTCTTTGATCTCAATGACAGCAATACGAATCCACTATGGAATCCACCAGCATAATATCCTTAGTTTATCCCCCTTCTCTCCCTTGAATTGCCTTCATTATATAGATGCATGGAGGAGGAAAATAGGATGAATCTAGACACAATGGGCTTGTCACATTCAAATTGAGGTTGTGATTTCCCAATCTTATGACATGTGGATCCAAATCCTCACAAATATCTCCTCGAAGCTGCTCCAAAATTGAAGGTTCTGAGGCTATCGTTTTATAATCTGGTGCAAGGAGGGATATGGTCACTCTTTCTAGTGATGAAGGAGCCATAACCAAAGGCTATCCCACCCCACATAGTACACATAGGGAGATAGGGCTAAAAATGGTCATGATACTCAAAATCAAGGGCCGAAAAGATAGCATTAAGGAACAACAATCATAATGAGCCTTCTATATACCCTAAGGGTGGTAAATAATGGTATAATAGAGGGTCATTGGTATTGGGGAAATATGGGACAGTTTATAACCCGTTGGATCCCATATTATGATCCTAACACTATGTATATTACTATAATGTTGGTTTCAGATCATGTTCCCAATTTGACATTGCATTTATGGTATTTATCAGTTTTTGACTATTTGGGGAAATAATTTGAGCACTTGAGTAAAATTAGATCTTGAGAGCATTGTAGCATGTTTATGTACATATGTGTGTAATATTTATGTTGAGATAGACTTTAGTAGGGGTATTCTAGATAAAATGATTCTCAAATGGAAAATTTAAGTACACATAGGTCTTTTATTATGAGAATACAATATCCATGTTTGGGGAATGTGATATTCCAATACATTCACAAGCTAATTGTCTCCATGTTCAAGTTATACACCCTTCCAAGCAAATAAAGGACCAAATCAAAACTAAAGAGATAGAATTTTATGAGAAATTGGGTCTGGATACTAACATTGATCAAAATTAGGTGAATTAGCAATTGAGCACTAAGATTATTTAGAATGAAAAAAATCGTAAACCAAATGTGTTGGTTGGGGAATATAGTACTTTTCTAGAGAATATAGTATAAAAATAGATATAGGGATTTCCTCCTAGGGTGTGTAGCTGAAGCCCCTCTCAGTAGAACAAAGACACATCACAAAAATGACATCACTAATTCAAAAAAGCATATGGTTCCTTCTAATAATTCTAATCATCAACCTTATAAATCACAATTAATTATTATGAATCCTTCAACAAGGTGGCAAGAAGTTAAAAAGAATAAGGGGAAAAAGGGAAAGATTGAGGATTATCTTTTAAATTGAAATAAATGAATTGTAGATTAATAATGTAATTTAATCTTGTACAAGTGTGGTATGCACCTATACTCTTATGTTAATTTGGTAGATCTTGAGTGGTTGTGGGATGGAGTATGTTCTATACCTCTAGGTTTCATGCTAAGCTCATAATGGCTATGTTGTTAATGGCTCATAATGTCGGTAGCATCAACAAAATGAGGTCAAGCACCTAAGGGTTTCCCTAGGTGTATGCACATGTATTCTTGTGTCATATGTACTTATGCTTTATTTTACTTATATTATGCTTTGAGAACCTAACGAATGTGATTTTCATTCTATTATGGAATAGGAATTTTACAATCTTTCTTGGAAAAAAATATACCAAAAAATATATTCGTATTGAGATGATGTGATTTTCATTCTATTATGGAATAGGAATTTTGCAATCTTTCTTGGAAAAAAATATATTCCTATTAAGATGATATGATATACTTTATTAATTATTTTAGATTTATATTTTTAATATAATAATTATCGAATGTTTAGTATTTTTTTGTATTATCATTGTTTTTATTTTACTTTATTTTATTTTATGTTAATATTTAATTAAATTAACCAAACAGTTATTATTTACAATTGAGGTTAACCTACATAGATTTAGTATTAAGAATATTTATTGGAATGATTCCAATTCATTTTTCTTCGACTATACAATTATGAATGGGATGTTTCTATTCACTTAAAGTCGTCGATGACTTCAACTTGGCCCTAAAACATGTTGAATGCATGAGTTGGCATGTATCAGTTGGCATGTATCAAAGAGCACAAGCACTAGCATGTTACTCAAAAACTTGAACCATAGTGAAAACTATATATTAATTAGTCATTTTTATTGATGAGACGAGCCGCACTTAGATGTTATATATATTAATACATCAAATAAATAATTAAAATGCCATCAATCTATTAACAATTCAATTTAATTATTATCAAGAGTTCAATTTAATTATCACCAATTTTATATTCTAGATAGTTGGTGAAGATTTATATATAACTAAAAGTAAATAATAAATTATCAACACAATCTAGTTTACAAATCAACCATTTATAAATTAAATTAAGTCAATCTAGTTTATATATCAACAATTTATAATTTAAATTAAGTGAATAAAAAAGGTTATTATTAAACTATTGTTCACCATTGTTGAAAGGATATACCTACAAAAAGACAAACACTTGGTATTCACTAATAATCAAGGTATCCCCAAGATATAGTATAACATGTTGCGAATTAGATCTGAACTTGGGTGGGGAGTGTCACAACCAATGCTCCCAACCACCCAATCTAGAATCTATTGACAAGTAAATAAAAGAATATTATACAATTGTGTATAATTTTATCCCATTTTAATAATTTAATAGTCATCATAAATATAGAAAATGGAAATTTGAATTTCATATAAATGTTAGTTTTCACATTTAGTAATTTAAAACAATTTTGAAAAAACAATAAGGAGACCACATAGTAGATTTGATATTGGAATAAAATTACATAGAGTTAATCCCCATACAATACCCCTCCTGAATAAGCATGCATCCCGTTCACAAATTCTTCACCTCCCTTTCACAAGACTTGAGTTAGAAGGATATAAAATGAAGGAGTATAAAGTTTCGACAATTCAGTTTGGCTAGATTTTTACCCATTAGGAGAAAAATGGGTGATCACTAACCGGGCGACCAAGAAAGTTAGTCACCATGTGGAATAAATGACTAAACGACCAAAAGAGTTGGTCACTATGGTGTTTTTAAGTGAAATATGACCAAATATGAGCAATTTTAAGTGATCATGACTAAAAATGACTAATTTAGTCATCGAATAAAAAAGACGACTAGTTTAGTCATGGGATAAAAAACATGACTAAATAGTCTAAGTTAATAAGTATAATAATAGAAGTCGATGTCTTAAATATAAAATATTTGTATATTCCTCAAACATCAAATATAAGTTAATAACAAAACTATAAATTGAATGCCTTGGTTGATCATGGAAGCATTTGGGAAGGAATGTTTGAGTGAAAATCATGAAACTGCTTTCCTTCACCTTGATGGTATCATAGACTGGGTGCAAGGGGTTAACATCTAGGGATGCCTATGATTGCATTGAAAATTGTTCACGTCGATTCAATTGCTCAGATCAACTTACTAATAAGTGTTTTCTCCTTTTCCGTCATTTACTACATGATCATCATCTACTCGAAGAAGAATCCACATAATCCTTTCATGTCATCTAAGTGGGGTCTCTGAATCCATCTGGAACAGTGTTAAAATTTACGAAATTGTAAATTTTTTTAGAATTTCATTAATTTTAAAACTACAGATGGATTCAAAGACCCCTTTATATTTTGGAACATAATGACTAGGATGCTAATATTGGACGTTGTCGCATAATAATTCTTTATACACCATGATGTCCAGAGCAATGTCTAGTTTCGCCACTTTCGCTTCCTTATGACCCCTTTGGAAAGCCTTCCAAGTTGCGTCACATGTGTCATGTCGCGGTTGATTCAGGCTTTGGTGGATTCGTTTTTCGCACTATACTTCATCATGTTGGGAATTTAATTTCATTGTGTCTGACCCGCAACACTGATCATGTCGATCTTTCATTTAGCCAATTCCTCATCCATTTAACCCTTTTGACACTAGGTTGAAGTTTCATCAAGTCAAAGTCTTTGCATCATGTCAATTAAAATTTTCCAAGTTTTCACCCTCTGTTATTTCCTCAGTTGTGCCCATCTATCATTGTCATCACCACACCTATGTCTAGAAAAGAAAAAAAAAATCCATCATAGGTGCCTCTTTGCATAAAATTACCCGTATCCATAGTCTTAAAAGAAAATGAACCTCCTTCCCTTTAACCAAGCTATCCCTTTCTCATAACCTCATAGTACCATTTCCATTCCTTATCTCTTTTATTTAATTAAAATTATGAAGATACAAGCCCATTATATTTTCCCTACCCTCTCCCATTTAATGTTAAAAAATAAAAAGAAAGAGCTTTCTAGACCCTTCAAACTTATCATATCCACTTGTCCATAAAGAAATAATTAATTAAAAGAAAATAAATTCACTTTCCCTTTCCATTTTGTATCCTCATCATTCAATAAAAAAAAATCCCATTCCCTAAAATTATCTTTTCTTTCCCTTCATTCCCTTTTCCTGCCCATTTTGCAAGATATTAAAAAATTTAAAAAGGGGAGTCTTTTCTCACACATTTGGTAAAATATTAAAACATAAAAAAGGGAGTTTCCCTTTTTTGAAGCTTCCTCCCTTAACCTAACACTACAATATTTTCTCACATTTGGCTAACCATATATTTCTTTAATAAAAACAAAAGAAGAATATGCGGGAAAGAGACAACGAGCATTGCCAAGTAGAGGCCCATGTTGTATATGCGTAGGCTCCCTCAGACCTACATGGTAGAAGATAGAAAACACTTTGGTAGAGATAGCGTTTCCAAAGTGGCGGCCCTAATGAACAATTTATTGTGGTAGAAAAATGACAAAAAAACTTGAAGCATGACTCCTGTAGCATTTTGGGGACCAAACAACAGATTTTAGATACCGGTGGATAACAACTGGTAGCTTGTAGATCTATAAAATTCTCTTCTCTAGTCATTTTTGTATGCCCAGCTCATTGGTATTGTTAAATCCTACAAATATCAAGCTTTGTAATGGAAGGAGTCTTGGGCCATCACCTTTTATTTACTTCTGAGTACATGTTGGGATTTCATACCATCATTGTGAAGGTCGTTTAGTTTTGGAATAGTGCATAGCTTCATGTTGAAGACTTATTCATTTAAACTTTTTAGGTCAAATGCTATTGGAAGTGTCCTTATTTAGACAACGAGAGGGGAGGGCTCCAGGTCCACATGTTCAGGAGCTTTACATTGTCAACCGGTTAGGGATTGAGAGGGAAGCTTATATAGATATTATCATTACATGTTCTGAGCAATTACATATGTTTGCCACTTAATAGGACTCAGTTCAATACACTTTTATGATGCCATAGGAAGACATTAAGGGAGCATTATTCAGCCTCATGCAGGCCATTTAATGCAGCGGCAATAGGTCTTTGACTGTTGGATCTCAAGCCCAACAGGCCTACTGCCGCCGCATTAAATGGCCTACAGCAGGCTGAATAATGTTCACCATTAGAGATGAGTCCCATGCTTGAGATGAGTCCCACACTTGAGGAAGTACAAGAGATTTTTTTCCTTATCATTAGAGGCAAGCGGGTTCAGATAAAGGATTCCATTTCCCCATCTACAGGTTGGACCAATGCGACTATTAGTAGAGAGCTCGGATACTTGATAGTGTCCTTATTTAGATGTTGCATAGGGTTTCTCTTGTGGGAACAAATTAATTGAAAAGTTACAGGTCAGGTGTCGGGCCCAAGATATGTCAGTTGTCCACTTCCCAAAAAAGATTTGAATCATCTTTGTGAGCACTGCATTTGAGGATATTTTTGGAGGATGTGTAACCGAAGGGAGATAAGGAACCAAGATAACGTGCAAGGAACCAGGATAACATGCAAGAAACCGAAGGGAGGAGCACCTAATATCTATTCTTGTGTGATAGTAAGGGAAACTATCTAGAAGGATAAGGATACACTATTAGTTAATTACTTGCTCAAATTCCTTCATTGATCTATCACCATAAAACTCTGAGAACTCTGCCCTTAATAGAACATAATTACAGGATTTGAATAGACTTGGGGTAATACTGACTTTGGAATAATATCATGAGTTATCCTATGGATTCTTCCATGCCATTTGAAAATGTGATAGCACTATTCTTCTGGTTCACTATTGGCTCGCGAGGGTGACAAGGGTTTCTATACTCAGCTCCAATATTAACACGAGTGGAAAACTGGATATTGGATGGTCCTTTAGACACCTGGTGGTACTCCCTTGGAGGTAAGGAAAAAACAAACCTTCACTCTACTCTCTATTTGATTACGTAAACATATTTAGGCACTTGCTCCTCCCTACAAGTTAATTCTATTGATCCCTTTAGTTAATCATGTTCACTTTCTGTGTAGGGTTTGTCTAAGGGGATTTACTTGTACTCATGGCAATTTTCCATTGCAGTCCAAAATGCAAGCTAGGAGTTATGGCATCACTTTACTTGGTAAGATATACTTTGTAACCCTCGTTTTTTCACTTTGGTTTCTAGGATAATATTATTATTGCTTTCAGTTGTTCTTATGTTGCTATCTTCGGTTGAAGTTTCTGTGTGAAAATGTTCATTTGAAAGGTGCACGACCTTATGGATCCTTCCACGAGGTGCTCAGGTAAGCATGTGTCCATTGATAGTTCATTAATTATACAGTCTTGTGGATTATTTTTTTCTTTTCGATGCGGGGGAATTAAAAGCATTAGTTTTTATTTTTTAGAGGGAGGCATTGTGGCGAACCCACATTTTGGGTACAACCCCCTTCCGGAGTTTTTCTTTAATTTTACCTCTGTAAATAGAAAAGAGCACTTCTTTGCTTAAGATTCTCCTCCCTTCTTAAAGACAATGTAACTGTGTAACTTTAAATTTATTATTATAAACAACTAAGTATTTTCTATATAATCTCCATTTATATTTTCTAAGTATTTTTTACTTTTCTTTTTTTATTAACCATTATTTAAATTTTCTTTAATATCAATTAAATATTTTATTCTCAATTTACCTTCTATTTTATTTTACTTATCTTTAATTTTTTACATTTATTTAATTTATTTTTTATTTTTATTTAATATATTTTACTAATTTATTTTTTATTTTACTTTTATTTATTTAATTTTTTTTCACTTATATTTATTTATTAATTTTCTTTTATTTTTTAATTTTACTCCATTTATTTATTTAATTTACTTTTATTTACTTTACTTTTTTTTTTTTAATTTAATTTAGTTTATTTGTATTTCTTTATTTCATTTTATTTTATTTCCACTTATTTATTCTTTATTCTATTTTAATTTTTTATTTGAGTTTATTTATTTCTTTTTACTTTATTTAATTTACTTTGGTTGTATTTTATTTTTTTACTATTTAATTTACTTTAGTTTAATTTTATTTAATTTAATTTAGTTTATTTTTATTTTAGTATTTTTTGGTTGTGCCGGTTGTCTACTAGCAACAACCACATTTTTAAATGTGGTTGATATTCGTCGATCGACGTATATCAACAATGACCACACATTTAAAAGTGGTCATTGTTGATATACGTCGATCAACGAATATCAACCACATTTAAAAATGTGGTTGTTGCTAATTTATATGATTTGCATTTATATGTGTGGTCATTGTTGATATACGTCGATCAACGAATATCAACCACATTTAAAAATATGGTTGTTGCTAATTTATATGATTTGCATTTATATTTATAAGCTTACTTAAATGGATGTACATGGATTCGACCCTATTTTTTATGTTCTCTATTCAATTTTGTCTCAATAGATTAGATACCGGGATTTTTAATTAACTAAGCATTCTTCCTTTTTTGGAGCACATCCCTCATAGACAATTTGTTTTGTAACTATGAGATCTATACTGTCTAATCATGTAAGAAAAATTAGAAGGGCAAGATATTTCATCCCTTTTATTATCCCAAAGCGCATGAAGGATGAACCATCATTGCTTCTCACACCTAAGCATGAGTAAATGAGAATAAATCCAAACTGGAATACTTTCATGCATTTAGAAACATTATGCAGGGAACAAACCTTACAAATAAGGATACATTGAGCCAATATCGATGGATCCACCACTATATAGTAGGATTATGATTGCTATCCTTCATTGGATTTTCCCTTTTATTAATCAATTATAGCTATAGGTTAGTCCTCTTAAACAAGGAACGTGACATTGTGGCTAGATCTATCCTCATATGTGGTATCCTTAAAATGTGAAATTACCTTTTCTAGTGGTTGTTTTTTGAAATATCTTATGTGCATGTAGTCTTCCACTTTCCACTTATGTTTACTTTTATTGTTCAAGGTACAAGTAGAGTTTCTCTTAACGACATGGCTAAAGAGGTTAGGTACATGGTTTTATATTTGTATAGCCTTACTGTAACAAATGATGAAAGCAATGTGAAGTTTTGTACTACTATTGCAATGACACAAAATCCCAGCCATGATTTTAAACTCATATCAATGATGTAAGAATGTGTACATGCTAATGAATGCATTTATTAGTAATTAACTCATAATTCTTCATTGCAGTTGTGGGTAATAATTTATTAAAGGTAAAGAGTTGTTAGGATAATCAATACTCCAACCTTGTCCACCTTAGTATTATTAGTCTTTTCCTAGTACTGGATGATGTCATTGGACCCCTAGTGGTGTGCAGATGTCATCTAGGACCCATTAGCCAGCTAATGTGCCCTGCATGCATGATTTTAGGCCATCTAGTGTCAGTTCCCTACTTTTTAGGAGCTAATTTAGTGATCTAGTTCATTCCACCTGAGTTCATGACTCTAGTGGGGGGTTTGTGCTCTGATTTCCACTGATTGTGATCTAATGCGCCCTCTATAGCCTGTTTCATGCTATTTTGCACGAAAAACTCACTTATGTGCCATTCTTGATCAATTAATTAACAATAGCTTCAGTTCACTGACAATCATTTGAGTTTGGTTGAAGTTTGGAACTTTCAGAGCACTGTAGTGGTGATATTTCCTAGGATAGAATGACATGGATTTGAATTCCTCCTTGGTATTTGAATTCTCTCTATTGTAACATATCTATTGACTATAATAATTAACGGAATATGATACATTTTTCTATGGACATCTGAGTTTCAATGTATGTTCAATTTGACTGCTCTATTCATTGAAATTTTCACTGTAATTCTTCCTCCTTGCTAATCCTTTCACTATGATATTTTCTCAGGCTCAATGAGGTACCGTGTTACAAAATTTCACATTGTATCAGATCTCAACACAACTACTTTATCTTTGTTTTGATATTTTTCTGTAGTATTTTGAGAAGTAGCAGTAGCAATGGTTTCAGTTTGCATTCGCTCCAATAGCTAGAGATGGAGAATTTGAATGCTCCTTTATCTCCAAGAATCCTGACACCCGATTGAAAACATGAAGTTCGGAAACACTTTTATGACAATAGAGTTAGAAAAAACTAGTGTGCACGGATGATCACGCGAAAAAAAGTCAACCTCAAACTCTAGGTCGAAAGTTTGTGAGAGTTCAAACTCTCGACCGAGAGTTTAATAAAACTCTAGGCCGAGAGTTTGAACCAATCACCGCGCTGTATTTTAAAAAAAACTCTCGGATGAGAGTTTGAACTAAACTCTTGGCCGAGAGTATGGAAGATATTTTTCTGGCCGACAGTTCATGGTCAACAAAGCCTACGAAAATATTTGGCATCTTTCTAGAACCTGCAGCTTCAGCAAGCCCAAACCCCTGCAAATTTTAAATATTATTTTTCGGACTTGGTAGCAATGGATTCATCTCTGAATCTAGTTTCCAATGATATAATAATTGTTTCATTTTGATTTGAATTTCTATTTATTAATAATTTTTTTCTAAACCTTATCCCTTAAGGATTTTATTACTCTGAAAATCACCCAAAATGAAAATTCAATATCATAAGAAAGACAATACCAAAAAAATTGAAATCTCCACAGAGATCTTCCTTGCCCCATCCTCTTCAAAAGTGTACTTTTAGTTTTTTCAATAAGACTCACACTAAAAATAAAATTGAAGCTTACCAACATCTGTCGATAAGGCACCATTTTCTGAACATATGCTATTTTGATAAATAATAAAAAATGGTTCTCAAGTCCGAAAAACCTCAAAATATAGTCCATGCACAAGTGCAGTGTGTGTAGATTATGATCATACATTTTTTTTTACCTAAAATTAATAACCATCTCTCAAACAACTAGTGCTTACGCTAGTCACTCATTATCCATACCTAAAATTTTCAAGTATATGTCATTGGTGAGCACCAAATTTGTCCCATGATATGTCCATAAAAAAAATATAAAAAAATACAAGTAGAAAGCTAATTCAATTCTCTAAAACATGTGTGTTCACTTCAAGTTGAAATTCTCAAGGGAGACATGGGTTTGAAGAGGTCGAAGTTGAAAAACATAAAAAATAGTAGTTTTGTTTGTCAAAAGAAGACAAAAATGTTACCCAACTTAGCGTTTTCACCCACCCTTCAATTATCTTGATTGGAGGGAAAATATGAAGACAGTATTGCACAACATGATTCTATATAGGTTCACAATGGGAAAGGAAGTAGAACCTCAAGAAGCTATTGAGAAAGCAAAGTATCTAAACAAGTTAGATGATGATTTTGGTTTTATGTGTATTCACATTTATAGAGATTTGCTCTTCCATATTGATGGATTGAAAACACCAAGAGAGGTTTGGCAAAAGCTTGAATCTCTCTTTGGAAAGCAAGATGAGATGAGAGGCGATGTTTTGAAGAATTAATTAATTTATCTTCAACCTAGCATTTTTCAAACCATACAGCAGTTCTTTTCAATGTTCAATTACTTGGTTATCTAGTGCAAACAATGTGGAATTGACAAGAAGGATGAGCAACTAGTTCTATTGTTACACCCAAAATCTCACCATCATGAGACATATATCAACTTAGTGCCTCAATCCCTGAAGTTCCATGATCAAGTTAGTCAGTTAGAGCAAGTTGATGTCCTTTGCTCACATTCCTAACTGGGCCGGTGCATGTTGTCTTTGGGCAAGAAGTGTCGACGTAGGTTGTCCTCATGTAGCCTACGCCAGAGTCAGTTTAATGAGATAAAAGGTAGCTTTCGAGTGAATTCTAGAAGTTGGATGAGGTGGATCTCTATCCCTAAATCCTAGGTGAGCTGGATTTCGGTTCCCTAGCCTTGAGGGAAGATCCCTTAGCCCTCTCCCCATGATCCTCAACCTACTCTATCCACTTGGTCCTATAAATACAAGAGCCCTCTCCATTCCAAATGGAGGAAGGCTATAGCATCCATATGCTAGTGAAATAAGCTTAGAAGATCATCATTCATCTCTTGGAGGCACCCATTTCTCCTTAGAGGCATCGGTTTGGCTTGTTGGAGGAAGATTGCAACGTTAGGGCTTGGTTGTAATCCTCACTCTTCTATGTATTTCCACATTTATACAGTAATACAAAACTCTTTCCATAAATGTCTTGTTGTTCATTGATATTTATAGTTTACTTCCTTAACCGTTTACTTAGATTTATTATTGTGTAGATGTACTATTATTGCTTGTTTGTCTCTTACATGTTCTGGCAGGTCTTGCAGCCACAGATCTGACGACCGTGGAGCTTGGAGAAACAAAGGAGAAGAAGATCTACAGATATGAAAGGTAAGATGTCTACATCTCTCAATATCTAATTGGATCTAGGAAGGTAGATTTGTATTCTGTCTGATTTGCTCTAGATTTGCATTGAACTAGGGAGATCATGCCTTAAGTCTGTTTTTGGTAGATTGTCCGGTAACATCTATCCATCCTAAGCAAGCTTGGTTCTGAATTTTCAGTATTTGTGTCTACCTTCCACTATGAGAGACTGTCAATCCCCAATTGGAAAATTCCTTCTTTAGATGCATTTATTGAATCCCTCATCCAAGAAAAAGACAAACTAATTCAAAAGGGATCCATGTAAGCCTCCAAGAATCAGGCTCTTATGGATTGGGATTCCAAAAGTGCAAATGCTAAAGGAAAGCAGAAGGGAAATCCATCTGAATCCAAGCCAAAGGAGAAGCCTATTCCATCAAAAGGAGCCTCCAACTCCAAGAAGGATAAGAAAAATAGGTTTGAGAAGACCAAGTGTTCCTATTGCAAGAAAGGAAACCATCCAGAGAGTTCATACATGAAGAAGAAGATAGATCAAATGACCAAACTTCTTGAACAACACAACATTTCCCTCCTAGAAGGCACAAGGGAGACTGATTCTGGAAGTGAGACAGATGATCATGTGATATGCCATGCACTGAAGTCTGGATTATCACAATCACAAGCCTTCCTCATAGATTCTAAAGCCTCCGACCACATGGGAGATGATTCACAACTCTCCACTGAAGGGAAGGGAACAATACAACTGGATCATGGAAAATTAAAAAATGTTCTATATGTGCCATCTTTAGCAGCAAAATTTTTATCTATTTATCAAATGACACACAGAGGTTGACCAAAGAAAGTTGTTTTTGGACCCAACACAGTTGAGATTGTAGATATCTACTATAGGAAGCTAATAGCGAAAGGTGTTGCAAACCATGCTTCCAAGGCATATGAATTCTCTCATTTTTTTCCATACTCTATCCCTACTCCATTTGCACTTGATGAAGATCATAATGATGTCTCTTCTAATGATCTAGTTTCATATTCTAAAGATGGGGACCAAGTTGAATAAGATCTTGAAGTTGAGTGTGCAGTTCAAGCAGATCCAGATCTAGATCCAGCACCTACTCCCAATCCAAGTCCAAAATGGGCTCATAAAGTCCTTCGAGATACTGGGAACATAACTGGGGATCCATCTGACCATAGAAGAACCAGATCTCAGTTTCAATATGCAAATCTTGGACTATGTCATACAGATCCACTTCTCCTAGAGAGGTGCTACATGATGGTGGGGTCTGATCCACAATCCTTCAAAAAGGCTTTCCATGATCCAAAATGGAACGATACCATGGATGAAGAATATGAGTCACTGCAGAACAAAAATACATGGGATATTGTCTCTCTTTCCTCGGGGAGAAAGATAGTCCAATGCAAGGGGATCTACAAAAAAAAACTTGTTTCTAATGGATCTACAACCAAGAACAAAGCTCGTTTGGTTTCCAAGGGGTACTCATAGGTTCATGGATTAGACTACAATGAGACATTTTCCCCTGTAGAAAGAATGGATTCTATCAGACTTGTTTTGAAAACTACAGCTTTGAAATAGTGAGAGGTACATCAGAGAAGCAGATCTAGATCCAGATCCAGATCCAACACCTACATTACTATGCTACAGAGGATCATATTGCAAACATCTCAACAAATTCATTTACTCAAAAGAGATTTTCCTATCTCAGATCTTGGTGTGAAGGTTGTTTGTGTTTCCTACTGTTCATTTTTTAGGGGGGGATTTTCCCATGAGGTTTTCCCCATTTCCTTAGTTTCAGTAAAAATTATTTTTTATTATTTGGTTGTATGGGTGACCTTTGGTCTCAGTAACCCAGGTCGAGGATGTCTAAGTTTGGATTAAGGGGGGGTGTTAGGATAATTAATAATCCAACCTTGTCCACCTTAGTATTATTAGTCTTTTCCTAGTACTGGATGATGTCATTGGCCCCCTAGTGGTGTGTAGATGTCATCTAGGACCCATTATCCACTTAATGCACCCTGCATGCATAATTTTAGTCCATCTAGAGTTAGTTCCCTACTTTTTAGGAGCTAACTCTGTGATCTAGTTCATTCCACCTGATTTCATGACTCTAGTGGGGGGTTTGTGCTTTGATTGCCACTGATTGTGATCTACTGCACCCTATCTAGCCTGTTTGCATGGAAAACTCACTTATGCACCCTTCTTGGTCAGTTAATTGACACTAGCTTCAATTTACTGACAATCAGTTGAGTTTGGTTGAAGTTTGGAACTTCTGGAGCATTGTAGTGGTGATATTTCCTAGGCTAGACTGAAATGGATTTGAATTCCTCTTTGGTATTCAAATTATCTCTATTGTAACATATCTATTGACTATATTGATTAATGGAATATGACACATTTTTCTATGCACATCTAAGTTTCAATGCATGTTCAATTTTACTGCTCAATTCACTGCAATTTTCACTATAATTGTTCCTCGCTAATCCTTTCACTGTGAGATTTTCTCAGGCTCAATGATCTGTTGTGTTACTAAATTTCACAAGAGCATCCAGAATTTTTTTTGAATTGTAAATCATTGTTAAACATCCAAAAATATTAGGCATCCATGACATGTCATTAGATCGACAAAGAAAACACAAGTGAATTTTACCCAAAGCCAAATTGTACTGCTTGAGCATGTGCAACAAATTGACGAGTGACACATTTTCTTATGGAAGCAATATTTACTTTTTTGTTATGTCTATCCATTCTAAGAAAAAACTCATTGTGAGAGGAGGTGTGGTAACATGGAAACATAAGAAACATTGTTATTTTTCCTTTAAGAAGACAAAACTCATTTAGTTGGTATCTTTAACAGCACATTAAGGTAGAAAGAAATGCATTTTACCTTCACACATGAGCTAAAAATAGGATTATGACTCCAAGTTGCATAATTTGGGCCGTTGTAGGAACGTGCCAAGGTAGTTCTAGTGATTAATTTTTCCTTGGCAAGAAATTTGTAAGACCTTGCATAGGATATAACAGGATATAAAGGGAAATACACATAGTAGAGGTGTGCAATAGTGAAACAAGAAATGTGTTTTTCCTGTGGTGCCCTTTTTCGACACATGCATGCTCCAAATAATACAAATAATAAAAAAACATCAATGAAGGAGCTACAATAGTGTAGAAAGAGATGTGTTGTACCATTGGGGATGCCTATGCAACATTTTATTACGAGTTGGTTCATTCACCCAAGCTCTTACCCATACTCACCATGTATCGATGTTCCATTGATGTAGCAAGACACCAAGAGATCCGGAGAGCTCATGAGATAATTAAGAATATATTTGCAACCATCATACACCTAAAAAAACCTATAGTTAAGTTTGTAGCTCCTTAGAACAGTTTTATTATATCCACAAGTTGTGTTTCCAATTTTCCAATTTTCCAATTGTCTTATGTTTTTATGCTTAGCATTGAATATAAAGCAACAATTGATCTGATCAGTATTTAAAATTTTGTAGTACATAAGTTCCTTCACCTTATTGGTATATTTCTTGTAAAAAGGATACTTATGCTTTCTTTTCAACTTAGTATGAGAAAAATGTAAGTTGTTTTTATCCAGGACTATCTATTGCATAGTGCTTTAGTTCCAAATGTATCTGTTTTGTATGAAAAATATTATAAGCTAGTTTGTAGGAAATATTTTTAGAATATATGATTGATACCCCTTCCTCATATAGAAAATAGTTATTTCTCACTCTAATTTAATGTCATAATTGCTAATAAAAAGAATCTGGCACTTTCTCTGGTGAAAACGATGATGGAGATGTTTGGAGAGGACTAGCTGATAGGTCCAATGAACTTACCTGGAGATGAAAATAAAGTTCCTTTGGACATGTATGTGCTCTTGATTTGGTCATGCACCATATGTGGATTAATGGGGCCATCATGGTCATTAATTAGGGATCAGGCATGGCATTTTCCATGAAGTGCTAAATAGCATCCCATCTTTTGATAGTTGTTGGTGTTGAAGCAGGTTTATAGGAATCATTTTGAAATACTTCCATACATTTTGTTTTTTTCATGGTCACAAATTCAATAAATGATAATAAAAAAAGAACCTCTAATGAACCATAATCTGCACTACCAACCCTAAGGAAACAACATAGCCAGTAAAAGAATAAAAACAAAATTAGAGATTCCATGGAAAAGGAAAACAAGAGAAGAAAACAAAAATCTAATGTATAATGCATCCATAATAATATAATGATAATGAAAGGTCTAGATAGCTTCCTACAGACCACTTGCATCTCTATTCTCAATGAATAATAGGAAAAAAAGTATTTTCAATTCTAAACTAACCATGTTGTGATTGAACATGTCCAAAGAGTTTCCTTGCAGCAGAGCAATCAACAACCTTAATCCATAACTTCTTCACCAACAAATCTATATTTGAAGCTATGCTTGCTTTCTTTAACTTTTTCTTCCACTCAGCATGTTGCACATTGCATTGTTGTAACAGTTTCCCCTAGTCTAATTTTGCAAGTTCATCACAAAGAAAGTAAATTACTGACATAAAAATCACGAATTTGGAAGTAGAGAACTATCCTATAAGATATGATTAAGATAATATTATTTTATTAATGTACAACAAATGACAGAGAGTACATCCCTGAAAGTGAAAAGTGGGAGTTCAAAAGCACTTCCTAAATCAGTGCTATAGAAACTTGTTGAGAAATTGAAAATGGAAGACATGCTTTCTGAGAGAAAAGTGTATGCTAAAAAGTAGCCCCAAAAAAATGTTGGCACATAACCACTCGGAACTATTGCTGGATTTTGACATTCACTGGTACTTTATCACTATAGAGAAATATCTTCAAAACCATTCACAAGAACACAAATGTATCAAACTCGCATACAACCTAAAAATAACATATTCACAATCACATTTCCATATTTCCTTTCCTAGATACAAAGACATGGTAATTGAGAAAATTATAGAAAATGTCTTAAATATTTATTTGCATGTACGAGGTATATCACCCATTAATTCATGACAAAATTCAATATCATTTGTTGCACAATCTCAAAAAAATATTACAATATACAATTTTGAATGTCATTCTTATGTCCAAGCCAAATAATAGTATACATACAATTGTATCATTAGCTTAGAGGAATCTAGACTTCCAAACAAATCTAAAAGAGAACAACGTATTACATGTATGAGAAAACCTATCATTTCTACTCAAGGTCACTAGTATAGAGAGGCAGACAGTTACCAAGAATTACCAAGACAATACCAATGATCAAAATCTTGGATACCCTTGCAAACTAGTCCAAAGGAATTTATGACCATGATGACAAGATTCTAGGAACCAATAATCACTTGGAAAGATAGTTGGATTTTGGCATTAACCCATACTATCACTATAGAGGAATATATTTATAGCCATTTACAAGAACAATGGTATGAACTGGAAATAAAGCACAATCACATACAACCTAAGATAACATATTCACATTCATGTTTCCATCTACCCATGCCCACATACAAAGAGATTTTGATTGAGGATTTTAGAAAATGTCTTAAGAGTTATCTGCATATAGAAGATATAGTACCCTTTAAATGCACTTAATGTCAAAATTTTATATCATTTGTTGCACAAAATCTCAAAAAAGGATTACAAGGTATAATCAAACTACAATAACTATAGATCGAGTTTATCACATCACAAAGATGCATGATCTTAAGTTATGGATCAAAGCAAATTTTGATCCAATTTGTAAGAGCCTAAAATTTCCCTCACACCTACCATTTATTGGAAGTGTAACTCAGAGTCCCAAGCGAGATGGACATTGGCAAGGTCCAATGATACCTTTCTTTTGTTGGTTGTACACTTGAGCATGGTTTTGCATCATTTAAAATGTTTTACCATACCTCTTTTGTGTCCCATTATAATAGTGTGCCATTTTTATGATTGTTCTTCTTGTATGTGCACTTTGTTATTGTCATGAATGTAGTTAAAAGTAGTTCACCCTAGCCGCATGTATATAATAGTTATCCTCGTGGAGATTTTCAATTAACAGAATAATAACAAGAACATGGGGCTAGGGGTTTCACATGTGTGTGCACTTGGTTATTGTATGGCATGCAATTAAATGCAGTTTGTGCCCATAATTATGAACCCTATCCCCATGTATATAATAGCTATGTTGATTGATATTTTCAAATTAAATAATGATAACAAGAACATATAAATATGTGACAAATTATTTATCATATTCGAGTAAATCCAACTCATTTATATTGCCTAAAATAATGAAGGTACAAACTCAGAAGGGATAGTAGATCAATTCACCAACATAACACTTCAGGGAAAATATTCATCACCACCATAATTCTCACCAGACAAGAGCATGTTTCTAAACTTAAGTCAGCTGATATAATAACACCTAAATTCATGATTTCCTTTTCTTGCAAGCTTAATAGACTTCACAAAAACAAAGGCGTTGAAGCATTTACTAGATTGCACTTGATATGACTATCAGAATACATGATATGATCTTTATATCATCACATTGAATTGTTCATTGAAAGAGGTCAGATATAGAAAGAAAGAGAAGTTGAGAAATACTATAAGGAGAGACGAGCCCTTCATTGAGTCTCACAATTGCAACTGCCATGGGTGGAAAATAAGGTGTAACATATTTGATTCCAATTGCACTAATTTTTAAATTCGAAAGGTGGTAAGTATGATTATCAATATTTTATCCTACTTCACAAAATAGATATTCTAAATTACACCAAAGAAAAATATTATACATGATACAATTGCTACAGAATCACATTAGAGCACCACCAGGTAGTTGTGATAGTTTTCTTCATTTGGAGAGAAATTTCAAGTGTGGCCTTCGCAATATCTTTAATGTTCTCACTTTCAACATCATGTAAAATGGTTTTATTCCATTTTTCCCACCACTCCAATTTATTCCTTAACACTCCCTTTGGAGGAATCATGTCCTCTGCACATTCAGTACCAAAGAAGTTTAGAACATAGAGAACAATGACAAACATGAACTACATTACACAAATCTTTGCAGGTGCAATATTCTAATAAGTATCATGTTCATGAGTAGAAAATTTGTTGCAAATGAAGATGAGTTTAGGAAATAAATGGATAAGTGCATGAAGATTACTTATCATTAAATATATGTATTTTTAGAATGAAGATATAAATATTTTACAAAGTGTAACAATTATGGATAAAGATAAGTTGCAAGGAAAATCTAGATGGGGATAAGAAGTTAAATACCATAATACTTATCTATAAACAACACGTTATTTGGATTAAGTGAACATTATAAAGGGGTTGAGATAATATTTTTGAATGAGAATAGATGTAAGGAAGAATAATCCCAAGGGGTTAGCTCACATATTGTCACCAATGTTATTGAGCATTGGCTATTTCCATGTTGATAGGATCCCAATTCAAATCCCCCTAAGTGAGATGCAATAGTCTACACTGTTAACACCTAAATTTTGTTTGCCTACCTTGCCATTATCCCCATCACACTTATACATCATTACCACATTCCATTTCAACTATTTTTACCTTGGTAAAACCAAAAAACCAAAGTCTCACATAAAAGGGCCATTTTACAAAATCAATTTGCTCAATTATCTAAAAAATGAGCAACTTATGCCCTAACTTTCTTTTTGGATGTTTCTCCTTTTTATCACTCAACAAAAAGAAGAAACTTGGCATGACACCTATTGCAACATACCCCTTTGCTTCAAAACATTTTATGTTTGAAGAAAACATTATCTTAACTTTTATTGTAAAGTTTTATATTTGGACAAGTGGCCAAGGATGACTGTAATTGCACAATATTATTATTTAATAAAATAAAATAGGAGAAACTCACCCAAAGAGATTGTTGAAAGAGTGTTTACTGACGCACTAGGTGGAATGGAATCTGGGGTAGAAGGCAATGGACAAATGGAAGCATCATGAACTCAGTAACTAGCTGTTGTGATGGGACAACTCCCTTGAATTGTGGTCATGGTTCCCTGAAAGATGGACTAGAGCTTGAGGATCATTTATTTGGAAACTGACCACTAAAGACCTAGGCATCTTTATAAAGCCATCGAATTGAGCGGAAGCTCACACTTTTTCTGACGACAAAATTTACCTTGTGGTTCTACTGCATGCACAAAAGAGATTCGATGAGGGGAAGCTATGTTTTGAGTTGCAGTGTAAGTCTGTTCCACTTCTGCTAGATGCAGAGTTATTTCCTGCTTAGGGCATAGGTTTTGAGGTGTATTGCAAGTCTCTACTGATTGCTAAAGGTACAAACTGAGTGCCTTCCTTCTACACAGAATCTTGTACCAAGTGGTTCAGTAAATAGGCTCGGGGGTCCAAAGGAGCAAGTGATATTGGTTGCTTCTCCTGGAGAAGGTTGGGAGGAACAGTCCTTTTTGGGTGTTTGTCCACCCTATCTAAACTTACAGGTTCTACTTGTTATTTCATTTACTAATTAGTTATAATTTATTTTATGTAGCTATTGAGTTAGGATTCAGTAGTTAAATATTGTTAGTTCTCATCATGTAGAAATAAATGTTTGATTTCCTGGACTGATTAGGATTCTATAAATTGTTGAGAAAATTATATGAAATGATAGATAGATTTCTTCCCTGCATTTTTCCACGTACTGTTCTTGTACTGTACTCTAGTACAGGGAAGGGTGTTTAAAAATAGATAAGAATGATGTTATGCAATAGACAAAATGATAGAATAACTATCATAGATAGAACTCTGCCATGCTCCTGTAATTTTTCTAATCTGCCTACATTTTGTATGTAAATTTATTATGTTGTTTAGTCATAGAAATCTTATAGAAATACTTACTTTATGCAGACATTATAATATTTTTATAATTATAGTAATAGAAGCAACATCTCTTATTCTGCACAAAACCTAGGGTTTACTTATAGGTTAAATTATTTTTCTTACAGTAAGTAAATATTATACATTCTCTTATCATTTCTTTCCATCCTGTTAATGTAACTTATCTGTAGACTATCATCAATCTTCATAAGTTTAAAACAACTATTGAAAAAGTAGTAAACAAACATAGACATGTTACAGAGTTGGTAAGCATTTACCTCATCATTTTAACATATCAAACAAACAAAGACAGCATCTATTTTGGACGAATGTCCTAAAAATCTCAAACACTTATAGTTCTCTTTAAACTGAATCAACTTTTCGTATCATTCTGAAAATAGAAAGACATAGCTCGATTTCTTGAAAAAACTTATAGGTACAAGTATTCATTTAAAATTCTTATCATTTACACATTAAAAACATTTAAAATATCTCTTAGTACTGAGTAGGATCATAATCGGCCTCATAGCCGAAAGACATTACACCTCTCCTAAACATCAAAATTTCACTACAACAGGGTTTTATATAAGGTTTATTGCCCTAGTGCAAATTTAGAATTTACACAGCCATACTCAATACAAACTTAACCTAAATGTAAAGATCACATTGAAAACATTACAGTTCCACATCTTCAAGCATATCTAAAATAACGATTCATCATTGAAGAAACGAAAGAGCCATACAAGACTCGGTCTCGGCTTTTGCAAAGACCAAAAAATTTAGAAATCATCATTTTTATAAAAATTGTAGTGTCCCCTCCTACCATACCAACGAGATAGGGAGGACGTGGTGCTCAATCCGGGCAATTAGCCCCAAACATTTGAATTAAAATCATTGATGCAAGAACTGTATCTGTGCATACTATGGAAAAACGACGGTAATCAAATAAATGCTGTTGATCTCTAACACACATTCAAGATTCTGTGGCAGCCATGAAATAAAGATCTGTGCAGAATTATACAAGATCATATGGAAATGCCTAAACTTTTAAAAACACAGCAGAAGCAAATTCGTTTAATACATCCACATACATTCATAACATTCATCAAATGATAATTGCCAATTTACACAAGAGAATACTTATCTCAATAAGGCAGTCCCAAGCAACTGGCTATGCAACTGCAACGTTCCACCCAACCATAGGCCAGTGTGCTCCTCAATCTCTCAGCACCACTGCCACCCCCGAGCTAGGCATGATCTCTACAAGGAACCAGGGAACAACAGACTCACACATAGCCAAGCATACACCAAGATGAGCCAAGCCAATCTACAATTGGGTTTATCAGGCTACTAGGAGATGGAAAGGAAGAGTTGCTAAGCTAGTGAGCTCCAGCACAGAGCCAGGGATAACCTTGCAAGATCTATCTAGCTTGGCACCCACATTACCTACACACCCAGCACAAGGAAGTATTCTTTTCACTGCTGTGCAGTCCCTCAAGCTATACCTTCCCTATCTAGTGCTCTCAGGGTATGCATAGAAGAGTAACCAAAGCCCTCTTGATCTTCTCGAGAGGTTATCCTCCCCACTAGGTTTATCAAGCCACTTCTATCCACTACCACTCCAACACTTCAGCTCACAGGCTCAAACCAAGAACAAGGATGCACATAACAGCAGAGCCCCACTTGCTGGGCATGAGGAAAACGTTTTCCACAGTGGAATGCATGAGATGGGGTTTCAACTAACCCAGAAAAACGTGGGAACCCACAAAAACGAAATGGGAAGTTGGTGAACAACCCAGGAAGCCAAATCCGTTTTTAGAAAAACGTCCTTGGACATTCAGGGGCAAAAACGACCTCCCTACAGTCCTCAAAATGTGGCCCTCCCTCTCCCAACTGTTATATACTGCAAAAACGACTCCCAGGCATGGAAAAAATGCAGTATTTAGATGAAAAACATAAATGGAAAGACCCCAGCTAACTCCCCCTGCGTGAATGATCAAAGGCTGCCTGTTCAGAATGGCTTTGGGCACCATTTCGTGGGTGGTTTCTTGCCCAAGGAGACAAAACACGTTTTTCCAAGTTGATGGCTTGCCCATGCACGAAATGGGCTGCCATACTTCTTCATTCCCAAGGCATTAACTGCCTTAACCAATTTCTTGGAAGAATTAAATGATTGGGTGCATGAGACAAATTGGGTAGTTGGTGGTTTATGGGTTTCCCCATTGACACATGGATTAATACCATTGGCTCAAGGTTTGAATAATTTCCCTCCCTTTTCCTTATAGAGTCATGCCCCATCTCTTTTGTTGCATTGCATAGCCGGTTGTGGGTTTTTCCATTAAAATTCGTATTTACATGGTGTCTTATTTACATTGTGCCCATCTCGCACAAGAACCATGGGCATCTATTTTTAATTGCCGATACATGAAACGCTAAATCAATGGTGGGGCCTTGGCCTTGAGCTCCTCACCATGATTAAATTACAATATTTACATCATTTACGGTTTAATACAAAGGGGGTCAAAATGGGGACATTACAAAAATGAGAGATAGGGTTTGAAACTACAAACAAGTGGACATTTAGCCAGTTCGGCTCTTGGCCCTTAAACAAAAACTCAACATGTTGCAAACATTTAGGAATTGGGCTGTAGCCCTTGTCATTATATTTTAAAAATCATTTAAACAAAATAACGCTGGTTGCTAGGATCTTTGCTCTCGGGCGCAATCGTTTTTAAAACATCATATAGTATCCAAATACCCTAACTTTTCTCGATAATCAAACTGCCAAGGTTGAAACACTTTCCACACTGATGTTACAATTTTTCAACAAAACGAGAGACAGTAAAACATGATTGAACCAATGAAAAAGTAGGCCGAGGATGCCATCCTGTTAGGAACCCATGTCAACCCTTCTATTTACTTTGTTAGTAAATTGTTGTTGGACGCATATGCTTTGTAATTCATCCCGTAATATTTGTTGATCCATAGTTTGTATTATTGTTGTTGGACGCATATGCTTTGTAAGTCATCCCATAGTAATTTTTGATCCATAGTTTGTATTGGCCCATGGTTTGTATTGACACATGGTATTGACCCATGGTATTGGATCCTAGACTTACTATATAAGTTTGTGTTGAGACCAATGAAGGTACCGTGAAGTTATTTGTATTGAGCTTGCTCAAAGGAGGTTGCCCCCTCGAAGTGGCCTGCAATCAATAAAAGTGATTTTGAGTTCTGTTATTTCTGTTATCTCGTGTATTTTCATTAATTAATTGTTGCAGGTTCTTCACATCTGGTATCAGAGCGCTTTCTTGGGCTCATTAGGTGGAATTTCTGCCAAATTTTTTTTTTGTATCTGTTGCATGTTCGAATCTGGGAATAATCCCTATCTGCTTAACTGTGGGAAGTACTTGGGCATAATCCCTAAAACGCATTGTGAGGAGTACCACAAGAACCCCAAAGTAGCTGACCCATTGAGAGGACCTGCCAGCGAAAAGGGCAACGACCCCTACCTGATTGACTAGTTCCCACCTGTGAGGTAAACCAAGAGCTGTCATTTGTGGCAAGGCAGTTATCAATTTTACCTGAGCTGTTGAGTGAGGGGTACTACCCCAATACGCAACCCGTCAAACAGCATTGGTGGCCGAGTGAAACCCCTAAACTGTTAGGAAGCCGAACATACCCGGGTCCATATCTATTTTCAGCTAAACTATTGCCGATCACTTCTACGCTGTTTCAAATCCATTATGAAAGCCGTTCCAGATCCATCCATTTTCGATCCATTTAGTGTCGTTTCAGATCCATCTATTGCCAATCCCTTCCGCACCGCTGCAGATCCATTTCTGGAAAAAAAATTAAAAAATTATGCCATATCTCCCTTGTTTTAACTTTGTTTCCCTTGAAACTTCTCTAACACCCCTGCAATCCCATTCTGCATATTTCATTCCTGAGGACCCTATCCCAAATTCCACTTCCCAACACCCGAAATCTCACATTTGTCTATTTTTAAGGTTTTCCATAACTTCTTCGATTTTCACCTGATCGCCTTCAAATTTTACCACCGAGTTCCTTTCCTAATTGTTTTTTGTCCCTCTCTGCCAAATTTTCTCATTCTTTCACCTCGCTTCTGAAATCCCCCTTTTATGCTTCCCTGTTCTTTCAATAGTGTCCAAAACCTAGTCAAACCCCAATTACCCATCAGAGTTTTTTACCAAATCCAAATTTCCCTTTACTAAATAAGCTTTTGTTTGCGTTTTTCTACCCACCCCCCCCCCAAAAAAAAACCCTGGTTATGGTTGTCACCGGCGCAGGAGCACACACCATGGAGGAAGCACCTACAGCCATCCAAACCAAACTCCAGGATTTGGATGAAAAATTTCTTGGCCTCTATCTTGAGCATTCAACCATGAACAACAAACGACCGTTCGCGTCTTCATTAGACAATGGGTTCTCTTCTTCCATCAATTTCCATGGTCCGAAGCTTGATTTTCCTCGCTTCAATGGTACTGATCTGACTGGATGGATCTATCGTGCAGAACAATATTTCAGTCTGCATAATACTTTTGATGTCACCAAAGTTCCACTTGCATCCTTTCATTTAGAACATGAAGCTCTTCAATGGTACCGCTGGTACATCAAGGCTCATGAAGAACCAAAATGGCCATATTTTTTCCAGGTCCTTTTGCAATGATTTGGTCTTAGTGCTTTTGATGACTTCACCAGAGCCCTCACTAAACTTCGCCAGATTGGTACTGTGAGAGAGTATCAGACAAAATTTGAGAAACTAGCCAATCACACAGAAGGATTGTCTGATGAATTCTATAGGAGTAGTTTTATCAGTGGTCTTAAGGATTAAATCTTCTCAGAGGTTAAAATGTTCTATCCCAACACAATGATGGAAGATTTGGGGTTGGCTAAGTTGGAAGAAAACAAGATTGCAACCCAACAACACTCCAAACCCACTTTTGTTCCCTTCCAAAATATGGGTTCTCAATGACCTTCCATTCCGCTAGCTCCTCGACCAACTCCTATCAAACATTTGTTCGAAACAGAGATGCAGGCATGCAGAGAAAAAAGGCTATGTTATAATTGTGATGAGAAATTCACTCAGGGACATAAATTTGTTCAGCAAAAGCTCTATCTCTTGGATATGGATTCTCCACCTGCCTCGAAAAATGGGTGAAGAAGCTCTAGATACAATGGATGATCATGTCGACATTCAAGAGCCTCCTATTGACCCCCCATCTCAGGACAACCAACCAGAGATATCTCTCAATGCTTTATCTAGCATCACCACCCCCCAAACAATGCGGGTCAGGGGTTACTTCAAGAAGATTCCTCTTACAATACTCATTGATTCTGGTAGCACTCATAACTTCATTGACCCTTGGATCGCCAAACAGGTTGATTGTTTTATCCATCCTTGCTCCAACTTTGAATTCATGGTTTCCAATGGGGGCACTTTACCTTGCAAGGGAAAGTGTCACAATGTGCGTATCTCTCTGGAATATTATAACCTGCACTCTGACATGTTTTCCTTGGGGTGAATCCACGAATGTGGTTCACCATTTTTGGTGAATCGCAAGGCAAAAATTTGTTTTTCGGAACCTCGATCGAGATAATTTCAAGCCCTCGATCGAGGTTTTATATGCTCGATCGAGGGTTTAAAACTACCTCGATCGAGGGCATTAACATACCTCGATCGAGGATTTGTTCAAACTGTCAGAAAAAAACAAAAGTGTCCGTGCGATTGTGCGTTGACAGACCTTCGATCGAGGAAACCCTCAATCGAGGTTTTGACCCTCGATCAAGGGTTTGCTCGATTGAGGGAATGGGACAGAGAAAAAAAAAAAAAAAACAGGGCCCGTCCGGCCCTGTTTTCGTTGTTGACAGAGACAGAGACAGAGAACAGTGAGCCAGGACCTCGACCGAGCACACGCCCGACCCACAGTGATGCCACAGCGACGCAACCTCCCCACAGCAATGCCATGTCATCTCTTCCACCAGGTGGGTGGAAATCGTACCATTCGTTTTGCTATTAAAAATATATATATATATATATATTTCTTATTTTATGTATAAATTTGTGTATTTTTATCAAATCTAGGTTTATTTTAGTTTTTTAGAAATGGTTAGGATGTAGGCAATTAAACTAAACTACCATTGAAACCAAACTTATTGAAAAAAAAACCATTTGATTTAACTAAAACAAAAACCTATTTCAAACCAAAACAAAAACCCATTTCAAACCAAAACAAAAACCAAATTTGAAATAGATTTAGGGTTTTAGATATTTGTCACTTATTTGTTTAAATTATTTAATTTAATTTTGTTTTTATATCAGTCGATAGCATTTCACCCCATAAATGCTACCGGTTTTATTTTAAAATGTGATTTTACAAGTCGAAATGCTGCCCATTTTTTTTCAATCCTCCGAGAATGCCAAGAGGATTGAAAAAAAAAAACCATTTGAACCTAAAACAGAAAACCATTTCAAAACAAAAACCAAAACTATTTTAAATTTGAAATACTTTTAGGATTTTAAATTCATTTTGCATTTATTTGTTTAAAAATTATTTGGTATGTGAATTTGCAAGCAGAAATGCTGCCAATTTTTTTTCAATCCTCCAAGACCGCCAAGAAGATTAAAAAAAAAATCATATATTAATATAAATATTATAATATAAAAAATTTAAAATAAATATTAATAATATATATAATCATATATTGTTTATTAATTTTTACTTAATTTATTTTTAAAAAATAATATTTAATAAATTAATAATATAATATAAAAAATTAAAAAATGAATATTAATAATATATAATCATATATTATTAATCATAACCATAACCATAACAAACTTGCCAAATTGTCCTAAATAGGATCCCCTCTGAGGCCATGAAAAGTATGTCCACAATGTGAGCATCAATGAAGATAAATTGGCCTAGAACCATAATGGATAGCTTGAAAAAATTCCCAACATCAGGTGGCCTAACGTCATTAGATGATCAGGTGGCCTAACATAACATTATTAATATTAAAATAGTAAACATTTTATAAATATAATAATATTAATATTGTTTACATTATTAAAAAAAACTATCAATAATTATTTATAAAAATAAAAATAAAATAAAGACATATTGTGGAGAGAAATTCTCTTGTAGACAAGAAAATATCATAAAAAAAATTATCATATAGTAAATTAAATTATTATTATTAAAATAAAATAAGAAATAATTTAAATTTATAATAAACTATAATGGTTTATATTTCAAATAATTACTTAAATTAAAGTTCATTATATTTAATAATGATTGCTTACGAATAGACTATGGTAAAATATTGTTAAGAGTTATTATAATTAATCACAATTAATTATAATTAAATATGGTCTATGCGTTGATTATATGGTTTTTATGGTTAACTATGATATTATAACTTTTATTTGACGTAAATATTCCATCCATGTCTAGGTTGGATATTTTGTGTCATAATTAAATATTTCTATGTGTTGATTATATGATTTTTATGATTAACTATTATATTATGACTTTTATTTGACGTAAATATTCCATCCATGTGTAGGTTTGATATTTTGTGTCAATCATATATAATATTGAGATCTTTTACCTATTATAAAAACAATAACATTTCTTTAAATGTAATTAGTAAAAAAACTATTCTATATAGATGAAATTAATGAAAAAAATTAATCATAAAAACAATAACATTTCTTTAAATGAAATTAGTAAAATAAAAAACTAAACATAAGATAGTAACATATTTTTTTTAATTCTTTACATAATTATATACATAATATCTTATGTTAAAATTTAAAAATTATGTTGAAATTTAAAAATTAGATACATATCACTACGAGTTCATTACAGTTATATTCTATTTTCATATGTTTTTCATGGTTAATTTTTTTTAACATGTGAAATCTGTCCTCATATCACTTAAAGCTTCAACATAAACTTTAAGCATGGTATCTCTACACTATCTATGCACTTAGCAAAGATAGCATGGACTAAGCACTTGTGGCTTTTTATTTTAAGATGTAATAAATACCAAAAAATTCACTCAATGTTAAGAATTTCTTTTATGTGATTTATTCTTATTTTTAAATTTTCTAATAATAGCATTGTAAAAAATTGCATTAAGAGTGCACCTTATCCTAATTTATCTAGATTTTAATAATAATAATAATCATATAATAATTAAAAATTATATTTATAATATTTTTTAATTTTCATTATAAATAAAAATGATATTAATCTAGTTTTGTTTTTTTTAATAAAATATCATATTATTATATCAAAAAGAGTACATGGCTTCATTACATTGGGCTTTGTTAGTGTTTAGACAGCACAACAATCAGATTTTCAATGACTTCCCTTCCCCCACCATACATCAACTTGAAAATAAGGATGAATTTACTACAGACACATAAAAACTGCCATTTTTTCTTCATACACCAATTCCTTAAACTGAAACCTATACTACTATTAGCCAAGGAACAACCAAGACACAGATAAACCCAACCCAAATTAAAAAAAGATTGAGGAACCATAGGAGCTATTCAGACGACCTTTGATGAACTCGCACCGATGGAAGGACACGACACTCGCAACTCCTTAATATTTCCTTCTCCCGCACATGCCCTATCTTCAGAGGTGTCATCCTCCACAGCCTGGCCTCCCTTTCCCGTGATCTTCACCAAACCAGTCGCACCCGCAGAGGTAATACCAGATCACCAGATCCCAAAGCAGGGGGTCGATAGAAATGTATCCCCATCTTGCTAGCCATTATGTCGATTTTCTTGTACATTAGTTGACAATCTCTATTATGTTCTTTCCAAGCCCATGCTAGCTCCTTGTCACTAATTTCCTTGTTCGCAACTTCACTCGCTCCATGAGGACATGGGAGAGAAGCCCCTTTGTAGCCCAGTAGGTCGCCATGAGCCTTCCGTAGGATGCCATCCTGCCAACAGTTGTCCTCGGGTCTTGCACCCATTCTGTCACCTCCTCTCTAACTTACTCAATCTTGAGGGATTTAACTTGTTCCCATAAATTCTTCTCGACCTTCTCGATATCCCTGCAGATAGTTTGGGGGATTCTTTTTCGGAAGAAACAAGCCACTTGACAGACCCGCCTTTGCTCTCGAGTCACCCTCGGGGGATTTTCTTCCTTAACCTTCCTTCCTCTCTTCGTAGCTTTATTCCCCCTAGGAGCCATGACGACCTTCCAAGAGGTTTCTCGATATTCCTTACATAGGAATTCCAAAACTAAGCACCGTAAAAGCTTTAGGACGTCGAATAAGCTAGGAAATTTGCATGCCGATCCCGTCTTTCCTTCCTCATGTATAGCCTTGTCACCACTATGATCCTTAATTTCTTTCATTATAGT
The DNA here is from genome assembly GCA_027924585.1 of Larix kaempferi. Taxonomy (NCBI): domain Eukaryota; kingdom Viridiplantae; phylum Streptophyta; class Pinopsida; order Pinales; family Pinaceae; genus Larix; species Larix kaempferi. The sequence continues at coordinate 12,905,157 of BSBM01000502.1, read as the reverse complement.
TATGTCCTGTCCATCAAGTCTCAGATTATCCCTGGCTTCAATGCACTACTTCTATTAGATTGCGTCCTCTGGACGAGGACGTGGTTGTATTCCTTCCTCCTCATTATTCTCGCGGTAGGGTAAATGCTCATTCAATTAAGCATTGATTTCCATAGTACTTGTATCATCGACATGAGTGGGGATATTTTATTCCATGAGCCTTCCTTTCACTTGATGGTTGAGGATCAATAGGAGCAAACTCTATTCCAGTGGTGGCCTTGAATTTGAATTGGAATTGAAATTGAATTTGGAATTGCATTTGAAATTTGAAATTTAAATTTAAATTTAAATTTGAATTTGAATTTGAATTGAATTTGAATTTGAAATGTGACATTTGAAATAGAATTTGAAATTTGAATTGAATTTGAAATTGAAATTGAAATGTGAAATTTGGAATAGAATTTGAATTTGAAATTGAAATGTGAAATTTGGAATAGAATTTGAAATTTGAATTTGAAATTGAAATGTGAAATTTGGAATAGGATTTGAAATTGAAATGAGAAAATTTGAAATTGAAATGAGAAAATTTGAAATTGAAATGTGAAATTTGGAATAAGATTTGAAATTGAAATGAGAAAATTTGAAATTGAAATGTGAAATTTGGAATAGAATTTGAAAGAAAATTAGAATTTGAAATTAAAATGTGATGCAGATAGTCCTGAAGAGAGAGATTCAGTGCTTCATGCTCCGCGAAGCACGAGAGGATCTAACGTCATCCGACAGGGCGGCCATCGACAACGCTCCCATTCACCGAGGAGTGATGCCAGGCCGAGGTCGGCTGCCACTGGTGGAAGCAGCAGGAGAGATAGTGTGTCGGTTCATCTCAACGACATACATGCGGATCCCCAGGAGGAGGATGTGCAACAAGACACAAGTGCATCAGGTGCGTTTATTTTGTTAGCACATTTTCAATAAATTTTTAGAATATAATGCATTGAATTTCAGCTGCAAGTTATAATATATATTTTTAGTAACATTTGTGTTTTGGTTTGGATCGCAGGTGCCCCATCAGGGGGATCGTAGGATGATGAGGTTGCACAGATCACTCTCGCTGACATCATTTCCCAGCGAGAGTGGGTGAGATCATGTGTGAGCACTTTGAGGGTGGATTCTCCCACATGGCAATCTTTGTCGATGATGTTATCGGTGATTGATGAGATGTTGACTCTCTACAGGAGGGTAGGACCTCTCTGTGACATTTGGCGACATTCATGCCAGAGGAGGAGAGATGGTGTCATTGGGATCCACAAATGGGAGGATGTCAAAGTTGCCATAAGAGGGCATGACATCAACGGTGCTTTATTCGACATCCCTCGTGACCGTGCCCTCGGTAAACCGCTTAAACTTAGGGAGTTTAAGTTGGAGGTCACTGCACCACATATATATGATAGATTCGTGGGAGTGTGGGGCATGTTCCCCCACCATGACCAGGTCCCATTGTACTTTGGAAAACATGTTTATGCAAAGTTTGTTTTGGACATGCACCCGGATTACACTAGCACAAGGTCCCAGTTCTAAGGGGCTGGTAGGGGACGCTCCTACCAACATCCTGGAGCTCGGAGAGACCCTGCCTTCTTGCCACCCACTCCGAGGTTGATACCGCTTCCAGACATGGCAGTTATCAGGTCGGGGGATGTGGCACAATCATCCCAGCTTGCTGCAGAGGCTAGAGCTGACCTTCCAGACTCGTTGTTCACTGCCTTGGGCAGTGTTGCTGTTGCTGCGCATGGAGAGGCATCTAGACCACCCCCTCCACCTGCAGAGCCAGAGATAGAGCATGTCTCTAGTGACATGCTTAGGAGTTTCGATCGCAAGACCATACTGCGGTATGCTGAGTCGGCGCGAGATGCATACTTTCAGTTATATCGTAGATGCGTCACTACACAACAGGTATACTTTTGTACAATTATGTATGTATGTTCTTCATGTTACATCATATCAATGTCGCAAATTGAATGGTCAATAATACTTAAGGGAGTTGTATTCTATTGATCCATGCAGGGGACCCCATTCATGGATCAACTCTTTGCTAGCGAGCCATCTATTGGTCCGCCATTCAGGGTAAGTTATAATTTATGTTCCAATTTAATTTGTGTTTGAATATTATTTCTCAGTTTAAATAATTTATGTTTTATTTCTTAATTTTCGATATTTATGTTGTAGATCTTAACTTCAAATGAATTTCAAATTGTACGGGGCAACAGAAAGGCGGTAGATCCTGATTATGGACATGAGGACCTCGAAGGTTCTGACGAGCCGGTTCCAGAGACACATTTGAGTTTTAATTTATGTTCCAATTCATGTTATTTAGTCACATTTAGTAATTGATTTTTGTACTTTATGTTTCAATTGTTTATGGATAAATTTTAAATTATGTTAAATTTAGTTTTAATTTTTAATAAATCTAACTTATTAAATGTAATGGCATATTACATAGGCATCGCAACAGGCAGGTGTCAGTGCTACATTGGATTTCACACATAGTTGGGATGTACCTCGAGTACATTATCCTAATGAAGGGCCATCTGCCCGTATTCCTACCCAGATCGCGGATATCACCATTGACATGGCGGATATGGCACAATTCCTTGAGGGTTTAGAGTCTCAGAGATAGTAGCGAGCTACTGCACAGGAGGGCAGTCAGAGGGACGATCATAGGCCTCGTGGGGGTAGTGGCCGATGAGTTGATGATCTATACATTTCCATGTTTTGGATATTTTCATATTTGATATATTTTCATGTTTTGGATGATCTATATATACTTTATCATGTTTTGGATATGGATTCATATCATTTATACATGGACTTTTATCATATATGGACTTTGGATATTTTGTATATTTTATCATATTGATATTTTCATGTGTTTTTTGTATATGATTTGAAATCAATTGTTTTTTATATTAGATCTGGACATAGTTATTACAGTTACAAATTTATGTTTTGTCATTTCAAATGCAAATTTAATGTGTAGTTACAATTTAGTTGAATTTAAAATGCAAATTTCGACTACATTGGAGTTCACATCTTCCAAAATTTAGAATTGAATACATACATTACGTTTTAAAATTGAAATTACAATTCCAATTCAATTACAATGTAAAATTTCCAATTTAATGTGTAATTTCAATTCCAATTCAATTGCAATTTAAAAGCTCATTTTCAACTACATTACAATTGCAGAAATGAAATCAACATGTAAAATTAGAATACATTTGAAATTAATAATTGAAATTTTGATTACATTATGTTGTCTACACATTACAATTCAATTACAATTTACACATTCCAATTCAATTACAATTTAAAATTAAAATCTCAAATTTAATGTGTAATTTCAATTGAGAATACAATGTGTTGTTCCAATTTACAAGTTCAATTTCAATTACATTACAATTGCATTTGAAAAAAAAAATTTAAATTATGATACATTGTACAATCTAAAATTTAAATTTTACAATTTTACCTTGTGTATAGATGTATTTTAAATTCTCAATTTTGTATTTGAAATCAAAATTTAAAATTAGAATACATTTCAAATTGAAAATTGAAATTGACATTTTGCATTATGTTGTCTACACATTACAATTCACTTACAGTTTCCAGGTTCCAATTCAATTACAATTTAAAATTAAAATCTCAAATTTAATGTGTAATTTCAATTGAGAATACAGTGTGTTGTTCCAATGTACAAGTTCAATTTCAATTACATTACAATTGCATTTGAAATAAAAATTTTAAAGTATGATACATTGTACAATCTAGAATTTAAATTTTACAATTTTACATTGTATATAGATGTATTTTAAATTCTCAATTTTGTATTTGAAATCAAAAATTAAAATTAGAATACATTTGAAATTGAAAATTGAAATTGACTTTTTGCATTATGTTGTCTACTCATTACAATTCACTTACAGTTTCCACATTCCAATTCAATTACATGGAAAAGTTAATGTGTAATTACAATCGAAAATTCAATGTGTTGTTGTATATAAGAATGTTTTGTCCATTGAGAGTGAAATATCCCTTGACACAAAATTATATAATTACAAGTTATATAGTATGTAGGTAATCTTTGTGTTATTTTCTTTTAAGTGTGTGCTCTAATCTAAAGTCATAAATGTATGGTTTGTTTTCTTGGCAATGGGCATAACCACCTAGTTAATATAAGAAATGGAAATATGTTGATAGCAGATGCTTGTACAACTATGGTAGAAACTATGATCGTACAACTATTTCATATGATTTATGTTTTGATGACAAATGGAGATAATGACACCATTTGATCCAACTAGGTAAGTTGCATATATGAAGGCATGTACAAGTTATTACCTTTCCATGTACTATGCTTGTATGTTGAATGTTCACATCAACATGTACAAAATAACTTTTTAAATTGAATGCGAGTATGTAAAGTTAATGAATGCTTACATCAACAAACAAAATAATGTTTTGTGAGACTATGCTTCCCAACTACTTATGACAAAACCTTAAAAATCATTTTGATGATATGGACGAACATTCATTATGTGAATTATAACAAGTGTCAAGCAAAGGGATTTTCAACCACCAAATCACCATAACTAAATGTCACCCACGAATGTAAAAATTCTACTAGCAAGGTCAATCTAATTATTAATCAATCGCTTTGGAAGGAAACCAAATTGAAGGAGTTTTTTGGTGCCCTTCATTTCTCTTAGTAAGAAAAATTAAAAACTATGGATTGATTACGGTCACGTCACAAAAAATATAGCTAAGGAAGAGTCACATATATACCACACATGGGTATGTATGAGACCTCTGGTTGAAGCTTCAATGATAGACTATGAACAATCAAGGGAAACACAATAGTCCTAAATAACAAAAATTCTAGGTTATCGATACAAGAATGTGTGGTCCAAACAATAATTATAATGCCCAAAATTTTCTAAATTCATATATTAAAGAATGTTGCACAAAATGTTAATCGATCACCAAATTCAAGTTCAAGGTAGGTGACAACATTGAGTATCTATTATATAGAGCATTGTCACATATGAATACAAGGGACATAGAAGATTCTAGATGTTTAAGGATAAAGTCTAGAGCCATATAAATTTCCCTAAAGGTGTGGGGACTCTCAATTGCATAAACAATGTATGCCTTAATCATCATACTCCTAAATTGAATTAAGTGGGCATGCATTGCATGCTAACCACAGTAGTTATCTCCAATTCCTTTTTTCTTGTGTTTTGAAGGTACTTATGATAGTTATGTGTTTTCAAGCTCCCAAACTCATTTCACATGATTTCCATTCTTATAAATATGAAAATAGAAATTAAGTTTTGGCCATCGTGAATTTTACTTAGTTGAAGCAATTATTTAGTGACCTAAAACCTAAAATACATAAGTTTATTGATTTTGGTTTAACCTGGAAATTATAATGTATAAAATTTTGCAAGTTTGGAATCAAAATTTAAAATTACAATACATTGTACAATTCAAAATTTAAATTTCGCCATTCCACATTGTATAGATGTATTTTAAATTCTCAATTACATTACAATTGTATTTGAAATCAAAATCTAAATATAGAACTTGTACATGTTCAAGTGTATTCACATTGGAGCACCATGACCCAAATTTCACAAAAGCCTCCCATCTGGTATTTGTATTCTTGACATTAAGCATAGATACAAAAATACATTTATAAAACAACCTCCACAAAAATCTCCAAAAAAATATTACACAAGACAACATGAAAACTTCTGACATGTATGCAAGTGGCATACATGTAACTCATTCATCTAGCCAATGGGTTATAGGAATGCAAGTCTCCATAATACGATTATGGTCAGCTTCTGTCATCTTACATCTCTTTGGATCACCTCTCTTCACCTTGATTTCTATTAGAGGTATCCAAGCTGCAACCACCAAATGACTGTATTGACATGATATATATCCAGGCATAAAATATCTATAAATAATGTGAGCACCCTGTTTTTTCACTTTTTCAAAAAAGTGTCCCATTAGAACCATGTCTCCAACCTAGTATGTAAAGTCCCCATCTTGGTAGGGTCGCACCAATCTACTCTTTATTTGCGTGCACCGCATCAAATAGTATGCAACATTTTCTTGGTTGTGGACAGGTGCAATGACAACGAATACATCACCTGCAAGATACATTACAAATATTATTCAAATGTACTACGTGCAAATTTGTACAACATGTGTAAGATATAATGAACTAATTAACTTAATGAAGACTCTTATACCTTCCCTAACCATATCAGAAACTCGATCATGATCTAATGAGACCATTGCCTCTTCAGTGTGCATCTCTTGCCATGTTGGAATTGGATGTGGGCCCTTTGGATTAAGAGATACATATTTCCATGGTTTGACATATAAATCATTTTCACAGTGATCAAGCCCACATCGATTTGCATCAATGCAAAAATCGCAAAAGCAGGCATACTTCCTTGTTTCAATGGAAAATATGACCCCCATATCTTTACTTCGAACAAAATGCAATTCCCTCGTACCAGGGATGGTGTCACAATACCATGGAATGGATCTATTAACATCTCCAAGGGCAACATCCCATAAGAACCTACATGGAATTCAATTTTTCATATGTAAATTCCTATCGAGTACATGTGTTCTTTTGGAAATGTTGATATTGAATGTTATTAGCTTATTAATTGAGTTTGGAGTTGATTACCTGCACACCAGCCTTGCTTGTTCGCGACCCTGATGTTCCAAATGACGTGTGCACCAATCAACTACTTCAGTGGAGCATTTTAGTCGGATTGCACCATGACTCATCTAGTACCTCCAAAGTGTTCGTTTCACACATGCAACTACGCCATCATGTTCACCCTTCCCATGCCCTATCTCAAAAAAGCTCCAGGTGTGTCGGATTCCTATCTGTTTGTGCAAGTGACTCAACCAATAAAATGAGCGTGGCGATTCGAATTGCCCTGCACACCCATCTGACCAAATCCAGTGTTCAGTAAATGATACGCCTCTCTTTCTGAATGAATCATAAATCAACCCAAAGCAGTGTTGAATTAACAATGTGTCATGCTCACGATCATCACTAACATAAAAATGGTACTCCTTGATCACTTCACGTGACTGGGGAGTGCTATCCCTACCATCAATGTTTTCCTGAGCATGTCTGTACAACACATGTACGAAGATAGACACCTGGTCGGAGTGATAGTACTCACTCTGTATCTCTCTCTGAGGAGCAAAGGTATAGTTCTCCGCAAAGTCTACCACTGATAAGATTCTGCCTGGCTCAAATACCTCACGGGAAAGTTTGAATTCTGAAGCTTGCCACCTGGACCTATGGGAGTGTTTATGTATTTATAAATCTGACTTTGAAACTTCTCCATGAAATCTAAAACAGGAATCTCATCAACGAGCAAGTCGATCCTCTTGGATGGCATAGATGAAGAAGGTGTTGGATTCATGGTGACGTACTCATACCTCTTCCACCTAATGGTGATATCTGACAATCCATGGTGTGTTGGATCGATAGGAAAGTTCCTATGGAACAATGTCAAATCATCGCATTCATGGCATTTTCTCCCACCTACACACCTCTTATTGAAAAACACGTGTTCAAGATTCCTGTTGCATAGTATCATACAAATAAAATCTCACACCGTGTGAGGAGATAGTACACCGTTCCTGTGCCTTTTGCAAAAATCTAGAAATGTGTCATAGTATAGTTGAAATTCAACGTGGTGCCGACAGCAACAAGTGTCGCGAATTGTATTCAGCCTAATATACTATGGTTTCAATTTGTTGAACATGCTAAATGATATTTGAACACCAGGATTGGTTTCTTGGAATTCCTCATAAAGTGCAACTCCCGTCATCTCCATCACATGCTTACAGTGCTCCTGATAAATGCCTCTGGATAAACGTTGTCGTAGGACATGCTTTCGATCTGGAATAACATGAGAATGACTATCCCAAAACTCTATCACCTTCTCTCTAATGCCTGCTGCCATCCTATCTTGATAGGGTTCCCTACAAATAAGAGCCCAACTAGCAGCTTCATCACTTTCATCTATCCGGACCCTGAATTTAGTATATTTGAGCAATGTTCTTTTTGAAACATTGAGCAATGATGCCATTGTTGATACCATTCGATTTCTTGAGGTGCTTTGTGCCACAAAAGCCGTTGTAATTGTCTTACGAGCAACTCAGGTATCATTGTTTCTTGATTTTCCAAATGAAGATAATGCAGTTCTTACATTTTCTATTGCATTCTGGAATGTCCTTTTTGTTTTAACATCTTGAAAACTCAACAACTTTGTGGCACGTTTCAATTTTTTGTGTTTTATCAACCCATGTAGGATTTGAGCTTGTGCCATCGTTGAATGTTGTTCAAAATATGACTTGATTATGTTATTGACAAGCTCTCTAACTCTCCGACCAGGGATCGAGTTCCCAATCTCTTCTTGTGCAGAAACAACTACACAATCCTCCAGAAAATTTCCACCCCTTCCAACCCCACTGCAACTCCCAATTATATTTTCAATGTTAGATGGAAAGGTGTCATGAGATGGCTGATCAGGATCATGAGGAGGCACAAGGTCATGTGATTCTTGATCACCATGATGTGATATCTGACCATAATCTCTCCCTACAAAACATGTAAATTAAAACAAACTGAAAATTGGTTGCTTCATAATTGTGCATTGAACTTTAAAATAGCCAGTAACTTGAAATTTGATGTGGAAATTGAAAAATTGAAAATTGCATGTGAATTGAATTTTCCAACTAATACATTTAGCTTGAGAATTGTTGTAAGTAAAAATCGAAATTGCTAGTAACTTGAAATTTTAAATTGCTCAAGTAACTTGAAATTGCTAGTAACTTGAAATTTCAAATTGCTCAAGTGATACGAACTGTTACACCAAAACCCCAAGGTGTTAGCGAAGGACGCCCACTAGGATCTTAACCTCTGCATCGTACGAGCCCCGGATGAACACTGCAATGACGACGTTGGATCTGAAACAGCGCGGAAGTGATCGACAATAGTTCAGCTGAAAATAGATATGGACCCCAGGTATGTTAGGATTCCTTACAGTTCAAGTGTTTCACTCGGCCACCAATGCTTTCTGACGGCTTGCGTATTCGGGCAGTACCCCTCACTCCACGGCTCAGGTAAAACTGATAACCGCTTGGCCACAAACGATAGCTCTTGGTTTACCTCGCAGGTGGAAACTAGTCAATCAGGTAGGGGTTGTTGCCCTTTTCGCTGGCAGGTCCTCTCAATGGGCCAGCGACTTTGGGGTTCCTGTGGTACTCCTCACAATGAGTTTTAGGGCTTGTGCCCAAGTACTTCCCACAGTTAAGCAGACAGTGATTATTCTCAGATCCAAACTTGCAACAGATGCAAAATTTGTAGTAACTTGTACATTTAACTTTAAAATTGCTAGTAAATTGAAAATCAACTATATATATTTAAGTCAAGATAATTATTAATAACTTGATAAAAATTATTGTGGACATAAAAATTAATATCATTTACAATCATCACATTATATAATTGTGGGCAAATTTTCTTTATGCAATTTATGTCTATTTTACTTTTACATTACAAGAAAAATGTTATTTTAACTTTATGGTATAATTTATAAATAAATAAATATTTAAAATACAAGTTGCAAATCACCATGCAAATAATAAATGATTACAACACTTCTACCCTAGAATTTCAAGGACAACATCATGCATCCCATGTTGTATATAAGTGAAATAAAAATTTGAGATTGATTTTCTACCCATCATAACATACCTATTATACTCTAAATGTGGGGAAAAAAACATTGATTTAGAGATGAATACGATATTTAATTAAAAACATTGTAGTGATATGATAGAGAGGAAATTCATAATTTTTAATGCAAAATAACATTTTCATTAGTTGATGATCTTGCAATTTCAACAATAGACATTTAAATGGAAATTGTAATTTTATCATAAATTGGAATTTAAGGATTTTTTATCAATAATGTTTCACATATCAATGCAACGTTGCAAACATTGCAAATTTAATTATTTCCAGTTTGTCCTAACAAAATCTATGGTTCTAATCATTAATCTGATCATGGTAATATGTCATATTATGCAAATAAAAATATATGTGATAGATGAATTTTTTTTAAAAGTAAACATTATAATTAAATAGCTTTTTGAACATTCATTTGTATTCAAATATTCATTACTATGAAAATATTGCCAACCACCATAACTATGAAAATATTCATTCATTTGTTTTCAAATTGAATAAATTCTAACCAATACATAACTATCAAACATTTAAATTTCAAAATATTCATTCATTTGTTTTGAAATTGAATTTTCTAACAAAACAAGAATTGAAATTACATTTAACTTGAAATTGTTAGTAACTTAAAAAATTTCAATTAGTTAAATATGTACAATTTAACTTGAAAATATAGTGTCTAAGTGTACATTTAATTTGAAAATTATTCTAATAACATTGAAAATTGTTAATAAAGTTTATAAATTTCAAAATAGTTAATATGTGCATACATTTTAACTTGAAAATATAATCTAAGTGTATATTTCATTTGAAAATTGTTGGACAATAAAATTGAAAAATGTTAGCAAACTTTGAAATAATTTGAAAATTGTTTTAAAGCAACTTTGAATCCTAATTTGAAAATTGTTAGCAACTTTGAAATAATTTGAAAATAGTTAAAAATATGTTCATATCTTAACATGAAAATAGAATATAAATTTACATGTTTCATTTGAAAATTGTTCTAATTTAAGTTTGGTTTAAAACCACTTGAAAAGTGTTCATTTAACATAAAAATTGTTGCAAACTTTGAAATTTAAATAACAAATTGATGAAATAAATAAGAATATAATTACAGATAAATATGAAATAAATTAAATTATGAAATTTAGTTAGATTTATTGGAAAATTGTTACTAATTTTGTAAATTGTGTAGCATGATATTTAAATTATGATAGCATGTAATTCAATAATTTACCTTGGTTGTCCTCCATTGGAATTTGTTGCACCAAATGCGCATCTTCTTCTTCTCTCAACCTTGCTCTTTGTTGTCTCATTCGTTCTCTATTGTACTCACGTTCTTCATTGGCATTTTGTTGTCTAGCATGTTTTCTTTGTCTTTTTTTTTTATTCCCCATCAATCTACAATGAAAATAAACAAATTTTTTTTTCAAAATGTTATAAGAAACAACAATATGTTAGTATGAAATCTCGAAATATGCCTACAAAGAAATCTTACATGAATCAATTTACAATGAAAACAAATTTTTTTTCAAATTATTATAACAAACAATAAAATGTTAGTATGAAATCTTGAATTATGCCTACAAAGATATCTTACATGTCTAATGAGGTCCAATTCAGTAATATGAAAATGACAAATCTCTAATTCAACAAGATCAAATTCACAAATCTCTAATTCAACAAGATCAAATTGTTAAATCTCTAATGGAAAAAAAAAAAAAAAACTAGAAAGGAAGTAAATTGTATTTTGTGAATCCTTCTTTGTTAGTTATATACAGGTTCATTGTTGTTTTTCAGAGGGAAGGGTAGTTGGAAACATTAATTGTTGCCAACTCCTTTCGCGGTTTCACCTCGGCTGCTTTATATATTTTTTTACACACACAAACCATCTATCGAGCCTTTTTTACAGATGCTCGATCGAGGGTTTAACAAGACCTCGATCGAGGTTTTATTAAACCCTCGATCGAGGTATCGTTAAACCCTCGATCGAGGTTCTGTTAAGCCCTCGATCGAGGTTTTTGAAAAAGCTCGATCGAGGGCTTAAAATACAGGTCGAGAGCCCCTTTCTCAGCAAAATGGAATGTTTGTCTGCCTTCCACAGAGTTGAACTATGGCATTAAATACTCATTAATGAGCGGACTTGAAACCATTGGATTCATCAACGAGAGTTGAACTATGGCATTAAATTCTCATTAATGAGTGGACTTGAAACCATTGGATTCGTCAACGAATCCTCTATCCAAATATATAAAATTTATGAATTTTTATCTTCATATGTCTGTTGTTTTTAATTTTCTACTAAAACTTGCCCTAGAAAACCATGCCGACAACTTCAATTGAGCTCAAAGATAAATCCACAACATTCAAAATACACATCCAAAAAATTTGAAAAAATACACAAGCCCCAGATAAACGCATCCTCTTTAAAAGGGTAGTTTTAGTTTTGCAAATTATGTAAAAAATCATAAGATTTCATGCATGCACACACATGTGTGCAAAATGCAACTTAAATATACATTGGTAAGTTTCAAAAAATAATAATAAATATAATTTTTTGAGAAAAATTAAAAGAAAAATATGTAAGCCCCAGTGCACTCTGTCTAGATCATGTTCACATATTTCATTTTTTAAAATTATTATTTAACATTAATTTATTGTACACGCACACAGACTACTTGTTAATTGCTCTTGAAATTTTTAAGTACACACGTTTCATTAAATGAAAATTCGACATGATATATGGCATTGGTATATTTCAAAAAAATATCATTGGAAAGCCAACATAATTCTTTACATTTCGTTTTTTAACCGCATGTCAAAATTCATAAGGCAAGTATGAGTTTCGAGGGCTTCAATTTAATACATGGGTAAAATTTCCGTTTTTCACCGTCATATTTGGCCAAAAAGAGTTACCCATCTTCATGGAATCACCCCTTGTCCTTAGGCGGATGTGATGTGGTTTTGGGCATTCAATGGTTACGCACACTTGGCCCCATCTTATGGGATTTTGCTGAACTTTGGATGCATTTTTCTGTCAATTGAACACAACACAAATTTACGGGCTTACAACCAAGGTCTCTCCGCATCATCAGTTCACATCGCCCGGAAAAGATCCTTAAGAGGAATTCACATGGTGCCATTGCTCAGCTCCATTCCATTGAGATGCACCCACCAACGGCCTCCACTACTTCCTTGGATAGATATGCAGGTGTCTTTGCTGCACCAGTGGGCTTGCCGCCTTCAAGAGACCTTTCCGGTAAGCACTTAGCCGCATCTACATCTCACCAGGACATGATGGCTCTTTTTCATGTAGTACAGAAGTGGCAGCCATCCCTATTGGGGAATTATTTCTACATCAAGACTAATCTCCAATGTTTGGAAAATTTCCTGGAACAACGGGTCTCCTCCCCAACACACCTAAAATGGGTTATCCAACTCATGGGTTATGACTATGCGATCACTTAGCAGAAGGGTAAGGAAAATATGGTGGAAGATGCTCATTCTCGCACATTTGATGACCCAATTGATCTTACAGCTATGTCTCTGCTTCTTCCAAATTGGTTGCAATCTATTCAACGTGGCTATCTCTTCTATGAACTCCATGCTTCTTCATTGGCAAGGCACTCTGGGTTCCTCCAAATGTATGATGGGGAACAATGTAACTTCTTTTGGCAGGGAATGAAAATGACAATTCAACGGATGGTGGTTGACTATGATACTTTCCAAGTCAACAAGGGTGAAATGACACTCCTTTCGGGACTTCTCAAACCCTTGCCCATCCCTACACAGACTTGGACAACTATTTCTATGGATTTCCTAGAAGCGCTCCAGTGGTACAGTACCACATCAAAAAGGACACCATATGAAGTAGTCTCTAGACAGGCACCGCCAGTTCTTCTTCCATATACCTTCAGCAGCTCCTCAATTCAGGAAATTGACTCGATTCTTCGAAATCATGATCAAATTCTTCTCATTCTGCAGGACAATATTCACATGGCAAGAATTAGACTAAAACAACAAGCCCATCAACATCGTTCTGAGCGCACTTTTCACGTAGATGATATGTTTCTTCTTCGTCTACAACATTCCACACAATCTTCCCTGAAACTCAAAAGGCGTTAGTGGCCGAGCATGCAACCTGAGGATGCTACAGGGGAACCACTCCTTTAAATTCTGCATCAATTTCCACATCTAAAGCTTTGAGGACAAAGCTTTTTCTAAGGGAGAGGGGATGTTAGGAACCGATGTCAACCCTTCTATTTACTTTGTTAGTATTTTGTTGTTGGACGCATATGCTTTGTAAGTTGTCCCGTAGTATTTGTTGATCCATAGTTTGTATTATTGTTGTTGGATGCATATGCTTTGTAAGTCATCCCATAGTATTTGTTGATCCATAGTTTGTATTATTGTTGTTGGACACATATGCTTTGTAAGTCATCTCGTATTAATTGTTGATCCATAGTTTGTATTGGCCCATGGTTTGTATTGACACATGGTATTGACCCATGGTATTGGATCCTATACTTAGTATATAAGTTTGTGTTGAGACCAATGAAGGTACTGTGAAGTTATTTGTATTGAGCTTGCTCAAAGGAGGTTGTCCCCTCGAAGTGTCCTACGATCAATAACAGTGATTCCGAGTTCTATTATTTCTGCTATCTCATGTATTTTTATTAATTAATTATTGCAAGTTCTTAACACATCCTCCCCACACTTTCCAAATATATTTTAAACTTTACAAACGACAGTATAATCCCCAGCTAAACCACAAAGACCAAAGCTTTGGCTAAAACCAAACAACATCCAATAGTTGCCAAAGAGAAACCTAGAGGAACAACCACCGAAGCTTACCGATTTTTCAAACAGTATTTCCAAGGAAGCTTCGAACATATAAACCTGTAGACGAGACAACACCTGCCATATAACACAGAGGGTGGTCAAAGATAATTTAAAACTAAAAACATTAATAACAACTACAACATTACGAAATAACAATAGGGAAATTACCTTTTTTTAAAAAGAACCTTGTTCTGAACATTCACATCTGCAAACAACGAGAGAACTAGAACCCTAAACAATCACCAGCAACACATCCCTAGAGTGGCTCGGCTCTAAGAACTCACGGTGGAATTTATTGAAGTAACAGGTCACGGGTTCGAAACTTGGAGAGATGACTCCAAAACCAGCTACTAACCCTAAGAACTCGCAGGCCTGTCGGCCTCTCCACAAACCCACTCACAGCATAATGAAAACCTAAGTTATGCCTTCGTAAAAATAAGCTCTAGGCAGTTAATGCAACACCACAACCCAAGAAAACTCCATGTGAAAGTTAGCCACGATGGATGCCAATAGGCATTCCACCAGGATTACCTTTAATGCACTTTAATATGCATATCCACCACCAGTACATCGACCTGCGATCCAAGCAACAATGATATCACTCGGTCCTATATCAGGTTGATCACTACAATTGCAATAAAATTTGCATTACAATTTATCAAAGTCATTACACCATCATCCAAGAGTTATACCATTACACGATGACCAAGTGTAAGGTTTCAACCATCGCCAGGGGGACCTACAACCATAAGTATTATGGTTACATTTTATCAATAAGACCTTTTAAATATATTATGGTTGTCAACCTTACAAGTAGGCTATTACATAAACCATTATATCAAACCCTTGGTAGGATAGCATAAAGCGCATGATTTAAAAAACTAAGGTTCTTACAACATCCATAATATAAATTAATGAAAGAAAGGGATAAATATATAGTATAGTTATAAATTGTTACACCATTGCCAAGTCCCTTTAATAATATTAACAATCATGTGATACATATAGTGCATGGAAACAAAGGATAGGTTAATAAAACACTGCTAGTATCCAAGTATAGGTTATGACTACCTTACTTATGAAATCATATATATAGCATACTTCCGAGGTGTAGGACTTAATCAATAAAGTGAAGTTCTAATACATTCCATGTTTGATAAAAAAAAGATAATTGTACTAATACAAATGACGAGATTCGAACTATAACTGTAAAGTACATAAACAACATGCGTAATACAAATAACATAACTGCTAAGAATAGAGTGTAATGATTATGAAGTCATACAAACAACTTATTATAGAGTGTAGCTGAAGAAATAACCGAAATAGATCTCACCCTGGAAGGTTCAAAAGAATTCTATTTTAACTTGAAAACTAACTGACGATAAATAGGATCTCCGTATTCATTTGTGAAACATTATTTTTCTCTTACCTGTGATCTGCGAAATAACGTTCAATTCTTTAGCTAATAGCTAAGTAAGCCTCGAGGTGCCCATAGGACCCCTTCATCATAAAAAGAGAGAACAAACAGTTAGCGCATTTAAACAATAGCAAGTAAATGTATAAAGCATCGACAACGATTCATAAGTAATCTAGGATGCACAACTGAGGCAAGAAAACATCCAATAGCATCCTAATGTACACATAATTACATTTCACACACATCGTAAAACAATACACATGCATGATCATTATAATATTCAATTCCAGCATGTCGTTTAAATGAATAAACAAACATTTATTATATTTCTGGACAGCAAGTATAGCATTAAATGCTACGTTGATTTTTTATTTTGTGAAATTTCAGGATCTTACATGTGGTATCAGAGCGCGAGTTCAAACTCTAGGCCTGAAATAAGCTCACGCACGCAAAACCGAAAATGAAAACAGAAAATCTAGTTACTAACTTTTATTTAAATTTGTTTATGTACAGAACAACTGGATGTTTAATTTGCAGGTGTGGACATACTGGAGGAATCAGTAGAACTTAATGATCAATCATCTGAATTATTACGTACTATTAAGGATTTAAAAACTGAAATAAAAAGTGTTAAGGAAGAAAACGAAAGGATTTTAAGAGCACAAGAGGAATTAAATCAGATTTTATTAGACAAGTACCATCAAGATGAAAAAGATAAGAGAACAGAAGCAAAAACTGAATCTGGAACAATGTCCTACAAACACAGAGATAAGAGAGCAAAATACTAGAAAATTGAAAGTAACTCTTCTTCTTCTGAATCTGATGATAAAACTTATCCCAGAAAATATGATTCTGATGAGGACAACAGTGACAGTGATTGTGGTCCTGAGAAAGGACGTAAAATTTATGAACAAATTCATGAGAGTTTAAAAAGATAAAACCTCCAACTTTTAATGGTGAAAATGAAAAGGGAGAGGCAGCTAAAGCATGGCTGTCAAGAATGAAGAAGTATTTTCATATTTATAACTACTCATCTCAATTAAAAGTTAAGATGGCCATGTACAATCTGACCGGAAGGGCATACATTTGGTGGAAAGATATCAAAAGAGTTAAAAATCTTAGGGACAAAGACATAAAATGGAGTACATTTGAGAACATGTTTAAGAAAAAGTTTTTACCCGAACAGTACTACGAAGATAAGTCAAAAGAATTTTATGATTTAAAGATGGGTTCTATGACCATGGAGGAGTTATGTAGCAAATTTCTCAACTTGTTAGGGTATGTACCTTACGTAGCTGAAGAAAAACCTAAGATACAAAGGTTTCTAAGCTGGTTACCCCTCCACATAAAGGACAGAATTGAATATGATAACCCTTCAACTTTAGAAGAGTCCATGAGGAAGGCTAATTTCTATTTTGAACAAAATAGAAAAAGAGAAGCAATATTTGGCTGGAGAAGTAATAAGACTAATAATTTTGAGCATAAAACAAAAAGTTTTAATCAGAATTCTGGAAGTTTTAAGAAAAATTTTAATAACTAAATTTTCCAAGTAATAATTACACAGGTAATGCACCACAGAATTTCACAACTGCAAGGAATGTATCTGGTAATAATAACAATAATAATAATACCAGACCAACTTTAAAATGTTATGAGTACGGTGGACCACATACTCGAGCTTACTGTCCACACAAAAGAAAGACAGTCAGCAACATTCACACCATGCAAGCGGAACCGACAATTGGTGATGTAGCAAGAGAAATGCCCAAGATTAATGCAGCGCTGGAAAATCGACAAGCAAACCATCAAACTTCTATGGTCGAAATTGAAGGTGGAACCCGAAGGAGATTTTTAGGTGGAACCGGACTGTATTCTCGACAGGAGGGAAATTATGCTCTGGAATCATACCATAGGGCAGGTAAAGGTGCAATGGAAGCACCTTAGCCCTGATGAAGCTATCTGGGAACTGGAAAGTAACATGCGGGCAACATATCCAGTTCTGTTCCAGGGAGGCTCTAATGAAGAATAAGCAACATTTAGGACGATGTTGAGCTTAAGTGGGGGTGTTTGTAACATACCCCTTTGTTGAAACATTTTATGTTTGAAGAAAACATTATCTTAACTTTTATTGTAAAGTTTTATATTTGGACAAGTGGCCAAGGATGACTGCAATTGCACAATATTATTATTTAATAAAATAAAATAGGAGACACTCACCCAAAGAGACTGTTGAAAGAGTGCTTACTAACCCACTAGGTGGAATGGAATTTGTGGTAGAAGGAAATGGACAAATGGCAACATCATGAACTCAGTAACTAGCTATTGTTATGGGACAACTCCCTTGAATTGTGGTCATAGTTCCCTGAAAGATGGGACTGGAGCTTGAGGCTCATTTATTTGGAAACTGACCACTAAAGACCTAGGAATCTTTATAAAGCCATCGAATTGAGCAGAGGCTCACACTTTTTCTGACGAGAAAATTTACCTTGTGGTTCTGTTGCATGCACACAAGAGATTCGATGAGGGGAAGCTATGTTTTGAGTTGTAGTGTAAGTCTGTTCCACTTATGCTAGATACAAAGTTATTTCTTGCTTAGGGAAGAGGTTTTGAGGTGTATTGCAAGTCTCTACTGATTGCTGAAGGTACAACCTGAGTGCCTTGCTTCTACACAGAATCTTCTACCTAGTGGTTCAGTAAACAGGCTTGGGGTTCCAAAGGAGCAAGTGATATTGGCTTCTTCTTCTGGAGAAGGTTGGGAGGAACAGGCCTCTTTGGGTGTTTTTTCACCCTATCTACATTTATAGGTTCTACTTGTTATTTCATTTACTAAGTAGTTATAATTTATTTTTTGTAGCTGTTGATTTAGGACTCAGTAGTTAAATATTGTTAGTTCTCATCATGTAGAAATAAATGTTTGATTTCCTGGACTGATTAGGATTCTGTAAATTGTTGAGAAAATTATATGAAATGAAAGAATAGATTTATTCCATGCATTTTTCCACGTACTGTTCTTGTACTATCCTCTAGTACAAGGAAGGGTGTTTAAAAATAGATCAGAATGATGTTATGCAATAGACAAAATTATTGAATAAGTAGCATAGATAGAACTCTGCTATGCTCCGGTAATTTTTCTAATCTGCCTACAATTTGTATGTAAATTTCTTATGTTGTTCAGTCATAGAAATCTTATAGAAATACTTACTTTATGCTCATATTATAATTTTTTTATAATTATAGTAATAGAAGCAGCATATCGTATTCTTCACAAAACCTAGGGTTTACTTATAGGTTAAAATATTTTCCTTACAGTAAGTAAATATTATATATTCTCTTATCATTTCTTTCCATCCCGTTAATGTAACTTATTTGTAGATTGTCATCAATCTTCATAAGTTTAAAACATCTATCGAAAAAGTAGTAAACAAACATAGACATTTTATAGAGCTGCTAAGCATTTACCTCATCATTTTAACATATCAAACAAACAGAGACAACATCTATTTTGGACGAATGTCCTACAAATCTCAAACACTTATAGTTCTCTTTAAACAAAATTGACTTTTCTTATCATTTCGAAAATAGAAATATAGAGCTCGATTTCTTGTGAAACCTTATAGGTACAAGTCTTCATTTAAAACTCTTATGATTTACACATTAAAAACGTTTAAAATATCTCTTAGTACTGAGTAGCATCATAACCTGCCTCATAGCCGAAAGACATTACACCTCTCCTAAACATCAAATTTTCACTACGATGGGGTTTTATATAATGTTTATCGCCATGGTGCAAATTTAGAATTTACATAGCCATACTCAGTACAAACTTAACCTAAACGTAAAGATCACATTGAAAACATTACAGTTCCACATCTTCAAGCATATCTAAAATAACGATTCATCATTGAAGAAACGAAAGAGCCATACGAGACTCGGTCTCTGCTTTTGCAAAGACCAAAACATTTAGAAATCGTCCTTTTTATAAAAATGAGAGATAGGGTTTGAAAGTACAAACAAGTGGACATTTAGCCAGCTCGGCTCTCGTGCCTTAAACAAAAACTCAATATGTTGCAAAGATTCAGGAATTGGGCTGTAGTTCTTGTCATTATATTTTAAACATCATTTAAACAAAATAACGTTGTCTGCCAAGAGCTTTGCTCTTAGTCGCAGTCATTTTTAAAACATCATATAGCATCCAAATACCCTAAATTTTCTCAGTAATCAAACTGTCGGGGTTGAAACCCTTTCCACACTGATGTTACAATTTTTCAACAAAACGATAAAGAGTAAAATGTGGTTGAACCAACGAAGAAGTAGGTTGAGGATTCCATCCCCGCCACAATTGCCAAATAGCTTTTAAACTTTACAAACGGCAGTGTAATCCACAGCTAAACCACGAAGACCAAAGCTTCGGCTAAAACCAAACAACGGTCAATAGTTTCCAAAGAGAAACCTACAGGAAGAACCATCGAAGCTTACCGATTTTTCAAACAGCATTTCCAGGCAAGCTTCGAACATATAAACATGTAGACGAAACACCTTCCATATAACACAGAGGGTGGTCAAAGACAGTTTAAGACTCTAAACATTAATAACAACTACAACATTACGAAATAGAAATAGGGACATTAGCTTTTTAAAAAAAGAACCTTGTGCTGAACATTCACTCCTGCAAACAACAAGAGCACTAGAACCTTAAACAATCACCAGCAACGCAGCCATAGAGTGGCTCGGCTCTGAGAACTCACAGTGGAAGTTATTGAAGTAACAGGTCACGGGTTCAAAAGTTGAGAGATGCCTCCAAAACCGGCTACTAACCCTAAGAACTCGCAGGCCTGTCAGCCTCTCCACAAACCCACTCACAGCATAATGAAAACGTAAGTTATGCCTTCGTAACAATAAGCTCCAGGAAGTTAATGCAACACCACAACCCAAGAAAACTCCACGTGGAATTTAGCCACGCTGGATGCAAACAAGCATTCCACCAACATTACTTTTAATGCACTTTAATATGCATATCCACCACCAGTACATCGACCTGCCATCCAAGCAACAATGATATCACTCAGTCCTATATCGGGTTGATCACTACCATTGCAATATAGTTTGGGTTACAATTTATCAAATTCATTACGTCATCATCCAAGCGTTATACCATTACATGATGACCAAGTGTAAGGTTTCAACCATCGCCAGGGGGACCTACAACCATAAGTATTATGGTTACATTTTATCAATAAGACCTTTTAAATATATTAATGTTTCCAACCTTACAAGTAGGATATTACATAAACCATTATATCAAACCCTTGGTAGGATAGCATAAAGCGCATGATTTTAAAAACTAAGATTCTTACAACATCCATAATATAAATTAATAAAAGAAATGGATAAATATAAAGTATAGTTATAAATTATTACACCATTGCCAAGTCCCTTTAATAATATTAACAATCATGTGATACATATAGTGCATGAAAACAAAGGATAGGTTAATAAAACATTGCTAGTATCTAAGTATAGGTTATGACTACCTTACTTATGAAATCATTTATATAGTATACTTCCTAGGTGTAGGACTTAATCAATAGAGTGATGTTCTGATACTTTCAACATTTGATAAGACAAGATAATTGTACTAATACAAATGATGAGATTCGAACTATAACTGTAAAGTACATAAACAACATGCGTAATACAAATAACATAACTGCTAAGAATAGAGTGTAACGATTATGAAGTCATACAAACAACTTATTACAAAGTGTAGCTGAATAAATAACCGAAATAGATCTCACCCTGGAAGGTTCCCAAGAATTCTATTTTAACTTGAAAACTAACGGACGATAAATAGGATCTTCGTATTCAATTGCAAAACATTATTTTTCTCTTACCTGTGATCTGCGACACAACGTTCAAATTCTTTAGCTAGTAGCTAAGTAAACCTCGAGGTGCCCAGAGGACCCCTT
The DNA here is from genome assembly GCA_027924585.1 of Larix kaempferi. Lineage (NCBI taxonomy): Eukaryota > Viridiplantae > Streptophyta > Pinopsida > Pinales > Pinaceae > Larix > Larix kaempferi. The sequence goes on along the minus strand of BSBM01000502.1, from coordinate 12,883,094 downwards.
CATCATCAAAAGGAAGAACAAACAGTTAGCGCATTTAAACAATATCAAGTAAATGTATAAAGCATCGACAATAATTCATAAGTAATCTAGGATGCACAACTGAGGCAAGAAAACATCTAATAGCATCCTAATGTAGACATGATTACATTTCACACACATCGTAAAACAATACACATGCATGATCGTTATAATATTCTATTCCAGCATGTCATTTAAATGAACAAACAAACATTTATTATATTTCCACAGAGCAAGTAGAGCATTAAATGCTACGTTGAATTTTTTTATTTTGTGAAATTTTGAAATGTTACATGTGGTATCAGAGCGCGAGTTCAAACTCTAGGCCTAAAATAGGCTCACGCGCGCAAAACAGAAAATCTAGTTACTAAATTTTATTTAAATTTGTTTATGTATAGAACAGCTTGACGTTTAATTTGCAGATATGGAGATACCGGAGGAATCAATAGAGGATAGATCTCATCATAATGAACGTAATAATGACTAACATGAGAATATTAATGAAGAAATCTACGTAGAACTTAATGAATCATCTGAATGATTACGTACTGTTAAGGATTTAAAAACTGAAATAAAAAGTGTTAAGGAAGAAAACGAAAGGAATTTAAGAGCACAAGAGGAATTAAATTAGATTTTATTGGATAAGTACCATCAAGATGAAAAATATAAGAGAAGAGAACAGAAGCAAAAACTGAATCTGGAACAATGTCCTAAAAACACAGAGATAAGAAAGCAAAATACTATAAAATTGAAAGTAACTCTTCTTCTTTTGAATCTAATGATAAAACTTATCGCGGAAAATTTGATTCTGATGAGGACAGCAGTGAAAGTGACTGTGGTCCTAAGAAAGGACGTAAAAATTGTGAAAAAAATTCAGGAGAGTTTAAAAACATAAAACCTCCAACTTTTAATGGCGAAAATTAAAAGGGAGAGGTAGCTGAAGAGTGGTTGTCCGGAATGAAGAAGTATTTTGAGATTTATAACTACTCATCTCAATTAAAAGCTAAGATGGCCATATACAATCTGACCGGAAGGGCATACATTTGGTGGCAAGATGTCAAAAGAGTTAAAAATCTTAAGGACAAAGACATAAAATGGAGTACATTTAAGAACATGTTTAAGAAAAAGTTTTTATCCGAACAGTACTACGAAGATAAGTCAAAAGAATTTTATGATTTAAAGATGGGTTCTATGACCATGAAGGATTTATGTAGTAAATTTCTCAACTTGTTAAGGTATGTACCTTACCTAGCTGAAGAAAAACCTAATATACAAAGGTTTCTGAGCTGCTTACCCTTCCACATAAAGGACAGAATTGAATATGATAACCCTTCAACTTTAGAAGAGGCAATGAGGAAGGCTAATTTCTGTTTTGAACAAAAACAGAAAAAGAAAAGGAATATCTGGCTGGAGAAGTAATAAGACTAATAATTTTGAGCATAAAAAGAAAAGTTTTAATCAGAATTCTGGAAGTTTTAAGAAAAAATTTAATCACAGAAATTTTCCAAGTAATAATTACAAGGGTAATGCGCCGCAAAATTTCACAGCTACAAGTAATGTATCTCGTAATAATAACAATAATAATAATACCATACCACCTTTAAAATGTTATGACTGCGGTGGACCACATACTTGAGCTAACTATCCATGCAACAGAAAGACAGTCAACAACATTCACACCATGCAAGCGGAACCAATAGTTGGTGATGTAGCAAGAGAAATGCCCAGGATTAATGCAGCGCTGGAAAATCGACAAGCATACCATCAAACTTCTATGGTCGAAATCGAACGTGGAAACCGAAGGATATTTTCAGGTGGAACCGGACTGCATTCTGGACAGGAGGGAAATTATGCTCTGGAATCATACCATAGGGCAGGTAAAGGTGCAATGGAAGCACCTTAGCCCTAATGAAGATAATTGGGAACTGGAAAGTAACAAGAGTGCAGCATTTCTAGTTCTGTTCCAGGGAGGCTCTGATGAAGAATAAGAAACATCGAGGACGATGTTGAGCTTAAGTGGGGGTGTTTGTAACATACCCCTTTGCTGATACATTTTATGTTTGAGGAAAACATTATCTTAACTTTTATTGTAAAGTTTTATATTTGGACAAGTGGCCAAGGATGACTGTAATTGCACAATATTATTATTTAATAAAATAAAATAGGAGACACTCACCCAAAGAGACTGTTGAAAGAGTGTTTACTGACCCACTAGGTGAAATGGAATCTAGGGTAAAAGGAAATGTACAAATGGAAACATCATGAACTCAGTAACTCGTTGTTGTTATGGGACAACTCCCTTGAATTGTGGTCATAGTTCCCTGAAATATGGGACTTGAGCTTGAGGCTCGTTTATTTGGAAACTGACCACTAAAAACCTAGGCATCTTTATAAAGCCATCGAATTGAGCAGAGGATCATACTTTTTCTGACGAAAAAATTTACCTTGTGGTTTTGCTACATGCGCACAAGAGATTCAATGAGGGGAAGCTATTTTTTGAGTTGTAGTGTAAGTCTGTTCAACTTCTGCTAGATGCATATTTATTTCCTACTTAGGGAAAAGGTTTTGAGGTGTATTGCAAGTCTCTACTAATTGTTGAACGCTAAAGAGTAAAACATGGTTGAACCAACGAAGAAGTTGGCTGAGGATGCCATCCCCCCCACACATTCAAAATATATTTTAAACTTTACAAATGACGGTGTGATCCACAGCTAAACCACGAAGACCAAAGCTTCTGCTAAAACCAAACAACGGCCAACAGTTGCTAAAGAGAAACCTACAGGAAGAACCACTGAATCTTTCCGATTTTTCAAACAACATTTCCAAGCAAGCTTTGAACATATATACCTGTAGACGAGACAACACCTTCCATATAACACAGAGGGTGGTCAAAGATAGTTTAAGACTCAAAACATTAATAACAACTACAACATTACGAAATAGCAATAGGGACATTACCTTTTTAAAAGAAGAACCTTGTGTTGAACATTCACTCTTGCAAATGAAGAGAGCACCAGAGCCCTAAACAATCACCACCAACGCAGCCGTAGAGTGGCTCAGCTCTGAGAACTCACGGTGAAAGTTATTGAAGTAACAGGTCACAGGTTCGAAACTTGGAGCGATGCCTCCAAAACCAACTACTAACCCTAAGAACTCACAGGCCTGTTGGCCTCTCCACAAACCCACTCACAGCATAACTAAAACCTAAGTTATTCCTTCATAACAATAAGATCCAGGAATTTAATGCAACACCACAACCCAAGAAAAATCCACGTGAAATTTAGCCACGGTGGATGCCAACAGGCATTCCACCAGCATTACCTTTAATGCACTTTAATATGCATATCCACCACTAGCACGTCGACCTTCCAGCCAAGCAACAATGATATCACTCGGTCCTATATCGGGTTGATCACTATCATTCCAATATAGTTTGGGTTACAATTTATCAAAGTCATTACACCATCATCCAAGCGTTATACCATTACACGATGACCAAGTGTAAGGTTTCAACCATTGTCCGGGGGACCTACAACCATAAGTATTATGGTTACATTTTATCAATAAGACCTTTTAAATATATTATGGTTTCCAACCTTACAAGTAGGCTATTACAAAAACCATTATATCAAACCCTTGGTAGGATAGCATAAAGCGCATGATTTAAAAAACTAAGGTTCTTACAACATCCATAATATAAATTAATAAAAGAAAGGGATAAATATATAGTATAGTTATAAATTGTTACACCATTGCCAAGTCCCTTTAATAATATTAACAATCATGTGATACATATAGTGCATGAAAACAAAGGATAGGTTAATAAAACATTGCTAGTATCTAAGTATAGGTTATGACTACCTTACTTATGAAATCATTTATATAGCATACTTCCTAGGTGTAGGACTTAATCAATAGAGTGAAGTTCTAATACTTTCCACGTTTGATAAGACAAGATAATTGTACTAATACAAATGATGAGATTCAAACTATAACTGTAAAGTACATAAACAACATGCATAATACAAATAACATAACTGCTAATAATAGAGTGTAATAATTATGAAGTCATACAAACAACTTATTACAGAGTGGAGAAGAAGAAATAACCAAAATAGATCTCACCCTAGAAGGTTCCCAAGAATTCTATTTTAACTTGAAAACTAACTAAGGATAAATAGGATCTCCATATTCATTCGTGAAACATTAGTTTTCTCTTACCTATGATCTACGACATAACGTTCAAATTCTTTAGCTAATAGATAAGTAAGCCTCAGGGTGCCCATAAGACCCCTTCATCATCAAAAGGAAGAACAAATAGTTAGCGCATTTAAACAATAGCAAGTAAATGTATAAAGCATCGACAACAATTCATAAGTAATCTAGGATGCACAACTGAGGCAAGAAAACATCCAATAGCATCCTAATGTAGACATGATTACATTTCACACACATCGTAAAACAATACACATGCATGATCGTTATAATATTCTATTCCAGCATGTCGTTTAAATGAACAAACAAGCATTTATTATATTTTCCCACAACAAGTATAGCATTAAATGCTACGTTGAAATTTGTTTTATTTTGTGAAATTTCGGGTTGTTACATGTGGTATCAGAGCGCGAGTTCAAACTCTAGGCCTGAAATAGGCTCATGCGCGCAAAAAAGAAAATGAAAACAGAAAATCTAGTTCCTAACTTTTATTTAAATTTGTTTCTATACAGAACAACTTGACGTTTAATTTGTAGGTATGGACATACTGGAGGAATCAGCAAAGGACAGATATCCTCATAACGAACGTAATAATGACGAACATGAGAATATGAATGAAGAAATCTATGTAGAACTTAATGATCAATCATCTGAATTATTACGTATTGTTAAGGATTTAAAAACTGAAATAAAAAGTGTTAAGGAAGAAAACGAAAGGATTTTAAGAGCACAAGAGGAATTAAATCAGATTTTATTGGATAAGTACCATCAAGATGAAAAAGATAAGAGAACAGATGCAAAAATTGAATCTGGAACAATGTCCTACAAACATAGAGATAAGAAAGCAAAATACTATAAAACTAAAAGTAACTCTTCTTCTTCTTAATCTGATGATAAAACTTATCGCAGAAAATATAATTCTGATCAGGACAGCAGTGACAATGACTATGGTCCTAAGAAAAGACGTAAAGAATTATGAACAAATTCATGAGAGTTTAAAAAGATAAAACCTCCAACTTTTAATGGCGAAAATAAGAAAGGGAGAGGCAGTTGAAGCATGGCTGTCTGGAATGAAGAAGTATTTTCATATTTATAACTACTCATCTCAATTAAAAGTTAATATGGCCATATACAATCTGACCAGAAGGGCAGACATTTGGTGGCAAGATATCATAAGAGTTAAAAATCTTAAGGACAAAGACATAAAATGGAGTACATTTAAGAACATGTTAAAGAAAAAGTTTTTATCCGAACAGTACTACGAAGATAAGTCAAAAGAATTTTATGATTTAAAGATGGGTTCTATGACCATGAAGGTGTTGTGTAGCAAATTTCTTAGCTTCTTAAGGTATGTACCTTACCTAGCTGAAGAAAAACCTAAGATACAAAGGTTTCTAAGCTACTTACCCTTCTACATAAAGAATGGAATTGAATATGATAACCCTTCAACTTTAGAAGAGGCCATGAGGAAGGCTAATTTATGTTTTGAACAAAACATAAAAAGAGAAGGAATATCTGGTTGGAGAAGTAATAAGACTAATAATTATGAGCATGAAAAGAAACGTTTTAATCAAAATTCTGGAAGTTTTAAGAAAAATTTTAATAACAGAAATTTTCCGAGTAATAAATATAGGGGTAATGCACTACAGAATTTCACAGCTACAAGTAATGTATCTCGTAATAATAACAATAATAATAATACCATGCCACCTTTAAAATGTTATGACTGCGGTGGACCACATACTCGAGCTAACTGTCCATGCAACAGAAAGACAGTCAGTAACATTCACACCATGCAAGCGGAACCGACAGTTGGTGATGTATCAAGAGAAATGCCCAGGATTAATGCAGCGCTGGAAAATCGACAAGCAGACCTTCAAACTTCTATGGTCGAAATCGAAGGTGGAGCCCGAAGGAGATTTTCTGGTTGAACCGGACAGTATTATCAATAGGAGGGAAATTATGCTCTGGAATCGTACCATAGGGCAGGTAAAGGTGCAATGGAAGCACCTTAGCCCTGATAAAGCTACCTGGGAACTAGAAAGTAACATGCGTGCAGTATATTCAGTTATGTTCCAAGAAGGCTTCGATGAAGAATATGCAACATCGAGGACGATGTTGAGCTTAAATGGGGGTTTTTGTAACATACCCCTTTGCTGAAACATTTTATGTTTGAAGGAAACATTATCTTAACTTTTATTGTAAAGTTTTATATTTGGACAAGTGGCCAAGGGTGACTGTAATTGCACAATATTATTATTTAATAAAATAAAATAGGAGACACTCACCCAAAGAGACTGTTGAAAGAGTGTTTACTGACCCACTAGGTGGAATGGAATCTGGGGTAGAAGGAAAAGGACAAATCGCAACATCATGAACTCGGTAACTAGTTGTTGTTATGGGACAACTCACTTGAATTGTGGTCATAGTTCCTTGAAAGATGGGATTGGAGCTTGAGGCTCATTTATTTGGAAACTGACCACGAAAGACCTTGGCATCTTTATAAAGCCATCGAATTGAGCAGAGGCTCACACTTTTTATGACGAGAAAATTTACCTTGTGGTTCTGCTGCATGCACATAAGAGATTCAATGAGGGGAATCTATGTTTTGAGTTGTAGTGTAAGTTTGTTCCACTTCTGCTAGATGCAGAGTTATTTCCTTCTTGGGGCAGAGGTTTTGAGGTGTATTGCAAGTCTCTATTGATTGCTGAAGGTACAACCTGAGGGCCTTGCTTCTACACAGAATCTTCTACCTCGTGGTTCAGTAAACAGGCTCAGGGGTCCAAAGGAGCAAGTGATATTGGTTGCTTCTTCTGGAGAAGGTTGGGGGGAACATGCCTCTTTGCGTGTTTGTCCACCCTATCTACATTTACAGGTTCTACTTGTTATTTCATTTACTAAGTAGTTATAATTTATTTTCTATCACTGTGTATTTAGGACTCAGTAGTTAAAAATTGTTAGTTCTCATCATGCAGAAATAAATGTTTGATTTCCTGGACTGATTAGGATTCTTTAAATTGTTGAGAAAATTATATGATATGATAGAATAGATTTCATCCCTGTATTTTTCCACGTAATGTTCTTGTACTATACTCTTGTACAGGGAAGGGTGTTTAAAAATATATAAGAATGATGTTATGCAATAGACAAAAAGATTGAATAATTATCATAGATAGAACTCTGCCATGCTCCTATAATTTTTCTAATCTGCCTACATTTTGTATGTAAACTTCTTATGTTGCTCAGTCATAGAAATCTTATAGAAATACTTACTTTATGCAGACATTATAATATTTTTATAATTATACTAATAGAAGCAACATCTCTTATTCTGCACAAAACCTAGGGTTTACTTATAAGTTAAATTATTTTCCTTATAGTAAGTAAATATTATACATTCTCTTATCATTTCTTTCCATCCTGTTAATGTAACTTATCTATAGATTGTCATCAATCTTCATAAGTTTAAAACAACTGTCGAAAAAGTAGTAAACAAACATAGACATGTTACAGAGCTGCTAAGCATTTACCTCATCATTTTAACATATCAAACAAACACAGACAATATCTATTTTGGACTAATGTCCTAAAAATCTCAAACACTTATAGCTCTCTTTAAAATGAATCGACTTTTCTTATCATTTCAAAAATAGAAAGACAAAGCTCGATTTCTTGAAAAACCTTATAGGTGCAAGTCTTCATTTAAAGCTCTTATCATTTATACATTTAAAACATTTAAAATATCTCTTATTACTGAGTAGGAACATAACCAGCCTCATAGCTGAAAGACATTACACCTCTCCTAAACATCAAAATTTCACTACGACTGGGTTTTATATAAGGTTTATCACCCTGGTGCAAATTTAGAATATACACAGCCATACTCAGTACAAACTTAACCTAAATGTAAATATCACATTGACAACATTACAGTTCCACATCTTCAAGCATATCTAAAATAACGATTCATCATTGAAGAAACGAAAGAGCCATACGAGACTTGGTCTCAGCTTTTGCAAAGACCAAAACATTTAGAATCATCCTTTTTATAAAAATGAGAGATACGGTTTGAAACTACAAACAAGTGGACATTGAGCTAGTTCAGCTCTTGGCCCTTAAACAAAAACTCAACATGTTGCAAACATTCAGGAATTGGGCTATAGCTCTTGTCGTTATATTTTAAACATCATTTAAGAAAAATAACGCTGGGTGCCAGGAGCTTTTCTCTCGGGCGCAGTCGTTTTTAAAACATCATATAGTATCCAAATACCCTAACTTTTCTCAGTAATCAAATTGCTAGGGTTGAAACGCTTTCCACAGTGATGTTACAATTTTTCAACAAAACGATACACAGTAAAACGTGGTTGAACCAACGAAGAAGTAGGATGAGGATGCCATCCTCCCCACACTTTCCAAATAGATTTTAAACTTTACAAATAGAAGTGTAATCCACAGCAAAACCACAAAGACCAAAGCTTCGACTAAAACCAAACAATGGCCAACAGTTTCCAAAGAAAAACCTACAGGAAGAACCACCGAAGCTTATTGATTTTTCAAACAGTATTTCCAGGAAAGATTAGAACATATAAACCTGTAGATGAGACAACAACTGCCATATAACATAGAGGGTGGTCAAAGACAGTTTAAAACTCAAAACATTAATAACAACTACAACATTACGAAATAGCAATAGGTACATTACCTTTTTTTAAAAAGAACCTTGTTCTAAACATTCACTCCTGCAAATGATGAGAGCACCAGAACCCTAAACATCACCAGCAATGCAGCCATAGAGTGGCTCGGCTCTGAGAACGCATGGTGGAAGTTATTGAAGTAACAGGTCACAGGTTCGAAACTTGGAGAGATGCCTCCAAAACCGACTACTAACCCTAAGAACTCACAGGCCTTTCAGCCTCTCCACAAACCCACTCACAGCATAATGAAAACCTAAGTTATGCCTTCGTAACAATAAACTCTAGGTAGTTAATGCAATACCACAACCCAAGAAAACTCCACGTGAATGTTAGCCATGATGGATGCCAACAGGCATTCCACTAGCATTACCTTTAATGCACTTTAATATGCATATACACCACTAGTACGTCGACCTGCCAGCCAAGCAACAATGATATCACTCGGTCCTATATCGGGTTGATCACTACCATTGCAATATAGTTTGTGTTACAATTTATCAAATTCATTACACCATCATCCAAGCATTATACCATTACACGATGACCAAGTCTAAGGTTTCAACCATCGCTGGGGGGACCTACAACCATAAGTATTATGGTTACATTTTATCAATAAGACCTTTTAAATATATTATGGTTGCCAACCTTACAAGTAGGCTATTACATAAACCATTATATCAAACCCTTGGTAGGATAGCACAAAGCGCATGATTTAAAAAACTAAGGTTCTTACAACATCCATAATATAAATTAATAAAAGAAAGGGATAAATATATAGTATAGTTATAAATTATTACACCATTGCCAAGTCCCTTTAATAATATTAATAATCATACGATACATATAGTGCATGAAAACAAAGGATAGGTTAATAAAACATTGCTAGTATCTAAGTATAGGTTATGACTACCTTACTTACGAAATCATTTATATAGCATACTTCATTGGTGTAGGACTTAATCAATAGAGTGAATTTCTAATACTTTCCATGTTTGATAATATAAGATAATTGTACTAATACAAATGATGAGATTCGAACTATAACTGTAAAGTACATAAATAACATGCATAATACAAATAACATCACTGCTACTTGAATAGAGTGTAATGATTATGAAGTCATACAAACAACTTATTACAGAGTGTAGCTGAAGAAATAACCAAAATAGATCTCACCCTAGAAGGTTCCCAAGAATTATATTTTAACTTGAAAACTAACTGACGATAAATAGGATTTCCGTATTCATTTGAGAAACATTATTTTTCTCTTACCTGTGATTTGCAACATAATGTTCAAATGCTTTAGCTAATAGCTAAGTAAGCCTCGACGTGCCCATAGGACCCCTTCATCATCAAAAAGAAGAACAAACAGTTAGCGCATTTAAACAATAGCAAGTAAATGTATAAAGCATCGACAACAATTCATAAGTAATCTACGATGCACAACTGAGGCAAGAAAACATCCAATAGCATCCTAATGTAGACATGATTACATTTCACACACATCGTAAAATAATACACATGCTTGATCGTTATAATATTCTATTCCAGCATGTTGTTTAAATGAACAAACAAGCATTTATTACATTTCTTCACAGCAAGCATAGCATTAAATAATACGTTAAATTTTTTATTTTGTGAAATTTCAGGATGTTACACCTATGATATCCCAATTTGGAAAAAGGATAAAAAAGTGAAAGGCACAAAATCAAAGGAAAAAGCAAAAAATTTAAAAAGCCAAAAGCCAAAAATTAAAAAAATCAAAAGCCAAGAATAAAAAATCAAAAATCAAAGGCTTATCATTATCCTACATCTATCCGTCGTGCCTATAAATGAACCATCAAGGTTCGTCACTCAACACCCTTTCTCCATACATTACTCAATCCATTCCTCTGCGAAAATATCCCTGACACCATAACTCCCTTTGTGTTCCATTCTCAACCTTTCGAAGATTGTGTACATTACGCGTGGCCAGAGAACCGAGGATTGCAAGAAGACCAAGCGAACCCTCCCTCAAACAGTTGTAGGGGCCTCTCCTAATGTAACTCAGAGGTGATATTAAATCCTTGTAAATGCCATTTTTTACATAATGAAAGAGCATTCTTTATTTTTTTAAAGATGTTTCTATCTGTTTGCTTGATAAAAAGTGCAAAAAAGATTAATTTAGATTTATTTTAGTACAGTTTGCATGTTTGATCAATTTAGTTGTTTAATTTATGTTTTGTTTATTTTATTTTCCATTGAGACTCTACTAAGTTTAGCACAACCCTTAGTAGGTGCATCTTTTCATGTGCTGGTGTGAAAACACCAGCAGTAGTTTTTGGCAGTCGCACTAGGGACGATCTCTATCATTCTCTGGTTGTGCTTGTCCATCCTTTCCAGCCATTGATTGAGTTTTATTGTTGCTTGCTGAGTGATTAGAGTCCTAAAACTAGCCTGAATCTATCCTTGTTGATCAATTTGAGTCTTTTTTTCCATATATCCTCTCTGCAATATTTCCATCCGTCCAAAAAAACACTGAAAATTTGCAAAATTTTAAACTAAGATATCTTTGGCTCTCGAACTCAGATTTGCGCAATTTTTTTCAAACCTTGTACTTTTTTAGAGTAATTCAAATATGTAATTTGTTTTTATAAATTATGCATAGTGATTTATAGAAATACATCTTGGTTCCCCCCCGCTTTTAAATAAAAAAATAAAAAAGTGTAAGCAACATTTTTATTTTTATTTTTTGCTTGAGATCATTTGCTTGCTGTAGTGGTCTTTATGTTCATATTTTTCATTTCTTATAGCGAATAAAAAAGAATTATTTTTTAGTATTTCTTGCTTCTTTAGTTCTGTTAAAGATTCGTTTTGACCGCATATTTACTGTTTCAGCGAGTGCTTGTTGAAAAATCACACAATTTTATGCTTTGAATGATAAATGCTTAGTTGTATCCTTTCTACTTTGAAATGATGTTTAAAAAAAAATAGACTTAGTATTGGAATTTGTTCATTTCTATTAAGCATTTAATTTCTTATCTATTGTACACACTACCAGTGCACACAATCACTCCCTAAATCAAACTATCACTTGGTACATGCCACCAGCAAAGCCTTAAAATAAAACTAAAGTCAACAAATATTAACCTCACTTAAGGACCAAAAATAATTTAGTAGTTAGGTTAGGACATTGGGGATAGACATCCAAACAAAATCCCCTTTGTCATATACATTTGAAACATAGTTTTTGTCATTTAGAGAGCTAAAATACCCTAGTAGTTATTGGTACGATTGACACCGAATTGTCGAAGGGCCTCTCCCTTAGGAGGGAAAGTGGCAAGATTGGTTTTGGAAGTCTAAGTGGAATGCCACTCTCCACTCCGCACTAAAGGAAACCAACTCATTGTTCTCTTTGTGCATTTTGTACCCCATACTGGGTGTACGATGACTAAAGAACTAAAGCCGCGGGACACCTTTCTGGACGTACCATGAACAGGGTATCCTAGTATCCATTCTTCTAGGGATATTTTACCCGGGATACTTCTCGGTAGAGGGATATCCCTTAGCCATTTCGTTCTCCATTTTGTATTTCCTGACTACAGATCTCATCACCCTATAGAGGATACGATTTGCATGAGCTTCCATCTTATAGTTAGGCATTTGCATGCTCCTATACCCCATATGTTAGTGAGTCTTTTTCTTTTTAGGAGTGCTTCCTGTTGGTATTCTCACCATTTTATTGCAATTCCCCTATTGTAGCATCTTGTTGCAGTAGGTGATTTTAAGCTTGTTGTTGGCATGTGTGTTCTTTTTATTGAGAGATCTCCTTTTGCACGCACAGTTGCACTAGGATTTTTTAACATGTTTTCATACCACAGCCCCTTAGCACTTACACACTCATCACCATTGATTCTCCAAGACACTCCCACTGACTATGGGGGAGTTCCCCACGGTATAGTCCATTAGACCCCCCTCCCCTTGCACCTCTAAGATGCACAGTTTCATCCCCATATTTTAATCCCGAATCCCCCTATTTCATGTCTGATTCCTCTGAGTCAGAGCCATCTATACATACAGCTCCATCCAGTCCCATGGCCGACGTAAATCCTAACCTTTTTTACAGAGATATTGTCAATGGTGGACCCAACAGTGGCCTCGTTTCCACTTTAGCATCCATCCCCACCATGACATCCATGGGACCCACCATCCCTAGTCCTACAAGACCTACCCCCAACACTACAGTGCATACCGCTACGGGAGACATTCCTACAGGTAGTAGTTCCATTCTTACCACAATCCCTTTGGTTACCAGTGGTACCCTTGGGGGTGTCGTCCCCTCCTTCCATATCCCTGCACCCCTTACGGGTTTTTACTCGATTCCAATTATGACAACCTCCAACACACTACCATTCGGTGGAGGCGGCCCCATGAACGCTGCTATGGACATCATGCAGGTCGTCCCGACCATGTCACATCCTCCTATATTTTTTCCATTCATGGCCAGTCTCAAACTCCCTGAACTAGATAGATTGACCAACGACCCGATCTGACATGATCCTACGTGGCCTCCCATGCTTACCAAGATCCCTTCAGACATCCCCAAGTTCGAGGGGAAGGGTAGTGAGGACCCCCATAACGACAACATGTCCTTCCACCTATGGTGTTCCTCTAACTCCATAATGGATGACTCCATACGACTACATATTTTGAGAAGAACATTTACTGGTGCTTTCGTAAAATGGTACATCGATCAACCGCACAAGCTGCATTCCAACTTTGCATCCCTTGCTTCAACCTCCCTACATTTTTTCCAGCTACCAGTTCATTACAACGTGTTGGAGCCAAGGCCGCAGCTATGGTAAAAGCTGCGAATTTTGAGGAAAAAGCACAAGTATGGAAGAGAAAGTGCTAAGTTTTGAATAAGCACCAATTTTGGGGACAGAAGAAGACGGTGCGCAGTACGGTGCCAGATGGAGGAGCTCAGCGCGGATCACGGACCGAAAATCGCAGAGCTCGCGCGCACGTCAGAAGGGAATGAAGGTAGCAGAGTGGAAAGCCCAGCTACCATAATCAATGAAGCAATGGAGTAGAGGGCTCAGCTACCCTCATTTAAAGGTAAGTACAGAAGTTATGGTTGCTCGGATCAAGGAGGAGCAACGGACCAAAGCATTGAAGGCGAAGGACGAGGCACCCATACCCGTAAGCTGCGCCGTAATTCATGGAGCCTGCAGGAAGCGGCGACATGACTGCAAGCGGTGCCTACAGTACACCTAGCCATGTGCGTGGTTAGGTTTTTTGGGGATTACTGCTGGGAAAGGCCCACAGTTTTGTAAAGGTGCGACCGCCATGGCCACCTATATATATGAATAATTGTAATGGGTAGATGTTAGAGAGTCAGTTAGTTGGTTAGTCAGTTGAGTAGTGAGTCAGCTAGCTAAGCCAGTGAGTGAGCTAGCTATGATAGTAGAGGCTAGATGTAAGAAGGATCGATCGTGTTGATCATCCTCTGTTACGATCTTATTGATGGTTTTCTACCGTGTTGCTAGAAAACAGGAGTTAGAACTGGTTAGCAGTGAGGCTAATCCTTGAGTTGCAGACAGTCGGAGTCGACGTCTGAGCTATTGTAATCTCCGAAGAGGAAGAGAATAGATCGAGAGAAGGGCTCCCAGCTGTGTGCGTGGAGTTTCCTGGAAAGATCTAAGGCTACAGCTGTGTGCGCAGCATATTGTATAAATATATCATTTTCTAGTTAATATAAGATACTCCCGAGGACGTGGTTTTTCCCCGTGGAGGTGGACTTCATATTTCTCGCTATTGTGATGTTGTGATTGAGGTGATTACCTGTTTTAGTTTACTAATAGCAAATACAGAAATATTGCATTATCTTTAGGAGTGTATTGAGTAAGTTCTTGGAGCTTCCTTGAGGACTATAATCGTTAAGGGTCGAAGGACTCGGTAGATAACGTCGCCGCAGCGATAGGAGAACTTTTTGCTGCGACGGACGCGCTAGCGAGACGACGCATAGGATATCCGCGCAGAGGGTCATTGGCCCTAGCGCAGGAGGGAAAGTACCGTGCAGCTAGGCTGCTGAGCAGGAGCTTGAGAGCTGTTGCGCTCATAAGTCTGAAGAGGGGTCAGACCGTCGCCTTAGAGGAATCGTCAAGGAGGAAAGAGCAATCTCCGCGTCACCCAGGTTAAGGAAACCTGATTCCTTAGCCCCCCATAGCCACTTCGGGTGAGACCTCGAGCTGCTGTGCAGCTCGTTGCCGAGAGGGCCAGTGCGCCAAGGGGTTTTGTTGCTGCGCTTCATTAAAACCCGGGTCTGTCCAAAAAGCAGCCAACAAATGGTTCCGTTGCCGCGTGAATGAGACTTGTTATTTCAGCGACACGCGATATTGAGGCGAAACCCAGAGAAAGAAGGAGCCAACAAATGGTTCTGTTGCCACGTGACTGAAACTTGCTATTTTTGCGACGTAGAAGATTGTTGCTGAGCCAACAGATGGTTCTGTTGCCTTGAGACTTGCTCAGCTAACAAATGTGTTACTGGAATCCTACAGCTACAGAAATTCAGGAGTGGTTCGATTTAAAGGCTAAAGAGTTCGCTGAACAAGAAAATAGAAGCTCTAGACTCCAGCCAGAAGAATGGTTGCAGAAGTATATCTATACTGACCTTCACGAAATTTTCTTTGTCACATTTGCACTTGAGTTGCATGCTTGGATAGCTAAGTTAGCAGATACTAGACCCACTGTGTATATTGATCGACCAGTTGCTTGGACGCCTGAGCTAGTCAGTATTCTGAAGCGGGTAGATAATTCTGTGTCCCATGCAGTAGACTTTTGGTTGAATAGTCTGCTGGAAGGTTTCATCACTGAGTTTGCAGTGGATACAGGAAAGAGTTTCAGTGAAGCTGAGAGAAGTTTCTTTCAGGCACATAGAGGTAAGTTCCTGAATTCTTTGAACTTATCGATTAAAATGCTTCTGTATGAAAAAGCAAAACTATGTATAGCTTCATATGCATAGCATAGACAAGTAATGTCCGTAGACTCTGATAGTGACCCTAAATTTATTGGTTGCACTCGTAGTGGAAAACGGTATAAAGTAGGCCTTGACCAACATTCTTTTGAGTTGAGCTCAGAAGACAGTCAAGTTCCTAGAGCAAGCCACATAGAAAGACAAGGGAGTGTTCATATCCCTTAGCACCCTTTTACACCGCAAAAGCCAGACAAAGCTCAGTATAATCCCGTAGTAACACCTTCTAGTAGCCCACACGGTACTTCTAGTACCTCTGTACCACCTTTGTTCAAACAGCCCAGAGGAACTGCTACAGCACCTCCATCTCAACCTCGCACAAGAAAGATGGGTGATGACATGAAACTACCAACTTTTAGAGGAACAGGGATAGAAGACCCTGAGCAACACTGGTTCCTATGTGAAGCCATTTGGACAATTAAGCAAATTAATGATGATGCTGTTAAACCGGTTCAGTTAGCAACCACACTAAGAGAAAGAGCCTTAACTTGGTTCATGAAATACTCAGCAGCACAGAATAGGACGCTTGCTGATGTAAGAAATGCAATGATTAGAGAATTTAAGAAACCTAAATCAAAATCACAGTGTATAACAGAGCTCAAAGACATCAAGCAGTTACCCACAGAGTCAGTATGGGACTTTGACCAAAAGTTCAAAGCCCTGATAGATCAAGTAAGCTTTGAGTTTGCACCACAACAGCATAAGGAATGGTTCATTGCTGCACTACTTCCACACATTAGACTTCCTCTTATGCAACAGAATCTCACTACTCAGGAACAAGCTCTAGAGATGGCTATGAAACTAGAAGCTTCACCAATTGCTGGAACAAGCAACGATGTTGCGCAATTGCAGAACCAATTAGCAAACTTAACCCTGCAAGTGCATGATATTAAGAAAGGCAAGGATGCTAAGGAGGAGATATGGTGTACAAAATGTAAAGCACAAGGTCATTCAAAGGACCATTGCCCTGTTTTCATAGAGTATATTGCAACTGGAGCACCTAATCCTTTACCACAGCCACAAGGGTCTTGGTGCGAAATCTGTAGAACTAGAGGTCATAGACCTCAAGAATGTCACTTACTTCAGAAATATGTACAAACTCCAAAGAATCTATATTGTAATTTCTGTAAATCAGTAGGCCATGATGAAAACAATTGCAGAGCATATGACCTTATGATGGAAAGGAAACACGATGTTTATAGAGTACAATCAGAAGCACAAGGACCCGTAGCAGGTCCACAGTATGACCAAACTCGCGACGGCCGAACAGGAAATTACAGAGGCCGCGGACGTACAACAAATTTTGGCCACGGAAGAGGCCAGATCACTTGTTATAATTGTGGAGCGCAAGGTCATTTTGCAAGAGATTGCCAAAACCCTACAACCCTTTGCAGATATTGCAAATCTTATGATCATATCATTGAAGAATGCCCTCAGTTGACGGCTAAGATGCAAGCAAAGACACCACAGGTCAACCAGAATATTCAATTGATTGGAGCAGAAAAAATAGAACCAGACCGTACAGTTAATATTGTGACGCGCAGTGGAACAACCACTGGTGCGCCAGAGTCAGGAACTGGAAAGCAAGCGACGCAATGGGTGCGCCGCGCTAATATTAAACCAGCCCCACTTAATCTGCAGAAGCAAAAAGAAGCATTCAAGCAAGCCCAAGAGTATTTCTCAGATCCCAGAGCTTCAAGTTCTGTCACAACTCCGCATAATGATATTAGATCGCAAGTGCTAAGACAAGACAACCTGGTACAAGAACAGGCCACTACATCCGGAAGGCCCGATGAAGAAGATGCACTAGGTACTGTCCATAATTTTCTAAGGAACTGCTTAAAGTTGTTGCGCAATGAAAAAGCAACTATGGAACTTCAACACCTATTGGATAAATGTCAACAATCTGCTTCGACGAACACGCCGCAGCGTGCTGTTCACCAGATTGGGAGTCACATTAGAACTGTAAAAGAGATGAGGCTCACAGCGCAGATTGGAGCATTTGAGATGGATGAAGTCATTTTAGATTTGGGCTCAGAAGTTAATGTTCTCACCATGCAGACATGGGAACAAATGGGAAGTCCTCAACTTACAAGATCCCCCATCCAGCTAAGACTTGCGAACCAGCAACGAGTCTCTCCATTGGGCAGATTACCCAATGTACCTATTGATATCGAGGGAGTAAGAAGTTCTGCAGACTTTGAAGTAATCAAAATCCTGGATGATAGTAGACCTTACCCAGCACTTTTAGGTATAGACTGGGCATTTGATAATTTGGCTGTCATTAATTTGAAGAAAATACAGATGACCTTCGAGGACGACCAGATTAGGGTCATTGCACCGCTTGATCCTATTCAAGGACCAAGGTATATAGAACCCATTCGGGAAGAAGAAGAAGCGCGCCACATGGAAAGTTTGTATCAGATGACTGCTAGTCAGAGTGACTATGTCAATCCCACAGCAGATGGTCATATCAGCTGGCGATGCGATAGTTCGTGCACATCAGACTCAGATGCAGGATTGGAAAACTGGAAGAATCGCTTACATGAGGTTTCTACAAGACATTGCGCCATGATGACTAAATCCATTCGATGGATTGGCACAGAATTGACTGACACTCCAATTTTTGATGGTTTAACTAACGTAAGTGAATTCATACAGGCATATGAACGACAGCTTCCAGAACAGCAGCGCATACAGGCATTAGATGTATCACTGCGCGCTACACCCGCAAGATGGTGGGGTGCACATAAAGAGAATATTCACACATGGCAAGACTGTCGCAGATTGATACTGCGCAGATTCCAGGACACTACAGCAGAAGTGTCGCGCAAATACGAGGGACAGAGTGACCCCAGGTCACACATCGAAGCATGCATTCAGCAATGGTCAGATATTCCGGACGATGAGTGGGTTCACCTATTCATCCACACATTGGACACAGTTCCAAGGAACTGGTACACTGAAACAGAATTGCGCAGAGGCACTCTTACTTGGCCTCTAATGATAGAAAGTTTTCAACTTACCTTCAGCTTTGAGTCAGAGCATCCAAGTATTGATCAAGCTCTGAAGTGTATTAAAAAGAAGGTATTTGAACCATGTCTATTACCAGAATATTCCCAGTCGGATTGGGCTGTTCAGATAGAACATGCCCCCGAATGCTATAATTTCACCACTAGAGAAGAGGAGGATGATCCTCGCAACATCAATATTCCAGAATCAGAAGGGACGTGCAATGTTGAAGGTCCTCAGCTTGATATCCCTGCCATTATAGAACACATCAAGCTTAAAAAGGTTAACATTGGTACAGAAGCCGAACCCAAGTTTGCTTCTATAGGAGACTATTGGGATGATGAAACTGTTGGGCATATCTCAGATTTATTACGTGACTACCAGGATATCTTTCCTACCAAATTCACAGAAATGAAGGCATCCTAGGAGACTTAGGAGTGATGCGCATACCTCTGAAACCAGATGCCAAGCCAGTAAAGCAGCGCCCATATAGGTTGAACCCGCGCTATAAAGAAAAAGTCAAAGAAGAAATTGACAAGATGCTCGCAGCAGGTATTATTGAGCCAGTAGAAGAAAGCGATTGGATTAGTCCTATGGTGGTACAAGAGAAGAAGACAAAAGGTGAAATAAGAATTTGCGTGGAATTGCGCAAACTCAATGACGCATCAGCGCATGATCCATTTCCTACGCCCTTTACAGACGAAGTGCTTGATAATGTTGGAGGACAAGAGGCTTACTCCTTCACTGATGGATTTTTGGGATACCATCAGATCAGAATTCATCCAGATGACTGCCATAAGACTACTTTTGCGACTGAATGGGGATCATTCCAGTATACGGTAATGCCCTTTGGTCTTAAAAATGCTCCTGATATCTTCTCTAGAGTCGTTGTTGCTGTTTTTAAGGAATTCATCCATAAGTTTTTAGAAGTCTATTTTGATGATTGGACTGTGTTTGGTTTACTAAAGAACCATATGGGGAACCTGCGAATGATGTTAGAAAAATGTAGACAGCACCAGATTTCCCTTAACTTGAAAAAATGTATCTTCTGTGCTCCTTTTGGTATTTTGTTGGGTCATATTGTATGCAGACAAGGACTCCTGATGGATCCTGCGAAGGTTGCCATCATTGATAATTTACCTGCGCCCAACTCAGTCAAGCAATTGCGCACTACATTGGGACATACTGGATACTACAGAAAATTTATCAAAGGTTATGCAAAGATCACAGCACCTATGGAAAGACTGCTGAAAAAGGATTCGAAATTCCAATGGACAGAAGAATGCCAACAGAGCTTGGACACACTTAAAGACAAGATGATCAGTGCGCCAATTCTAGTTTTCCCAGACTGGAATAAACCTTTTCATGTTCATGTCGATGCTTCTTCCATCGCATTGGGGGTCGTACTTACACAACCAGGAGAAGGAGGAATCGATCACCCCATTGCTTACTCTAGCCGAAAGCTGTCCACAGCCGAGAAAAACTACACTACTACAGAGAGAGAAGGACTAGCTATGGTTTACGCCCTACAGAAGTTCAGACACTACTTACTGGGAGCACATTTTAAAATGTATACTAACCATTCTGCTTTGAAATACTTGGTCAATAAGCCAGTGTTAGGGGGAAGAATTTGCAGATGGCTACTACTCTTTCAAGAATATGATTTTGAGGTTATTGTAAAGCCAGGAAGATTGAATGCAGGACCTGACCATTTATCCAGGATAGAGTCAGGAGAAGAACCTACAAATCTGGAGGACAATCTTCCTGACGCGCAGTTGTTCTCTATTCAAGCAGCAGATGAATATTATTCTGATATCCTTGAGTTTCTTACCACCGGACAAGCGCCAGTTGAGTTTACAGTCCAGCAGAAGAAACAACTTGTCGTCAAATCCGCAGACTTCACTTTGATAGCAGGCCAGCTTTATAAGTTGGGCCCTGATGAAGTCTTGCGCAAATGTATCCTACCGCATGAAAAGAACTCTATCATCGCAGAAGCGCACTCAGGCACTGCAGGAGGCCATTTCGCAGGAAAGCTGACTGCTCAGAAGATCTTAGCCGCAGGTCTTTGGTGGCCGACATTGCATAAGGATACTAAGGAATTCTGCAAATGTTGCGATGTGTGCCAGCGAATAGGAAAACCTTCAAGAAGAGATGAAATGCTGCTAAGACCCCAGATAACACTGCGTGCTTTTGACAAATGGGCCATTGATTTTGTAGGTCCTATCAACCCACCAGGAAAGAGAACCGGCGCAAGATACATCATCACAGCTACTGAATACCTCACCAGATGGGCTGAGGCTAAGCCAGTGAAGAACTGCGACGCTGCCACCATCGCGCAGTTCATTTTTGAGAACATTATCACTAGGTTTGGATGCCCAGTGATTCTCGTGAGTGATCAGGGTACACATTTCCTCAGTGAGACTATAGAGGCCCTTACTGAAGAATTTCAAGTTAGTCACCATAAGAGCACACCCTACCACCCTTAGGCTAATGGTACGGTGGAGGCATTCAATAAAATTCTTGAGAATGCCCTGACGAAGATCTGTAACCAACAAAGAGATGATTGGGACCTTAGAGTCACAGCTGTATTATGGGCTTACAGAACCACCTGCAAGAAACTAACAGGCCACACACCTTTCAGTTTGGTGTATGGACAAGAAGCAGTTATGCCTATGGAATACATTATTCCCAGTCTCAGAATTGCACAAATTACAGAAATGACAGATCCTGATACTATGAGCGCAAGACTTTCACAACTGCTTGCCCTAGAAGAAGACCGACTTTTAGCTGGATTCCATCAACAGGTACAGAAGGCAAGACAGAAAGATTGGCATGATAGGCACATTAAGAATAAACACTTTGCAGAAGGAGACTTGGTACTCCTCTATGATAGTAAATTCATCAAGTTTCCAGGCAAGTTTCGTGTACACTGGTTAGGCCCTTTTCAGGTGACGAAGATAACTGAAGGAGGAGCAGTTCAGCTTGCGAAGCTGAATGGAGAATTGCTACCTACCATGATCAACGGGAGTCGGCTTAAGCTTTACCGCGACGGCCACTTCGCCCTGTCGACTTAAATAGCTGCTCAAAGAAATGCAGATGTCCAGTGTAGTTGAAAGAGGCATCGCATTATCAGTCTACACGGAAGTCGCGAGACCCTCAGTCTCTGCCTTCCCGCGCAGTTCTGTGAAACATCCGCGCATACCGAATAACAATTTGGGATTGAGCGAGCTCATATTTGCACTCTTGCGAGGTTTTTCCTGAACCGTTGAACCGTCGCTCTTGCGAAGTTCCCGGTGTCAATTTGCCGCTTGAAGAATTCTTGTTGTGGACCCCTATAGGCACAGTTTCCTAAGCTGAAATGACCCGCCGAAAAATTTGAATTACAGCAGTTATGAAGCCACGTCCGAGAAATAAATGAAGGATAAGCCCGCCATTTAAGTATAGCCGCTCTGACAAGATTTGGCTTGATCTCCGTAAGATTTGCATTTAACTCATGAGCCGAAAGCGTTAGCCTCTCCCGGAAGCCTGTCAGAGCCCGTCCATCACAATAAATGCACCGCAAATGCGAAGCGGATCGTAGGGTTGTCAACTCATGCATAGCCGCCTATAGCTAGTAACCCCACTTGCCCGCATTTACTATCACCTTTGGCTATAAATACCCCACACTTGTATAATTTCGGGTTACTTTTCTCGAACTGCAGAGTCTTGTTTCAGAATCTAAGCCATTGTTTTCAGAGTCGAGTTGTGCAGAGTGCTTTCGTTGTTGTCAGTGCTCATATCCCACGCTGTTCCACTATTTCTGTCCAAGTTCTTGTTACCTATACCCGTTCACGACGGAGAACCTGTCGACTGAAGAAGTCGTTCGTCAATTCCTGCGTCGAGGCCTAGATTTCAGCATGGCTACCCCCGTGACTGCTTCGACTTATGTACACCCTGGTTATCAGGACCCTAGACAATCTCCGGCCACACGAGCATCTCAGCCACAGCCAGAAGAGCCCGTTCCAGAGCAGCTAGCCACTATGGTGAATTATATTCCGCCGCGTCCAGATGATGCACCAGAGGTGCATATTTCGAAGAATGCAAAGTATCCGCTTCCGTTACCTCCACTACCAGTTGGTGTGCGAATAGAAGGGTCCTTGCTCGGACACCTTCCACTGGTCAAGTTCTCTGATTTCAACCTGGGAGACTATAAAACATATCCTCAGTTCCAGCTAGACCGATATCTGACGGTAGTGCATAATCCCAGCAGAAAGGTTGACGAATTCATCCCGAAGGGATTTGCAGCAAATCTGGAGCGCCCTGGACTCCTGAACCTATTGAAGCTACAGCATTTTGGGCGTAGCAATGAAGTGAACGCAGTTGTTAAAACACTGCTATCCTGCGTTCATGGAGGTTACCTTTGGCTCGGGAGGCCAATCGATTTAAATGTCGATTTGATTCATCGCATTACTGGCCTGTCTAAGGTTGGTAAGGATCCCAATATCCATTTTATGGGAAAGGAGAAGGATAGAAAACTGGCTGCAAAGCTGGTGCAGAAATACAACCTTACAAGAGGAGGTCGGGATTATGACCTCACAATAGTAGAAGACGAAGCACTCAGATTTACAGGAAGTCTGCTCACAGGCAGACTTCTCACGAAGTGCAGACCGAAGGAAGTTACTGGAGCTGTCGTGGAACTTTCCATCGCAGCTGCGGAGGGGGAGCAATACAACTGGTGCCTCTTCCTCCTCAATTCTTTTTTGGAAGACTGCCGGAACGTTCAAGATAACCCCGGTCAGTCGTTCCATTTTTCTTGGCTTTTAATTTTATGTGCTCTCGTCGGGTGGAAGGAGCCCCCGAACACTCAGTTCCTTCCGCGCCGCGTAGGAGAACCTGCCGAAATTCACTATGTCAAACTTTGGGAATCTCCTAATCCCATGAAGCGCAAGATGAACTGCGCTGTATTTTGTGAATACTACTATCTCCTCAGAGATACCATTCAGGAAATGCCAAGGCTGAGTGAGGAGACAGCGACGCTATATGAAGGAAAGTTGGCCTTTACTGCCGACTTACATCAACTTTACCTCCGTCCCTGCGGCATTCAAGAGGAATGGGCCGTAGGCCTTTACAGGATGACCACCGAAGATGTCGAATAAACTATCAAGTCTTGGTCAGACGAACGGAGAGAAGCCACCGACATCGCATCCGCGATGCCACCCGTCGCTGCGCACGAGAAAGATAAGGGCAAGGAAGCCCCTGAGCAAAGAAGTGATGAAGGCTCGACAGAGCCAGCAACCAAGAAACAAAAGGTGTCACATCCCTCTGAGGCCATTCCCTCGGGGATCGACCAGTATTTGAAAGAGCAATTTCATGAGCTGCGGAACACGCACGCTCACATCAGAAGTGCTCTAGACCTCCAGTTTGTGGAAATAAAAGGTCTCGCAGGAAGGATTGCGCAGACCCATGCGCCAGCATCTACTTCGCAGGTGCCACAAGTAACCACAAGTACTGAGCGAGTTGAAGAACTCATAGAAAGGCATACTGTCGTGCACATTCCGCCTACAAGCATGACACTTCCGGATCCTTTAGGTCTTTTGGAACAGGTGCAAGCCGCAGAACAGTCCCTAACTGTTCTGACTGAAGAAGCTAAGGCCTTAACAGGCTTACAAAAAATGAAGAAAATGAGTGAAGTGCGTAGAATGCAACAGCAACTGCACAAGCTCAGAACCGAAGATGAGAAGCTCACCAACAGCATTCAGCCATTTATGGATGAGTATGCTGACATCGTTGGCCAAGTCGAGTCAAAAATCAAAGAAATTGCTGAATCTCAAGAGGTGATTGATGCCGTAACTAAAGAAGAAGCCACTGCAGAAACGGTCTAGACAGTTGTGGAGTGTGTCGATGAATTGGACTCCGCTATTGCGCAGTGGAAGAAAGCATTCGCGCAGACCCAAGCAAAAGCAGATGCATAAGTAAAGCGCCCACACGCTAGTACGAGTGGCTCGAGGGCGAGCCACAAGTAAGTGTTAGGGGCCTGTTGGAGCCAAGGCCGCAGCTATGGTAAAAGCTGCGAATTTTGAGGAAAAAGCACAAGTATGGAAGAGAAAGTGCTAAGTTTTGAATAAGCACCAATTTTGGGGACAGAAGAAGACGGTGCGCAGTACGGTGCCAGATGGAGGAGCTCAGCGCGGATCACGAACCGAAAATCGCGGGGCTCGCGCACACGTCAGAAGGGAATGAAGGTAGCAGAGTGGAAAGCCCAGCTACCATAATCAATGAAGCAATGGAGTAGAGGGCTCAGCTACCCTCATTTAAAGGTAAGTACAGAAGTTATGGTTGCTCGGATCAAGGAGGAGCAACAGACCAAAGCATTGAAGGCGAAGGACGAGGCACCCATACCCGTAAGCTGCGCCGAAATTCATGGAGCCTGCAGGAAGCGGCGACATGACTGCAAGCAGCGCCTATAGTACACCTAGCCATGTGCGTGGTTAGGGTTTTTGGGGATTACTGCTGGGAAAGGCCCACAGTTTTGTAAAGGTGCGACCGCCATGGCCACCTATATATATGAATAATTATAATGGGTAGATGTTAGAGAGTCAGTTAGTTGGTTAGTCAGTTGAGTAGTGAGTCAGCTAGCTAAGCCAGTGAGTGAGCTAGCTACGATAGTAGAGGCTAGATGTAAGAAGGATCGATCATGTTGATCATCCTCTGTTACGATCTTGTTGATGGTTTTCTACCGTGTTGCTAGAAAACAGGAGTTAGAACTGGTTAGCAGTGAGGCTAATCCTTGAGTTGCAGACAGTCGGAGTCGACGTCTGAGCTATTGTAATCTTCGAAGAGGAAGAGAATAGATCGAGAGAAGGGCTCCCAGCTGTGTGCGTGGAGTTTCCTGGAAAGATCTAAGGCTGCAGCTGTGTGCGCAGCATATTGTATAAATCTATCATTTTCTGGTTAATATAAGATACTCCCGAGGACGTGGTTTTTCCCCGTGGAGGTGGACTTCATATTTCTCGCTATTGTGATGTTGTGATTGAGGTGATTACCTATTTTAGTTTACTAACAGCAAATACAGAAATATTGCATTATCTTTAGGAGTGTATTGAGTAAGTTCTTGGAGCTTCCTTGAGGACTATAATCGTTAAGCGTCGAAGGACTCGGTAGATAACGTCGCCGCAGCGATAGGAGAACTTGTTGCTGCGACAGACGTGCTAGCGAGACGACGCATAGGATATCCGCGCAGAGAGTCATTGGCCCTAGCGCAGGAGGGAAAGTACCGCGCAGCTAGGCTGCTGAGCAGGAGCTTGAGAGCTGTTGCGCTCATAAGTCTGAAGAGGGGTCAGACCGTCTCCTTAGAGGAATCGTCAAGGAGGAAAGAGCAATCGTCGCGTCGCCCAGGTTAAGGAAACCTGATTCCTTATCCCCCCATAGCCACTTCGGGTGAGACCTCGAGCTGCTGTGCAGCTCGTTGCCGAGAGGGCCAGTGCGCCAAGGGGTTTTGTTGCTGCGCTTCATTAAAACCCGGGTCTGTCCAAAAAGCAGCCAACACAACGGTGGTGTCGATATTCTCTTGTCTTACAAATAGAGTGTGTCCACCCACATCACTAACCATATCCATGAGTGGCATCAATGCCACAGTTTATGTAAGACCAAATTGGACGACTGCATCTTTTAAGAATGGTTCTTGAAATCTATCATACCTTCCATCACCAAGGATTATACATCCGAACGGCCCCAAACTAAAGAAGAGGATAGACTAAAATCCCAACATTTTGACCTTATTTACGCACAACCTGGATACCTCTACACGATACTACTTGATGCTCCTCGTGGTGATTCCTCTCAGAAGGATGCACCAGGGGAATATGAAGTTTCCTATGTCATCATTGGCCACATTGCATCAACCAGCCGAACTTATGTGCATATTCCTCCAGCACCAACCACTGTATATAACCCCACCCATAATCCTACGCAGGCCACTATGAGCTGCGACTCTGATCTTTCATGCTCAACGGCTCATTCTAGAGCAACACCTTCATATGTTCCACCAGCCCAAACTCCCCACATACATGGCCCCATGTACTTTTCACCTAGCTACGGTCATAGCCTGCAAGCATATGCCCCCCCCTTCCCCACCTCCCACTTACTACCCACTGTAGGTGACCCATGCACCCACCCATCCTCAAGCTCTTCCTATTCCTCAAGGGAAATTTTATTCCCAACAAAACCAGTCGTAGAACCAACCTTCCTAGTGGAACCAGCAAGGACAACATAATAGGAGATGAGGTAGGAAATGAGGCAATAATCAACAACTCATTGGAGGTGGAAAATCTTCAAATCCCCCAGATAATAATGGTGCCACGTCGCCCAATCAGAACCCTAATCAACAACCTCAGCAAGGAAAGAACCCTCAATTACGCACTAACCACCCATGCTCTTTTTGTGGGGCTTACATCCATTATACGCACCATTTTCCCCTTTTGGCGAGAACCAAACAACTTTGGAATGAGGAAAACCAATGGAAAGGGACCGCAACACCTATGGCACCACCAAACCCACCGCATCCCACTACACAACCCAAGGTGTTACAAAACCCTTACCCACGCAAGGGGTCATCACTACCCATCCCATGGTACCCACACAACAGGCTGCTGCTACATAACCACCTACCGCCAGTTGGCGGGGTCCCCAAATTCCCTTTGTGGAGCATCACCAATAACCCCAATGCTCGTGCTTCCCCCAATTATGACATCGTGGATAACTTAGCCCAGTCCCCCACTTCTATGTCATCCTTAGAAGTTTTGAAGAACTGGCCAGCACAATGCAAAGCATTGTTGTCTTCTTTAGGTGCAATCGACCCTTCTGACTCTTGATTGATCGACCCTTTTTATTCATGATTGATGGCATTCAAATTAGTCTATTCCGTACCCCACATGCCTTCATCCACCACATTTTAGATCTCAGTTTCAATTCATTACCTAGTTATCCATCTATGCATAGTCGATGAGGGTGCCTCTACATGTGTCATGTCCACATTTGTGTGGAAGAATCTCGGATCCCCTCCTCTACAACCATCCACGACTTCCCTTCAAGCTTATGATGGCTGCATATCTTAGCCGCAAGGCCTTCTCGCCAATGTCCCCATCCAATTAGCTGGAAAAATCATCCCGATTGACATTGAATTCGTAAATGCAAAACTCAACTACAACCTTCGCCTAGGACGAAGCTACATGTATGTAATGAAGGTCATTTCCTTTTATGTTTTTCATCTCATGATGTTCCTCAATGAGGGATGGGTCATCAAACTCAACCAACTTACTTACCACGACACTAATGCACCCGCTACACCATAAAATGTATTGCCCATGGTCAATAAACTTATACTTGGCGTGTTTACTCCTTTGATTTCCATGATGGGGACAAGTATTTATTTCGAGGCCCCAATGACCTCCACATTTACTGCTTTACCCCCACCACCGCTAGCCACTAAAGTATCAAACATGTGCCCCATCTCATCAAGCAAATCAGTCCCTAACTCTCAGCTCGTCACTCAACCTATGCTCCAACTGCAACCTCATTATCCACCCCAACCCCAACTTCCATCGGTACCCGGCCATGTGGGAGCCACCCTGATCCACATGATCCCCATTTTGTTTCCACAATCAGGAGTAGTAATCATGCCTGTCATGGCAATGCTTGACCTTCCGGGATTGACATTAGGGCCTCCTGTCTAGTACTTACCTAGAATTAATCCCACTCAGACCCCACAAGTCATACTTCAACTGGTCCATCCCGTCAACACCGCCAATCATCCTCCCCTTGGCATGTCAGAGTCGACTTCCTCCACCCCGGCTCCCCCTTCTTCCAGAAGGCTAGGGGAAAAGCTACAAAAACCAATGCCTCAGCAACTGCGAACAAAGTCATGAACCCCCCTTCTCCAGCCTCAGCCCGAGCACCTATTCCTTGTGCTTTGTGCTATGTTTTGGGTCACACTACCCATAATTGTCCACACTTTCCCACACTTCATGCTCATATGCAGAAATTGGAGGATGACAAGAACATTCCAGTTTTTCAAGTGCTAGCCCCTCCTCATATGCGTAACAAGTCATTGTGCACCAACCAGTCATGTACAATTTGTGGCATCTATGGCCATTATTACCACCACTACCTTGACCTACCAAAATATCATATGGTGCTAGCTGAGTTTCAACAACCATCTATAGGGTCCTCTATCACCATTATTGAGGACATCCACCCCCCATAATCCTCCTTGGCCAAGGTAAACACCATTTACATGATTTCAACCAGTGACCCATTCATCCCTTTGACTTCCCTTACTAACTCTTCTAATCTCTCTATTTGGTGCTTCCGCAGTGAGGAAGAAATCCTCCAAGCACTAACTGAACCAAACTTTCCTTGGGATGACATGCATCATCGAGCCTATTTTATTCCCAAGGAGTCTACCACCATTTCGATCGATCAATTCTCAGTCAAGTCAAAATATTTTATACACGGTAATGTGGATTCGTTCAAGAATCCCATGCAAGCCCCAGAATCCTTTGAGGAAGGTAAAATGGCTAACATATATCCCACCATCCAAGTTGATATATCCGTCAAACCCGGTGTCATTGAGAACATCATGTTAGGCACCTCTTACACTCCTGAAGAAGACGCTTCCAACAAGAAAATATTTCAAGAGTTCTGTGGCATATTTGCTTTGTCCTACACTGAGAGTCTTGGCCTCGAACCTACCATTGTTGAGCATCACATTGATACTTGGCCTGACATCACACCTGTCTTCCAAAAAAAATGGTCGATAAACCCATCCAAAATTCCCACGGTAAAGGCCAAAATTGAAAAACTATGCCAATCCAAGTTCATTTATCCCATCGCATACACCACGTGAGTGTCCAACCCTATGCTAGTCAACAAAAAATAAGGCACCATTCGCATTTGTACCAATTTTTGAGATTTAAATCTAGCATGACCCAAAGATAATTTCCCTATGCCTTTCATTGATCAACTCATCGATGCATGTGCAGGCCATGAGGTTATGTCCTTTATGGATGGGTTTTCAGGCTACAACCAAATTCAGATATGCAAAGAGTACCAGTACAAGACTGCATTCACCACCCTATGGGAACTTTCGCCTATTGTGTTATGTCGTTTGGTCTTAAAAATGCCAAATCCACTTTCAAGCGGGCCATGAACTTCTATTTTCATGATTTGCTTCACATCATCCTTGTCTACTTGGACGATCTCACCGCTCGATCCAAGAAACATTTAGACCACCTAGAAGACCTCCGGCAAGTCTTCCTACATTGTTGCAAATACAACATTCGCTTGAACCCCATCAAGTGTGTGTTTTACGTTCCTGACATCCGGTTATTGGGATTCATTGTCTCCCAAAAAGAGATCACGGTTAATCCTTTGAAGGTTCAATCTATTCTTGACCTTCCATCCCCTCGCACTATTCACTAGTTGAAAATCCTTCAAGGCAAGGCCAATTTTATTTGCCTCTTCGTCCCAGACTACACTAAAAAAGTCCATGGTTTCTTATGCTTTCTTCGAACCAATGTCCCCTTCATTTGGGATGAATAGTCACAAGTGTTTTTCAACACATTGAAACAAGCCCTAACTTTTTCTCCCCTAATTTCAGCACTTGATTTTTCAAAGCATTTCGTCCTTTACATTTCAGCATCTGAACATGCCATTTCAGTATTTTTAGTTTAGGAGGATAGTGCTTGTCAAGAGAACATCATATATTATGTGATTCGGACATTTTCTGTCCCACCCCTGCATTACCCCCACGAGGAGAAAATGGCCCTTGCCATCGTCTTCTCGATTCAAAAATTATGCCATTACATTCTTATAAGCCAAACTACAGTAATGGAAGACTCCAACCCCATGGTCTATCTCTTAAGTTGTCGCCTTATTCAAGGCCAAGTGTCCAAGTGGATCGTCGTCCTCCAAGAGTACGACCTCGAATTTATTACCCCCAAAAGTACTAAGGCACTCGCCTTGGAAACACTTATTACCGACCTACCCTATTCATTGGTGTCACCTTCGAACATGATTAAATTTCCAGACAAAAACTTGTTCACGATATAGTCAGATGACCCATGGTATGGATACATCCTCATGTATCTACACACACAAAAGTTTTGATCTCACCTCAGTTGCGATGATCGACGTCTCATCTTCCATCAAGCTTCACGATACCTCCTTATCAGAGATATCCTTTATCGATGTGGAGTTAACACCATTTTATGATGATGCCTCACACATGACGAGGCAGAGCAGGTTTTGAATGACTGTCATAGTGGAGCCTATAGTAGCCATTTTTCTCAAATGGTCACTGCCCAAAAGGTTATTCGTGTCCATTATTTTGGTCGGCCCTTTTTACAGATTGCATCACGAAAATCAAACACTGCCACAATTGCTAACACGTTTCCCCCAAAGCATGGACCCCTACCGCACCACTCTATCTAGTTATCACGGTTGGCCCCTTCTGCAAATGGGCCATCGACTTTATGGAGTGTAATCCGACCTCGGAAAATGTCCATAAGTACATCATCGTGGTCATCGACTACTTCACTAAGTGGGTGGAGGACATGCCCACGTTTAATTGCCAAGCCAAAACAACGACATTTTTTTTCTTCGACCATGTCATTATGTGTTTCAGCATCCCCAAACAGCTCGTATCAAACCATAGAAAACACTTTGAAGACCTAGTCTAGATAGAGTTGTCCACACTCTTAAAGTTCAAACATCATTACACCTCCTACTACCCTCAGGGACACAAACAAGTCAAGGCTGTCAACCAGATTCTGAAAACCATGGTCCAACAAACGGTGGACAAACATAAGTCCAATTGGCATCACATTCTCTTTCTAGCACCATGGTCCTACCGCATATCTACCAAGACCGCAATGAGTATTACCCCATTCTACTTAGTCCACTGCATTGAGTTTTGTTAGCTCTCCAGGAGTCTTTCTAGGTTGCAATCGAAAGAGCCTGGTAACTTAATCTTATTTTGAATGATGAGGTATAATTGGATCAAGTTAGATGACTTAATCAAAGCTCACTCACTCAAAACATCCATACACACACTCAAATAGACAAGGCTTTTAACCAATGTTGTTCAGAGAGTTTATAAAAGGTAGATATATGTAGAATTCTTATTATGCTAGAAGACTCATACACAAAGCATACATGAATGGCTAATCACAATAAATAAATTATACTTGATATCCAATTCCTCAATACAAAGATAGGATGACAGCTATCTGGCATAGAAAAATGGACCAAACATGAAATAAACATTCCACTGCAGGTACAGAAAGGTATAAAAGGAAATATGAACATAAATGGAAAAAGAAGCTTATATAACTGAGATGCAATGACGAGTCTGAGAGTACAAGTATAGAAAAGTCTCAAAAATCGAACCCTTGTTCTACATAAGTCACAGGCTTTATAGCCTTTACAAAACCGTTCAAGATTCTGAAAAACTGGATCGAATCTGCTAAAAATAGCTAGTTAAAACAAATTTCTGAAAAGTATGAAAGAGTCCTACATTAAAAGGGTAACCGTCATCTTTCTAGTCCTCATATCTTCGACAGTTGTACCAAGCCTTCGAAGGCTGATGAGTAAGGTTGAAATTGCCGCTTGGAGGATTGACAAGCCATCTTTTTCCCAAAATAGACAAGAAGATTCCTCTTCTTACCTTGCTGGCACCTTTCAATCTGGAACATAATTTTGATCATGATGCCTTTAAACGTTTATCTATCATTAGAAAACGTCCTCGAAGTGCTTGGATCAGCAAAAGTCAGGTCTTGTGCAAAAAAGCAGCCTTCTGTGTTATTCTGTAGTTTCGGTAGCTAGAAAGGCTGGGTTTTAATTTTGTTAGCTACCGGAAGCTCTTCTTTCGATGGCTAATGAACAATTCAGCATGTTCACCTAAGTCACCGAGACATTTTTTAGATGCTTGGAACTTGCCTCTCTTTTCGGTAACTAGAAGAGTCCTATCTTTATGTTGTAAGCTGCCGAAAATTGGATTTTTGGTAGCTAATGAACAATTTCCATGTTCGCCTAAGCCACCGAAAAACTGTGTTTGATCTAGCCTGCAAAACTTTTGACAAAACTGTGTTTTATGACTTCTTCTACTTATCTTCTTGCTGTTTGGATTTTTCTTCATCCTGGGCCAAAACCGGACTGTCAGCAAAACTGATGATTGCTGCTGCTAAGGTGTCAAGGTCTAAATGTGCCTTAGGCTGGGGTTTTGGAGTCACTTTCTTATTTCTCAAAAGCTTAACCTTCCTAATCAATCTGATATTGTCTCTTATCAGTCTTATATTTCTCCCTTTCAACTTGATATGCTTTTTTGTTAAACCTTGAAAGGAGGTATACAATTCAATATTTCTTTCAGTCAACCTTTCATTCTTTTTCTTGATCACCCTCTGAAGTAGTTCGAGCTCATACACCTGTCTTAGAAGTTGATTTATCTTCAGAGATGAGAGCTTCTTTGATTGGTTGGTTGATGCTTCAGCAATTTGTTGACTTGGCTCTTCCTCAGGTGTAGGTGAAGGCAAATTTTCACATCCTACTTCAGCTTTTTGCTGCTCATCATCTTTGGGATCTGTGTATGGTAGGTTGAGGATGTTCTTTCCTTTTGAATTAGCTCCTTCTTCCTCTATCTTATTACTGAACTCTAATTTTTTTTTAGCCTTCTAAACTTTGAGAGCTGAGGAAAGGGGATCGACTGCAATTGGGGAAATGGCTCTCCTCCTCCTTTTTCCACTTCTAGGAGTGGAATACTTCCTTTCACCCTTTGGTTGTAACTCTGTTTCGAATTCATTCCAGAAAAGGAAGAACGCCCAGTTCATGTTTCTTCTTTGCAGCAACTCAGAAACTATGAGCTTGATCAAACCATGGTGGTATAGTCTACTTGCGATTTTGGTTGGCTTGGCTCTGACTTGATGAGCCATTTTAGTCAGCCTTTTGTAGAGATAAAAAGGGAGATTCAGGGGGCTCCTGCTAGTGAAATGATTCATTAATTTAAAATAATAAATCAACACCCTATTATATCTACCCTCACAGGTTATGTAAACAAGAATTGACTTCAACAGATGCTACCATTTCTCCTTAAGATAGGACATAGGAATATCCTTCTTCCATACAAGATTTCTATGCTCTAGTTTCAGATAGGATCTGAATTCAAAATATTTTGTAATAGTAGTCTTGAACCAATTTTCTCCAGTCATTGGAAGCTCTATCACCTTGGCTATGAGGGCTTCGTCTACCTGGAATTCCTCCTTACCAATTATTGCCCTTCTGCCATCAAATGTGAGAGCAAACATTTCGGCTATTTGCTGATGAGATCCTTGAAATTTTTTACAAAACTCTTAACAGCCTGCATATTTAAAGAGTTGACATACCTCGGGGTGTGATTCCAGGTAACATATGTCATCTAATTCTTTCCTAAGGACAACTCCTCCACTTTTCTTCATCTGTAAGATGCTTCTTGACACCTGCTGTTAAAATTTGAGCTTGAGAGAACGATGCTAAATCAGGGAAAAGGTAAGCTCGACGACATGGTAAGAGTGAAGGAGGAAGGGTGTCGCAGTTTACAGAACCTAACTTCGAGGGATGTCAATTGAAAGAATAATCATGAGGGTTTAATGACTTGTCAATTTCGCATGATTACACTGGATGTACAGCTTTTTGAAATTCGGTAGACATGAGAGATATAGGGTTCAATCGGCTAGGGTGAGATCATGATTGTAGCAGGCTTTACCTTGGAGGGATCGAGTATTTGCTGGAAGTGACCCTTTTCAGTGGTTAAGGAATGATGGATCCCCTTTAACCTTCATGACTAAGACCTTGATTATACATATCCACTGTTTGAAACCGACTTAATTTCGGTAGCTAATGATTTCACCTTTAACCACGTAAGCTATCGAAAAAGTGTTTACAAATGCCCTTGTTTTCAGTAGCTGTGGACAATTTTTCCTTTGAACTGTAAGCTGCCAGAAACTTGCTTTTCGGTGGCTAATGAACAACTTTCGTATCTGCCTAAGCCACCGAAAATTGTTCCACGGTAGATGACACGTACCTTCCCTTTCGATAGCTTTGAGTAATTTTGCCTTTATGCTGTAAGCTGCCGAAAGCTGGGTTTTCGATAGCTAATGAACAATTGCCATGTCTTCCTAAGCTACCGAAACCCGAAAATTCTTTTTGGAGAAAAAGTAACATCAAATGTTATTTCAAACTTTATTACATACTTCAAACTCTTGAAAAAGAACCTCAAATCTATATGAAAATGAAAATTTGAAAGACTTCCTATCACCTAGAAACAAACAACTAGTCTATGTTTATTTGAGGAGATAACATTTTGGCTCCTACTCGGGGATGGAAACCTGCCTGTGAGGTTCCAAGGACCACAGATCAAATTCCTTTCTTATAAAAAAAAATCTAAACCTATCTTCTAGTGTTCCATTGGGCATGGAGTTATTTTGCAAAAAACTGAAAACAAAAAATGATATTTACAATGACCAGGTTTTGAAGCCTTAGATGAAATAGTGTTTCAGAAATTGCCCATTGACTAGGCCACCAAACATTTCTTCACCTTCTAGACTTTGCAGTTTGAAAGTGTTGTTCTGCTATACTTGATTTATCACAAAAGGACCTATCCATAGAGAATCAAATTTTCCATGCTTGCCCTTGTCCTGCTTGGGGGCATCCCATTTTAGAACCCAGTCTCCAACCTGAAAACTTTCCACCTTTTCCTTCTTGTCAAAAGTATTTTATATGCTCTTCTGATGAGCTTCTGACTTTTTCACCAACTATTCTCTAGTCTGCTGCAATTCAACCAAGTCGAGCATTCTTCTCACCATGTCATTTGGTTCATCCTGTTCCTCTTGAAAAAACTTAGTTACTGGTAGGATTAGCTGAATTGGGAAAATGGCATCAGTACCATAAACCAATCTAAAGGGGGAAGTCCCTATGGATTTTTTATTTGTCACTCTATCAACCCAAAGAGCAAACTTTAGTTTGGAATCCCAACTCTTCTGATTTTCTTCCAATAGCTTTCTGATGATTCTGACTAGACTTTTATTCAATGACTCGGCGAGGCCATTGCCTTGAGGGTAGTAGGGAGTAGAGTGTACCAATTGAATTCCCATTGACTCACACATGTGAACTAATGATTTATCCTTAAAAGCTGGTGCATTATCAGTTACCAGCCTTTTTGGACAACCAAATCTGATAAGGATGTTTTCATAGAGAAATTTCATGATAACTTGATGATTAGATTTCCTTGTGGGAGTTGCCTCTATCCACTTCGTAAAATAATCAGTGGCTACTAGGATCCATCTATGTTGACCACTGGATGAAGCATTAATCTCACCTATAAAATAAAGGCCCCATTGCTGGAAGGGACCATTAACCATAATCGGTTTCAGGGGCAAGGATTTTAGCTGTTGTTTTCCTGCGAATCTTTGGCATTTGTCACAAGATTTCACAAAAGTGTATACATCAGAGAAAATAACAGGCCAATAGTATCCATCCCTTAGAATCTCATGAGCTGTAGTTTTCCAGTAATGATGGCCTTCACATATGCTTGAATGGAAGTGATCCATGACTTGAACTGACTCTTCTTGATCTAGACACCTTAGCAGAACACCAGTAGGATCTTTCCAATACAGCAGATTGTTACTTATGCAAAATTTAATATATTTAAGCTTAAGAGCTCATGCTTGGGCTGTGCTAAGTCTAAGAGGAACTTCTAAATTCTGCATAAAATGAATAACACCTGAATACCACTCGCATGAAAACAAATTCTCAGCCACACGCTGACTATTATGTTGCTCTGTTGCTACTTCTGTCGGCAAACTTGCTGAACTTATTCTAATGAAATTCATATCTAATAGTTCGCAATTTTCTTCAGCCATAAGCTTAGTTAAGCCTTGACCTTTTACTAGCCTGGTGGGATTTACTTCTATATCAAATTCAATCAGCTTAGCAATCCATTTGGATCTCTTTCCATCAATGTCAGGTTGAGTTAAAATATCTTTCACAGAAGCTGAAGGTACATAGGATATGACCTTTGTATGTAGGATATAAATTCTGAATGCCTTCAATGACTTGATCAGAGCATAAGCCTGTTTTTCTATGGGATCATATTTTAGTTCAGCATCCCTCAATGTTTTGCTGAAGAAGGAAATTGGGTGATCAATCCCTTCATCATCTTTCTGCAACAAGACTGCTACCACTGTATCATAGGAAGCAAAAGATAAAATATAGAAAACCTTGGTGTAATCTCGACTAATCAGAGTAGGAGCTTCCATGATAGCCTGCTTGATGGCTTCGAAAGAGTTTCTTGCATTTTTTGTCCATTTAATTTCAGATCCTTTTTTCAGCATGGAAGTTATGTGTTTCACTAACTTAGAAAAATTTGGAATAAACCTCCTGACAAAATTTATCTTACCGAGGAAAGACTGAATATCCTTTTTCGACCTTGGTATAGATACCTTCTGAATTGCTTCAACCCGAACTGGATCAATCTTTACACCCTATGCTGAAACTATGTGGCCTAGAAGCTTTCCCTCCCCGAGAGCAAACTGAGACTTCTTAGGATTCAGAGAAATTCCAAATTGTCTACATTTCAGAAAAACCCCTTTTAGGTGTTGCAATTGTTCTTCATGACTGTTTGAGTATACAGTGATATCATCAAGATATATGAGGACAAACTTATCTTTTAATCCCACAAAGGCTATGTCCATGGCCCTCTGAAAGGTGGCCCCGGCATTCATCAGCCCAAACGGCATCTTGGCGTACATGAAGGTACCCCAAGGAGTGGTAAAAGTTATCTTCTCCTAATCATCAGGGTGTACAGAAATTTGATTGTAGCCTGAGAAGCCATCTAGGAATGACATGACACTAGCTCCTGCAACTCTTTGCAGTAAATCCTCCATCTTGGGTAGGGGATAGTTGTCTTTTTTGGAGCATTTGTTTAGGTTTCTAAAATCGACATAGAACCTTATCTCACCATTTTTCTTCCTCGCTATTACTAAATTTGTGATCCATTTAGAATATCTTAGTGGGATTATGATTTTAGCATCAAGGAGCTTTTTTATTTCTTTCTCAATCATAGGTAACAAGAGAGGGTTGATAGGCCTTAACTTCTGCTTGAAGGGATGGTGTCCTTTTCCAGTGGAATTCTATGTTGAATGGTATCTTCATCATAAGTTTTCAGATCACTGTATTCCCAAGCAAAAACATCAGCAAATTCTTTTATAAGGCTGCAATATTCTGACCTCTGATCAGCTGTCAACTCAGTAGACAAATTTATGAATTTAGGATGATTTTAGTTGCCTATATTATGCTCATGGACAGCAGGGTCTTTCTCCTTTTTCATAGGTTTGAAGGGGACATCATTATGGTCAAAAAGCCTTTCAAGAGGTACTAAACCTTGAGGTATATGATTGCTTGGCAACAGAATAATATCATGTTGACCCATTTCCCCTTTCAACTTAGACTTCTGGGATTCCTCTACATTTAGGTTTTCTTGGTCAATATGCATATCAGAAAATTCATCAACGACCTGGATAAATCTACTAAGTTCATCATCATCCTCAAAGACTTTCCAAAATTTGACATTATCAGGTAGGGATGGCCTATACTTGACTTGGATTTCATAGTTCAATTTAGGAGGCATAGGAGGAATGAACGTACTGGCAGAGACAACAAGGGAATCAGCTAGGTGGTTCATAGCTCTAGGTATATAAGAAATGTCAAAAATTGTAAAAGAATCTCTAAGTTTCCATACCTCATCTCTATATGCCTTTAGCTTGACATTCTTTGCTTGAAAATTGCGGTTCACTTGTTGTATGATGAGCTATGCATCTCCAAATATCTTTAGGCACATAATTCCCATTTCTTTGGCAGCCTTAACTCCCAACAGAAAGCCTTATACTGGGAATCTCACTATGTAAACCTTTGGGAATCTCCTAATCCCATGAAGCGCAAGATGAACCGCGCTGTATTTTGTGAATACTACTATCTCCTCAGAGATACCATTCAGGAAATGCCAAGGCTGAGTGAGGAGACAGCGACGCTATATGAAGGAAAGTTGGCCTTTACTGCCGACTTACATCAACTTTACCTCCGTCCCTGCCGCATTCAAGAGGAATGGGCCGTAGGCCTTTACAGGATGACCACCGAAGATGTCGAAGAAACTATCAAGTCTTGGTCAGACGAATGGAGAGAAGACACCGACATCGCATCCGCGATGCCACCCGTCGCTGCGCACGAGAAAGATAAGGGCAAGGAAGCCCCTGAGCAAAGAAGTGATGAAGGCTCGACAGAGCCAGCAACCAAGAAACAAAAGGTGTCACATCCCTCTGAGGCCATTCCCTCGGGGATCGACCAGTATTTGAAAGAGCAATTTCATGAGCTGCGGAACACGCACGCTCACATCAGAAGTGCTCTAGACCTCCAGTTTGTGGAAATAAAAGGTCTCGCAGGAAGGATTGCGCAGACCCATGCGCCAGCATCTACTTCGTAGGTGCCACAAGTAACCACAAGTACTGAGCGAGTTGAAGAACTCATAGAAAGGCATACTGTCGTGCACATTCCGCCTACAAGCATGACACTTCCGGATCCTTTAGCTGCACTACAGGTAAGCGCCGTTGGACCTGTTGAAATAAATTTGTCTCTAATTCCTATAGAGACTCTACAGCTAGTACATGAGAAAGTTTCTCTTGAGTTGAGAGCCAGAGAGCTCTCTACCTTCCAGGAAAACCAATGACTGCAATCGCAGGAGATAGAGCTGAAGGCAAGCCATAAGAATATCTCCGAGAAACTTGCACTTTATGAGGCGCAAGACATCAGCATAAGAAACGCAGTGGACGAGATTGCCCAACAGTTGCCCGCTTGCGAAATTCAACCAGACCTCCCTCTGGTTGAGAAGGTTCAAATTATTGGAGGAAGGGTGAAAACCCTGGAGCATGAAATAGTTGCTATGGCTGAGGGCCATAGAACCCAGATTGCCGAGCTGGAAGCTTGTGTTGCCGAGCAGAGCTT
Organism: Larix kaempferi; assembly: GCA_027924585.1. Classification (NCBI taxonomy): domain Eukaryota; kingdom Viridiplantae; phylum Streptophyta; class Pinopsida; order Pinales; family Pinaceae; genus Larix; species Larix kaempferi. The sequence goes on along the minus strand of BSBM01000502.1, from coordinate 12,843,083 downwards.
CCACACAAATGAAGGACAGAATACAGGAAGTCGAGAACTTGATGAGCCAAGCTATGGAAGCTTGGACGGAGCTTGAGAAGCTCCCTTTTAAAATTGGTCTTTTGGAACAGGTGCAAGCCGCAGAACAGTCCCTAACTGTTCTGACTGAAGAAGCTAAGGCCTTAACAGGCTTACCAAAAATGAAGAAAATGAGCGAAGTGCGTAGAATGCAACAGCAACTGCACAAGCTCAGAACCGAAGATGAGAAGCTCACCAACAGCATTCAGCCATTTATGGATGAGTATGCTGACATCGTTGGCCAAGTCGAGTCAAAAATCAAAGAAATTGCTGAATCTCAAGGGGTGATTGATGCCGTAACTAAAGAAGAAGCCACTGCAGAAACGGTCTAGACAGCTGTGGAGTGTGTCGATGAATTGGACTCTGCTATTGCGCAGTGGAAGAAAGCATTCGCGCATACCCAAGCAAAAGCAGATGCACAAGTAAAGCGCCCACACGCTAGTACGAGTGGCTCGAGGGCGAGCCACAAGTAAGTGTTAGGGGCCTGTTGGAGCCAAGGCCGCAGCTATGGTAAAAGCTGCGAATTTTGAGGAAAAAGCACAAGTATGGAAGAGAAAGTGCTAAGTTTTGAATAAGCACCAATTTTGGGGACAGAAGAAGACGGTGCGCAGTACGGTGCCAGATGGAGGAGCTCAGCGCGGATCACGGACCGAAAATCGCGGAGCTCGCGCGCACGTCAGAAGGGAATGAAGGTAGCAGAGTGGAAAGCCCAGCTACCATAATCAATGAAGCAATGGAGTAGAGGGCTCAGCTACCCTCATTTAAAGGTAAGTACAGAAGTTATGGTTGCTCGGATCAAGGAGGAGCAACGGACCAAAGCATTGAAGGCGAAGGACAAGGCACCCATACCCGTAAGCTGCGCCGAAATTTATGGAGCCTGCAGGAAGCGGCGACATGACTGCAAGCAGCGCCTATAGTACACCTAGCCATGTGCGTGGTTAGGGTTTTTGGGGATTACTGCTGGGAAAGGCCCACAGTTTTGTAAAGGTGCGACCGCCATGGCCACCTATATATATGAATAATTATAATGGGTAGATGTTAGAGAGTCAGTTAGTTGGTTAGTCAGTTGAGTAGTGAGTCAGCTAGCTAAGCCAGTGAGTGAGCTAGCTACGATAGTAGAGGCTAGATGTAAGAAGGATCGATCGTGTTGATCATCCTCTGTTACGATCTTGTTGATGGTTTTCTACCGTGTTGCTAGAAAACAGGAGTTAGAACTGGTTAGCAGTGAGGCTAATCCTTGAGTTGCAGACAGTCGGAGTCGATGTCTGAGCTATTGTAATCTTCGAAGAGGAAGAGAATAGATCGAGAGAAGGGCTCCCAGCTGTGTGCGTGGAGTTTCCTGGAAAGATCTAAGGCTGCAGCTGTGTGCGCAGCATATTGTATAAATCTATCATTTTCTGGTTAATATAAGATACTCCCGAGGACGTGGTTTTTCCCCGTGGAGGTGGACTTCATATTTCTCGCTATTGTGATGTTGTGATTGAGGTGATTACCTATTTTAGTTTACTAACAGCAAATACAGAAATATTTCATTATCTTTAGGAGTGTATTGAGTAAGTTCTTGGAGCTTCCTTGAGGACTATAATCGTTAAGCGTCGAAGGACTCGGTAGATAACGTCGCCGCAGCGATAGGAGAACTTGTTGCTGCGACAGACGCGCTAGCGAGACGACGCATAGGATATCCGCGCAGAGGGTCATTGGCCCTAGCGCCGGAGGGAAAGTAACGCGCAGCTAGGCTGCTGAGCAGGAGCTTGAGAGCTGTTGCGCTCATAAGTCTGAAGAGGGGTCAGACCGTCTCCTTAGAGGAATCGTCAAGGAGGAAAGAGCAATCATCGCGTCGCCCAGGTTAAGGAAACCTGATTCCTTATCCCCCCATAGCCACTTCGGGTGAGACCTCGAGCTGCTGTGCAGCTCGTTGCCGAGAGGGCCAGTGCGCCAAGGGGTTTTGTTGCTGCGCTTCATTAAAACCCGGGTCTGTCCAAAAAGCAGCCAACACAACGGTGGTGTCGATATTGTCTTGTCTTACAAATAGAGTGTGGCCACCCACATCACTAACCATATCCATGAGTGGCATCAATGCCACAGTTTATGTAAGACCAAATTGGACGACTGCATCTTTTAAGAATGGTTCTTGAAATCTATCATACCTTCCATCACCAAGGATTATACATCCGAACGGCCCCAAACTAAAGAAGAGGATAGACTAAAATCCCAACATTTTGACCTTATTTACGCACAACCTGGATACCTCTACACGATACTACTTGATGCTCCTCGTGGTGATTCCTCTCAGAAGGATGCACCAGGGGAATATGAAGTTTCCTATGTCATCATTGGCCACATTGCATCAACCAGCCGAACTTATGTGCATATTCCTCCAGCACCAACCACTGTATATAACCCCACCCATAATCCTACGCAGGCCACTATGAGCTGCGACTCTGATCTTTCATGCTCAACGGCTCATTCTAGAGCAACACCTTCATATGTTCCACCAGCCCAAACTCCCCACATACATGGCCCCATGTACTTTTCACCTAGCTACGGTCATAGCCTGCAAGCATATGCCCCCCCCTTCCCCACCTCCCACTTACTACCCACTGTAGGTGACCCATGCACCCACCCATCCTCAAGCTCTTCCTGTTCCTCAAGGGAAATTTTATTCCCAAAAAAACCAGTCGTAGAACCAACCTTCCTAGTGGAACCAGCAAGGACAACATAATAGGAGATGAGGTAGGAAATGAGGCAATAATCAACAACTCATTGGAGGTGGAAAATCTTCAAATCCCCCAGATAATAATGGTGCCACGTCGCCCAATCAGAACCCTAATCAACAACCTCAGCAAGGAAAGAACCCTCAGTTACGCACTAACCACCCATGCTCTTTTTGTGGGGCTTACATCCATTATACGCACCATTTTCCCCTTTTGGCGAGAACCAAACAACTTTGGAATGAGGAAAACCAATGGAAAGGGACCGCAACACCTATGGCACCACCAAACCCACCGCATCCCACTACACAACCCAAGGTGTTACAAAACCCTTACCCACGCAAGGGTTCATCACTACCCATCCCATGGTACCCACACAACAGGCTGCTGCTACATAACCACCTACCGCCAGTTGGCGGGGTCCCCAAATTCCCTTTGTGGAGCATCACCAATAACCCCAATGCTCGTGCTTCCCCCAATTATGACATCGTGGATAACTTAGCCCAGTCCCCCACTTCTATGTCATCCTTAGAAGTTTTGAAGAACTGGCCAGCACAATGCAAAGCATTGTTGTCTTCTTTAGGTGCAATCGACCCTTCTGACTCTTGATTGATCGACCCTTTTTATTCATGATTGATGGTGTTCAAATTAGTCTATTCCGTACCCCACATGCCTTCATCCACCACATTTTAGATCTCAGTTTCAATTCATTACCTAGTTATCCATCTATGCATAGTCGATGAGGGTGCCTCTACATGTGTCAAGTCCACATTTGTGTGGAAGAATCTTGGATCCCCTCCTCTACAACCATCCACGACTTCCCTTCAAGCTTATGATGGCTGCATATCTTAGCCGCAAGGCCTTCTCGCCAATGTCCCCATCCAATTAGCTGGAAAAATCATCCCGATTGACATTGAATTCGTAAATGCAAAACTCAACTACAACCTTCGCCTAGGACGAAGCTACATGTATGTAATGAAGGTCATTTCCTTTTATGTTTTTCATCTCATGATGTTCCTCAATGAGGGATGGGTCATCAAACTCAACCAACTTACTTACCACGACACTAATGCACCCGCTACACCATAAAATGTATTGCCCATGGTCAATAAACTTATACTTGGCGTGTTTACTCCTTTGATTTCCATGATGGGGACAAGTATTTATTTCGAGGCCCCAATGACCTCCACATTTACTGCTTTACCCCCACCACCGCTAGCCACTAAAGTATCAAACATGTGCCCCATCTCATCAAGCAAATCAGTCCCTAACTCGCAGCTCGTCACTCAACCTATGCTCCAACTGCAACCTCATTATCCACCCTGTTGGGGCCAAGGTCGTAGCTATAGTAAAAGCTGCGAATTTTGGGAAAAAGCATGAGTATGGAAGGAAAGTGCTAATTTTGGGACAAGCACTAAGTTTTGGGTAAGAAGGAGACGGTGCGCAGTACGGTGCCAGATGGATGATCTCAGCGCAGATCACGGACCGGAAATTGCGGAGCTCGCGCGCACGTCATCGAAGAATGAAGGTGGCTCAACTACCATAATAAATAAGGTGATGGAGTAAAGGGCTTAGCTACCCTCATTTAAAGGCTTAGTACAGAAGTTATGGTTGCTCGGATCAAGGAGGAGCAACGGACCAGAGCATTGAAGGCGAAGGACGATCGCCCATACCCACAATCTGCGCCGGAATTCACGGAGCCTGCAGGAAGCGGCGACGTGACTGCAAGCGGCGCCTACAGTACACCTAGCCATGTGCGTGGTTAGGGATTTTGGGAATCACTGTTGGGAAAGGCCCACAGTTTTGTAAAGGTGTGACCGTCATGGCTACCTATATAGATGAATCATTGTAATGGGTAGAGGGTTCTTCCTCCCTTCCTTCAGTTCCTTCCTTTTGGAGAGTTAGAGAGTTAGATGCTAGACTGTTAGAGAGCCAGTCTAAAGGGATAGATTATGTGTTGATTATCCTTCACTGTAATTTCTACCTGGTGTGTAGAACTAGAGAGAGGAAATCGGATAGCCGAGGAGCTAATCCCTGAGTTGCCAGACAGTCTGAGTCGACGTCTGTGCCTTTGTAATCTCCATAGAGAGGAGACAAGCTTGAGAAAAGGGCTCCCAGCTGTGTGCGTGGAGTTTCCTGTAAGTTCTAAGGCTGCAGCTGTGTGCGCAGCATATTGTATAACTCTATCATTTTCTGGTTAATATAAACTCCTGAGGACGGGGTTTTCCTCGAGGAGATGAGCTTCACTTATGTCTTCTTGTTATAATGTTTGGGTGAATGATAACTATTTCGAGTTCATTATTTGTGTATGCAAGACTTCTGTCTTATCGTTGTGACTGTTTGAGTGAGTTGGAAAGATCCCTTGATAACTATAAGTGTCTTAAGTACTAAAGAGGTAGTAACGCACAGTCGCTGCGGCGAGAGCAGACTGCGTTACTGCGCTAGATGCGAAGGGCCAGAAAGTGTTCCGCGCGTCGACCCAAGAAATAGTAGCCTGCTGCGTTGGAAAGGAGAAACTGCGCAGTAGACCTGCCAAGGAAGGGACCCGCGCAGCTGCGCCGAGCGGCCTGCGGGAAGGTCCGACCGCCGATTTCGCAGGAACCATTCAAGGAAAAGCTATCTCCGCGTCACCCCGGTTAAGGAAACCTGATTCCTTAACCCCCCCATAGCCACTTCGGGTGAGACCTCGAGCTGCCGCGCAGCTCGTTGCCGAGAGGGCCAGTGCGCCAAGGGGTTTTGTTGCTGCGCTTCATTAAAACCCGGGTCTGCCCAAGAAAGCAGCCAACAAATGGTTCCGTTGCCTCATGACTTTTTGATCACGTCACTTCCGTTGCTCTGAACCTTGTTGCTCTGAACCTTGTTGCTCAGCCAACAAATGGTTCCGTTGCCGCGCGAATGAGACTTGTTATTTTGGCGACGCGCGAGATAGAACAGTGCAACAAATGGTTCCGTTGCCGCGCGAATGAGACTTGTTATTTTGGCGACGCGCGAGATAGAACAGTGCAACAAATGGTTCCGTTGCCTCATGACTTTTTGATCACGTCACTTCCGTTGCTCTGAACCTTGCTGCTCAGCCAACAAATGGTTCCGTTGCCTAGTGACCAACGAATGGTTCCAAATGTGTTACTGGAATCCTACAACTAAGGAAATTGGAGATTGGTTTGATTTAAAGGCTAAAGAGTTTGCTGAACAAGAAAATAGAAGCCCTACGCTTCAAATAGAAGATTGGTTACAGAAGTATATTTATGCTGACCTTTACGAAATTTTCTTTGTTACATTTGCATTGGAGTTACACGCTTGGATAGCCAAGTTAGCAGATTCTAGACCTACGCTGCATGTTGATCGACCCGTCACGTGGACGCCTGAGCTAGCTAGTATTGTGAAGCGGATAGACAATCCTGTGTCCCGCGCAGTAGACTTTTGGTTGAATAGTCTACTGGAAGGTTTTATTACCGAATTTGCAGTCGATACAAGAAAGAGTTTCAGTGAAGCTGAGAGGAGTTTCTTCCAAGTACACAGAGGTAAGTTCTTAAATTCTCTGAACTTATGGATTAAAATGCTTCTGTATGAAAAAGGAAAGCTATGTATTGCTTCTGATGAATAGCATAGTCAAGTAATGTCCGTAGATTCTGATAGTGACCCTGAAGTTATTGGTTGCACTCGTAGTGGAAAACGATATAAAGTAGGCCTTGACCAATATCCTTTTGAGTCTAGCCCAGACAATCGCCAAGTCCCTAGAGCAAGCCATATAGAAAGACAGGGGAGTGCTCATATCCCGTATTACCCCTTTACACCGCAAAAACCAGACGGAGCTCAGTATAATCCTACAGTAACACCTTCGAGTAGCCCACACGCTACTGCTAGTACCTCTGTACCACCTTTGTTTAACCATCCCGGAAGCACTGCTACAGTACCTCCACCTCAAACCCGTGCAAGAAGGATGGGTGATGACATGAAACTACCAACTTTTAGAGGAACAGGGATAGAGGACCCTGAGCAGCACTGGTTCTTATGTGAAGCCATTTGGACAATTAAGCAAATTAATGATGATGCTGTTAAACTGGTTCAGTTAGCAACCACACTAAGAGAAAGAGCCTTGACTTGGTTCATGAAATACTCAGCAGCACAGAATAGGATGCTTGCTGAGGTAAGAAATGCCATGATTAGAGAATTCAAGAAACCTAAGTCAGAATCACAGTGTATAACAGAGCTCAAAGACATCAAACAGTTACCTACAGAATCAGTATGGGATTTTGACCAGAAGTTCAAAGCTTTGATAGATCAAGTAAGCTTCGAGTTTGCACCACAGCAACATAAAGAATGGTTCATTGCTGCGCTGCTCCCACACATTAGACTTCCTCTTATGCAACAGAATCTCAATACTCAGGAACAAGCTCTAGAAATGGCTATGAAACTAGAAGCTTCGCCAATTGCAGGAACAAGCAACGATGTTGCGCATTTACAGAACCAATTAGCAAACTTAACCTTGCAAGTGCATGATATTAAGAAAGGCAAGGAGATTAAGGAAGAAATTTGGTGTACAAAATGTAAAGCCCAAGGTCATTCAAAGGACCATTGTCCTGTTTTCATAGACTACATTGCAACTGGAGCACCTAATCCTTTACCACAGGCACAAGGGCCTTGGTGTGAAATCTGCAGAACTAGAGGTCATAGACCACAAGAATGCCACTTACTTCAGAAATATGTACAAACTCCAAAGAATCTATATTGTAATTTCTGTAAATCAGTAGGTCATGATGAGAACAATTGTAGAGCATATGATCTTATGATAGAAAGAAAGCATGATGTTTATAGGGTACAAGCAGAGACACAAGGACCCACAGCAGGTCCACCTTATGACCAATCTCGGGACGCCCGAGCAGCAAATTACAGAGGACGCGGACGCACAACAAATTTGGGTCGTGGAAGAGGACAGATCACTTGTTATAATTGCGGAGAACAAGGTCATTTTGCTAGGGATTGCCAAAATCCTACAACCCTCTGCAGATATTGTAAATCTTCTGACCATATCATCGAAGAATGCCCTCAGTTACAGGCTAAGATGCAAGCAAAGACACCACAGGTCAATAAGAATATCCAGTTGATTGGAGCCGAAAAAAGAGAACCAGACCCTACAGTTAATATAGTGACACGCAGTGGAGCTACAACTGGTCCGCAAGAGATGGGAACGGGAAAGCAAGCGACGCAATGGGTGCGCCGCGCTAACATTAAACCAGCCCCACTTAACCTACCGAAGCAAAAAGAAGCATTTAAGCAAGCTCAAGAGTATTTCTCAGATCCGAGAGCTTCGAGTTCTACCGCAATTCCGCAGAACAATAGTAGATCGCAAGTGCTAAGACAAGACAACTTGGTACAAGAACAGGCCACTACAGCTGGAAGACCTGACGACGATAAGGAGCATGCCCTAGGCAGTGTTCATGCGTTCCTGCGACAATGTTTAAAATTGTTGCGCAATGAACAAGCAACTCTAGAACTCCAACACCTGTTGGATCGGTGCCAACACTCTGCTTCGACGAACACACCACAGCGTGCTGTTCACCAGATTAGGAGTCACATTAGAACAGGAAAAGAGATGAGGCTCACAGCGCAGATTGGAGCATTTGAAATGGACGAAGTCATGTTAGATTTGGGCTCAGAAGCCAATGTTCTCACTATGCAGACATGGGAACAGATGGGAAGCCCTCAGCTTACAAGATCCCCTATCCAGCTAAGACTCGCAAATCAGCAACGAGTCTCTCCATTGGGCAGATTACCCAATGTACCTATTGATATTGAAGGAGTAAGAAGCTCTGCAGATTTTGAAGTAATCAAAATTATGGATGATAGTAGACCATACCCAGCGCTGTTAGGAATAGACTGGGCACTTGATAATTTGGCTGTCATTAACCTGAAGAAAAGACAGATGACCTTTGAGGATGACCAGATCAGGGTCATCGCACCTCTTGATCCTATTCAAGGACCAAGATATATAGAACCTATTCGCGCAGAAGAGGAAGCGCGCCACATGGAAAGCTTGTATCAGATGACCACTAACCACAGTGACTATGTCAACCCCACAGCAGACGGCCATATTAGCTGGCGATGTGATAGCTCGTGCACATCAGATTCAGATGCAGGATTGGAAAATTGGCAGAATCGTCTACATGAGGTTTCTGCAAGACGTTGCGCCATGATGACTAAATCCATTCGATGGATTGGCACAGAATTAACTGACACTCCAACTTTTGATGGTCTAACCAAAGTAACTAAATTCATACAGGAATACGAACAAAAGCTTCCAGAACCACAGCGCATCCAGGCACTGGATATAGCATTGCGCGCTACACCCGCAAGATGGTGGATTGCGCACAAGGAGAATATTCATACATGGAAAGACTGTCGCAGATTGATACTGCGCAGATTTCAGGACACCACAGCCGAAGCGCTACGCAAATATGAAGGACAGAGTGACCCCAGGTCACACATTGAAGCATGTATTCAGCAATGGTCAGATATTCGGGAAGATGAATGGGTTCACCAATTCATCCACACATTAGATACAATTCCAAGGAATTGGTATACTGAAACAGAATTGCGCAAAGGCACTCTTACTTGGGCTCTTATGATAGAAAGTTTTCAACTTACATTCAGCTTTGAGTCAGAGCATCCAAGCATTGATCAGGCTCTGAAGTGTATTAAAAAGAAGGTATTTGAACCAGGTCTAGTAACAGAATATTCCCAACCAGATTGGGCTGTTCAGATGGAACATGCCCTGGAATGTTATAACTTTACCGCCGAAGATGAGGAGGACGATCCTCGCAACCTCAATATCCCAGAATCAGAAGGGACACGCAATATTGAAGGTCCTCAGCTTGATATTCCTGCCATCGCAGAACACGTCAAGCTCAAGAAAGTTAACATTGGCACAGAAGCTGACCCAAAGTTTGCTTCTATAGGAGATTATTGGGATGATGAAACCGTTGCGCATGTTTCAGATTTATTACGTGATTACCAGGATATCTTTCCTACCAAGTTCACAGAAATGAAAGGCATCCTAGGAGACTTAGGAGTGATGCGCATACCTCTGAAACCAGACGCCAAGCCAGTAAAGCAGCGCCCATACAGGTTGAACCCGCGCTACAAAGAAAAAGTCAAAGAAGAAATCGATAAGATGCTTGCAGCAGGTATTATTGAGCCAAAATGACCCGCCGGAAAATTTTGAATTACAGCAGTTATGTAGCCGCGTTCGAATAAATGAAGGATAAGGCCGCTATTTAATTCTACCCGTTCTGACGGATTCGGCTTAATCTCCGAAAGATTTGCATTTAACTCAGGCGCCGAAAGCATTAGCTTCTCCCGGAAGGCTGTCAGAACCCGTCCATCACACTAAATGCACCGCTACGGCAAGGAGGATAGCGTGTTGTCAACTCATCTGTAGCCGCCTATAGCTACGTAACCCCACTTGGTCGCATTTACTAACCCCGTTGGCTATAAATACCTCACACTTGTATCAATTTTGGGTTACTGTCTCGAGTTGCATAAGTTGTCTTTGAAGATCTGCATTATTCTTTTCAGAGCCGAGTGTGCAGACTATTTTCCCTTGTTTTCAGAGTCTATACCCTACGCAGTTCCGCCATTTGCTGTCCAGAGTCTTCTTATTTACATTGGTTCACAACGGAGAATTTATCGACTGAAGAAGTTATTCGTCAATTTCTACGCCGAGGCTTAGATTTCGGCATGGCCACTCCGGTGACGCCGTCGGCCTACGTACACCCTGGTGCTACTGATCCCAGAACATCTCCAGGCACAAGAGCATCTCAGCAGCAGCCGGAGGAACCTGTTCCAGAACCGCTCGCGTCTATGGTGAACTACCTTCCGCCGCGTCCAGACGATGCGCCGGATGTCTAGATTCCGAAGAATGCAAAGTATCCAATTCCGCTACCGCCACTACCGGCTAGTGTGCGGGTAGAAGGCCAACTATTGGGAAACATTCCACTGGTTAAATTCTCTGATTTTAACCTTGGAGACTATAAGACGTATCCTCAGTTTCAGTTGGACCGATATTTGGATATCGTCCATAATCCCACCAGAAATGTTGATGAGTTTATCCCGAAGGGATTTGCAGCAAATCTTGAGCGCCCTGGACTCTTGAATTTGTTGAAGCTACCGCACTTTGGGCGTAGCAATGAAGTGAACGCAGTCGTTAAAACACTGCTATCCTGCGTTCATGGAGGTTACCTTTGGCTCGGGAGGCCAATTGATCTAAATGTTGATTTGATACACCGTATCACCGGCCTATCTAAGGTTGGTAAGGATCCCAATATCCATTTTGCGGGAAAGGAGAAGGACCGAAAATTAGCTGCAAAGCTGGTCCAGAAATATAAACTGACAAGAGGAGGTCGGGCTTATGACCTCACGACCGTAGAAGATGAGGCACTTCGCTTCACAGGAAGTCTGCTTGCAGGCAGACTTCTCACCAAGTGCCGACCAAAAGAAGTTACTGGAGCTGTCGTAGAGCTCGCTATCGCAGCTGCGGAGGGAGAACAGTACAACTGGTCTCTCTTCCTGCTGAATTCTTTTTTGGCTGATTGCCTGAACGTGCAGGACAATGCAGGCCAATCATTCCATTTTTCATGGCTTTTAATTCTATGTGCTCTCGTCGGGTGGAAGGAGCCCCCGAATACTCAGTTCCGTCCACGCCGCGCAGGAGAGGTTGCCGGCATGCGCTACATCAACCTCTGGGATTCCCCTAATCCCGCGAAGCGCAAGATGAATCGCGCTGTTTTTTGTGAGTATTACTATCTCCTCCGCGATACCATACAAGATATGCCAAGGCTGAGCGCGGAGACAGCCACATTGTATGACGGGAACTTGGCTTTTACTGCCGACATCCATCAACTCTACCTTCGGCCTTGCGACATTCCAGGTGACTGGGCGCTAGGTCTTTACAGGATGACCACAGAAGATGTCGAAGAAACCATTAAGTCTTGGTCGGACGAATGGAGAGCAGCAGCTGACATCGCACCTGCGATGCCACCCGCCGCTGCGCAAGAAAAAGATAAGGGCAAGGAAGCCCCTGAGCAAAGAAGCGATGAAGGCTCAACAGAACCAGCCACAAAGAAGCAGAAAGTGTCGCATCCCACTGAGGCCATTCCCTCGGAGGTCGACAAATATTTGAAAGAGCAATTTCGTGAGATGCGGAACATGCATGCTCACATCCGAGGTGCTCTAGACTTACAATTTGTAGAGCTAAAAGGTCTCGCAGGAAGGATTGCGCAGACCCATGCACCAGCATCTACTTCGCAGGCGCCCCAAGAAATCCCAACTGGTGAGCGAGTTGAAGAACTCACAGAAAGGCACACTGTCGTCCATATTCCGCCTACCAGCATGACCCTTCCAGATCCCCTAGCTGAACTGCAGGTAAGCACAGTTGGACCTGTAGAAATTAATTTGTCTATGATTCCTATAGAAACTTTACAGCTAGTACAAGAGAAAGTTTCTCTTGAGTTGAGAGCTAGAGAGCTCTCTACTTTCCAGGCAAACCAACGACTGCAATCGCAGGAGATAGTGCTGAAAGAAAGTCATAAGAATATCTCTGCGAAGCTTGCACTCTATGAGGCGCAAGACACCGGCATCAGAAACGCAATAGAAGAGATTGCTCAGGAACTGCCGGCTTGCGAGATTCAACCAGACCTCCCTCTGGTTGCAAAAGTTCAAATTATTGGCGAAAGGGCGAAAACCCTGGAGCAAGAAATAGCTGCTATGGCAGAAGGCCATAAAACCCAGATCGCTGAGCTAGAAGCTCGCGTTGCTGCACATCTTACAGATGATGCGCAGGTACAATTGGAAGCATTGAGCAGAGCTTCCACACGAATGAAAGGTCGAGTACAGGAAGCCAAGAACCTGATGAACCAGGCTATGGAAGCTTGGACAGAGCTTGTGAACCTCCCTTTTAAAGTGGGACTATCAGAACAGGTGCAAGCTGCAGAACAGTCCCTCACTGTTCTGAATGAAGAAGCCAAGTCCTTAACAGGCTTGCCAAAGATGAAGAAAATGGGCGAAGTGCGCAAAATGCAGCAGCAACTGCACAAGCTCAGAACTGAAGATGAGAAGCTCACCAACAGCATTCAGCCATTCATGGATGAGTATGCTGAAATCGTTGGCCAGATTGAGACAAAAATCAAAGAGATTGCCGAGTCTCAAGAGATCATTGATACACTCACTAAAGGCGAAGCAACCGCAGAAACAGTGCAAACAGCTGATCAGTGTATTGAGGAATTGGACTCCGCTATTGCGCAATGGCAGAAAACATTCGCGGAGATTCAAGCAAACGCAGATGCGCAAATCCAACGACCACGCGCTAGTGCGAGTGGCTCGAGGGCGAGCCACAAGTGAGTGTTGGGGGCCTGTTGGGGCCAAGGTCGCAGCTATAGTAAAAGCTGCGAATTTTGGGAAAAAGCATGAGTATGGAAGGAAAGTGCTAATTTTGGGACAAGCACTAAGTTTTGGGTAAGAAGGAGACGGTGCGCAGTACGGTGCCAGATGGATGATCTCAGCGCAGATCACGGACCGGAAATTGCGGAGCTCGCGCGCACGTCATCGAAGAATGAAGGTGGCTCAACTACCATAATAAATAAGGTGATGGAGTAAAGGGCTTAGCTACCCTCATTTAAAGGCTTAGTACAGAAGTTATGGTTGCTCGGATCAAGGAGGAGCAACGGACCAGAGCATTGAAGGCGAAGGACGATCGCCCATACCCACAATCTGCGCCGGAATTCACGGAGCCTGCAGGAAGCGGCGACGTGACTGCAAGCGGCGCCTACAGTACACCTAGCCATGTGCGTGGTTAGGGTTTTTGGGAATCACTGTTGGGAAAGGCCCACAGTTTTGTAAAGGTGTGACCGTCATGGCTACCTATATAGATGAATCATTGTAATGGGTAGAGGGTTCTTCCTCCCTTCCTTCAGTTCCTTCCTTTTGGAGAGTTAGAGAGTTAGATGCTAGACTGTTAGAGAGCCAGTCTAAAGGGATAGATCATGTGTTGATTATCCTTCACTGTAATTTCTACCTGGTGTGTAGAACTAGAGAGAGGAAATCGGATAGCCGAGGAGCTAATCCCTGAGTTGCCAGACAGTCTGAGTCGACGTCTGTGCCTTTGTAATCTCCATAGAGAGGAGACAAGCTTGAGAAAAGGGCTCCCAGCTGTGTGCGTGGAGTTTCCTGTAAGTTCTAAGGCTGCAGCTGTGTGCGCAGCATATTGTATAACTCTATCATTTTCTGGTTAATATAAACTCCTGAGGACGGGGTTTTCCTCGAGGAGATGAGCTTCACTTATGTCTTCTTGTTATAATGTTTGGGTGAATGATAACTATTTCGAGTTCATTATTTGTGTATGCAAGACTTCTGTCTTATCGTTGTGACTGTTTGAGTGAGTTGGAAAGATCCCTTGATAACTATAAGTGTCTTAAGTACTAAAGAGGTAGTAACGCACAGTCGCTGCGGCGAGAGCAGACTGCGTTACTGCGCTAGATGCGAAGGGCCAGAAAGTGTTCCGCGCGTCGACCCAAGAAATAGTAGCCTGCTGCGTTGGAAAGGAGAAACTGCGCAGTAGACCTGCCAAGGAAGGGACCCGCGCAGCTGCGCCGAGCGGCCTGCGGGAAGGTCCGACCGCCGATTTCGCAGGAACCATTCAAGGAAAAGCTATCTCCGCGTCACCCCGGTTAAGGAAACCTGATTCCTTAACCCCCCCATAGCCACTTCGGGTGAGACCTCGAGCTGCCGCGCAGCTCGTTGCCGAGAGGGCCAGTGCGCCAAGGGGTTTTGTTGCTGCGCTTCATTAAAACCCGGGTCTGCCCAAGAAAGCAGCCAACACACCCCAACCCCAACTTCCATCGGTACCCGGCCATGTGGGAGCCACCCTGATCCACACGATCCCCATTTTGTTTCCACAATCAGGAGTAGTAATCATGCCTATCATGGCAATGCTTGACCTTCCGGGATTGACATTAGGGCCTCCTGTCTAGTACTTACCTAGAATTAATCCCACTCAGACCCCACAAGTCATACTTCAACTGGTCCATCCTGTCAACACCGCCAATCATCCTCCCCTTGGCATGTCAGAGTCGACTTCCTCCACCCCGGCTCCCCCTTCTTCCAGAAGGCTAGGGGAAAAGCTACAAAAACCAATGCCTCAGAAACTGCGAACAAAGTCATGAACCCCCCTTCTCCAGCCTCAGCCCGAGCACCTATTCCTTGTGCTTTGTGCTATGTTTTGGGTCACACTACCCATAATTGTCCACACTTTCCCACACTTCATGCTCATATGCAGAAATTGGAGGATGACAAGAACATTCCAGTTTTTCAAGTGCTAGCCCCTCCTCATATGCGTAACAAGTCATTGTGCACCAACCAGTCATGTACAATTTGTGGCATCTATGGCCATTATTACCACCACTACCTTGACCTACCAAAATATCATATGGTGCTAGCTGAGTTTCAACAACCATCTATAGGGTCCTCTATCACCATTATTGAGGACATCCACCCCCCATAATCCTCGTTGGCCAAGGTAAACACCATTTACATGATTTCAACCAGTGACCCATTCATCCCTTCGACTTCCCTTACTAACTCTTCTAATCTCTCTATTTGGTGCTTCCGCAGTGAGGAAGAAATCCTCCAAGCACTAACTGAACCAAACTTTCCTTGGGATGACATGCATCATCGAGCCTATTTTATTCCCGAGGAGTCTACCACCATTTCGATCGATCAATTCTCAGTCAAGTCAAAATATTTTATACACGGTAATGTGGATTCGTTCAAGAATCCCATGCAAGCCCCAGAATCCTTTGAGGAAGGTAAAATGGCTAACATATATCCCACCATCCAAGTTGATATATCCGTCAAACCCGGTGTCATTGAGAACATCATGTTAGGCACCTCTTACACTCCTGAAGAAGACGCTTCCAACAAGAAAATATTTCAAGAGTTCTGTGGCATATTTGCTTGGTCCTACACTGAGAGTCTTGGCCTCGAACCTACCATTGTTGAGCATCACATTGATACTTGGCCTGACATCACACCTGTCTTCCAAAAAAAATGGTCGATAAACCCATCCAAAATTCCCACGGTAAAGGCCAAAATTGAAAAACTATGCCAATCCAAGTTCATTTATCCCATCGCATACACCACGTGAGTGTCCAACCCTATGCTAGTCAACAAAAAATAAGGCACCATTCGCATTTGTACCAATTTTTGAGATTTAAATCTAGCATGACCCAAAGATAATTTCCCTATGCCTTTCATTGATCAACTCATCGATGCATGTGCAGGCCATGAGGTTATGTCCTTTATGGATGGGTTTTCAGGCTACAACCAAATTCAGATATGCAAAGAGTACCAGTACAAGACTGCATTCACCACCCTATGGGAACTTTCGCCTATTGTGTTATGTCGTTTGGTCTTAAAAATTCCAAATCCACTTTCAAGCGGGCCATGAACTTCTATTTTCATGATTTGCTTCACATCATCCTTGTCTACTTGGACGATCTCACCGCTCGATCCAAGAAACATTTAGACCACCTAGAAGACCTCCGGCAAGTCTTCCTACATTGTTGCAAATACAACATTCGCTTGAACCCCATCAAGTGTGTGTTTTACGTTCCTGACATCCGGTTATTGGGATTCATTGTCTCCCAAAAAGAGATCACGGTTAATCCTTTGAAGGTTCAATCTATTCTTGACCTTCCATCCCCTTGCACTATTCACTAGTTGAAAATCCTTCAAGGCAAGGCCAATTTTATTTGCCTCTTCGTCCCAGACTACACTAAAAAAGTCCATGGTTTCTTATGCTTTCTTCGAACCAATGTCCCCTTCATTTGGGATGAATAGTCACAAGTGTTTTTCAACACATTGAAACAAGCCCTAACTTTTTCTCCCCTAATTTCAGCACTTGATTTTTCAAAGCATTTCATCCTTTACATTTCAGCATCTGAACATGCCATTTCAGTATTTTTAGTTTAGGAGGATAGTGCTTGTCAAGAGAACATCATATATTATGTGATTCGGACATTTTCTGTCCCACCCCTGCATTACCCCCACGAGGAGAAAATGGCCCTTGCCATCGTCTTCTCGATTCAAAAATTATGCCATTACATTCTTATAAGCCAAACTACAGTAATGGAAGACTCCAACCCCATGGTCTATCTCTTAAGTTGTCGCCTTATTCAAGGCCAAGTGTCCAAGTGGATCGTCGTCCTCCAAGAGTACGACCTCGAATTTATTACCCCCAAAAGTACTAAGGCACTCGCCTTGGAAACACTTATTACCGACCTACCCTATTCATTGGTGTCACCTTCGAACATGATTAAATTTCCAGACAAAAACTTGTTCACGATATAGTCAGATGACCCATGGTATGGATACATCCTCATGTATCTACACACACAAAAGTTTTGATCTCACCTCAGTTGCGATGATCGACGTCTCATCTTCCATCAAGCTTCACGATACCTCCTTATCAGAGATATCCTTTATCGATGTGGAGTTAACACCATTTTATGATGATGCCTCACACATGACGAGGCAGAGCAGGTTTTGAATGACTGTCATAGTGGAGCCTATAGTAGCCATTTTTCTCAAATGGTCACTGCCCAAAAGGTTATTCGTGTCCATTATTTTGGTCGGCCCTTTTTACAGATTGCATCACGAAAATCAAACACTGCCACAATTGCTAACACGTTTCCCCCAAAGCATGGACCCCTACCGCACCACTCCATCTAGTTATCACGGTTGGCCCCTTCTGCAAATGGGCCATCGACTTTATGGAGTGTAATCCGACCTCGGAAAATGTCCATAAGTACATCATCGTGGTCATCGACTACTTCACTAAGTGGGTGGAGGACATGCCCACGTTTAATTGCCAAGCCAAAACAACGACATTTTTTTTCTTCGACCATGTCATTATGTGTTTCAGCATCCCCAAACAGCTCGTATCAAACCATAGAAAACACTTTGAAGACCTAGTCTAGATAGAGTTGTCCACACTCTTAAAGTTCAAACATCATTACACCTCCTACTACCCTCAGGGACACAGACAAGTCAAGGCTGTCAACCAGATTCTGAAAACCATGGTCCAACAAATGGTGGACAAACATAAGTCCAATTGGCATCACATTCTCTTTCTAGCACCATGGTCCTACCGCATATCTACCAAGACCGCAATGAGTATTACCCCATTCTACTTAGTCCACTGCATTGAGTTTTGTTAGCTCTCCAGGAGTCTTTCTAGGTTGCAATCGAAAGAGCCTGGTAACTTAATCTTATTTTGAATGATGAGGTATAATTGGATCAAGTTAGATGACTTAATCAAAGCTCACTCACTCAAAACATGCATACACACACTCAAATAGACAAGGCTTTTAACCAATGTTGTTCAGAGAGTTTATAAAAGGTAGATATATGTAGAATTCTTATTATGCTAGAAGACTCATACACAAAGCATACATGAATGGCTAATCACAATAAATAAATTATACTTGATATCCAATTCCTCAATACAAAGATAGGATGACAGCTATCTGGCATAGACAAATGGACCAAACATGAAATAAACATTCCACTGCAGGTACAGAAAGGTATAAAAGGAAATATGAACATAAATGGAAAAAGAAGCTTATATAACTGAGATGCAATGACAAGTCTGAGAGTACAAGTATAGAAAAGTCTCAAAAATCGAACCCTTGTTCTACATAAGTCACAGGCTTTATAGCCTTTACAAAACCGTTCAAGATTATGAAAAACTGGATCGAATCTGCTAAAAATAGCTAGTTAAAACAAATTTCTGAAAAGTATGAAAGAGTCCTACATTAAAAGGGTAACCGTCATCTTTCTAGTCCTCATATCTTCGACAGTTGTACCAAGCCTTCGAAGGCTGATGAGTAAGGTTGAAATTGCCGCTTGGAGGATTGACAAGCCATCTTTTTCCCAAAATAGACAAGAAGATTCCTCTTCTTACCTTGCTGGCACCTTTCAATCTGGAACATAATTTTGATCATGATGCCTTTAAACATTTATCTATCATTAGAAAACGTCCTCGAAGTGCTTGGATCAGCAAAAGTCAGGTCTTGTGCAAAAAAGCAGCCTTCTGTGTTATTCTGTAGTTTCGGTAGCTAGAAAGGCTGGGTTTTAATTTTGTTAGCTACCGGAAGCTCTTCTTTCGATGGCTAATGAAAAATTCAGCATGTTCACCTAAGTCACCGAGACATTTTTTAGATGCTTGGAACTTGCCTCTCTTTTCGGTAACTAGAAGAGTCCTATCTTTATGTTGTAAGCTACCGAAAATTGGATTTTTGGTAGCTAATGAACAATTTCCATGTTCGCCTAAGCCACCGAAAAACTGTGTTTGATCTAGCCTGCAAAACTTTTGACAAAACTGTGTTTTATGACTTCTTCTACTTATCTTCTTGCTGTTTGGATTTTTCTTCATCCTGGGCCAAAACCGGACTGTCAGCAAAACTGATGATTGCTGCTGCTAAGGTGTCAAGGTCTAAATGTGCCTTAGGCTGGGGTTTTGGAGTCACTTTCTTATTTCTCAAAAGCTTAACCTTCCTAATCAATCTGATATTGTCTCTTATCAGTATTATATTTCTCCCTTTCAACTTGATATGCTTTTTTGTTAAACCTTGAAAGGAGGTATACAATTCAATATTTCTTTCAGTCAACCTTTCATTCTTTTTCTTGATCACCCTCTGAAGTAGTTCGAGCTCATACACCTGTCTTAGAAGTTGATTTATCTTCAGAGATGAGAGCTTCTTTGATTGGTTGGTTGATGCTTCAGCAATTTGTTGACTTGGCTCTTCCTCAGGTGTAGGTGAAGGCAAATTTTCACATCCTACTTCAGCTTTTTGCTGCTCATCATCTTTGGGATCTGTGTATGGTAGGTTGAGGATGTTCTTTCCTTTTGAATTAGCTCCTTCTTCCTCTATCTTATTACTGAACTCTAATTTTTTTTTAGCCTTCTAAACTTTGAGAGCTGAGGAAAGGGGATCGACTGCAATTGGGGAAATGGCTCTCCTCCTCCTTTTTCCACTTCTAGGAGTGGAATACTTCCTTTCACCCTTTGGTTGTAACTCTGTTTCGAATTCATTCCAGAAAAGGAAGAACGCCCAGTTCATGTTTCTTCTTTGCAGCAACTCAGAAACTATGAGCTTGATCAAACCATGGTGGTATAGTCTACTTGCGATTTTGGTTGGCTTGGCTCTGACTTGATGAGCCATTTTAGTCAGCCTTTTGTAGAGATAAAAAGGGAGATTCAGGGGGCTCCTGCTAGTGAAATGATTCATTAATTTAAAATAATAAATCAACACCCTATTATATCTACCCTCACAGGTTATGTAAACAAGAATTGACTTCAACAGATGCTACCATTTCTCCTTAAGATAGGACATAGGAATATCCTTCTTCCATACAAGATTTCTATGCTCTAGTTTCAGATAGGATCTGAATTCAAAATATTTTGTAATAGTAGTCTTGAACCAATTTTCTCCAGTCATTGGAAGCTCTATCACCTTGGCTATGAGGGCTTCGTCTACCTGGAATTCCTCCTTACCAATTATTGCCCTTCTGCCATCAAATGTGAGAGCAAACATTTCGGCTATTTGCTGATGAGATCCTTGAAATTTTTTACAAAACTCTTAACAGCCTGCATATTTAAAGAGTTGACATACCTCGGGGTGTGATTCCAGGTAACATATGTCATCTAATTCTTTCCTAAGGACAACTCCTCCACTTTTCTTCATCTGTAAGATGCTTCTTGACACCTGCTGTTAAAATTTGAGCTTGAGAGAACGATGCTAAATCAGGGAAAAGGTAAGCTCGACGACATGGTAAGAGTGAAGGAGGAAGGGTGTCGCAGTTTACAGAACCTAACTTCGAGGGATGTCAATTGAAAGAATAATCATGAGGGTTTAATGACTTGTCAATTTCGCATGATTACACTGGATGTACAGCTTTTTGAAATTCGGTAGACATGAGAGATATAGGGTTCAATCGGCTAGGGTGAGATCATGATTGTAGCAGGCTTTACCTTGGAGGGATCGAGTATTTGCTGGAAGTGACCCTTTTCAGTGGTTAAGGAATGATGGATCCCCTTTAACCTTCATGACTAAGACCTTGATTATACATATCCACTGTTTGAAACCAACTTAATTTCGGTAGCTAATGATTTCACCTTTAACCACGTAAGCTATCGAAAAAGTGTTTACAAATGCCCTTGTTTTCAGTAGCTGTGGACAATTTTTCCTTTGAACTGTAAGCTGCCAGAAACTTGCTTTTCGGTGGCTAATGAACAACTTTCGTATCTTCCTAAGCCACCGAAAATTGTTCCATGGTAGATGACACGTACCTTCCCTTTCGATAGCTTTGAGTAATTTTGCCTTTATGCTGTAAGCTGCCGAAAGCTGGGTTTTCGATAGCTAATGAACAATTGCCATGTCTTCCTAAGCTACCGAAACCCGAAAATTCTTTTTGGAGAAAAAGTAACATCAAATGTTATTTCAAACTTTATTACATACTTCAAACTCTTGAAAAAGAACCTCAAATCTATATGAAAATGAAAATTTGAAAGACTTCCTATCACCTAGAAACAAACAACTAGTCTATGTTTATTTGAGGAGATAACATTTTGGCTCCTACTCGGGGATGGAAACCTGCCTGTGAGGTTCCAAGGACCACAGATCAAATTCCTTTCTTATAAAAAAAAATCTAAACCTATCTTCTAGTGTTCCATTGGGCATGGAGTTATTTTGCAAAAAACTGAAAACAAAAAATGATATTTACAATGACCAGGTTTTGAAGCCTTAGATGAAATAGTGTTTCAGAAATTGCCCATTGACTAGGCCACCAAACATTTCTTCACCTTCTAGACTTTGCAGTTTGAAAGTGTTGTTCTGCTATACTTGATTTATCACAAAAGGACCTATCCATAGAGAATCAAATTTTCCATGCTTGCCCTTGTCCTGCTTGGGGGCATCCCATTTTAGAACCCAGTCTCCAACCTGAAAACTTTCCACCTTTTCCTTCTTGTCAAAAGTATTTTATATGCTCTTCTGATGAGCTTCTGACTTTTTCACCAACTATTCTCTAGTCTGCTGCAATTCAACCAAGTCGAGCATTCTTCTCACCATGTCATTTGGTTCATCCTGTTCCTCTTGAAAAAACTTAGTTACTGGTAGGATTAGCTGAATTGGGAAAATGGCATCAGTACCATAAACCAATCTAAAGGGGGAAGTCCCTATGGATTTTTTATTTGTCACTCTATCAACCCAAAGAGCAAACTTTAGTTTGGAATCCCAACTCTTCTGATTTTCTTCCAATAGCTTTCTGATGATTCTGACTAGACTTTTATTCAATGACTCGGCGAGGCCATTGCCTTGAGGGTAGTAGGGAGTAGAGTGTACCAATTGAATTCCCATTGACTCACACATGTGAACTAATGATTTATCCTTAAAAGCTGGTGCATTATCAGTTACCAGCCTTTTTGGACAACCAAATCTGATAAGGATGTTTTCATAGAGAAATTTCATGATAACTTGATGATTAGCTTTCCTTGTGGGAGTTGCCTCTATCCACTTCGTAAAATAATCAGTGGCTACTAGGATCCATCTATGTTGACCACTGGATGAAGCATTAATCTCACCTATAAAATAAAGGCCCCATTGCTGGAAGGGACCATTAACCATAATCGGTTTCAGGGGCAAGGATTTTAGCTGTTGTTTTCCTGCGAATCTTTGGCATTTGTCACAAGATTTCACAAAAGTGTATACATCAGAGAAAATAACAGGCCAATAGTATCCATCCCTTAGAATCTCATGAGCTGTAGTTTTCCAGTAATGATGGCCTCCACATATGCTTGAATGGAAGTGATCCATGACTTGAACTGACTCTTCTTGATCTAGACACCTTAGCAGAACACCAGTAGGATCTTTCCAATACAGCAGATTGTTACTTATGCAAAATTTAATATATTTAAGCTTAAGAGCTCGTGCTTGGGTTGTGCTAAGTCTAAGAGGAACTTCTAAATTCTGCATAAAATGAATAACACCTGAATACCACTCGCATGAAAACAAATTCTCAGCCACACGCTGACTATTATGTTGCTATGTTGCTACTTCTGTCGGCAAACTTGCTGAACTTATTCTGATGAAATTCATATCTAATAGTTCGCAATTTTCTTCAGCCATAAGCTTAGTTAAGCCTTGACCTTTTACTAGCCTGGTGGGATTTACTTCTATATCAAATTCAATCAGCTTAGCAATCCATTTGGATCTCTTTCCATCAATGTCAGGTTGAGTTAAAATATCTTTCACAGAAGCTGAAGGTACATAGGATATGACCTTTGTATGTAGGATATAAATTCTGAATGCCTTCAATGACTTGATCAGAGCATAAGCCTGTTTTTCTATGGGATCATATTTTAGTTCAGCATCCCTCAATGTTTTGCTGAAGAAGGAAATTGGGTGATCAATCCCTTCATCATCTTTCTGCAACAAGACTGCTACCACTGTATCATAGGAAGCAAAAGATAAAATATAGAAAACCTTGGTGTAATCTCGACTAATCAGAGTAGGAGCTTCCATGATAGCCTGCTTGATGGCTTCGAAAGAGTTTCTTGCATTTTTTGTCCATTTAATTTCAGATCCTTTTTTCAGCATGGAAGTTATGTGTTTCACTAACTTAGAAAAATTTGGAATAAACCTCCTGACAAAATTTATCTTACCGAGGAAAGACTGAATATCCTTTTTCGACCTTGGTATAGATACCTTCTGAATTGCTTCAACCCGAACTGGATCAATCTTTACACCCTATGCTGAAACTATGTGGCCTAGAAGCTTTCCCTCCCCGAGAGCAAACTGAGACTTCTTAGGATTCAGAGAAATTCCAAATTGTCTACATTTCAGAAAAACCCCTTTTAGGTGTTGCAATTGTTCTTCATGACTGTTTGAGTATACAGTGATATCATCAAGATATATGAGGACAAACTTATCTTTTAATCCCACAAAGGCTATGTCCATGGCCCTCTGAAAGGTGGCCCCGGCATTCATCAGCCCAAACGGCATCTTGGCGTACATGAAGGTACCCCAAGGAGTGGTAAAAGTTATCTTCTCCTAATCATCAGGGTGTACAGAAATTTGATTGTAGCCTGAGAAGCCATCTAGGAATGACATGACACTAGCTCCTGCAACTCTTTGCAGTAAATGCTCCATCTTGGGTAGGGGATAGTTGTCTTTTTTGGAGCATTTGTTTAGGTTTCTAAAATCGACATAGAACCTTATCTCACCATTTTTCTTCCTCGCTATTACTAAATTTGTGATCCATTTAGAATATCTTAGTGGGATTATGATTTTAGCATCAAGGAGCTTTTTTATTTCTTTCTCAATCATAGGTAACAAGAGAGGGTTGATAGGCCTTAACTTCTGCTTGAAGGGATGGTGTCCTTTTCCAGTGGAATTCTATGTTGAATGGTATCTTCATCATAAGTTTTCAGATCACTGTATTCCCAAGCAAAAACATCAGCAAATTCTTTTATAAGGCTGCAATATTCTGACCTCTGATCAGCTGTCAACTCAGTAGACAAATTTATGAATTTAGGATGATTTTAGTTGCCTATATTATGCTCATGGACAGCAGGGTCTTTCTCCTTTTTCATAGGTTTGAAGGGGACATCATTATGGTCAAAAAGCCTTTCAAGAGGTACTAAACCTTGAGGTATATGATTGCTTGGCAACAGAATAATATCATGTTGACCCATTTCCCCTTTCAACTTAGACTTCTGGGATTCCTCTACATTTAGGTTTTCTTGGTCAATATGCATATCAGAAAATTCATCAACGACCTGGATAAATCTACTAAGTTCATCATCATCCTCAAAGACTTTCCAAAATTTGACATTATCAGGTAGGGATGGCCTATACTTGACTTGGATTTCATAGTTCAATTTAGGAGGCATAGGAGGAATGAACGTACTGGCAGAGACAACAAGGGAATCAGCTAGGTGGTTCATAGCTCTAGGTATATAAGAAATGTCAAAAATTGTAAAAGAATCTCTAAGTTTCCATACCTCATCTCTATATGCCTTTAGCTTGACATTCTTTGCTTGAAAATTGCGGTTCACTTGTTGTATGATGAGCTATGCATCTCCAAATATCTTTAGGCACATAATTCCCATTTCTTTGGCAGCCTTAACTCCCAACAGCAAAGCCTTATACTCTGCTATATTGTTAGTAGTTTTGAAATCCAGTTTATAAGACAAATGCATAACATCCTTCGAAGGAGAGATCAAAACTACACCTGCACCTACTGAAGCTTGAGTACTGGCACCATCAAAAAACATGCTCCAAACAAAAGTGGTTACTTCTTCAGATTACTAACAAGTAGGCTTTGTGAGCTACAAAGGCGTTGGCTGCTCACCATCTATTTGCAGGATACATTCTCCAAAGTCTGTATCCAATGTGTAAATGGGATGATTTACAGAATTATTTTCATTACTGATGATATAGGAAAGCTGGTTCTCTCTATAGAGTCTTTTAGTTTCAACTCCAAACATCAGGACTGTAGCATAAGTCAGATCCATCTGTAAGGTACCCCCTAGTCATTTACTCTATGAACGGGACAAGAGAATGCCAAACTTGGGTGGGATATCAGAAACTACTACATCCATTACCATGTTTTTTGAAGGCAGCTGAGACAGGTTTATGACAAGATCTTTTATGAGGCCCAGGCATTTGACTTTCCTAGAGTCAAAAGATAAGAGATCATGGTAGGGTTTTGTGATGCTAAGTCCAAGCTCATCCATCACTACTTTTGGTATAAGATTGTGGAATGCTCCTGAGTCTAGCAAACAATTGTGAATAATTTTGTCATGGATGTTCAAGGATATATAGAAAGGTGGACAAGACCCATCCAGTTCTTCAACCATAGGACCTAGGGCTACTGAGGGATTATCATCTTGCAAATTCACAAAATCAACATCTATGGGTGTTTTTGGTTGAAGGGATTTCAGTATAGCTGACTTGAAGGAATCATTTTTCATAAGCTCAATCAGTGGAAAAGGGATTTTCAGTTTCTCAATTTCTGATTCAAGATTGAAAGAGTAAGACAATTTGTCAGAAGTTCTTACCTCTTGTGCTACAGCTTTAAGCTGAATCTGATCAGGGACAGAAGGTTGTAATAGCCTTTGCTGCTGTTTTGAAGGAGCAACAATCTGTTTTGCAGGAGCAAAAATCTTTTTTGCAGGAGAAGCAAGCTACTTTGTAAGGACGGGATTCTTCTTTCCGGGAGCAATGGTCACAGGTTTTTTAGCAGCAATCCTAGACCTCAAATTATAACCTCCTTGATCATTTGCCTGATACAATGATTCTTCAGTCATCTGTTCATTCATGAGGGCTTCCTCATAATTAGATTGTGTCAGGAAAGAGGGGTCAACTTTATCTTCCATGCAGTTGATATTGTCTTCTTCTTCTTCTTCTCCCTGAGTAAGCTCTTGTTCCTCTTCCAATACAGCGTGCTGGAAAGGAGCTCTAATTCTTTGTTCTTCAGCAGGATTCCTATCTCTTTGGAGGATCTGATCCTGTGGGTTGTTTCTTCTATAAGGGAAACTATTAGGGTGTATAGGAACAAAATCATTTGGTCCTTTACCTCTTGCAGGTTGTTGACCTTGAACTTTTAGTTTATACATTTCAGATGTTAAGCTATCCAACATCTTAGCCATTTTTTCCATTTTTGTTTCTGATGAAGAAGAAGAGTCTAGAGTTTGCTTCTTTCTGTCCATTTTTCCCTTAAGAATCTCAGATGCAACAATATTAGAATCAACTTCAAGAGCAGCATCTTGCACGAGTGATAAAGAATCAGATCTTCTTTCTCTGAGATGAATACAAAAATCAGGATCAAAAGCATTTGCATAAGTGATTCTGGCTGAAGTATATGTAGGTTTGTTCTCAGCAGGGATCTTGCCAAACATTTTATTAAATCTCTTTATGAAATTTGACACAGACTCACCATTTTCTCTCATCAAATTACCAAATTCTGTGAGGTAATAGAGGTGGTCTCTTCTTTCTCCCCAATGCTTCAAAAACAAGTCATCTAGGGCTTCGATGTCAGCTATTGATCCAGCAGGTAACTTTTTGAACCATTTCCTAGCCTGACCATCTAAACTTTGTACAAAAAACCCTAGTCCATACATCTTCATGCTCAATATTTATGTTCTCAGCATAATTGTAGAATGCCTCTAAATGTTCTTCAGCTATAAAGTGCCCCTGTCCGGTGAACTTAGGCATGTATTTTTGGTAATCTCCAGTAGGCATAGCAGAAAGGGGGTTAGGAAAATTTAGAGGGGCATATCTGGCAACGAGGATCTTTTCCATCTTAGTCAGAGGGACAACCATAGTGGATGTGGGTATGGAAAGGGTAGCAGAAGATATCGTTGGTGTGGGTGATAGCTGAGGAGGTATAGGTGGTGATGAAGGTGGTGGGTTTGACCCAGTGGAGTCGCTAAGAGTTGAGGTGAAAAGATTTGTTGGTTGATTGGGAAAATAGGAACCTTATAGGACTGTGCAAGTAACAAGGCCAATCTTTCTTCGTGTTGATCTAAAAGATCCTGCAAGATGTTTTCAATGGCAAGTACATTGGTATGAACAAAATAATAGCTCTCTTCAGGCTCAGTCGGTAAGGGATTCAGGTAGGAAGAACAACCCTCTTCTTTGATGATTTCTAGGGTTTCTTTTCCTAAGTGGGCTTGCATAACAAGTTCAGAAATAGGATCTTCAACAGCAGAAATAGTTGAGAATTCTTCAACTTTAAAATCTTCTGATTTACTTATAATTTTCTGAGAACTAGTGCTTCAGTAGAAGAAGATTTAAAGGGACGTTTATTTGATAAAACAGAAGAAGTACCTGATGTGGTTCCCCTTGTAGATCTGGAAATCTATCTTTGTGAAGCTCTTCCTCTCCTTAAAATCTATTCGGGATCTGAAACAAGTGTCACTGGTGACCTTTGAGGATGTGCTCTAGTACTTGGTCTTCTCGAAGCCACTTCATTCCAATGGAGTCGCTAGATAGATGATTACAACCATAATACTGTCCACACTTTGTTTATCATCAAAGTTGGATCTTATGTCGTTCTCCCAGGGAAACTAGCTTCAACTTCCTTTCCTGGAAACGACGCCAATTTGTTAGCTCTCCAGGAGTCTTTCTAGGTTGTAATCGAAAGAGCCTGGTAACTTAATATTATTTTGAATGATGGGGTATAATTGGCTCAAGTTGGATGACTTAATCGAAGCTCACTCACTCAAAACATGCATACACACACTCAGATAGACAAGGCTTTTAACCACTATTGTTCAGAGAGTTTATAAAAGGTAGATGTATGTAGAATTCTTATTATGCTAGCAGACTCATACACAAAACATACATGAATGGCTAATCACAATAAATAAATGATACTTGATATCCAATTCATCAATACAAAGATAGGATGACAGCTATTTGGCATAGACAAATGGAACAAACATGAAATAAACATTCCACTGCAAGTACAGAAAGGTAGAAAAGGAAATCTGAACACCAATGGCAAAAGAAGCTTATATAACTGAGATGCAACGAGAAGTCTGAGAGTACAAGTATAGAAAAGTCTCCAAAATCGAACCCTTGTTCTACATAAGTCATAGGCTTTATAGCCTTTACAAAACCGTTCAAGATCTTTAAAAACTCGATCGAATATGCTAAAAATAGCTAGTTAAAACAGATTTTTGAAAAGTATGAAAGAGTCCTACATTAAAAGGGTAACTGTCATCTTTCTAGTCCTCATATCTTCGATAGTTGTAACAAGCCTTCGAAGGCTGATGAGTAAGGTTGAAACTACCGCCTGGAGGATTGACAAGCCATCTTTTTCCCAAAATAGACAAGAAGATTCCTCTTCTTACCTTGCTAGCGTTTTTCAATCTGGAATAGAATTTTGATCATGATGCCTTTAAATGTTTATCTATCATTAGAAAACGTCCTTGAAGTGCTTGGATCAGCAAAAGTCAGGTCTTGTGAAAAAAGCAACCTTATGCGTTATTCTGTAGTTTCGGTAGCTAGAAAGGATGGGTTTTAATTTTGTTAGCTACCGAAAGCTCTGCTTTCAGTGGCTAATGAACAATTCAGCATGTTCTCCTAAGCCACCGAGACATTTTTTAGATGCTTGGAACTTGCCTCTCTTTTCGGTAACTATAAGAGTCCTATATTTATGTTGTAAGCTACCGAAAATTGAATTTTTGGTAGCTAATGAACAATTTCCATGTTCGCCTAAGCCATCGAAAAACTGTGTTTGATCTAGCCTGCAAAACTTTTGACAAAACTGTGTTTTCTGGCTTTTGCTACTCATCTTCTTGCTGTTTGGATTTTTCTTCATCCTGGGCCAAAACCGGAGTGTCAACAAAACTGATGATTGTTGCTGCTAAGGTGTCAAGGTTTGAGTGTGCCTTAGGCTGGGGTTTTGGAGTCACTTTCTTATTTCTTAGAATCTTAACCTTCCTACTCAATCTGATATTGTCTGTTATCGATCTTATATTTCTCCCTTTCAACTTTCTATTCTTTTTGTTAACCCTTGAAAGGAGGTATACAATTCAGTATTTCTTTCAGTCAACCTTTCATTCTTTCTCTTGATCACCCTCTGAAGTAGTTCAAGCTCATACACTTGTCTTAGAAGTTGATTTATCTTCTGAGATGAGGGATTATTTGATTGGTTGGTTGATGCTTCAGCAATTTGTTGACTTGGCTCTTCCTCAGGTGTAGGTGAAGGCAAATTTTCACATCCTACTTCAGTTTTTTGCTGCTCATCATCTTCGGAATGTGTGTATGGAAGGTTGAGGATGTTCTTGCCTTTTGAATTAGCTCCTTCTTCCTCTATCTTATTACTGAACTCTAATTTATTTTTAGCCTTCTGAAATTTGAGAGCTGAGGAAAGGGGATCGACTGCAATTGGGGAAATGGCTCTCCTCTTCCTTTCTCCACTTCTAGGAGTGGAAGACTTCTTTTCACCCTCTGGTTGTAACTCTGTTTCGAATTCATTCCATAAAAGGAAGAACACCCAGTTCATGTTTCTTCTTTGCAGCAACTCAAAAACTATGAGCTTGATCAAACCATGGTGGTATAGTCTACTTGCGATTTTGGTTGGCTGGGCTCTAACTTGATGAGCCATTTTAGTCAGGATTTTGTAGAGATAAAAAGGGAGATTCAGGGGGCTCCTGCCAGTGAAATGATTCATTAATTTAAAATGATAAATGAACACCCTATTATATCTACCCTCACAGGTTATGTAAACAAGAATTAACTTCAACAGATGCTGCCATTTCTCCTCAAGATAGGACATAGAAATATCCTTCTTCCATACAAGATTTCTATGCTCTGGTTTCAGATACGATCTGAATTCAAAATATTTTGTAACAATAGTCTTGAACCAATTTTCTCCAGTCGTTGGAAGCTCTGTCACCTCGGCTATGAGGGCTTCGTCTACTTGGAATTCCTCCTTACCAATTATTGCCCTTCTGCCATCAAATGTGAGAGCAAACGTTTCGGCTATTTGCTGATGTGATCCTTGAATTTTTTTACAAAACTCATAACAGCCTGCATCTTTAAAGAGTTGACATACCTTGCGGTGTGATTCCAGGTAACAGATGTCATCTAATTCTTTCATGAGGATCACTCCTCCACTTTTCTTCATCTATAAGCTGCTTCTTGACACATGTTGTTAAAATTCGAGCTTTAGAGAATGACGCGAAATTAGGGAAAAGGTAAGCTCGACGACGAGGTAAGAGTGAAGGAGGAAGGGTGTCACAGTTTCAGAACCTAACTTCGAGGGATGTGAATTGAAGGAATAATCATGAGGGTTTAATGACTTGTCAATTTCGCATGATTACACTGGATGACGTGAGAGATATAGGGTTCAATCGGCTAGGGTGAGATCATGATTGCGACTGGCTTTACCTTGGAGGGATTGTGTATTTGTTGGAAGTGACCCTTTTCGGTGGTTAAGGAATGATGGATCCCATTTAAAACTCATGACTAAGCCCTTGATTAGACATCTCCACTGTTTGAAACCGACTTAATTTTGGTAGCTGATGATTTCACCTTTGACCACGTAAGCTGCCAGAAAAGTGTTTACAAATGCCCCTGCTTTCGGGTGCTATCGACAATTTTGCCTTTGAACTGTAATCTGCCAGAAACTTGCTTTTTGGTGGCTAATGAACAACTGTCGCATCCGCCTAAGCCACCGAAAATTGTTCCACGATACATGACACGTGCCTTCCCTTTCGATAGCTTTGAGTAATTTTTCCTTTACGCTATAAGCTGCCGAAAGCTGGGTTTCTGGTAGCTAATGACCAATTGCCATGTCCGCCTAAGCTACCGAAACCCGAAAATTATTTTTGGAGAAAAAGTAACATCAAATGTTATTTCAAACTTTATTACATACTTCAAACTCTTGAAAAAGAACCTCAAATGTATATGAAAATGAAAATTTGAAAGGCTTCCTATCACCTAGAAACAAACAACTAGTCTATGTTTATTTGAGGAGATAACAAGTTTGTTCTCCCCATCGAGTATCTAATACTCACCTTGCACATTGTCATCAAAATTCTCCCAGATACTTCACCCCTCGCGCAATGCTTACTCTTTTTGGAGCAGGAAGACGAAGATCGTCAGGCATCTCTCCAGATGATCAAGGCTGCCAAACATCAATCCAAAGCTCATTATGATACTTGCATCCACCCCTGCACCTTCAAAGAAAGAGACCTCGTTCTTGTTTATGACCAAGCCCATGACAAGCATGGAAAAGGAAAGTTTGAATCCCTGTGGCAATTCCCATACATCATTAAAACCTACCTTGGAAAGGGGGCATATGTCATCATTGATTCTAAAGGACGCCTCTTGACCAACCCTCGTAATAGGTTGCAACTCAAGAGATTTTACCCTTAATACCACTGGACACATTGGTTCGAGTTGTACAGTTTTCTTTCTTTTTTTTTCCACTGTTTACCTTTTGAGCCTTGCGATTTGCTTCCATGATTGGTACCATATGGATCCCGCTCCCTCGGTTTATGTTAGTTTCTCCGGTGGTGCAAGTAGATGGTCTCCTAACCTCTCCTTGGAATCTTGGGTGTTATATTCCCCCTCACGTGAGTTGATCCACCTTGATGGAGTGTGTATTGGTGTTGCCACCAATAATGAGTATGAGTATGATGTCGTGATCAGTCTCTTGACCACTTCCCTCCAGATGGGCATTAGTCACCTTCGTGTGTTTTTAGAATCCCAACTCCTTGTCGCCCAGCTCAACAATTTTTACCAGGTACATGATCCTTTCCTTTTTAGAAAGATCATGCACACTAAACAATTGGTCATACACTTTGAATCCATCACATTCACACGTCCCACGAACTCAAAATAGTGTTGCAGACCAAATGGATAACAACATTCTAGAATGGCATATCAATCACCGCATATAGGAAGTAAATCATAAACATGCATCATCATATCATTTTTCATTCGCATGTACATACATATAATATAGGCATCATCATCACATAAAAAGCTCATCAACATAAAAAAAATACATAAAAAGCACATCCACGTGCATATGCATATATATATGTGCATAAATAAGAGTCATATGTGATCCATAATCACAAAACCCATGCCCATATCATGGGGGAAGGACCTTAACCTTTCTCACGTTTTCACGTGCATGATCTAAACCATTTCTCAAGATCACATATCACTTGTATATTTGGTTTTATTTCTAGACACACCTTTTACGCTTGGGTATTGTTTCCATGTGTACAGGTTCAAGTTGCGTTGAACTCCACTTGTTTCAGTCAAAAACTGATCCCTATAGGTATAATATCTTAAATGGAATATAGGTCATCTTCTCCCCTAGAGTATCTTATATTGCATTGATCTAGTCTCTCATTTATGCCTATAGGACCCCCCATGTTCGAGTAAGTGGCCAA
Organism: Larix kaempferi; assembly: GCA_027924585.1. Taxonomy (NCBI): domain Eukaryota; kingdom Viridiplantae; phylum Streptophyta; class Pinopsida; order Pinales; family Pinaceae; genus Larix; species Larix kaempferi. The sequence continues at coordinate 12,810,275 of BSBM01000502.1, read as the reverse complement.
TCCCATCCATCATTGCATTCTTCTTTACTCAGCAGTAGATCCTACCTTACATGGGTGACCATTTTACTACCCTCTGCATTTTGCTCTCATGTCGTTCATATCCCCATAGGATCGTGAGTCCTCATAATATGACATCCATAAATGAAGTCGCATGCATTCAATTCACATTGTCAACTCATTGGCCAATCCTTGTAAGCGGACTCGCGGCATGGATTTTCTTTTAAGCTATTTTATGACTCCTTAGAGAATGAAAAGATCACCGAGCAAACTTGCTTCCTTTTATGCTTGTTAAATTATTTGAAAGGGAATCCATTCACTATTCCTGTTAACCCTTTTTCGGACAAGATGGACTAATTATAAAAAAAGGAATACTCTAACTACTTTCGCTAGAAGAGTTCTCCATTGCATACTTTTATGCTTTTTCGGAATTTGGGGACTAACTTATGAAAAATACCACTCACGTAGTCTTATTTATTTTTTCAAACTCTCTAAAAATTAAAACACCAATGAGCATTCACCATCTTGGGCTCGTCAAATCCACATGACGATACCATTTTGAGCACACTTCTATCCCTTCTTTGAGCTCATTAAACTATGAAGAAGGCCGAAATAGTGCTTGGCTTAGCACCCCTGTATATCGCATATACTCCATTATTTACGGAAGCATCTTTGGTTTCCTTTGTTCAGAGTATTCTGCGATGAGTCACCCTGATGTCATCATTACCCACCTCTCTAAGTGTCCCCCATTTCAGTCATATTTCTTGGTATCCCAATTGTGTCCCTCTCAAATATTCATTTCACATATGCTTCCAGTTCAACCATGTCATCATACTCTAAACAAAGGAAGTTTGAGTCCCTATTACTCAGTTTCCCTCGTATCTGCCAGCAGTGTCTCAATCCCATGTCCAATTATATCTCTCTTTGGTTGTATCCCTTATGTTTATATCAAGGAAACATAATTTCCTTTCCAGCTCCATGTCTCCCCCTGTCAACATCAACACATGTATTCCATAGGATAGACCCAGAGGTACCATGTACCTTAGCCTCATAACCCTCATTGATGAGCCCCTTGGACCACCTAAAGGGAGACCTTAATTCCCTTTGGAATGGTTGTTTCTCATGTGCTCGACATCAGCTACATTATCACACTAATGAGATTCGTACAGGTTAATGGTTCTTTCATTATCTGTTCAAAGATCTTGGATGTCCCTTGACTCTATTCCATTGGTGAGTCTTTATGGAAACCCAATGATATTTTGTTTCCTGAGATATCGTTGTTGCATTGATGATAGTGTTTGGAATCCCTTCAACTACATGCTTCCTTATGTATCCATTTCGGATGTAGCTCATTGTACCAGTTAGATTCAGACACTCGGTTGTTTGATTCATTACATGTGTTGGACCCCTTCAGATCCAACAGTGCATTAGTTACCGAGATTCAACATTCCATGAGAATTCCATTGTTCTTATTCCAGTTCTTCGAATCATCCTTGGTTGGAACATGATTACATTCTATATTTGAATATGTCTTGGACATTTATGATGCACATAGCATTTTATCCATGTATTGATCAGGCCCCCTTTAGGCCTCCATCCATTTTTTAATTTAAGACAGTGATACGAGCATGGGAATGCATGTCTCATCCATATATTTGAGATGATATGTACCTTATTCATATTGATTATTGTATCTATAGGTAAGGGCCATGTTGATACCTCGGTTGTGAAGGTTAGATGCAAAATGTGCTGGAATGTTCCAAGACACTCAACAGAGGAAGAATACCCAAGTTGAAAGGCTTCAAAGGACCCTGCGTAAGGGCAATTCGATCCCTAACCTGTTTGGTGTGGTGATCCCCCACGAATATTAGGCCTCCGCTGGCACTCTAAGAGTAGATGAGTTGACCTATAAGATCAGTTTTCTAGTCAAGGAAAATGAAGGTGTGTATATGGTAAAACAAAGCTAACCTAACCTATTTTAGAAAAGGAAAACTAGTCTGAGTCAGTCCTATTCTAAAATGAAAGCTTGATCTTATGCAGATTAACCCTGAGGTGTGATGAATAAGTAAATTACAACCTTTCACGGAAATGCTTTTAATTGTTTCACTTATTAACTTAGATCACAATCCATTAACAAAAATTAAAAGACAATAATCCAAGTACTTAAGCCTGTTCAAGATAAATCTGTAACCACTTTGCTAATTGAAAAGTTAACAATAATTATTGTGCTATGAATCACTCACAGAAATCGATAAAGAAAGTATTTAAATTGAATAAACTCAATAAAACACTTTTCAGCATAAATCAATCATACATGGAAACCAATATAATAGATCCATACACTTAAACATATGCAAAAGATATCATGCACCGTAGATGACAATCTGAAGTACACAATCAGTAATTCTCAAATAAACTTGAGGAATAACAAGAGATAGATCAAAAGATGACTTTATTGTATTAAAAGAGGTCTTGTACAAAAATTACAAAAGGCTCTGGTAAACAGAGTATCTCCAGTCTAGTCTCCTGTTGATTTGCCACTCCAAAATTACCAACCCCTAACCATGAGATATTCTTCTTTAAATAATTGCCACAGAGTACCAAAATAAAGATCCCTAGAAAACAGAGATTACAAAATCGGATCAAACTATTGATCCAAGGAATCTTGCCATTTCTCATAAATGTCTAACAATTCATTTAGATTTGGGAAATTGACAGATTCCAAGGCTAACTGAACATTGTACACATTATTCTCCATATCATGTTTTTCTAGCTTGTGCCAAGTGCAAAGATACATGTGAATCTTTCCCTCCATGATGACCGGTTCTCTAACTATTCGTCCTTCAGCACTGGTCTTTCAGGATTGATTACTTAATCGAAAAGATCCTCATGACACAACAAGAATTCGATCCCGACTTGCTGATTATTGGCATCGGGCGCTTTGGATTTTAAAGAGTCTCTCGTGGGAACTCCTGAGTTGGGAACTATATTTTCAAAAATAGAAAAATCTAGTAAAAGATCCACTTCAAGAGAAGTCGGAAAAACATCAGGCTCTTGGTTGATTATAAAATCTCGTCTAACATCGTCATCATGATCAGTCAACTCCTCGAAAACTTTCTTCTCTTTGTCATTAAGAAAATGCATGTGGACAGACAGAGCTTCAGAATCTTCTTCCCCACTATCACTGCTTAAGTCAAGAATACCTACATCAAAAGGTGGTGACAAAGGTTCTTGATATCGCAGTGGATAGAGCTCTTCATCTTCAAAATCGGGATTGAAGGATTTGTTACCTGTCTGCATGTTACTCATATCAGATACGTTCAGGAGGAAATTTAGCAAAATTATCATGCAGAACTTTTCCTCTTAAAGAACGCAAAGGACGAGCTAGAGGTTTCATGCTCATTGCTAATTTAAAGCCGACTGATAAGATGACAATAATTGGGCAAGATCAGTTGCAATGATTAAAATTATACGACCAATCTATTGTAATTATCTCAATTGTAATGAAAAGAGCCCAGATGTGCGATAGTTAGATCTAAGCCTATGCGAAAGTACAAATTAAATTACCACTCGCATGGCTTAAATTGCTTTTATGACCTCATTATTACAAGCAATTTCACATCAGCATTTATAATTTTCAGATTTATGACAAAAATAGAAATTATGGCTTGAAAAACAGACTGCGAAGTGACTGAAAAAGAATCCTGATTACACAGACCGACAATTTTTGCATACTTATCAAACCGAAATCAAATGACTAGATTTATCAAAAATAAATGGAAGGGCCTTTCAGACCGAAATAAGCATAATGGCATAAAATATCAAGGAGTAGAAACAAATAACGAAGAGTTATTGAAACGAAACGATACTATCAAACACCGAGTGTAGCAGAGATAATAATCTATCCAGAGGTAAAGGAATATCAGTTTCAAACGTTCTCTGGTAGGATTCAGCAGTAAAAATTTCATCATGACGAGATAATTCTTCGAATGAGAAATGTAAAACTAAAATAGAAAAAACCCTATTAAAAGACAGATTAAAAGACACCCGTGTGATCAAAACACACGGACGGCTGAGATCAACCGAAGCGGGATGTGGGATTTAGTTTTATTTATCAAATTTATTCAAGGATCCTGCCAGCCGAAACCCGATAGTGTGGATTGCAGGTTGTGGGACTAATAAAATCGCAAAATGGAAAACCTATTCCCGAAAGCCGCATCCCGAAATCATGGGTTGCGGGTTTCGCGTGAAAATCTTATTCACAAAACTTATTAAAGGATCCCGAAAGCCGCAACCCGACAATTGCGGGTTGCGGGTTGCGGGGTCGCCCAAACGGAAAGGTGGAAAAAGAAATCCTGAAAGCCGAAAGCCGCAACCGTCGAGTTGCGGGTTTCGGGTTTACCAAAATCCAAAACTTAAAAACAAGATCCCACAACCCGAACTTTTCTGGTTTCGAGTTTCGGGATGTCTAACTGTCGGGTTTCAGGTTGATAACAACCAAAGGTAAAATACTCAAAATTTGAGGAAAATTACAAACCAGACAGGTAAAGATCACCCAGAAAGAGAAAAACACACAGGACAAAACTATGGGTAAGAGATCTAATCTTACCAAAACCAAATTCTCATATTTACACTGAAAACTCACCCAAATACCTTTGTATTTATTAAGAAAAACAAAAAATGGGGCTCTCGTGCTTGAGTTAAGCATGGGATTTGTTGTGGCCACAACAAATGGTGACTGGCTGGGAAGAACCAGTTATCTCTGCAACGAAATTCAGCTAGAATGAAATATGTTAGCCATACCACCTTTTCAACCTGAATTTTCCAAAATTGTTCACAAGAGAGACAGTTAACGAGCATGGAACATGAAACTGATAAATCCCCATACATGATCATGTTGAAAATAATGCAAATCTGATAAGGGGGTTGAAGAAACAAACGAGATCCTTCACCTTTATGTAATCATGGAGAAGCAGCTTGTGTTGAACCTAGGCACATACTTGAAAATAATCCTGGATATCCTAATTACACATCACCTTGATTTATTGGGATTTTATTTACATGCAATATTTCATGAGATTCTTCCCCCTTTTTTTTTCTTTCATTTTTCTCCCCCCCCCCTTTTTTTTAAGATCAGGACTATGTATAGAAGACCACTGCCCTGACTTGGTGATCAGATATAGGTAGTGCCATTCACAGGCAAAATTCAGAAACTGATCAAGCTAGCTTAACAATGAGACTCCTTATTGTGATGAACCTGCAATAATTAATTAATGCAAATACACGAGATATCAAAAATAATAGAACTCAAAATCACTTTTATATTGATCACGGGCCACTTCGAGGGGGCAACCTACTTTGAGCAAGCTCAATACAATTAACTTCATGGTGCTTTCATAGGCCTCAACACACACTTATATACTAATTCTAGGCGCCAATACCATGGGTCAATACTATGTGTCAATACAAACCACGGGCTAAGTCTAGGCACCAATACTATGAGTCAAAACCATGGGACATATAATAAGATGGGACGACTTACAAAGCATATGCATCCAATACTATGGGTCAATACTATGGGCTAATATAAACTATGGATCAACAAATACTACGGGACGACTTACAAAGCATATGTGTCCAAAAACAATATACTAACAAAGTAAAGACATGGGTTCCTAACATCCCCTCTCCTTTAGAAAAAGCTTTGTCCTCAAAGCTTTAGATGTGGAAATTGATGCAGAATTTGAAGGAGTGGGTCCCCTGTAGCATTCTCGGGTTGCATTTCGAGCCACTGGCGCCTTTGGAGTTTCAGGGAGGATTGCATGGAAGGCTGTAGACAAAGAATAACCATATCAACGATGTGAAAAGTGCGCTCAGAACGGTGTTGATCGGCTTGTTGTTTCAGTCGAATTCTTGCCATATGAAAATTGTCCTGCAGAATGCGAAGAAGCTGATCACGGTTTCGAAGAATTGAGTCAATTGCCTGAACTGGGGAGCTGTTGAAGGTGTATGGAAGAAGAACTGGTGGTGCCTATCCAAAGACTGCTTCATATGGTGTCCTTTGAGATGTGGTACTATACCACTGGAGCGCTTCTAGGAAATCCATAGAAATAGTTGTCCAAATTTGTGGAGGGATGGGAAAGGGTTCGAGCAGTCCCAAAAGCAGGGTTGTTTCACCCTTGTTGACCTGGAAAGTATCACAGTCAACCACCATCCATTGAATTGTCCTGTTGAGTCCCTGCCAAAAGAAGTTACATTGTTCATGGTCATACGTTTTGAGGAACCCAAAGTGCCCTACTGATGAAGAAGCATGGAGTTCATAGAAGAGATAGCCCCGTTGAACAGATTGCAACCAATTTGGAACAAGCAAAGAAATAGTTGTAAGAGAAACTGGGTCATCAAATGTGCGAGGAGGAGCATCTTCCACCATATTTTCCTTACCCTTCTGGTAACTGGTCGCATAGTCATAACCCATGAGTTGGATAACCCATTTCAGGTGTGTTGGAGAGGAGACCCGTTGTTCCAGGAAAGTTTCCAGACTCTGGATATCTGTCTTGATGCAGAAATAATTCCCCAATAGGGATGGCTGCAACTTCTGTACTGTATGCAAAATAGTCATCATTTCCTGCTGAGAGGTAGATGCGGCTAAATTCTTACCGGAAAGCTCTCTTGAAGGCAACAAGCTCATTGGTTCAGCAAAGACACCTGCATATCTATCCAAGGAAGTAGTGGAGATTGTTGATGGGTTCATCTGAATGGAACGGAGCTGAGCGATGACACCATGTGAATTCTTCTTAAGTATTTTTTCCAGGTGATGTGAACTATTGATGCAGAGAGACCCTGGTTGTAAGCCCATAAATTTGTGTTATGCCCCATTGATTGAAAACTGCATCCAAAGTTCAGCAAAATCCCATAAGATGGGGCCAAGTGTGCATAACCATTGAACACCCAAAACCATATCACATCCACCTAAGGACAAGGCAAACATGTGAGAGCGCAAGTTATAATCTTCCATAGAGATACGCACATTGTGACACTTCCCCTTGCAAGGTAAGGTGCCCCCATTGGTAACCAAGACTTCAAAGTTGGAGCAAGGATGGACAAACCAATCAGCCTATTTGGCAATTCGAGGATCAATGAAGTTATGAGTGCTACCAGAATCAATGAGTATGGTAAGAGGGAGCTTCTTGAAGTATCCCCTGACTCGCATTGTTTGTGGGGTGGTGACGCCGGTTACAGCATGGAGAGAGATATTGGGTGGGTCGTCCTGAGATGGGGTGTCAACAGGCGGGTGTTGAATGTCGACCTGATCATCTACTGTATCTGGATCTTCTTCATCAAGTTCTGAGGCAGGCGGAGAATCCACATCCAAGAGATAGAGCTTTTGTTGAACACATCTATGTCCCCGAGTGAATTTCTCATCACAATTATAACAAAGCCCTTTTTCTCAGCGTGCCTGCATCTTTGTTTCAGACAAGTGCTTGATAAGAGTTGGTTGAGGAGTAGGCGTGATGGGAGGTCATTGGGAACCCATATTTCTGAAGGGAACAAAGGTGGGTTTGGAGCATTGTTGAGCTGCGATCTTGTCCTCGGCTAGCTTAGCCAACCCTAGGACTTCCATCATTGTGTTGGGACAAAACATTTTGACCTCTGAGCGGATTTCATCCTTGACACCACTGATAAAACAACTCCTGTAGAATTCATCAGACAATCCTTCTGTGTGATTAGCTAGTTTCTCAAATTCCGTCTGGTACTCTCTCATTGTGCCAGTTTGGTAAAGTTTAGTGAGTGCTCCTGTGAAGTCATCAAAAGCACTAGGACCAAATCGTGGCAAAAGGAGTTCGAAAAAATCTATCCAGTTTGGCTCGGGATGAGCTTTGATGTACCAACGGTACCATTGAAGGGATTCCTGTTCCAAATCAAAGGATGCAAGTGGAACTTTCTGAACATCAAAAATATTATGCAAACTAAAATATTGTTCTGCTCGGTATATCCATTCAGTCGGATCAGTACCATTGAAGCAAGGAAAATCAATTTTTGGCCCATGAAAATTGCTGGAAGAAGAGAACCCGATGGCTGCAAAAGATTATGGCTGTCGGTTATTGTTCATGGCTGAATGCTGAAGATGGAGGCTGTGAAATTTTTCATCCAGATCTTGGAGTTTGGTTTGGATGGCTGCAAGTGCTTCCTCCATGGTGTTTGCTCCTGTGCGAGTGACAGCCATAACCAGTAATAATTTTTTTTTTTTTGTGGGGGGGGTGGGGAATGGATAGAAAAACACAAACACAAGCTTATTTAGTAAGGGGAAATTTGGATTTGGGAAAAACTCGGAGGGGTAATTGGGGTTTGACTAGGTTTTTGACACTTTCTGAGGGACAGGGAAGCAAAAAATGGGGATTTCATAAGTGGGAACTCTATGGTAAAATTTAAAGGCAATCGGGTGAAAATTGAAGAAGTTATGGCAAACCCTAAAAATAGACAAATGTGGGATTTCTGGTCTTGGGAAGTGGAATTTGGGATAGGGTCTTCAGGAATGAAATATGCAGAATGGGATTGTAGGGATGTCAGTGACATTTCAGGGAAAACAGAGTTGAAACAAGGGAGATATGGCTGAAAAATAGAAATTTTTTATTTTTTTTTCCCAGAAATGGATCGGCAACAGCGGCGCGGAAGGGATCTACAACAGATGGATCTGCAACGGCACGGAAGGGATCGAAAACGGTTGGATCTGAAACGGCGAATGGATCTGGAACGTCTTTCAGAATAGATTTGAAATGGTTGGATCTGGAACGTCTTTCAGAATAGATTTGAAACAGCTAGATCTAGAGCGGAAGTGATCGACAACAGTTCAACTGAAAATAGATATGGACCCCAGGTATGTATGGCTTCCTAACAGTTCAGGTGTTTCACTCGGCCACCAATGATATCTGATGGCTTGCATATTGGGGCAGTACCCCTCACTCCACGGCTCAGGTAAAACTGATAACCGCTTTGCCACAAACGATAGCTCTTGGTTTACCTCATGGGTGGGAACTAGTCAGTCAGGTAGGGGTCGTTGCCCTTTTCGCTGGCAAGTCCTCTCAATGGGCCAGCTACTTTGGGGTTCCCGTGGTACTCCTCACAATGAATTTTAGGGCTTATTCCCAAGTACTTCCCACAGTTAAGCGGATAGGGATTATTCCCAAAACCGAAGCTGCAACATATGCGGAAAAAAAAATTGGCAGAAATTCCACCCAACGAGCCCAAGAAAGTGCTCTGATACCAGATGTGATGAACCTGCAATAATTAATTAATGCAAATACACGAGATATCAGAAATAATAGAACTCAGAATCACTTTTATATTGATCACGGGCCACTTCGAGTGGGCAACCTCCTTTGAGCAAGCTCAATACAATTAACTTCACGGTGCCTTCGTAGGCCTCAACACACACTTATATACTAAGTCTAGGCGCCAATACCATGGGTCAATACTATGTGTCAATACAAACCATGGGCTATGTCTAGGCGCCAATACTATGAGTCAAAACCATGGGACATATAATACTATGGGACGACTTACAAAGCATATGTGTCCAATACTATGGGTCAATACTATGGGCTAATATAAACTATGGATCAACAAATACTAGGGGACGACTTACAAAGCATATGCGTCCAACAACAATATACTAACAAAGTAAAGACATGGGTTCCTAACACTTATCTTCCAGTTGGAATACTGAAAGCAACTATCATGGCTTGGAGACCATATTGTGATAGTTTCAATCCAAATAAAACCCATGATCATGGCAGAGATGGCTTGCAATAAGACCCCCCTGTCCTTATACGCACGAGCATCTTTAAAAAAGAACAAACCAAATTTTATTAGGTTGAAAATTACAAGGCGCTACCATGGCTTGGTGACCATATATTGGTAGTGTTACTCACTGATGCTTTGCTGATCATGAATAGACCGACCTATGATAGGATCTTCCAACTCCCAGTAAAACTGAAAGTCATCTTCCAAGTGTGGTAGCTTGATGTGAAGATGTCATTCTGCTTAGCACTTATGAACCTAATTGGCTAGCTTGATAACAAGACCTCCCACCTTGCAATTTATATCTATGAAGAGGTTTATTATCAAGGTGATTGTAAAAGGATCCAAAGCAGAACAAGTTGGACAGGTTATTATGATATGCAGCTTGAACCACAAAACATGAGACAAGGGAAACTCTACTATCCTCCAAACCCCAATTAAACAAATAAGACATGTGTAAGATAATGCCCATGATGGAAAAATATCAATTCAGGGTTCTGCAATCATTAGCTGTATGCCCTTTGTTGAAAAACCTCCAGTACAGGACAAAATTGTGGCTGGCAGACAGTTATAGAACCCAAGCTGAAATTATCACCAAGAGAGAAACTGATGAATAGATATCACCAACTGTGTGGAGTTTAAAACAAACAACTAAAAAACCCAAAAAGAAAACCAATCAGGAAAATAAATAGAAAAACAAACCTATGTACAAGTACGTCATCATGATCAAACAAAATACTTCTTGAGGAGTGAAACATTCACTGGATAAGTGTCCACAACTCCTTCCAGTGTCTGTAATTGAACAGTACCAGGACCAATCTTTTATGTAACAATGAAAGGTCCTAGCTAGAGGCGTTGAAACTTGGTATATTAGTTCTTATCTTTGTGTTGTTTGTCCGATCTTAAAACCAAGTCTCCAACTGAAAATTCTCTATCAGATGAAGATTTTTCATCAGACCATCTTTTCACCATCTGCTAGTGATGATATAATTTGTTCTTAGCCGTTTCCCTATCTTCCTCTAGTTTAAGTAGTGTATCAATTCTCTACTGGAGGGGAGAAGAATCATCTGCTTGGACAGACTAAGCCAATTGTAGTGAAGAGATGGCAAGATTAGTAGGAAGGATGGCTTATTTGCCATATACTAGATAGTAAGGAGAATTTCCAATTGCTGCCTTCGGGGTGATTCGATCTACCCAAAGAGCATTATCAAGCTGTGTATGCCAATATCTATGATGAGAAGCTACAGTCTTCTTGAGAATGTTGATCAAATTTTTGTTTGAAGACTCAGCCAAACCATTACCTTGTGGGTGGTAATTGGCAGAAACTTTGAGTTTCAGCCCCTTTTCAAAAGCATATTCAGTTATGTCAATAGAGGAGAAATAGGATGCATTATCAAAAACTAGGAATTCTGGAGTACCAAATCGTGAGAGTATGTGACTATCTAGGAAAGAAATGACTTGGGAGGCATTACATTGCTTAAGTGGGACTACCTCCACCCATCTGGTGAAGTAGTCAGTTGTTGTGAGAATGTATTTGTGTTGAAGGGATGAAGCATGATTGATGGGCCCGAAAAAATATAGCCCCCATTACTGAAATGGAAACTAAACCGTGACGGGTTGCAACGGGAAGGCAGGTTTCTTGAACTTCCCTGTGCATTTCTGGCATGGTTCACACCTCCTTACAAAAGCATAAGTGTCTTTAAACAATGTAGACCAGTAATACCCAGCTCTGAGAATCTTATGAGCTGTTGTCTCGCCTGAAAAATGACCTCCAGCTGGTCCTGCATGAAATTGTAATAAGATGTCATCAGTTTCATGTTTTTCCAAACACCTAAGAAAAACCCCATCATAGTTTTTCCTAAACAAAACTTCATTAATAAACTAATAAGGTGCATCCTTTGATCTAAAGGCTCTTCATTTTTTAAAATCCAAGGTTTCAGAAGTAAACCCATTATTTAGGAAAAATTTAATATGGTCATACAATTTTGATGTCGGGGTATCAATAGCATTGACAGAACCTGTAGGAATGTCTTCTTCTTGTTCCCATTCAATTTGTTGCTTCTGGGGATCGTTAGATTGAGCGGTAAGAAGGCAAAGGCCTTGACCTTTTACAATTTTGACTGGCCTTATCTCCAAATCATACTCTTGCAGGGCAATCATCCAATGGGCTCTTTTTTCGCCCAACTCCTTTTGGATCAACACATTTTTGATGGCAGAATACGGGACAATGACCTTCGTTAGAGATTTCAACAAATAAGGCATGTAATGTTTAACAGACTTGTAGATCGCGTAGGCTTATTTGTCAATCTATGAATAATTGAGCTCTGCACCCTTGAAGGTTGAACTCATGAAAGAGATTGGAATCTCTGTATCACTGTCCTGTTTCTAGGTCAAAACAGCTGCATAGGAGAAATCGGTGGCGAACATATAGAGAATGAAATCTTTATCAAAATCCAGGGACATGAGGGCAAGAGCTTCAGCAATAGCCTTACGAATTTCTACGAATGCATCCCTTTATTCCTGTGACCAGGTAAACTGTACATCTTTCTTAACTAAATGTTGTAGAGGTTTAACTATCTGGGAAAAATTAGGTACATACCTGCGTACGAAGTTGATCTTACCCAAGAAGGACTGCATTGCTTTACGCAAACCTGGTAAGCCAATTTTTAAAATCGCGTATGTGCGTTCGGGGTCGATGATCATACCTTCCTTTGAGACGATGAAACCTAACAGCTTTCCCTCCGTGACTGCAAAAATAGATTTCTTGGTATTCAAGGAAATGCCAAGTTTTCTGCGACGTTCGAAAACCTGCTTAAGAGCAAATAAGTGTTCATGTAATTTTTTTGAAAATATGGTAATGTCATCTAAATAAACCACGACAGAATTATGTGTTAAACCTCGGAAAGCTATATCCATAGCTCTCTGAAAGGTGGCTCCTGCATTAATCAAACTGAAAGGCATTCACCTGTAGGAAAAGGTGCCCCAAGGAGTTCTAAAAGATGTCCTTAATTGGTCATCTGGAGCAACCATAACTTGGTTGTACCCTGAAAAACCATCTAGGAGAGAAAACATTTCCGACCCCGCTACCTTTTGGAGAATCTATTCCATGGGGGGAACGGGATAGTTATCCTTTTTTGAGGCCTGGTTCAAATTCCTGAAATCTACGCACAATCGGATTCCACCACTTTTCTTGTGTACTGGCACCAAATTGGCTATCCACTGCGTATGCCTCACCGAAAAAATAATTCGGGCTGTGAGTAGCTTTTCCAGTTCTTTTTTCATCGAAGGATCTAGACTGGGATGCATTTTCCGTAGCCTCTGTTGATATGGTTTAACTTCTGGCTTCATGGGTATATTATGGTAGATGATGCTAGTGTCAAATGTTTTCAATTCACCATAGGTCTAGGCGAAAACATCTTTATATTCTTTACATAGTTTAATGATAGCTCACCTTTCTTTTGGGGTACAATCAATTCCTAAATTGATAAAACGGGGCTCTTGCTCGGTCCCTAAATTGACTTGCTCGTAATTAAGTGAAGAGCTCTGTGCTTTACAATTAGTTTTATGTCTGAACTTGTCTTGCAAATCATAAAACTTCTCCAAATTAATCACAGACTTGGGGATGACATTCGAGGAATCGGAAAGAGATTTTTCATGTTCACCCTCGTCTATAGCCATATCCTGAAATGTGTCCTGGTTTGTTAAAAAATCAAGTATCTGTTGATCATCATCGAATACTTTCCATTTTTTCACGTTATCTAGTATGGAAGGCCTATACATCAGTTCTATTGAAAATGTTTGAGGAGATAGGCCCTCTAGTGGAATCAATCTGGAAGCTATATTCGCCAACAAGTCAGCATCAAAATTCTAAGACCTAGGAACTGAATTAATATTGAATGCAATAAAAGAGCTGGTAATATCTCTTACCAATTTCTTATAATTCAACAGGCAGGGGGACAGGCAATGTATCTTATTCCTCACCTGTTTCACAATTATTTTTGAGTCTCCGAAGCAATGAATGATTGGTACTTTCAAGTCAATAGCCTTTTTTAGTCCCTGTATCAGGGCTTCATACTCAGCCACATTGTTAGTACAATCAAACTCTAATCTACATGCAATCATAGCTTTTGTTGCTCTTGGATTTATAAGAACACATCCTGCACCAGCTCCATCCTTAGATTTAGAGCCGTCAAAAAACAATGTCCAAGCAATGGGATCTAAGCTAAAATTGGTGTTTACATTAAAAACATTATGTACAATTTATCCTGAGAATGGTATAGAAGTGAGATGAGTCACATGATATTCGTTGTGTGCATTCTCTTGTGGTGAAAAATCAGCTGATAAATTCCCGAAAAAGGTATCAAAGGTAAAACTTTCAATGTGCGTGTCGAAATAACCCACAGGCTCACTTGCATCATTCAAATCTATAACTGTCTGTTTCATAAAAGGTTCCCTGCTTAACTTGATCTTGTTTGGCTAACCATTGTAGGGTAGCCACAAATGGGACCAATTAGTGGAAAAATAACCTTTTAGCTTTTCTGACCAGTCTCTACTAAGCCACATACCATATGCTTCTGGAATATCAGCAATGACTATATCAATTGTTTGATCGATTCGAGGATCAGCTGATAATGTAATTAAAACATTTCTAAGCCTTCCTACCACTCTGACTTTTGATTTGTCAAGTTGTACTATCTGAGTAGGGAAATGTTCCCATGTGGCATTCAACTTTCTGCAGACGGAAAGGGGCATCACATTTGATGAGGCACCAGAATCTATCATGCAGTTATGTACGTTTCGATTGAAAATCTCAAAGGTAAGTAGAAAAGGCGATGTCCTTTTGCTGTCAGACTTTTGATCATCTGGTTTTGTGAAAGAATCAAGGTTATTATTCTGCAATTCTCTTGGTTGTTTAACCATAATACTTTTGGGTAAGGCATCCCTCATCGAAGGGATTTTCAATAATTCAAACAAAGAGATGTTTGCCTTTACTCTTTTAAGATCTTCAACTAAATTGTACTCCATCTCAAGGATGACTATATCTTTGTGGGGAACAGTCTTGCCTTTATTAGGAATAGGTGTAGAGGATGAGGGATCCTAAGGGGGTTGAGGTTTAGACCTTGTGTTATAAGGACGTTGGACATTAAACACAGTCTCAGTTTCTTCTTCTTCTCCACACATAGGAAGCTCTGAAAAGTAACTTACAGTGTTGATTTGTGGATCCTGATGCTCATTTTCTTCTTCCTCAAGGGGTTGTGGATGAGGAGCAGTTTGATCATTAGGGATTTCAAGGGTGTTCTGAGATTCTGCTGCTAAGGCTCTAAAGATAGAATAAATTTCTTCATTCGTGAGGCCTTCTGTTGGATTGGGAGGTGGTGGATTTGTTGGAGGTTGATAAGGTCTCCTAAAAGGTGGCCTCACAAAACCTCTATTCTGGTTTTGATTTTCATTGTTAGTTCTTTTCAAATATACCATCTCATTTGACATTTTCTGGATTATCTTTTTCATATCAGTTATGTCAAACGGATCCTTGCTTTGTGTAGTGGGTTTAGGAACACTGTCATTCTTTTTCCTGGAAGTTGAAGGCTGTTCATCTGCAATCTCCAGATTGTCCTTAAGACAAAAAATTTCCTTCTCGACTTGTATTGCTTCAGCAAACACTTCCAGCAAAGTCCCATTTTGTGCTCATTTCACCCACATTGAAATTGAAGCAGGTAGGGCCTTTTCATAGTAGGCTATCAACAATTCTTCAATAGGAAGAAGATTGATAGGAATTCTATTCTTTTAAGTATGAGAACCTCTGGTTGAAATCTTTAACCCTTTCTTTCCCTTTGATTTTCATGGAGGATAATTCCAAAACAAGATCCTATGGTGTTTTGTCATCTCCAAACTTCTGGATGAATAATTTCTCAAACTCATCCCAAGAAATAATAGACCTTGGTGGCAGGGAAAAATACCATGTAGTTGCTTTTCCTTCAAAAGTATAAGGAAAGAGTCTGCAGACCACATCTTCGTAAATAACACTTCTAAGCCTAATAGCCTGCATTAAGGTTTTAACATGGTCCAGTGCAGGTGATTTGTCATCTGGGTTAAACTTGGGTAACCACTTCTCAGGGTTTTTGGGTAGTCTATGTTGGTCTCCAAGTACCCATACTGCATCTTGGTCAAGCCAAGGTCTGCTTTGTCCTTCTACAGCCATCGGTGGTTCTTCCTCTTCTTCTTCTGATGAAGAGCTTGAAGAATGTTCACTGTCTGAGGAAGAGGATGAAGGAGGAGATGGTGGTAGTCCACCAGTCTCAAGTTTTGGTTGATCTTGTGTTTCCTGAAAAATTTTGCCAAGGCTGTATTCAGGGGAACTTGATTAACCAGCCACTTCTAGATTTTGAGGTTGTGGATTAACTGTTTGCTGATGTTCAATATTGTGATCAGTTGTCTATTGGATAGTTGGTTCATTGATCTGTGAAACTGTGTCTTGCTGAAGTTATTGATTGTTGGTCTACAGAAAGTTTTGTAAATTGATTCTGCAAAACCACATCCTCGTTGATCAGCAAATCTTTGCTCTGCCCTAGCAACCCTATCGGCTGATGTTTTCAATATCTACTCAAGTGAGAGTGTTCCTCTAGTAGGTGATACAATAAAGATATTTTCTCTGTTTTCTTGTTGTGCTGCAGATACAACAGGTGCAACAATTTGTTGAGCAGGTGTTATAGAGGCGACCATGGGTTGTGGCTCTGTTGGTTGTTTAGATGTTGAAGCCATTGATTGGCTTCGAGTTTGAACCGTTGAAGTATTTGCTGGAGGAGGTTTCTTAGTGTCTTGTTTAGGCATGTTGTACTATTGGCCCTCCTTCTAGTGCCATTTGTTGATGCCTCGGCTGTGCAAGTTAGATGCAAAAGGTGCTGGAATGTTCCAAGATACTCAACAGAGGAAGAAAACCCAAGTTGAAAGGCTTCAAAGGACCCTACACAAGGGAAATTCTATCCCCAACCTATTTGGTGTGGTGATCCCCCACGGATATTAGGCCTCCGCTGGCACTCTAAGAGTAGATGAGTTGACCTATAAGATCAGTTTTCCAGTCAAGGAAAACGAAGGTGTGGATATGGTAAAACAAAGATAACCTAACCTATTTTAGAAAAGGGAAACTAGTCTGAGTCAGTCCTATTCTAAAATGAAAGCTTGATCTTGTGCATATTAACCCTAAGGTGTGATGAATAAGTAAATTACAACCTTTCACAGAAATGCTTTTAATCGTTTCACTTATTAACTTAGATCACAATCCATTAACAAAAATTAAAAGACAATAATCCAAGTACTTAAGCCTGTTCAAGATAAATCTATAACCACTTTGCTAATTGAAAAATTAACAATCATTATTGTGCTATGAATCACTCGCAGAAATCGATAAAGAAAGTATTTAAATTGAATAAACTCAATAAAACACTTTTCAACATAAATCAATCATACAGGTAAACCAATATAATAGATCCATAGAGTTAAACATATGCAAAATATATCATGCACTGTAGATGACAATCTAAAGTACACAATCAGTAATTCTCAAATAAACTTGAGGAATAACAAGAGATAGATCAAAATATGACTTTACTATATTAAAAGAGGCCTTGTACAAAATTTACAAAAGGCTCTGGTAAACAGAGTATCTCCAGTCCAGTCTCCTGCTAATTTGCCACAACAAAATTAACAACCCCTAACCACAAGGTATTCTTCTTTAAATAATTACAACAGAGTACCAAAATAGAGATCCCTAGAAAATAGAGATTACAAAATCGGATCGAACTATTGATCCAAGAAATCTTGCCATTTCTTATAAATGTCTAACAATTCATCTAGATTTGGGAAATTGACAGATTCCAAGGCTAACTGAACATTACACACATTATTCTCCATATCGTGTTTTTCCATCTTGTGTCAAGTGTTAAGATACATGTGAATCTTTCCCTCCATGATGATCGGTTCTCTAACTATTCATCCTTCAGCATTGGTCTTTTGGGATTGATTGCTTAATCGAAAAGATCCTCATGACACAACAAGAATTTGATCCCGACTTGCTGATTATTGGCATCAGGCAGTTTGGCTTGTAAAGAGTCTGTCGTGGGAACTCCTGAGTCGGGAACTATATTTTCAAAAACAAAAAAATCCAGTAAAGGACCCACTTCAAGAGAAGTCGGCAAAACATCAGGCTCTTGGTTGATTGTAAAATCTCGTATAGCATCGTTTTCACAATCAGTCAGCTCCTCAAAAACTTTCTTCTCTTTGTCATTAAGAAAATGCATGCAAACAGACAGAGCTTCGGAATCTTCTTCCCCACTATCACTGCTTAAATCAGGAATACCTGCATCAAAAGGTGGTGACAAAGGTTCTTGATATAGCAGTGGATAGAGCTCTTCATCTTCAAAACTGGGATTGAAGGATTTGTTACCTGTCTGCATGTTACTCATATCAGATATGTTTAGGAGGAAATTTAGCAAAATTATCATGCAGAACGTTTCCTCTTGAAGAACACAAAGGACGACCTAGAGGTTTCATGCTCATTGCTAATTTAAAGTCGACTGATAAGATGAAAATAATTGGGCAAGATCAATTGCAGTGATTAAAATTATACAACCGATCTACTATAATTATCTCAATTGTAATGAAAAGAGCCCAGATGTGCAATAGTTAGATCTAAGCCTATGCGAAAGTACAAATTCAATTACCACTCGCATGGCTTAAATTGATTTTATGACCTCATTATTACAAGCAATTTCACATCATCATTTATGATTTTCAGATTTATGACAAAAATAGAAATTATGGCTTGAAAAACAGACTGCGAAGTGACTGAAAAAGAATCCTGATTACGCAAACCGACAATTTTTGCATTCTTATCAAACTGAAATCAAATGACCAGATTTATCAAAAATAAATGGAAGGGCCTTTCAGACCGAAATAAGCATAATGGCATAAAATCTCAAGGAGTAGAAACAAATAACAAAGAGTTACCGAAACGAAATGAGACTGTCAAACACCGAGTGTAGCAGAGATAATAATCTAGCCAGAGGTAAAGGAATATCGATTTCAAACGTTCTCTGGTAGGATTCGGCAGATAAAATTTCATCGTGACGAGATAATTCTTCGAATGAGAAATGTAAAACTAAAATAGAAAAAACCCTATTAAAAGACAGATTAAAAGAGACTCGTGCGATCAAAACAAACGGACGGCTGAGATCAACCGAAGCGGGATGCAGGATTTAGTTTTACTTATGAAATTTATTCAAGGATCCCGCAAGCCGAAACCCTACAGTACGGATTGCAGGTTGCGAGACTAATCAAATCGCAAAATGGAAAACCTATTCCTGAAAGCCGCATCCCGAAATCATGGGTTTCGCGCGAAAATCTTATTCACGAAACTTATTAAAGGATCTCGAATGCCGCAACCCAACAATTGCGGGTTGCGGGTTGCAGGGTCATGCAAACGTCAAGGTGGAAAAAGAACTCCCAAAATCCAAAAGCCTCAACCGTCGAGTTGCGGGTTTCGAGTTTACCAAAATACAAAACTTAAAAACAAGATCCCACAACCCGAAATTTTTGGGTTTCAAGTTTCGGGACATCTAACTATCGGGTTTCGGGTTGATAACAACCAATGGTAAAATACTCAAAATTCGAGGAAAATTACAAACCAGATAGGTAAAGATCACCCGAAAAGATAAAAACACATAGGAAAAAAGTATGGGTAAGAGATCTAAGATTACCAAAACCAAAGACTCATATTTACACTGAAAACTCACCCAAATACCTTTGTATTTATTAAAAAAAACAAAAAATGGGGCTCCCGTGCTTGAGTTAAGCATGGGATCTGTTGTGGCCACAACAGGCCCCTGTAGTCCCGTTAAAGGGTGAACTCCTCTTACACAATCTTGATTCTCCATGCCACCGTCACACTGAAATATAAGATCCTACGATGTATGTCGGCCATATGATGAACTCCTGACCTCACACATCAGGGGAAATATGTTAACACCTAACTTTTGTCTACCTACATTTTCATTATTCCCATCACACTTATACAGCATTACCACATTCCATTTCCACTATTTTTACCTTGGTAAAACCAAAAAAC
Source organism: Larix kaempferi (assembly GCA_027924585.1). NCBI lineage: Eukaryota > Viridiplantae > Streptophyta > Pinopsida > Pinales > Pinaceae > Larix > Larix kaempferi. The sequence goes on along the minus strand of BSBM01000502.1, from coordinate 12,790,360 downwards.
TAAAGTCTCACATAAAAGGGCCACTTTACAAAATTAATTTGCTCAATTATATCAAAAATTATCAACTTATGCCTTGACTTGTTTTTTGTATGTTTCTCCTTTTTACCACTCAAAGAAAAAAGAAACCTAGCATGACACCTATGATATCCCAATTTGGAAAAAGGATAAAAAAATGAAATGCACAAAATCAAAGGAAAAAGCCAAAAGCCAAAAATTTTAAAAAACAAAAGCCAAAAATCAAAAATCAAATCCTTATCATTATCCTAGATCTATCCATCGTGCCTATAAATGAACTATCAAGGTCCATCACTCAACACCCATTCTCCATACATTACTCAATCCGTTACTCTACGAAAATATCCTTGAGATCAGAACTCCCTTTGTGTTTCATTCTCAACCTTTCGGAGATTGTGTACGTGATGCGTGACCGGAGAACCATGGATTGCAAGGAGACCAAGCAAACCCTCCCTCTGATAGCTACAAGGGCCTCTCCTACTGTAACTCAGAGGTGATATTAAATTGTTGTAAATTCCATTTTTACATAATGAAACAGTATTGTTTGTATTTTAAAATATGTTTATACCTGTTTGCTTGATAAAAAGTGCAAAAATGATTAATTTATATTTATTTTAATATAGTTTGCATGTTTGATCAATTTAGTTTTTTAATTTATGTTTTGTTTATTTTCTTTTCCATTGAGACTCTACTAATTGTATCACAACCCTTAGTAGGTGCATCTTTGCACATGTTGATGTGAAAACACTAGCAACATACATCAATGGGTTTACTAGGGATGCCAACAACAAATGTGGGGAACCATCCCTTGGGTTTATGCAAGTGGTTTTCCTTGAGAAGAATAAAAGATTTAAAGAAGAATTAAAGGTTGTGGTAGTAAGGGAATAGCATGGAATGTATTGGTAAATACGATTAATTTTTTTTATAATCTTCTTCGGAAATACAAATATGTCCTTTGTTGATGTGTATAGCTCAAACACGAACTTCCGCACAGGTTTAGTGTCAAACACATAAGTTGTCCAAGTCAAATATATTTTGTAATTCACTTTATTAATAAAGTGAAATTCTTATATTTAGTTGTTAATTTTAATAGTGCATTTTTAATACACCTATATATCATATAGATATCCTTTTAGTGTGTTTAGGTTTTTTAAGAGTTTGTGATATGTTTTATGTTACAATTGGAATCGTAGTGTGTTTATGTTTTTAAGAGTTTGTGATATATTTTTAGTTTGAACTTTGATTCTATTTAAGGGTGCTAGCTCAATGGAAGAGCACCTACCTTACAGTAAGGAGGTTGGTGGTTCCCCTATCTACATAAATCAATGACTAATTAAATGACCTATTAACAACAATAAATGACCAAATAAATAACCGGTTAACAACAATCAATTACTAAATAAATGACCAGTTAACAAGAATAAATGACTAGTTAACAATAATCAATGACTAAATAAATAACTAGTTAACAACAATCAATGACTAAATGGACTACATGTTGGACCTAGTGTTGTCATTTATGTCAAATGGGAATAAAACATATAGACTTGATGCAATTAGAAGTCAGTTTGAAGAAGTATATAGAATATAAAGTCAAATAAAGCATGAAGAAAAGTGCATAGGGTTTAGTTTTTGTGTGGGGTCCTGCTCGAAAATTCTGGGACACGGCATATCATTGAGCCTGAGAAAATCTCACAGTAAAATAATTAGCAAGAAAGATCAATTACAATGAAAATTGCAGTGAATTGAGAAACAAAATTAATCATGCATTGAAACTCAGATGTGCACAGAAATATGTGTCATTATCCATTCATAAGTAGAGTCAAAATATATGTTACAATAGAGGAAATTTGAATACCCAGAGAGGATTCTAATCCTAGTCAGTCTAGCTTAGGAAATATCACCACTACAATGCTTCGAGTCTACCAAACTCAAATAAGACTCAGTGAACTGAAGCTACAGTTAGTTACCTGACCAAGAAGGTCGCATCAGTGAGTTTGGCATGCAAAATCTCATGCAAACAGGCTAGAGAGGGTGCATTAGATCACAATCAGTGGCAATCAAAGCACAAACCCCCCACTAGAGTCAGAAACTTAGGTGGACTAAACTGGATCACTGAGTTAGCTCCTAAAATGTAGGTAACTGACTCTGTATGGCCTAAAAGCATGCATGCAGGGTGCATTAAGTGGAAAATGGGTCCTAGATAACATCTGCACACCACTAGGGGGGGAAATGACATCATCTAGTACTAGGAAAATACTAATAACATTAAGGTGGACAAGGTTGGACTATTAATTATCCTAACACCCCCCTTTATTCCAAACTTAGACAATCCTGGGCCCTGGTTACTTAGACCAAAGGTCACCCATGGGCGAGCGCACAAAGATGGTCCCCATTTTCGTTGCAATGGGGGTGCGCTAGCGAAAAATAAAAATGGCGTGTACGCAACTAAGGCAGCGTGCACGGTCCGCTAGGTTCGATACCGAATCGAAGTGCATGCGTGTGGCTGGTGTGTGTGTGCAACAATGGTGCACACGCGCCTCTATTAAAAAAAAAAAACAGAGCACAATTTCCCATTGTTCCATTTGGCCAAGCGCGTCCTCCTCCTCCGCGTGCGCATCTTTTCAACCACCAAAGGAGGCCAAATAGACTCCAAAACCACCCAACAACACCCACAAACTCATCAACACTTCGATTAATAGGTAAATATCACGTTTTTTTTTCATTTTATTCATTATTTGTGTCAATCTTTTGGTTTTTTTTGTTTATTTAATTGTAAATAATTCTCAAATTTTGAAAACAATGAACCAATTTTCTATTGCAGATTGTAAACTGAGACAATGAGTGAACAAGATGTTAACCCTGAGTTTAGTGGAACACAAGAAAACCCAAACCTTGGACCCAATGCCGAAGAAAACCGTGAACACAATCCAAATGCCGAACAAAACCAAAACCCCCAACCCAATTTTGAACAAGATGACCTTAACCATTATGTAAATGAAATGCGAGTGCACACTCACGAACTTATAAACTCGGGGGAACCATATTGATTGTCTCTTTCCATGTCAATTGAGAAATCAATTGACTCCCTCATCCATCCACACCAGCAATTGACCAACATGACTCAATTTAGAGCTAGGATGTGGGAGTACTACTCCACGGGCATCTCCAAGGAAGCAATAAAAGATTTGAACATTACAAAAGCCCAATTATATAGTATGTTCATTGAACCGAAAAAAAAACAACCACCGATCATTACAAAGCCACGTGTATGCATGGATTGGTGTTATTACCAACCATGGAGGGACAATTGGATGCGGAGGTGGTTCATGGTGTACGATAAACCTCCCTGCAATAATAGGGAGGTTCCACAGTACTTCCTTCGCCAACTATGGGCTGAGTTTTTCCTTGGTTTACATGTCAACTATTTTGTCATAACCAAGTTCCATGGTGTTGGGCGTGGCTCTGCCCATATCGACCTGCTTCCAAGAGGAACCCACTGAGAGGGCCACCTTCTCCGAGGCGCGACCCCAACCCCTCTCCCCATCCACCTCAGTTTCCCCACAAGCTTGATCAGATCGAGGTGGCAATGAGGAATGTTGCTCATGGACTCCTCAAACACACCTCCTTTGTAGCAGTGACTACAGTGGAGAGGTCGGGTGACCTTGATAGAGATCCAGGTGTGGTGCCTTCACGACAGGTCCAGAATAGACCCATGACTGATGGTATCCATACTAGGCATTCCAGTTCGACAAGGACAATGCCACATCTTTGTCCCCATTGTGGGCACACTTGCGCTGGCCCGATCGAGGGCTGTTATATGGATCAGGTCAGCAATGTTTTTAATGTGTTTTCAATCATCACTTGATAACTTGTAAAGTATTTTTGTTTGACTTAAACTATTATTTCAATGTACAGTTATTCAGAGCTGATACACTAAGATGGGAGAACGTAGAATCTCCCAACCTGGATGCAGCAATGGCAGCTGCAATTGAAATTGCGGCACCCCACACGGAGTTATCTTCAGTACCTGACACAATTTTGTTATTACTTATGTCATTTATATTACTCAAGTATTTATATTTATGTCATACACGTTGATAGTTCATACAATGGTTTTGAATATCTTGATTTCCTAGATAATGACTTGTTTAACATGTCCATAACATGCATGCATTTTGTTGTCCATGGGTGTTCCATGACTACGGTGATCAACCACCCCCACCAGGGATTGGCACATCACCATATGCACAGGTACAATGTGTAGTTATAAACATGCTTTTAATTTGATTTGTTACAACTTACTATGGTTTAATTTATTGTTTGTTTACTAAATTGTGATATTACAAATGTATACGTAGGTGCCACCAGCAGCTGCGTCTCCCCATTTTATTCCTATGTATTCACCCTCTCCCATGAGTCCCCTCCCTCGCTTCCATCTAGACCCCTCCCTATGTCCACCCCCTCCCTTCCATCCATCCCCCCCTCTCCGGCCATACACCCCCCTCCATCCATCCTCCCCCACTTGCCCCCCCCCCCCCCCCCCCCCGGTCCATACATCCTCCCCAATTTATCCACGCCCCCATGTCTATCCACCCTCCCCCATTCGTCCATGCCCCCCCTTCCTTCCACCTTCCCCTCTTCGTCCACAACCTCCCATTTGTCCATCCTCCTCCCTCCATGCAGGACTTCCCTCCCATGCACCATCCCTCAACATCCCTCGTAGCCCTTTTCGTTTGATACCCTCTATCCTACAATCGACAGGGGTTCATCTTCCACATGGTCCTCCTCCACCCCATACCACCGTGTCTTCTCCCACCATAACATCCCCACTTCCCGCCACTATTGTGGCATCTACTCTTCCAATATCCTCATCAGTATCTCAGTGGTTGCAGTTGTAGTGGCTGCCACTACATCTGTGCCCCCCCCACATCACTACATTGGAGCTGGTTGTCTGGCCATCTGCTCCACCTGCTAGCCAAGAAGCCTAGCCATGTCCATCGTCGGAGGTGTTCACGGCGAGAATCAAGCTAATTTATGAAAATATTTGAATGCATTAACAAAAATTAATTTAAGCAATTATGACTTTTCACTAAAACGATTGTTGTAAATGTTGTAGGCTGGAATCGTTGAGAGGCTCCGCAGATCCAAGACACCTGTCCAACGTTTCCCACTCATGTCAGAGGTGATTTATTTAAGATTCGAATTCTACATTTGTTTTATAAATGTGGTAAATGTTGCAAATGCTTGAAAATGACAGTATCTTATATCATTTGTTCCAGAGCTCGGAGAGACGATCTACTCCTAGATGGAGCAAGACCCGAGGCACCGATAGCTCAAAGAGTAGGAAGATCGACTTTGGATCTATGCCTTGGAGTGACAGCGGTGGTCACAATGCTTGACACACCATGTGTTATGTACATTAGCCACGATGTGGCACTTTTGTGCACCAGTTTTGATGTAATTTGTATCTATGGCACGAGTTGCCATGTATTTTGTATCTACGACATGAGTTGTCGCATTTTGTGTAGGGCACGAGTTGCCATTGTACGTAAATTGGGAACCATGTTCCACTATTCGCCAGAAATTGTATATGTTTGGATGAGTTTTGTAGCCTCGATGTACATGGATTTTCAGTTATGTGATTTATATATCTCGTTGTCTAATGTGGTTGTCTCATGTTGTGTGTATCATGATGTGATGTTCTATAAATTTGGGTTTTACCTAGATCTTAGAAGAGAAGTTGGATATCATAGTTTAGCTTGGTTTATCTTTCCACATGTAAAAGCTTCTAATGGTATCTATGTTAAGAAAACATTGTAAACATAGGCTAACTCAAACAAAATCATGTGTGAGAATTAATCTAAAAACAAACGGAATAAATGGATGGATAAATAACACCTCATGGAACATAAGATATATATTGGGAACTTGAGTACTAGGAAAAGAATACTTAAAAATAGAAAATGTCCATTGTCGTCAAAAGGTTAAAATGAGATCCAACATGATTTTTAATAGATCTACATAATGAGATCCAAAATGTCCATACTCTACATAATGAAATGTCATCACTAGTATTTGTTTTGAAGATTTTGTCCACTTAAGATCATGCAACAAATTAATAACCAAGTTATGGAATCATTTCTTAATCAATTGTCACCATACAAATAGGACAACCTTGAGCACGATGTATATCTAGCTCATTAATTCTCACTCATGGATATATCCACCTTTGATTTGATGACCATCACATCCACTACCATCTTTTGGATGTGAGATGGAAGCATCACCATCTCCATCATCACCATCACCATCACCATCAACCTCACCACCATCACCATCAACCTCACCACCATCACCATCATCATCACCATCTTCATCATCACTGTCATATGTAGGTCCCTCATGACCATGTCCATCATCATCACCATCTTCATCATCATTGTCATCATCTTCATCACCATCGCCATCATAATCAACGCCTTCATCATCATCACCATTACCATGAACATCAACTTCACCACCATCACCATCATCATCAATGTCACTGTCTTCATCATCATCACCATCTTCATCATCATCACTATCTCCATTTTTTGTATGCGAGACGGAACCATCACCATCTTCATCATCACCATCACCATGACCATCAACTTCACCACCATCACCATCATCATCAACATCACCATATTCATCATCATCACCATCTTCATCACCATCACCATATCCATCTTTTGGATGCAAGATGGAACCATCACCATCTCCATAATCACCATCACCATCAACCTCACCACCATCACCATCATTTGTAGGTCCCTCATGACCGTGTCCATCATCATCACCATCTTCATCATCATTGTCATCATCTTCATCACCATCACCATCATCATCAATGCCTTCATCATCATCACCATCTTCATCATCACCACCATCACCATGACCATCAACTTCACCACCATCACCATCATCATCAACATCACCGTCTTCATCATCATCGCCATCTTCATCATCATCACCATCTCCATATTTTGGATGCGAGACACAACCATCACCATCTTCATCATCACCATCACCATCACCATCAACTTCACCACCATCACCATCATCATCAACGTCACCATCTTCATCGTCATCACCATCACCATCTCCATCTTTTGGATGCGATACGGAACCATCACCATCTCCATCACCATCACCATCAACTGCACCACCATCACCATCATCATCACTGTCATCCGTAGGTCCCTCATCATTGTGTCCATCATCATCACCATCTTCATCATCATTGTCATCATCTTCATCACCATTGCCATCATCATCAACGCCTTCATCATCATCACCATCTTCATCATCACCACCATCACTATGACCATCAACTTCACCACCATCACCATCCTCATCAACGTCATCGTCTTCACCATCATCACTATCTTCATCATCATCACCATCTCCATCTTTTGGATGCGAGATGGAACCATCACCATCTTCATCATCACGATCACCATGACCATCAACTTCACGACCATCACCATCATCATCAACGTCACCATCTTCATCATCATCACCATCTTCATCACCATCACCATCTCCATCTTTTCGATGCGAGATGGAACCATCACCATCTCCATCATCACCATCACCATCACCATCAACCTCACCACCATCACCATCATCATCACCATCTTCATCATCACTGTGATATGTAGGTCCCTCATCACCATGTCCATCATCATCACCATCTTCATCATCATTGTCATCATCTTCATCACCATCGCCATCATCATCAACGCCTTCATCATCATCACCATCTTCATCATCACCACCACAAGTTCCCAGTGGATGATTTTCCAAAGTTGACCCCTGTGTGCAAAAATTGCACACTCCCTCACTGAGCAAAACCCTAGTTTCCAATATGGACATACAATATGACACCGGGGCCACCAGAATGGAGGGGAGGGGCACCCCTAGCACTATCCCAGTGTCCTGAATCCAACGGATTCGACGGTTCATCGATCCAAGCCACGATCTTCATTCTATGCCTCGCTCTACCTCGCATCCAAAAGGCCTTCGAGGACACCTGTTGGATACATGCTGGGGGCATAGAAATCCAATCGTGCAACAAAACCTAGTTCCGGGGAGTCATGCAAGTGTGTCTAGGTGGGTTCCGGCCAAGAATGCTAGCCACAAGTGCCCGGTGGATGATTTTCCAAAGTTGACCCCCGTGTGCAAAAAGTGCACACTCCCTCACTAAGCAAAGCCCTAGTTTCCAAGATGGATGTACAAGATGACACCAATCCCACCAAACCGGAGGGGAGGGGCACCCCTAGCACTATCCCGACATCCTGAACCCAACGGAGTCGACGGTTCGTTGATCCGAGCCACGGTCTTCATTCTATTAAGTTTAAACCAAATAGACTAGCAAGATCAATGAAAGAAACATAATCACAAGATAGACACAGAATTTACCGTAGGAAACCCTCATGGGGTAGAAAACCCAGCAAAGCTTTCCTCAATAAGATGATCAACCAAAATACAAGATGTGCTCCCTCCTTCTCTACCTCCTTAGCAGATCTCCCAGACAAGTGCGCTACTTTTCTGTTTTGTGCAAGTGTGTCTAATGAGGAGTTCACCTCCTCTATTTATACTAACTCCCGACTGACCAAAATACCTAATGGGGCCGACCTCTCCTGGAGAAGTCTAATAACCCCAAAAATATAAGAATAGGGCCGACCCCCACATGATGGGTCTAATAACCCTAGTCACCACAAACCCCCGAAGGAATAATCATCTCCGGATACATGATAGGGTTACCTCGGAGGGATGAAACATATCCGGAATAATAATGTACAAATTATAATATTCTTAGAAGTTACAATATTCAACACTCCCCCTTAACGAGAAGGATATTATAACAACATCTGCAGGAGCAAGGAGTCATCGACTACATCATACATGATACATCTATAAATCATCGGAAGCTTTCTTCAATTCATCATCATCAGTAACTCAACCAGTTACTGGTATATCAATGGGAATAGTATCGTCATCACACGATCATCAGCATCTTCATCCCACGATCATCAGCATAATCATCGCACGATCATCAGCATCGTCATCGCACGATCATCAGCATCGTCATCGCACGATCATCAGCATCGTCATCACACGATCATCAGCGTCGTCATCGCACGATCATCAGCATCGTCATCACACGATTATCAGCATTGTCATCCCACGATCATCAGCATCGTCATCGCACGATCATCAGCATCATCATCACACGATCATCAGCATCGTCATCCCACGATCATCAGCATCATCATCGCACGATCATCAGCATCGTCATCACACGATCATCAACATCGTAGCATATCCTGTAATACACATGATCCAATTACGGGATGATCACTCCCTCTCACTTTAGGACATAGGTCCAAGGATGATACAATCCTAATCAATTAACAGGATGATTAGTCCTTATCACTTTAAGACACCTCATCATGTCTAGGGATGATGCAATCCCAATCAATTACCAGGATGATTAGTCCTTATCAATTTAAGACACCTCACCATGTCTAGGGACGATGCAATCCCAATCAATTACCAGGATGATTAGTCCTTATCAATTTAATACACCTCACCATGTCTAGGGATGATGCAATCCCAATCAATTACCAGGATGATTAGTCCTTATCACTTTAAGACACCTCATCATGTCTAGGGACGATGCAATCCCAATCAATTACCAGGATGATTAGTCCTTATCAATTTAAGACACCTCACCATGTCTAGGGACGATGCAATCCCAATCAATTACCAGGATGATTAGTCCTTATCAATTTAAGACATAAGTCTAAGGATGATGCAATCCTAATCAATTACCAGGATGATTAGTCCTTATCAATTTAAGACACCTCACCATGTCTAGGGACGATGCAATCCCAATCAATTACCGGGATGATTAGTCCTTATCAATTTAATACATAAGTCTAAGGATGATGCAATCCTACCATGTACATTTTGAACCAAACGCTTAGGGACGATGCAGTCCTATATATGTCCGCTAAGGACCATATTCTCGAAGACATCTGTCTACGGCTCTCTTTAGGACTGAAGTCCAAGGATGATACAATCCTCATCGTTCGCTAAGAACCACATTCTCGAAGACATCTGTCTATGGCTCTCTTTAGGACTGAAGTCCAAGGATGATACAATCCTCATCGTTCGCTAGGAACCACATTCTCGAAGACATCTGTCTATGGCTCTCTTTAGGACTGAAGTCCAAGGATGATACAATCCTCATCGTTCGCTAGGAACCACATTCTCGAAGACATCTGTCTACGGCTCTCTCTAGGACTGAAGTCAAAAGGATGATACAATCCTCATCATTCGCTAGGAACCACATTCTCGAAGACATCTATATACGGATCGCTTTAGGACTGAAGTCCAAGGATGATACAATCCTCATCGTATCATCAATACAAGTATCCCCATCAATACAATTATATACATCATCAATACAAGTATCCTCATCAATACAAGTATACACATCATCAATATACATATCATCAATACAAGTATCCTCATCAATACAAGTATACACATCATCAATATACATATCATCAATACAAGTATCCTCATCAATACAAGTATACACATCATCAATATACATATCATCAATACAAGTATCCTCATCAATACAAGTATACACATCATCAATACAAGTATCCTCATCAATACAAGTATACATATCATCAATACAAGTATCCTCATCAATACAAGTATACATATCATCAATACAAGTATCCTCATCAATACAAGTATACAAAATACAGATGCAGGGAAACAAAACATAAATGCAGGTATCCTAATCAATAAAAGCAACCATATGATCTAGATAAGCAATCTCATTATCAATATAGGTATCCACATCAATACCAGTACCCAAAGATATCTGCATCTATCATATTACTCCCCATTTCGAGGAGAGTCCTTTTGAACTACACCAAGCTTGTCTCGGAAATACTCAAACTTTACACGAGACAGAGGTTTGGTTAGTATATCAGCAACTTGCTCGTCCGTGCTCACATAGTCGAGCTTGATAGCTCCCTTTTGCACCATATCCCGTATATAGAAATAACGGATCTCTATGTGTTTTGACTTATCATGAAATACTGGATTCTCAGTCATCTTGATACAACTCTGGTTATCACACAGACTCACAGTGGGTTCCATCTCTAAGTCAAACAGTCCTGATAGTAACTTACGAAGCCATACCGCTTCACAGCTGGCAGAGCAAGCAACTATGTATTCGGCTTCAGCTGTGCTGAGTGCCACACTAGATTGCTTCTTGCTATACCATGAGATCATAGTAGATCCCAGACAATGACATCCTCCCTATGTACTCTTCCTGTCTGATACGCTTCTTGCCCAATCAGCATCAGTGTAGCCATGCAAATTTAACTCATGATCTCCACTATAGTAAAGACCAAAATCTATCGTACCTTTTAAGTACCTCATCACATGTTTTGCAGCTATCATGTGAACTCTTCTAGGTTCCACTAGATACTGACTCAAGGTATTCACAGCAAAACATATGTCTAGTCTAGTGTTAGTCAAATACATTAATGATCCAATAATCTGTCTATACAAAGTTATGTCCTCTAACTCTGATGAGTCATCTATTAAAATCTTCAAGTTGGAGTCCATGGGAGTAGCCATGGCTTTACAATCCAACATGCCGAATCTTTTCAAAATTCCCACAGCATATTTACCTTGATTTAGAAAGATTCCTTTTGGGTCTTGCCATACTTCCAGGCCTAAGAAGTAGTGCATTAATCCGAGGTCTTTCATCTCAAATTCTGAAGAGAGCTTATTCTTGCACTCGATAATCTGTCTCTCATTTCCAATCAGAAATGGATCATCTACATACAATAATAATATAACAGGTTCATCATTCATAACTTTGAGATAAAGGTTAGGATCAGCTTTCCTCTTGGTAAAGCCCATGCTTGTCAAGAAACTATCAATCCTTCCGTACCAAGCTCTAGGAGCTTGCTTCAACCCATACAAGGCTTTCTTTAGTTTGCATACATGAGTTCTGCCATCTTCTACCTCAAATCCAAATGGTTGTTCTATGTACACTTCCTCTTCAATTACACCATTCAGGAAGGCTGTCTTAACATCCATCTGGTGTAGTGTCCATTTCATCATCGATGCAAGTGCCATGATAGCTCTAATGGAAGTGTAACTAGCAACTGGGGCAAATGTTTCTTCATAGTCAATTCCCTCCTTTTGAGAGAATCCTCTGGCTACAAATCTTGCCTTATATTTTTCAATGCTACCATCCGTAGCATGTTTTATCTTGAATATCCATTTGGAGGATACTATACTTTTATCTTTTGGTTTGGGAACTATATCCCACACATCATTTTTCATTATTGACTGGTATTCTTCTGTCATTGCTTCCACCCATTCTTTCTTCTGGACTGTTTCTTCATAGCTAGTAGGTTCCTGATTCACTAGATTACACATCAAAGCCATATAATTGGATACTAGCTTTGGTTTCTTCCTTTCTCTTGCGGAGCCTTCAGGAGCTCCATATTTTTTAGCTCCTTGAATAATATCTCTAGCCCATGCTGGCCTCCTTTTTCTTGATAAGTTTGTAATGGGGGGTTCTTGTGGTTCTAGCAAGTCATGGTCTTCAGGTGTAGTTTCTTCAGGAATGGTTGTAGCCTCTGTGATCCTGGAAGGTGTGTCTTCTTCATAGATTTCTTCATGTTGGCACTTTCTAGATCTCTTGAGAGCTGCTTCTTCATCAAATGTCACATCCCTACTAATTTCCATATGATGAAAACCTAGGATGTAAATTCTGAATGCTTTGGATGATTCACAATATCCAACAAATATTGCCTTCTTTCCAGAAGGATCCAACTTGGTTCTCTTTTCTTTTGGAATGTGTATGTATACAGGACATCCAAATATTTTAAGATGACTTACCTCAGGCTTCTTTCCTGTGAACACTTCTTCTGGAGTTTTGAAATCAAGAGCACTATGGGATAGTCTATTTTGTACATAGACTGCTGTTTTAGCTGCTTCAGCCCATAAATACATAGGTAGGTCCTGATCATGTATCATTGTCTTTATAGCTTCCATGATGGTTCTATTCTTTCTTTCCACAACACCATTTTGTTGGGGATTGTAGGGAGTAGTTAGCTCTCTCTTGATTCCAGCTTCTTTACAGAAATCTTCAAAATCTTTTGAAGTATATTCTCCGCCATTATCTGTTCTGAGTACTTTAATTTTCTTTTCTGAATGATTCTCTATTAATGCTTTAAACTCTTTGAACTTTCCAAAGACTTCATTCTTCCCTTTTAAGAAGTATATCCAAGTTTTCCTTGAATAGTCATCAATAAATGTGAGATAGTATTCATATCCACTTAAAGATGTGGAAGGCATTGGTCCACATACATCTGAATGGATCAATTCCAAAATGCTTTTGGTCTTTGTTTCACTCTTAGGAAATGGGTTCTTGATGTTCTTCCCCTTTGCACATCCTTTGCATGTGCCTTCATGGTCAACCTTTAAGTCTGGTAGACCTACAACTACTTTGCTTACATGAGGTAGTGCCTTGTAGTTAATGTGAGCAAGTCTCCTATGCCATAGCTCATTTGGGCTAGAGACTTCATGTATAAGGGCAGCTTCTGGATGACCCGTGAGCTTGTACAAACCTCCTTCTTCTTCACCAATAACAATTGCATCCTTGATAGTCTTGCCTTTGGACCACATTAAAACTTGTCCATCAATGAATGCAACTCTATAGCCTTTCTTTTCCAATGCTGATATGGAAAGTAAGTTCTTCTTTAATCATGGAACATACAAACTTCCTTCATCTTCATGGGGGTTCCAGAATCAAGTTTGTAGTTTGCTTCACCAATTCCCTTGATGGGATATTGATAGTTATCTCCTAGAGATACCTTTTGTGTGGAAGCCTTTTCTTCAAGATTTGATAGAGTCTTCTTTTGTCCTGTCATGTGCTTTGAGGCACCACTATCGATAACCCATGTACCTTCTCCAGGTGTTATAGATCCAGAGAGTGCGGAGAATAGAACATACTCTTCTGCATCTTTTTCTTCACTTCTGCTAGATCTCTTCTTGAAGAAGGTCCTTTCTTCATCTTCTTCTTCTCTTCTAGGTCTTTTCTTGTAAGGCCTTTCTTCCTCTTCAATTTCTTCTTCACTATCATCTTTTGCAAGATGTGCTTGATGTCTTTTGTGGTGAGTTATCCTTTTCTTCTTTAGAGGACAGTCCTTAGCAATGTGTCCTATTTTGTGACAAATAAAACATTGGAATGTGGAGTAATCTCTTCTTAGATTAGGTTCTCTTTTCTTTTGAAATCTTTGAGGAGGATGAGACTCCTTGTGACTACCCTTCTTAAAGTAGGATTGGTTCCTTCTTTTCTTGGTGTGGGTGGCCAAGGCTTCTCGGTTTGCAACCCTAGCCTCCTCTTGTACACATTCCTCCCAAACTACATCAAACTTCATACTTTCTTTTCTGGCACACATAGTTTGTATGAATGACTCCCAAGGTCTAGTGAGACCATTTAGAGCTGTCATCACAAGTTCATCTTCATCAAGAGTATCACCAATGGCATCTAGTTGCTCCTTGATTTGGGAGACCCTTGAGAAGTAGTCTTGAATGGATTCTCCCTTGTGCATCTTGGTGCTCTTCAACTGAGTCCTTAGGTTCATCTTCCTATTGATGTTCTTTCCTTCATACATTCTTCCTAGGGCATCATACATTTCCTTTGGAGTCTTCTTGGAGGCCACTTGGGGAATCAAGTGGTCTTTAATAGAATCAGTGATGATTCTCTTTTCCCTAATCAAATCCTTCCTATGCTTCTCTTTGGCTTCATCTCCTTCTGGTTCTGCAACTTCATCTTTGATATAATGAGCAAGATCATTCTCTTCAAGAATGAGACCAATTCTGTATTTCCATGCTCAAAAATTCTCTATGCCTTCTAGCTTGTCTTCAAGCTTAGTGTTTGGAGCCATCTTCTCTTGGGGGAGTCCAAGAGACAGAGTAGTACTTACTTGGAAATATTTACCTTTTTACCTTTCCGGATTCTGGGACAAAATTTCTGGATGATCGCACTTTTGGTAAAACTAGGGTTTGACTTTCCCAGAGTTCTACCCAACCAAAAAGTTCGATCTAGGGCTCAAAAGATAGGTTTTGAGAAGGGCTATCCAGCCATGTAATTAGAATTCAAAAATGCCAACTTTTTTCTGAAACCAATTTCTGACTTATCGCACTTTTGGTAAAACTAGGGTTTGGAATTCCCGGAGTTCTACCCAACCAAAAAGTTCGATCTAGGGCTTAAAAGATTGGTATTGAAAAGGGCTATCCAGCCATGTAACCAAAATGCAATAATACCAACTTTTTGCTGAAAACCTAACTTTCACCGAAGAGAGAGAGAGAGAGGTATTCTTACCGTGTGAAAGATGTCCTATTCAGTCTAGCTCTGATACCATGTTAAGTTTAAACCAAATAGACTAGCAAGATCACTGAAAGAAACATAATCACAAGATAGACACAGAATTTACCCTAGAAAACCCTCATGGGGTAGAAAACCCAGCAAATATTTCCTCAATAAGATGATCAACCAAAATACAAGATGTGCTCCCTCCTTCTCTACCTCCTTAGCAAATCTCCCAGACAAGTGCGCTACTTTTCTATTTTGTGCAAGTGTGTCTAATGAGGAGTTCACCTCCTCTATTTATACTAAATTCCGACTGACCAAAATACCTAATGGGGCCGACCTCTCCTAGAGAAGTCTAATAACCCCAAAAATATAAGAACAGGGCCAACCCCCACATGATGGGTCTAATAACCCTAGTCACCACAAACCCCCGGAGGAATAATCATCTCCGGATACATGATAGGGTTACCTCGGAGGGATGAAACATCTCCAAAATAATAATGTACAAATTATATTATTCTTAGAAGTTACAATATTCAACACATTCTATGGCTCGTTCCGTCTCGCATCCAAAAGGCCTTCAGGGACACCTGCTGGATACCTGTCGGGGGCATAAAACTCCAACCGTGCAACAAAACTAGGTTCTGGGGAGTCATGCAAGTGTGTCTAGGTGGATTCTGTCCAGGAACGCTAGCCACAAGTGCTCGGTGGATGATTTTCCAAATTTGACCCCCATGTGCAAAAAGTGCACACTCCCTTACTGAGGAAAACATTAGTTTCCAAGATGGATGTACAAGATGACACCAGGGCCATCGGACCAGAGGGGAGGGGCACCCGTAGAACTATCTCAGGATCTTGAATCCAATGGAGTCAATGGTTCATCGATCCGAGCCATGGCATTCATTATATGGCTCGTTCTGTCTCGCATCCAAAAGTCCTTCACGGACACCTGTTGGATACCTGTCGGGGGCATAGAAATCCAACCATGCAACAAAACCGAGTTTCAGGGAGTGATGCAAGTGTGTCTAGGTGGGTTCTGGCCGAGAACGCTAGCCACAAGTGCCCAGTGGATGATTTTCCAAAGTTGACCCCCGTGTGTAAAAAGGGCACACTCCCTCACTAAGCAAAACCCTAGTTTCCAAGATGGACGTACAAGATGACACCGGAGCCACCGGACTAGAGGGGAGGGGAACCCCTAGCACTATCCTGACATCCTAATGGCCCAGCGTGCCTTGAAGGCCCGGAAGCGGTGCCAATGGGCCATCTCCGGAGCTAGGGTTTTGCTCAATGGTGGCCATTCCAAAGTCACTAAAGGGGTGCATTTCTCGTCCGGAGGCCCCCGGGCATGCATGGCCACCATGGATAGATCCACAATGGCCACGTGGATCTGTGGGAGTTGATGGAATCCTTGTCCACTCGACGGTTTGGGTTTCGTGGCCCAGAGGCAAATCCCCAAAGTGTCCCTGAATGGCCCCGAGGTGCCTGACTAGAATTCCTGTAGCACCTGACCCATGGCTTGGTTTGTGAATTTGTCAATTCCAATGGGTCCAGGATGCCAGTTTTCAGCTAGGGGACCCCCCCACAGCGTGCCTTGAAGGCCCGGAAGCGGTGCCAATGGGCCATCTCCGGAGCTAGGGTTTTGCTCAGTGATAACCATTCCAAATTCACTAAAGGGGTGCATTTCTCATCTTGAGGCCCTCGGGCATGCGTCACCACCATGGACAGGTCCACAATGGCCACATGGACCTATGGGAGCTGACGGAATCCAAGTTCACTTGCTTGTTTGGGTTCTGTGGCCCCGGAGCAAATCCCCAAAGTGTCCCTAAATGGCCCTGGGATGCCCGACTAGAATGCCTGTAGCACCCGAACCGTGGCTCGGTTCGTGAATCCGTCAATTCCACCAGGTCCGGGACACCGGGTTTCAGCTAGAGGACCCCCCACAACATCCCTTGAAGCCTCAAAAGCGGTTCCAATGGGCCATCTCCGGAGCTAGGGTTTTGCTCAATGATGGCCATTCCAAATTCGCTAAAGGGGTGCATTTCTCATCCGGAGGCCCCCAGGTGTGCGTGGCCACCGTGGACAGGTCCACAATGGCCACATGGACCTATGGGAGCCGATGGAATTCAATTCCACTCACCGGTTTGGGTTCTGTGGCCCCGGAGCAAACCCCAAAGTGTCCCTGAATGGCCATCACTGAGCAAAACCCTAGCTCCAGAGATGGCCCATTGGCACCACTTCTAGGTCTTCAAGGCACATTGTGGGGGGTCCCCTAACTGAAACCTGACGTCCCAGACCCACCGAAATCGACGGATTCACGAACCGAGCCATGATTCAGGCGCTACGGGCATTCTAGTTGGGCACCCCGGGGCCATTCAGGGACACTTTGGGGATTTGCTCCAGGGCCACGAAACCCAAATTGGCTAGCAAAATTGGATTCCGTCAGCTCCCATAGGTATACCTAGCCATTGTGGACCTCTCCACAGTGGCCACGCACGTCCGGGGGCCTCCGAACGAGAAATGCACCCCTTTAGCGAATTTGGAATGGCCATCACTGAGCAAAACCCTAGCTCCGGAGATGGCCCATTGGCACCGCCTCCGGGCCTTCAAGGCACATTGTGGGGGGGGGGCCTAGCTGAAGCCCGGTGTCTCGGACCCACCGGAATCGACGGATTCACAAATCGATCCATGGTTCGGGCCCTACGGTAATTCTAGTCAGGAACCCCGAGGCCATTCAGGGACACTTTGGGGATTTGCCCCAGGGCCACGGAACCCAAAACACCGAGCAGACAAGGATTTTTTCAGCTCCCATAGGTCCACATGGCCATTGTGGACCTTTCTACGGTGGCCACGCATGCCCGAGGGCCTCCGGACGAGAAATGCACCCCTTTAGCGACTTTGGAATGGCCACCATTGAGCAAAACCCTAGCTCCGGAGATGGCCCATTGGCACCACTTTCGGGCCTTCAAGGGACGCTGTGGGGGTTCCCCTAGCTAAAAGTCAGTGCCCCGGACCCATCAGAATTGATGGATTTTCAAACCGAGCCATGGTTCAAGCGCTATGGGAATTCTAGTCGGGAACCCTGGGGCCATTCTAATGGTGATAACAAGTTTACTGTCTGTTGAGTCTGATACTACATCCAGGAGTCACTCAGCAAACTTTGAGATAGAAAGCTCTGTAATTTTGGGATACTGATTCAACCACTCATACAGTTTCTCACCTTCTCAAGGATCTAAATTTATAATTTCCTTCTGGGTAGATTCAGGCATTCTCGAGGATCTAAATTTATAATTGCCTTCTGGGTAGATTTAGGCATGGAATAATATTTGTCGGCACTTCCAAGCTCCCGAGACCATTTGGTTAGCCACAATATGTGCAACTCCTTTGACGAAAGATAAATTTTGGTGTGGACGGCAGCATTTGATACACTATCCAAATCTATGTTGTTGGAAGAACTTACATATTTCAATAAAGGAGCATTTTGCAGGTGACTTGAAACCCTTCCATTTTTTAGCAACAAAACAAAGAAGTTCAACGTACAGATTTTTAGGCAAGCTTGTCAACCAATCAGACAACCGAATACAGGGAGATAACCATGCCCAAAAAATTCAAGCTATTATAAAACTCTTGTTTATCAAGATAAGGATGGACTATGTGTACATTATGAGAATATAGATGAATGAAGTCTTTTTGATGAAATTGTCCTCTTGCTTTCTCCTGAATGCGTTTAAAAGTAGCGAGTATTATCCGAGCTTCTGTTGGTTTACATAAACGTTTATTCCAAATCTGATGTCACATAAAACCACTTCGTCGACTTTCAATTGGGTCTGAATGGCATCTCTAACTTGTGTTAGCTATGGATAACAAGGAATATGAAAGGGAAGGTACCTATAGACCCAAGTTTTCGATGATAGAGGTGAATTACCACTTATCAAAGCACAGAATGTTGAACAAAAGGCTAATGGAAAACAACAAAGGATTCCCTGGTTCCACTTGTTATTGAAAATGATACTTTCTCTTGACGAAACCAGTAAAAAATCTACCTGTATTATAAATGGAAATCCTGTTACAATTTCCATCGAAAGAAAAGAATATATACGTACAGCTGCCATATTTCCTTCTGTAAAGTGCTTGCCCATTGGAAAAGCTAATGTAATAGCCCATTTCCCAACATCTTTCCTCTACTCAACCCTACACTTGTTTTCCACAGTAAACCGCTACCTCCACATGCAATAACTACATTGTTTTGTCGAAAATTGATCTTCTTCTACTAACAAATGCAAAATGAAGGATTCATTGTCATTGCTACGACAAGTTCTAGGTCAGTTTCTCGTAATACAGAGATTGTATAAATCCTATTAAGATCGATATGTTCCAGTCAGAACCTCCCTAGACACACTTGCAGGACTCCCCGGAACCAGGTTTTGCTGCACAGTTGGAGTTCTATGCCCCGGCAAGTATCCAGTGGGTGTCCCTGAAGGCCTTTTGGATGCGACACAGAATGAGCCATAGAATGACGATCATGGCTCCGATCGACAAACCGTTGAATCTGTTGGATTCAAGACATCGAGATAGTGCTAGGGGTGCCCTTCTCCTCCAGTCTCGTGGCCCCAGTGTCACCTTGTAGGTCCATCTTGGAAACTAGTGTTTTGCTCAGTGAGGGAGTGTGCAATTTTTGCACAATGGGGTCAAATTTTTAAAATTGTCCACCAGGCACTTGTGGCTAGTGTTCCCAGCTAGAACCTACCTAGACACAATTGCAAGACTCCCCAGAACTAGGTTTTGTTGCACGGTTGGAGTTTTATGCCCCCGGCAGGTATCCAACAAGTGTCCCTGAAGGCCTTTTAGATGCAAGACGGAACGATCCATATAATGAATACCATTGCTCCGATCGATGAAATGTTGACTCCATTGGATTTAGGACATCCGAATAGTGCTAGGGGTGCCCCTCTCCTCCAGTCCCATGGTCCCAGTGTCACCTTGTAGGTCCATCTTGGAAAATAGGGTTTTGCTCAGTGAGGAAGTGTGTAATTTTTGCACAATGGGGTCAAATTTGCAAAATCGTCCAACAGGCACTTGTGGTTACGTTCCTAGCCGGAACCTCTCTAGACACACTTGCAGGACTCCCTGGAACCAGGTTTTGCTACACGGTTGGAGTTCTATGCCCCTGGCAGGTATCCAGCAGGTGTCCCTGAAGGCCTTTTGGATGCGAGATGGAACAAGCCATAGAATGAAGACCGTGGCTCCGATTGACGAGCTGTCAACTCCATTGGATTTAGGACGTCTGAAAAGTGCTAGGGGTGCCCCTCTCCTCCGGTCCCATGGCCCAGCTGTCACCTTGTAGGTCCATCTTGGAAACTAGTGTTGATGTATATGTAACTTCGGAATGTATTTCATATATGTATATTGTACTCCTATAGAGATGGTATTATTCCTCTATACATAAGTGTTTGTATTCCTATAGAGATGTTATTATTCCTCTATACGGAAGTGTCATCATTTATATTGTAAGTGTCGTAACTTATACTTGATGGGTTATTACACCACCTTGTTGGGGTCGGCCCTGTATAAGTCATGTGGGTCGAAGGGTTATTAGACCAACCTATTGGGGGTCGGCCATGTGGGTCAAAGGGTTATTAGACCACCCTATTGGGTGTCGGCCTAGTAAGCATTGTGTTATGTGGTTAAGTTGAGGCCGACCTAGTAAAGGTTATTAGGCAAGTCAAGTCAAGTATAAATACAGTGTGGGAGGCACTCTATTTGATCATTCTATTCTCTCACACACTCTTTGGAGAGTGGAGCACTTATGGAAGAGGAGAAGTTGCTGCTAGGATATTTCCATCTCTTATGCTTGGGTTGTATCATTGCTCTATCTATCTCTGAGGAAGTTATTGGGGTTTTTCACCTTCATGGTTTTCCCCAAGTAAACTCTGTGTCTCTTGTGTGCTTGCATTATTGTGTCCATGATTGATATGCTGTACATATGTTGTACATGTTGCTCTCTCAGTTAATATACTAGATCAGATTAAAGTAAATTCTGAAAAATTAACATGGTATCAGAGCTAGCCTGAAAGAAGGCATGGTATGGCATGTATGAAACTTGTTGCACTTGCGATGCTAGGGCTTGATATAGCAAAAACCTATCATCGTAGCACTTTCACTATAAATCCATTTTGGCAAAGTTTTCGGATCTGAAACATTTACAGGTCGAATATCTGATCACCATGTACCTTGTATCCAAAGGACAACTTCTAATTCGATGTAATTTTTGTTTTACGATCTGTACAATCTAGGGTTTATGCCTCTTCCAGATCTGAGTCATAAACAGGTGACCTAGGAGAAAAGGTCATAACTTGGGATAGGAAGCTCCAAATGAAATTTCATAAATAGTGACAGGTAGTGCACGGACTGTACTTTCTTAGGAAACTTTTTCAGAGGCTGAAATGGAACCAGTGACACGTGGGACTCCGTACAAGTTCGTTGTCCTGTTTTATCCCAGAAACAGGTCACGTTGCGACACTTGGAATAACACTATCTCAGAGAATTCATTTGAGGTCAGACCTGTGGGGTTGGAAATATGACAGTTCAAGCTACCACAAAAACATATTTCAGACCCTTTGGATCGAAAAGTTCAGAGTTACACCAGAAACAATCAGGTGCATATTTCTATCAAAACATAATTATTTTTTAGCACCTTCATTCATGGCTCCAGGAATTAGGGATTCCGAGAAAGTTGGTATTTTTGTAATCAGAGACCACGGATGAATGCTACTCATCAAAATCAAAATTTAGAGACCAAGATCAAATTTTTTGGTTGGGTAGAAGGCCGGGCTTGATCAGACCCTAGTTTGAGACTTTGATCGAAAAAATGGAAAATTAGGGCTTCTGCAAAAGTTGGAATTTTTGAAGTCTGTAACCACGGCTGGAAGCTCCTCAGAAAAATCAAAGTTTAGAGCTTTGGATCAAACCTTTTGGTTTGGCAGAATGGTGGGATTTATCAAACCCTAGTTCGGGATCTTGTCTAGAAGATCCGGAAGTTTCAAAGGCAATTTTGAGGGGTGAAACATTGCAATTTTCAAATTCTGAGTATACTGGCTTGATCAGCTCATCAAGGCGCATCTTTCTATCCTTTTAGAAGTTTGAAATTCAAAGTTTGAATATTTAGGTTTTCTCTCACAAACCCTAATCCAGCTCCAGATCCAATTTCTGCAAATCAAGTGGATTGGGTTAATCCTAGAAAAGAATGGATTGGTCACCTGCGTAAGTGAAGAAGTTCCTATTTTAGAGGGAGATGAGGCTAAGGCCTTACATAAGAAGATTACAAGCAATCTGGACAGGTATGACTTATCCAAGTATGTTTCGAGATTTGTTCATGATTAAGTTTATGGTATGTTTGTCTTCATATTATTATGGTTAGTACAATCTTGATTAAATTTAGACTTGTCGTATCACCTTAATAAAATTATGAATGCATGATAGAAGATATTCATTGATTAGGGTTTTTGACACTTATGATTATACTAATGCATTGTGATGTTGTATGAGGTTTATGTTGTCCGCTAACATGAAAGGTACACTAAGAAAGACAAATCATGTTCTAGTTCAAAAACATATGACCATGGTGACATGAAGACAAAGATTCATCCATTGTCATGGATCACATAGAATATCTACTTACGAGGTATGTATAACTTGGTTCTATAATGATTAACCTATGAGATATTCAGGTTACTAGCACAAGTCATTTAAGAGAACAAGAAGACATCATGTGGGTATGTTAGACATAACCAACTAACATATTAATTCAGGTATGTTTTTTTCTATATCAAGTTAGAATCCTACCTTGTGTTAGGATCTCTTATATAAGTATACACGGCATGATTGATAATGATTATTTATGAAGTTAGAAATTTAAGTAATCTAGGGTTTATGTATATTATCTCTCTTACCTTGATTGATGATATGACTAACCATAAAAGTATTTTGGTTAAATATGAATATGCATGAGTAACAGAAGTCTTCCTTAAAACATTGAATGCTAATGCTTATTATCTATGTTTGAAATGATCATGACTATACATGTTTAAGATTATTGTAGTATTCAGAATGTATGATTATGTATGAGATCTCGAGGATATCACAATAATGATACTTGTAAGCATGCATAGTGATCGAGGATGGATATAAGTTCAAGGACAGGTAATCCAGGAAGCAAAGATCAAGAGGGAGCACACTCCAGTAGTTTCTGCAAGGATGTAGAGATTCAGAGGGAGTCGACCACTTCTCACAATCCACATCAGAATGGAGTTGCAAAGATTCAGAGGGAGTCCACCCAACAACCAAACAAAGATAAGTATTTGAATTGTCATTTCTTACATATTTGTTTGTTTAAATAATGTTGTTTAATGATGTATATGCTTATGTTCCTAGACTTAGGTTGTGTATTATGCATATTAGAATAATTGCATTAATGAACAGTATACTACTAATATGCATGTGATGGGTAAGTAGCCTATGGCACTGTACAACATTCCATTGCTACTTATCTAGAATGAAACCTCTTTGCTGACATGTTGGGAGTAGTGCAAACTCTTAACAATGTTCTGGTAGAGATTGGAAGGCATCTAGAAAGTTACAGGATATGGATGAATGTTGTATTGAAGCATTGGCTAAAATAATTGCATGACTGCATGACATATTTCTTTATGTGTAAGAATTTGTTCTGAAAACTATGAGAAGTTTCTAATCATGCAATTTAACTTGTTTTGTAGGAAAGATCATATACAAGCACCTACAAAAGAAGGACTACAACATTTGTTTCAACAACAAAGTTATCTATTGAAGATATTGAATATATTGAAGTTCCCAGGATTCGGGAAGAATGCCATGATCGAGGAGTACCAATCGATCATGAAGAATGATGTTTGGGATGCAGTCCCAAGACCTGAAGGAAAGTTTGTTGTGACTTCCAAATGGATCTACAAGATCAAGCATGCTGCAGATGGTAGCATAGAGAAATACAAAGCGAGATTTGTAGCTCGTGGCTTCTCCCAGAAAGATGGAATTGACTATGAAGAAACTTTTGCTCCTATAGCCAGATACACTTCCATTAGATCAGTGCTTTCCCTGGCTGCAGTGATGAAATGGAAAATACACCAGATGGATGTCAAGACAGCTTTCTTGAATGGTGTGGTCGAGAAGGAAGTGTATGTGGAGAAGCCACTTGGTTTAGACACATGATAGAGAGTCATATGTGTGCAGATTGAAGAAAGCCTTGTATGGCTTGAAGCAAGCTTCTAGAGCTTGGTATGGTAGGATAGACAGCTTTCTATCCATTTTGGTCTTTACCAAGAGTAAAGTGGATTCCAACCTTTACTACAAGGTTGAGGGAGGCAATCCAATGATACTACTTTTGTATACGGATGACCTGTTTGTTACAGGTGAGGATATATTGATTGCCAACACGCAACATAAGCTTGCTGCCGAGTTCGAGATGAATATCTTGGAGATGATGCACTACTTTCTAGGCATGGAGGTGTGGCAGAGTGCAGATGAAATATTCCTTGGACAAGGGAAGTTTGTAGTAGAGATCCTGAAGAGGTTCGGGATGATGGACTGCAAGGACATGGCCACACCTATGGCATCGAACCTGAAGCTTCTGTGTGATGCTTCATCTGATCTGGTTGATGTCATAGTGTATTGTTAGATGATTGGGTCCTTGATGTAACTGACGAACATGAGACCAGATATTTGCTTTGCGGTGAACACATTGAGCCAGTTCCTAATGTATCCAAGGAGTGTTCACCTGTTTGCTGTAAATCATATTTTGAGGCACCTGTAGGGTACGATTGATTATGTGCTCAAGTATGATGCGAATCAAAAGATTAACATGCAGGGTTATGTTGATTCAGATTGGGTAGGCATTGCTGCAGATAGGAAGAGCACTTCTGGGTGCTGCTTCAGTATGGGATCAGGTGTGATATCTTGGTTTAGCAGGAAGCAGTCCTTCGTAGCACTAAGTATAGCTGAAGCAGAGTATGTTGTAGCATGTTCAGCTAGTTGTGAGGCAGTATGGATGAGGAAGCTACTGTCTGAGTTATTTGATCTACCGTTGGAGGCTAGTGGTATCTTTT
This sequence comes from Larix kaempferi, assembly GCA_027924585.1. Lineage (NCBI taxonomy): Eukaryota > Viridiplantae > Streptophyta > Pinopsida > Pinales > Pinaceae > Larix > Larix kaempferi. The sequence goes on along the minus strand of BSBM01000502.1, from coordinate 12,764,737 downwards.
GTGACAACTAGAGTTGTGTGAAGCTGTCTGAGAATCCGGTGTTCCACGACAGGTCAAAACACATTGAGATCAAATATCACTATATCAGGGATATGGTGCAAAGAGGAGCAGTGAAGCTCCTGTATGTTGCGACGGATGAGCAGGTTGCAGATGTACTGACGAAACCACTAGCCAAAGTGAATCTCGAGTACTTCAGAGAGAGGCTTGGTGTTCTTCAGATTGATGACACTTCGAGGAAGAAGTGATGGATACATTTGCTAGATCCATTCCAAGCATGATGAGAGGAGGATCCTTCCATGGATGTGGATATAAGCGTTGGATGATGAGCATCAAGACGATGCTCCAGTTACTGCTCTGTATGTATGTATCATGTTGGATGCTGGATATGATCAATTGGATCATTTATATGTATGTACGCATCATGTTGGATGCTGGATAAGATTAGTTGGATCATTTATATGTATATGTATGTACGTATCATGTTGGATTCTGGATATGATCAGTTGGATCATGTGTATGTATTTGTATGTGTATCAGGTGGATACATTGTATGATCAGGTAGATCATGTATGATGATATGTATCAGGCAGATACTGTGTATGCATCAAGTGGATGCATTGTATGATCAGGATGATCATGGATGACGAGCTTCAGGATGTTTCTCCAGATGACATGCAGCAAGATGATGTAGTGTTGATGATCAGGATGATCATGTGTACATCAGGATAATGTATGGTGAGTACCAAGTTGATACTCTGTGGCCGTGGACAGGTTGTACAGATGAGCATGTAAGTAGACCTGGGATATCTAGACAGGATGAAAAAGGCCTCAGGTGCTCTTTTGAGGCATTGCTCTGGGAGGACATGTAAGTAGACCTAGGAGATATGGACAGGATGAAAAAGGCCTCAGATGCTCTTTTGAGGCATTGTCCTATGGCATGTAAGTAGACCTGGGAGATCTGGACAGGATGAAAAAGGCCTCAGATGCTCTTTCGAGGCATTGCCATGACCAAATGTAATCAGACCTAGAGATCTGGACAGGATGAAAAAGGCCTCAAATGCTCTTTAGGGTTCTTGCTTGGAAAGACACCCTTTTAAGGTTTTGTGGTAGGAGTCACTTGTAATCAGACCTGGAGATCTGGACAGGATGAAAAAGGCCTCAGATGCTCTTTAGGGTTCTTTCTTGGCAAGACACCCTTTTAAGGTTTTGTGACTGTCACATGTAAAAGATCCTGGGAGATCCTATAGGTTAGAGTTGTGTACCCGTAACAACCTGGGATGCTCTTTCGAGGCTTTGTGACGCATGTAATAAGTCCTGAGGATTCCACAGTATGGCTAGTGATGATGAAGACCTGCAGGTGGTGGGCCTACACCTAGTATGAAAAAGGACTAGCTCCGTAGAACTTCCTATGACGAGTAGATTCAGAGATTGACTGAGATAGCAGTAGCAGTGATGATGACGATGATTCACTGATGATGATCCAGATAAGAAGACTTGTGCTAGCAGACCTGTGTTGAGAAATACCTCCCTAGTTAAGAGGGAGTGTTGATGTATATGTAACTTCGGAATGTATTTCATATATGTATATTGTACTCCTATAGAGATGGTATTATGCCTCTATATGAAAGTGTTTGTATTCCTATAGAGATGTTATTATTCCTCTATACGAAAGTGTCATCATTTATATTGTAAGTGTCGTAACTTATACTTGATGGGTTATTATACCACCTTGTTGGGGTCGGCCCTGTATAAGTCATGTGGGTCGAAGGGTTATTATACCACTCTATTGGGGGTCGGCCATGTGGGTCAAAGGGTTATTAGACCACCCTATTGGGTGCCGGCCCAGTCAGCATTGTGTTATGTGGTTAAGTTGAAGCCGACCTAGTAAAGGTTATTAGGCAAGTCAAGTCAAGTATAAATAGAGTGCGGGAGGCACTCTATTTGATCATTCTATTCTCTCACACACTCTTTGGAGAGTGGCGCACTTGTGGAGGAGGAGAAGCTGCTGCTAGGAGATGTCTATCTCTTATGCTTGGGTTGTATCATTGCTCTATCTATCTCTGATTAAGTTATTGGGGTTTTTCACCTTAATGGTTTTCCCAAAGTAAAATCTGTGTCTCTTGTGTGCTTGCATTATTGTGTCCATGATTGATATGTTGTAGATATGTTGTACATGTTGTTCTCTCAGTTAATATCCTAGATCAGATTGAAGTAAATTCTGAAAAATTAACAACTAGGGTTTTGCTCAGTGAGGGAGTGTGCAATTTTTGCACACGCGGGTCAACTTTGGAAAATCATCCACCGGGCACTTGTGGTGATGATGATGATGATGGTGATGATGATGAAGGTGTTGGTGATGATTGAAATGGTGATGGTGATGAAGATCATGGTGATGATGATGTACATGGTGATGAGGGACCTACAGATGACAGTGATGATGAAGATGGTGATGATGATGACGAAGATGGTGATGACGAAGATGGTGATGATGATGGAGATGGTGATGAGGGACCTCTAAAAACTCAAGCATTAACATGGGTGAGGTAGGTCTAAAGTATCCCTCAAGTACATTTCCAACCATTGGGTGACAATGATGAGCATGTTAGTGCTACTGAATCATAGCTCCCAAATGATCCTCATATTCATCCAAGTACTAGACCAATATTGAAACAATTCCTAAAGCTCCAAATGGAGAGAGTGGTAGAGAAAATGGGGGCAATAGCCAGATTTGGGTGTTGCGGGAATCTTGGAAAGACCTAGGTTTGAGGATCGAAATTCCAAGATAGACATGTAGACTTGGATTCTATAAGTTGAGTTCTCTAGTGGTGTACTTGTGTGGTGTGACAAACCCTTCTAATAGTGATCCTATCCCACTTGGAGTCCAAATACCCCCTATTGAGGGTAAGTGTTGTGGGTCATGGATTCTAGGGCTAGATTAGGTTAATAGGGCTACACTAGGTTTCTAGGATTCTAGATTAGTTTCTGAGGGTTAGATTAGTGTTTCTAGGGTTAGTTTAGCTTTCTAGGATTTCTAGGGCTAGATTATGTTTCTAGGATTCTAGATTAGTTTCTGAGGGTTAGATTAGTGTTTCTAGGGTTAGTTTAGCTTTCTAGCATTTCTAGGGCTAAATTATGTTTGTAGGGTTATATTAGTGCTTCTAGGGTTAATCATGCATGAATAAATAATCACATGGCTATAAATCATAACTTAATCATAACTCAGACATCAAATAAACGATATAAGATAACGATATCAAATAAACTATCTAACATGAATAACATTAATTGTGCATGAATAAACAATCACAAGGCTATACTATGTACCTCAGTCAATTAGGCCTTCTGGATCCTCTTGGTTTTTTATTGTCTCGAACAACCTCTCATGTTCCACATGAGGTAGTAAGTAGCGTACCTTGTTTGATGACTTCGTTGACATTGTCTGTAGTTGGATGTTTGTACCCACGATCAAGTGCGTAAAGTGATACACCCGCAACCCTGGTCTATAATTTGTGTATGTGTAGCCATTTTTCTTTGGTCCCTTTCCATCCACTGTAAGATATTCCCCCTGAACAACCATCGAGCCAGTCGGAAAGGTAATGCCTTCACTATCCGTTAATGATGTGAGGAGGGTTTGCTTCCCCTGGATGCATCGTGCCAACCAATAATTCGTCCCAATTGCACTGTCTGTCGGGGCAACAACTGCGTAGATGTGTCCTGCAAAAATGCATTTTAAGGTCATATTCCAACAAGTAGTAGTTTGATAACTTGGATAATTACAAAAACAAGGAGGGGACTGGGATATGCATGCAGAAATGTTTACCTAGCTGTACAAGATCATATATATGATCATATTCATTAGAAATAGAGGACTGGCCTTCCTCTAACCGGATTGTTTCAGCAACTGCACGTGGGTTCACTGCAAGTGATACATGATCCCATTCATAACCCCAATCCATTGATTCACACTCATCCCACTCACAACTGATGCAAGACCCACAAAAGAAAGCAATTTTTCACGTCCATATTTCAAATAAGGGGTTTTTTTAGCTTCGAACCGAATGAAATCCACGAGTGCCTTGCACAGTACTACAACTATAAGAACGTGATCGATCTATATCAACTACATTCCAGAAAATTTTGACAACATGTCCTCTACCTGTTGGTATGTGTTGCTCCGTGGTTCGATCTGACATTTTTTCTTTGCACCATCGAACTGTGGATTCGGAATTTCGAATATGAGGGCCTCCCATGCACCTCATCTCCTCCCTTTTTAGGGCATTTTTGAGACATGATCCAGCCCCATCATGCTCTCCCTTTCGGTCTCAAAATAGTTCCATACATGCAGCACATCATAAGTCTTGTGCAAAATACTCAACCGCTGGAAAACACATACATTTTTGAACTGGCCTGCACAACCATCTAACCATATACAATGTTGATCCATCTGTATACCTCTCTCCTTCAACTGATCATAGAAAATTTTGAAGCAATGCTGCACATAATGTAGGTCATGGCACCTGTCATCACTGATGTAGAAGTTGGTCTCTTTCAATATTATTCTCATGTCGTTGCTGCTCTCTGGCGTGTGCCTGTACGTGATATGGACCATTATGCTAACTTGGTTTGAATGGTAGTATTGACTTTGAATCTCATTATGTGGCTGTAGGGTGTAATTTTTTGCAAAGTCCACAACCGACAATATTGTGCCCTTGGGAAAGGTGTCTCTACATTATCTGTATTGTTCATCCTGCCATCGCGCTACATGGATGTGTTGTACATAATCCTCAGTCTTTTGGTAGAATTCCTTCATGAATTTGCAAATTTGTACCTAGTGCCAAAAAATAAAGGGCATTAATACAACGTGACATTTTCGATCTGAATATATATGTACAAATTCAACATGTACAGTATGAAAGCATGCAAACTTAGATTACCTGTGACTTCACCAATGCAATTTTTTTGCTTTCCTTCGAACTATCTACTTGATATGTTATGTACTGGAAGTTCTGCATTTCTACTGACATCCTCCCAAATTTGTGCTCCACGGTTGCGTGGATGCAGCGGCTCAATAATGCAAATCCACTGCAACTGGAACATGTCCCATATAAACATGATCTTTTATAATATTTTTGTCCTTCAGGCCTTCGACACATTATGCTATGTATAAATTCTCTGGATGCATTCAATGGTTGTAACAAAGGGCAATCCTGCATAATGTTAGTATGCAAACCACAAAATATATGTCTATATCTATCATAATAGTACTCAAATTCTAAATGGTATATACAACAACATGTATTGCGATCAATGCAAATTCTAACATACCAGGGTTTGCATTTTTTGAAGGACCTTTGGCCCAAGTTCAATTGTGTGTGCTCATTCTTGAACCTCTCATAGAGTTATGTTTCTGTCGTGTCAAGGAAGTGCTTGACATGGGGTTCACCCCCCCAACACCTTTTCCCAACTTTAAAACATCTCTTTGATTCGATGACGGTCTAGTGTTATCATGCCAAAACTTTTGCACTAGTTCTTTAACAGCATCAATGAGCTTCATGTCTGAACAAGGTAACCTACCAACAAAGGCCCAACAATCTTTTTGGCTTGGGGTCTCAATTTTTTCTCTAATGGCAGAATACTTTTGAAGAGTATTTCTATTTACTTTAAATATTTTACATGTGTTTGATAGTAGGCGATGTTGCCTTGTGGATTTTTCTACAATTGATTCCGACAGTACACGACGGGCCGCATTAAAATATTTTATACGAGAAGTTTTTCCAATCAAATTAAATGCATATTGTAGATTTCTAACAACATGATTGTTGGCCTCTGAACTTCTAACTACCTTTATGCCCAAAATTCTCCTAACATGAGCTAGACAATGTGATTTTAACAAAGCAAGAAACAATTGACATTTTGCTGCATCGGTTTTGGATTCAAAAAAATATTTGATTATCTTGTTACAATGGAAATCAATAGTGCATTTGAGCATCTTACCTTCAAGTCCTGAAAATGAACTTTCATCCACATGAATACGTCTGGGAGTTCTTCATCGTCTAGTTGATAGTCGAGGCAAGGGAGTCAGCAAGGAAGTACGAGTCTTGTCAACGGTTTGTTCTGGCCCTTCGTTCACAAATTGGTCCTACAATGGAGTGTGTTCGCCAGGTGGGTGCTCTTCTTGGGGTGGTTTCCAGTTAAGAACTTGTTCAACATCCATCCCTTCATACTCGACATCAGGAAAAATTTGATTGACTTCAACCACTTCGTCATTGCTTGTAGATGGATCTAAGGCACTAACATTTTGATTTCTATGGTTTTGCATGTACAGCCTGGCATTTTCTCTTATCTCATGGGTCTTTTCAAGGGGCAGCTGCGTCCTTCTAGACTTTCTTTTATTATTACATTTGTTGCCCATATTCAATGCGTTTTTTGGGAAAACAAAAATATGACCCCTGCAAGAATGAACAACAAACAAGATATTAAAACTCGATGTGCATGATTATTAAAGCTCAATGTAGCAATTGATTATGTACAACAACATCTAGTGAGAATGTTTTCATATAATCTTAAAAGCTATTGGGAATGCCCTACATATAAAGTTACAACATCACCTCTAGGAACTCAATAGGATGGTATTGGTTGGTGGTATGGGATGTTAGTAGGAGCAAATTCCCTACAAGGGAGAAGCTCATATCACTTCATTTTCATGGTATCGATGAGGGAAAATAGCCCCAAAAGACTAAGAGTTTTCAATTGTTTAGGTGTTTGTGTGAGTTGTTGTAGTGAAACCATGAGGAATTCAACAAATGTTTATCTACTAGATGGAGGAATGTGATTATGAAATGTTATTGTGGTGATGCAAGTAATTTTTTTTTATTATCTTCATGAAAGGTTGAAAGCATTGCTTGGTGCATGTTGTAGTTTTTTTTTGGTAAGATGTTTTTATTGTCTATGCTGAAGATTAAGAAGACTAAAATAGATCTATCATACAATTCATGAGGAAAAACCAAAATAGATGCCATTCAAACAAGTGAATGAAGACTAAATTACATTTAACAAGATAAAATTATCACCATACCTCAAGGATTATGATTGCTCTTTTGATGTGTCCACTATATGTAAGAAGACTTCATGTGTGTCCAAGTAGCATGAGAATTCAATCCAAGGTGCCAAATAGAGTCCAATTGTTCTGTATTCACTCAATTGATCCAAATAGAGCCCAATAGGTGTGTATTCAATACAAAGAGCCAAATAGAGCCCCAAATGTTGTGTATTTTATCCAAATGGTGAAGGAAGCACCAAATGGTGTATGAATTCAATCTACCATGTAAATGCTTGTCGGACTATGCATGAAACCAGCGAAGAGAACGCGATGAATGAGGAAAAAAATGCGAGAGAAAGAACACGGGTGATTTTCTAAATTTTATGTTCAACAAGGACGCACACGCGCCAGCTGCACATGCACGTCCTTGCTGAACGTTGTAATGTTTGTTAGGTAACATTCACTGTATTTATTTCCCAACAGATATAAATGTGTTGGGTTATGCTTAGAGCCCCTCCCCATAAAGATCCCCTCCCCCATAAAGGCTTTTAGGACGTCTTCTAACCCATAATCCCTAAGTGCATTTAAGTGCTTCTAGGTGTTTAGGGGTTTAAGGGTATATTTACAAATTTGTGTATTTTGATTTCAAAACATTAATTTAATTTTCAATTAGAAACATATGTATTACATCAAGAATAATTAAATACATAGTAGATATATTAATGTTGTATAAAGTGATGATGTATACAACGATGATAATGATGATAATGATGATGATGATTATCATCATCATCATCAACACCATGATCATCATCATCAACTTCATCATCATCATCATCATCATCATTGTGAGGAAGAGGATGATGATGATGATGATGATGACGACGACGATGATGATGATGATAACGATGATGATGATGATGAATATGAGTACGATGATGAAGGTGATGATGATGATGAATATGATCATCATCAAAATTATCATAATTGCCATAATCATATTCATTAGTCACCATCATCACCATCTTCATCATCATCATCATCATCATCATCATCGTCATCATATGATCATGGTCATGATCATAACTGTCTTCGTCATCATACTCGTCATCGCCATCTTCCTCATAATCATCACCATCATTAACATCTTCGTATCATCATCATCATCATCATCTTCATGATGATGATGATGATGACGATGACGAAGATGAAGATGTTGTTGGAGATGATGATGAATATGTAGCACATCATCATCGTCGTCGTCGTCGTCGTCGTCATCATCGTCTTCGTCGTGATGATATGATGATGATGGTGGTGGTGGTGGTGGTGGTGGATGATGATGAATATGAGTATGATGATGATGATGATGACTAATTTGGAGATGATGATGATGATGATGATGATGATGATGATGATGAAGAGGAATATGAAGCACATCATCATCATCATCATCATCATTATGAGGACGCGGATGATGATGAGGATGATGAAGATGACGATCATATGATGATGATGACGACAGTAATCATAATAGTCATCTTCATCATCCTCATCATACTCATCATCACCATCATCCTTATCATCATCATCATCATCATCATCATCATATTCTTCATGATGATGTGATGATGATGATGATGAAGATCATAATGAAGATGATGATGATGATGAAGATGGTGATGATGATGATGTATAATGGAGATGATGATGATGATGATGATAATGATGTTGATGTTGATGATGAAGATGATGATGAATATGCAACACATCATCCTCATCATCATCATCATCTTCATCATCATCAACAACATGATCATCATCATCATCTTCATCATCATCATCATCATCATCATTGTGACGATGAGGATGATGATGACGATGATGATGATGACAATATGATGATGGTGGTGGTGGTGGTGGTGGATGACGATGAATATGAGTACGATGATGAAGATGATGATGATGATGACGAATATCATCATCATCATCAAAATCATCATATTCGTTGTCATCATCTTCATTAGTCATCATTATTGCCATCTTCATCATCCTCACCATCGTCATCATCTTCATTAGTCATCATCATCGCCATCTTCATCATCCTCACCATCGTCATCATCATCATATGATCATGGTCACGATGATCATTGTCTTCGTCATCATAATTGGCATCTTCATCATCCTCATCATACTCGTCATGGCCATCTTCATCATCATCATCATCATCATGGTGATGATGATGATGAAGATGATCATGATGACGAGGATGATGTGCAGCATATTCGTCATCAACATCATCATCATCATCATCAACATCTTCATCGTCATCATCATCATCATCATCATCATCATCATCTTCATCATGATGATGATGATGATGATGATGAAGATCATGATGATGATGAAGATGGTGATGATGGTGATGATGATGATGATGGTGATGATGATGATGATGATGACTACTGGAGATGATGATGATGATGATGTTGATGTTGATGATGAAGATGATTATGAATATGCAGCACATCATCATCATCTTCATCATCATCCACAAAATGATCCACAGCATGATCATCATCAACATATTCATCATCGTCGTCATCATCATCATTGTGAGGATGAGCATGCGGATGATGATGATGATGATGATGATGACGACGACGATGATGATGAAGATGATGATGATGATGATGACTAATGGAGATGATGATCATGATGTTGATGATGAAGATGATGACAAATATGCAGCACATCATCCTCATCATCATCCTCATCATCATCATCATCTTCATCATCAACAACAACATGATCATCATCATCACCATCATCATCGTCATCATCTTCATCATCATCATCATTGTAAGGAGGAGGAGGAGGAGGAGGAGGATGATATGATGATGATGAATATGAGTACGGTGATGAAGATGATGATGATGATGACGAATATGATCATCATCATCAAAATCATCATATTTGTCATCATCATCTTCATTAGTCATCATCATCATCATCTTCATCATCCTCACCATCATCATCATCATCATATGATCATGGTCACGATGATCATTGTCTTTGTCATCATAATCGTCATCTTCATCATCCTCATCATACTCTTCATCGTCGTCTTCTTCATCATCATCATCATCATCATCATGGTGTTGATGATGATGAAGATGTTGATGATGATGAGGATGATGTGCTGCATATTCATCATCAACCTCATCATCATCATCTCCATTAGTCATCATCATCATCATCGTCATCACCATCTTCATCATCATCATCATCATCATCTTCGTCATGATGTTGATGAAGATGGTGATGATGATGATGTTGATGATGATGATGATGACGATGATGACTAATGGATATGATGATGATGATGATGATGTGTTGCATATTAGCCATCATCTTTATCATCAACATCGTCATCATCTTCATCATCATCCACAACATGAACCATGGCATGATCATCTTCATCATCATCATTGTGAGGACGAACATGAGGATGATGATGATGACGACGACGACGATGATGATGATGATGATGATGATGATGATGATGACGACGATGATGATGATGAAGATGATGATGATGATGATGACTAATGGAGATGATGATGATGATGATGATGATGGTGATGATGATGATGAAGAAGATGATGATGAATATGCAGCACATCATCCCTCATCATCATCAGCATCTTCATCATCATCAACAACATTATCATCATCATCATCATCATCATTGTGAGGATGATGGTGATGATGATGATGAAGAAGATGATGATGAATATGCAGCACATCATCCCTCATCATCATCAGCATCTTCATCATCATCAACAACATTATCATCATCATCATCATCATCATTGTGAGGATGAGGATGATGATGATGATGATGATATGATGATGATGATGGTGGTGGTGGATGATGATGAATATAAGTACAATGATGAAGATGATGATGATGATGATGAATATGATCATCATCATCAAAATCATCATATTCGTCATCATCATCGCCATCTTCATCATCCTCACCATCATCGCCATGGTCACGATGATCATTGTCTTCGTCATCATAATCGTCATCTTCATCATCCTCATCATACTTGTCATCTCCATCTTCATCATCATCATCATCATCATCTTTGTATCGTCATCATCATCATTGATGATGATGACGATACGAAGATGATGATGATGATGATGATGACAACGAAGATGTTGTTGATGATGATGATGAAGATGTTGTTGATGATGATGATGAGGAAGAGGGTGATGATGAAGATGATTATGATGATGATAATGATGGTGGATGATGATGAATATGAGTACGATGATGAAGATGATGATGATGTTGATGATCATCGTACTCATCATCAACATCATCATCATCATCATGTTCATCATCATCACCATCAATGTTGATGATAAGGATGATAATGATGATGATGATGACGTTGACGATGAAGATGATGACCTAGATGTTGATGAAGATAAGGAAGAAGGACGATGATGATGATGGTGTTGATGACGAAGATGATGATGATGACGAAGATGATGATGATGATGATGGTGATGAGGATGAAGAAGATGATGATGATGGAGATGAAGATGTTGATGTTGATGACGATGGTGATGAATATGATGATGATGATGAAGGTGGTGATGATGAAGAAGATGACGATGGTGGAGATGTTGATGAGGAAGGGGGAGATGACAATGATGATGATGATGGTTATGGTGATGATCATCATCATCATATTCATCATGATCATCATCATCTTCATCACCATCATGATCATCATCCTCGTCACCATCATCCTCATCACCATCATCATCATCATCATCATCACCATCATCCTCATCATCCTCATCGTCATCTTCATCACCATTGTCATCATCATCAAAATATTCATCATGATCATCAAAATCTTCATCATCATCACCATCACCATCATCTCATCATCATCATCATCATCATCATCAACAACATCTTCAACATCATTTTCATCTCCCCCTTCCTCATCAACATCTCCGTCATTGTCATCTCCTTCATCATCACATCTTCATCAACTTCATGTATCCCCTTGACAAAGGAAATTAAATAAACCATACAAACGCATACAATAGCGCGTGCGCGCTGTTATTAACGCGTGCGCACTGTTAGTCACGGGTGCGCGTGTTTGCATGTGCGTGTAGTTGCGCGCACGCGTGCCTAAATTCAAATTGCTCTTGGCGCCCTTACAGGCTTGGAATTAGCTTCGGATTGCACCTTGAGGCTCGGTCTGATTTATGCCTGATTTATGGCAAAAAACATCAAATATTGTAACTTTCGGTTTTTCACAACTAGTTCCGCATAAGCTCCACGAGTGCACTGCAAATGAAATTGCACATGCTTGTCAAGATCTATGTGCAGATTCTAAATATATAATTTTTGAATAGATCTGTTGTTGTTTTGTATTTTTAATTCATTTTTAACTGCACTCATCTCAAATTTGTAAAAAACATAGGTCGTTTATTTGGCCTATAACATTTGATTGGCTTACATATTTCGAAAACGGAAGAGAACCCGCACAAGAGCACGAAAATACCTACAACCTAAATATATATATATATATATATATATATATATATATATATATATATATATATATATATATATATATATTGATTATTTTTAGACCCTGCTATGGTGGCTCAACACTTGACCATGTCATTTTAGGGCTTCACTGACTTCGGTAATTTAAAAAATGTATAAAATTGACTTTTAAAAATTTGGAAAAATATCCCCGCACAAGATTCTTCTGTTGACTATGCCTCTAAATATTTTTTTTCTTGTAAATTGAAAATTTACATAGCAAAAAGGTGGCTCAACAAAAACATGTGCATTATGTTTAAGAAAAAAAATAACATACCATTTTCCATAAAAAATATATATATATATTCCGGAAGGTCATCCGTTTTTCTACGTTTCATCTATTTACACCTAATCCAAAAAACAAATTGTAGGTACCTCTAATAATTCATTTTGATGATAATATTTCTGTTTTTCCAAAATGTCATTGCAACTAACATGTCATAATTGGGTATCATTACCTTGCACCAGCCCCCATACAATCAAAATAATAAAAAATAATTGTTCATAAAACTAAGGGAATGGGGAAAACCTCATGGGAAAAAAAAAACCCCTCAAAAATGAAGAGCAAGGAACTCAAATAGATTTCACACCAAGTAGAGATATGAGATAGGAAAATCTATTTTGAGTGAAATCTTTGTGAAAATATATGCAATCATCTCCTCTGTAGGAGAATAATGCAGTGAGATGGTCCCATTGTGCACTAGTTCCCTGATGTAGTGCATGTGAACCTCAATGTGTTTAGTTCTTTGCTTTTGAACTAAATCATTGGAGATCCTTATGGAACTTTAATTATCATAGAAAAGGTCTACTAAAGGAGAAGTGTGAATTCCAAACTCCGTCAAGATCCCATGTAACCAAACTTCCTGGATAGTTGCATTCATAGCCCCTATGTACTCTGCTTATGCTGAAGAGAGTGTGAGTGCTGCTTGCTTCTTGCTTGACCAACACATTGGTCCTTATCCCAACATGAACATGTACCTTGAAGTATATTCCATGTCAGTGTTGTTTCCAACCCATTCTGATTCAATAAAATCAACCATATCTAACTGAGCATCAGTAGAATAATGAATACCAAACTCTCTCATACCCTACAAATAGTGCAAGATCCTCTTTCCTACCTTCCAAATTAGCTCATGTGGATCCTACATGTACCTAGCCACAACACCAATGGAATATGATAGATCTGGTCTTGAATGTGTCAAGTACAACAAGCTACCAATCAGCTGTCTATACAAAGTGCTATCAACCAAAGGAGTAGAACCACCTTCTTCCAATCTGATGCCAGATAGGAAGGGAAAAGTTGAAGCTTTGCAATCAGTCATGTGGAAATTTTTGAGCAAGTCAGATGCATACCCAGACTCTGAAATCATGATCCATGAATCATTTTTAGATACTTTGAGGCCAATAAATTGTTTCAGTATCCCTATATATGTCATGGAGAAGGATTTACTCAAAGAAGACTTGATGTTCTTCAACCCGATAGATGAATCACCAGTGATGAGAAATTCATCAACATACAAAACAATCAATAGTAGGAAACCTCCCTTCTGCTGCATGTAGACATTGCAGCCAGATTTGTATATCTCAAACTTCTGTGACGGTAAGAAAGAATAAAGAATCCATCTTGGCATACCATGCCCTTGGGGATTTCTTGAGCCCATGAAATGATCTCCTCAATATACATACCAAGGATGGATCATCAATGTACCCCTCAGGCTGTTTCATATAGATCTCTTCTTCTAAGTCACCATGCAGGAATGCACTCTTTACATCCTTGTGATGTGTCTCCCATAGATTCGAAGATGAAATAACCAAAACAAGTCTTACCAAATCCATTCTTACTACAGGAGCGAATGCCTCATTGTAGTCCAAACCCTGAACTTGTAAGTACCCCTTTGCAACCAATCGAGCTTTATACTTGGTTGTAGATCCATCAGAAGCAAGTTTTGTTTTGTAGATCCATTTGCACTAAACTAGATTTCTCCCTGGGGGAAGAGAGATAAGATCCCATGTCTCATTTTTCTGCAGTGAGTCGTATTCTTCATCCATGGAATCCTGCCATCTTGGAACATGGAAAGTCGCTCTGAAGTACTATGGATCAGACCCCACTATCATGTATCACCTCTCAGGGATAATTGGATCTGTATGACATAGTGCAAGGTTTGCATCTTGGTACTAAGGTCTGGTTCTTCTATAGTCGGGTGGATCTCCAGCTATGTTCCCAACAACCTCAAGAAATTTTTTATCCCATTTAGGCTTTGGATTGGGAGTAGGTGTTGGATCTGGATCTGGATCTACTTGATCTTCATACTCAATATCAATATCTAATTCATCTTTGTCTTCATCTTTGGAATCTGAATGTGGATCATCTGAAAAACATCATTAGGAGGAAATGGAATAGGCAAATCAGTTATACCTTGTTCTTCAACTAGATGTAGATCATGCAATGGATATTCATCGAACTTGGTACTTCTTTCAATGAAGCATCTTTTGGTTGCAATCTCCATTAGCTTGTAATCTTTTTCATATTCTACATATCCCAACAGAATGCATTCGTTACTTTGGTATTGAAGAGATTTTGTTTTTTTCAGAGGGGATTATGTCCCATGCCTTGGATCCAAAAATCCTCAGGTGAGAGAAATCAGGTTTGGGTCCCTTCAGTGCTTTGAATGGAGTGACCCCATCCACATATTTGTGGGGTACCCTATTCTAAATCTATGTGGCACAGTTCAGTACTTTTTCCAAAGATATGGTGGAAGATCCCTTGCTTCAATCAAACAAGTAGCCATCTCTTTCGATGGCCTATCATTCCTCTCAGCTACACCATTTAGGTGTGGTGTGTATGGGACAAAATGTTGCATTTAGATGCCCCATTTAAGTGCTTTGATATTCTTCCCAACAGTGTTCTCAACTAGGGCCTTGAAAACTTTGAAAGTTTCAAATACCTCAAACTTTTGCTTAAGAAAGTAGATCTAACAGAACCTATAGAAGTCGTCGATGAAGGTCAGAAGGTATCTAGATCCATTCATAGAAGTTGTGGGAATCGGTCCTAAGACATCACTGTGTATCAAATCAAGTGTGGAGGAAGCTCTCTTTTCCTTCCCAACATCATACTTTCACTCTGTATGCTTCCCTACCAAGAAACCTTTGCAGATTCCTTAAGAGAATTTTATGTCGGTAAATCCTTTAACCATCTCTTCCTTGTGCAACTGCTGCAAGTACTTGAAATTTAAATGTCTGAATCTTTCATGCTAGAGTCTGATAGTCTCATTTGCATGAGTCAAGAGAGCACTTTGATGTGAATGTGGAAAAAAATAGGAGAACTCATATGCCTTTGAGGCATGGTTTGCAACACCTTTGGCTATCAGATTTCCAGATGATATCTCTACAACCTCAACTATGTCAGGTCAGAAAACAACTTTCTTTGGTGAACTTGTGTGTGTCATCTGATAAACAGATAACAAATTTGCTGCTAGAGAAGGAACATACAGAACATTGATGAACTTTCCATGCTCAAGTTGTATCGTTCCCTTCCCCTCAACTGATATTAGAGAATCATCTCCCATGTGACTACTAGGACTATCAATGAGATATAGAGAAGAAAATGACTCTCTGGAGGAAACCATGTGGTTGGAGGCTCCAAAATCTATGAGTAAGGCTTGTGATTGGAAGAATCTAGCCTTCAGTGCAAGGCATCTCTCATGATCATCTATCTTGCTTCCAGAATGAGTCTTCCTTGCACCTTCTGGGAGGGAAATGTTGTGTTGTTCAAGAATTTTGGCGATTTGATCTATGGTATTCTTCATACAATAGCTCTCTGGATGGTTTCCTTTCTTGCAAAACATACACTTGGTTTTCTCAAACCTCTTTTGCTTATCCTTCTTGGAGCTAGAGGCTCCTTCTGATGGATTAGGCTTCTCTGTCTTCTTGGATTCAAATTGCTTATTTTCTTTACCATTTTAATTCCCTTTATAATTCACACTTTTTGACTCCCCACCATAAGAGCTTGATTTTTGGAGGCCTTCAAGGCGCCCATCTGAATCAGTTTGTCTTGTTATTGGATGAGAGATTTGGTGAATGCATCTAAAGAAGGCATTTTCCAATTAGGGATTGACAATATCCTAGAATGGAAGGTAGAAACAAATATTGAAAATCCAGGACCAAGATTGATTAGGATGGATAGCACTAGTTGCTCATCCTTCTTCTCAATTCCACATTGTTTGTATTGCATAACCAAGGACTTGGATTTAGAAAAGAACTATTGTATGGTTTCAAAATTGTTGGGTTGAAGAGCAATTAATTCATTCTCCAAAATGTGGCCTCTCATCTCATCTTGATTTCCAAAGCGAGTCTCACGATTCAACCAAACCTCTCTTGGTGTCTTCAATCCATCAAGGTGGAAGAGCAAATCTTTGGAGATGTGAATACACATAAAACCAAAAGCCTCATCTAATATGTCAGGTACTTTGCTTTCTCAACAACTGCCTAAGGTTCAACCTCCTTTCCCATTATGACCTTGTACAAACTCTTGTTGCGCAACACCATATGCATATTATCCCTCCAATCGATATAATTCAAGGGTGTCAAGATTCTTGGAGACAAAGGAGCATTCGATTTCTCCATGTGTAACTGCTGGAGCAAATACAAAATGAAACTGCTACTACTGTTGCACTGAAAAATTCTCAAAATCCTGCAAAAACTCTCAAATTGGAGATAAACCATCCCTGTTGGGATCTGATTCCATGTGAAATTCTGGAACACAATAGATCATTGAGCCTGAGAAAATCTCACAATGAAAGAATTAGCAAGAAAGATGAATTACAGTGAAAATTGCAGTGAATTGAGGAGTAAAATTAATCATGCATTGAAACTCAGATGTGCACAGAAATATGTGTCATTATCCATTCATCAGTATAGTCAAAATATTTTATAGTAGAGGAAACTCGAATACCAAGAGAGGATTCAAATCCCAGTCAGTCTAGCCTAGGAAATATCACCACTACAGTGCTCTGAGGCTACCAAACTCAACTAAGACTCAGTGAAATGAAGCTACTGTCAATTAACTAACAAATAAGGGCACATCAATTAGTTTGGAATGAAAATAGGATATAGAGGGCGCAGTAGATCACAATTAGTGGCAATCGGAGCACAAACCCCCCACTAGAGTTAGGAACTCAGGTAGACTGAACTGGATCACTGAGTTACTTCCTAAAATGTAGGGAACTAACTTTGTATGGCCAAAAATCATGCATGAAAGGTGCATTAAGTGGAAATTGGGTCCTACATGACATCCACACACCACTAGGATCCAATGACATCATCCAGTACTAGGAAAAGACTAATAACGCTAAGGTGGAAAAGGTTGCAGTATTAATTATCCTAACACCTGCAACCCAAAAGAGAGCATGCACAGTAGATTTGGTGTTGTGTTGGGGTCTTGTAACCCAAAATATGGCTCCCTAAATGGTCTATAATCCACACAACAATGAAATTTAAGTTAGTACAAATTTCAAGACAAGTTGGCTTAGTAAAAAACGTAAATCAAGTTGAGCATCTTGGTCGACCCTCTTACTAAAAAGGAAGGGGAAGTCAGCTGTGTATAAATAAGAGCATGATGATAATTATGAATCGTTTAAGAGTGGAGAATATGTAAGGTGTGGGGTTCACACTTTAGAAGAAGGAAGGTTTTGGGTTCGCAGTTCAGAAGAAAGGTGTGAGGTTCGCACTACAGAAGTAGGAAGGTGCAGGGTTCACAATCTAGAAGAAGGAAGGTGCAAGGTTCACAGTTAGGCAAGGATATGGAGCTATAAAAGATTTAATAGTGAATATATGAGGATTTGATGAGATTGATGACTAGTTTATCACAAGGTGAGTCGAGTGTAAAATCACAATTGAAAGGATGAAGCCTTGGAGTGTCACCCGGAGCAAACTTGTAGTAAGAAAGGAAGACAAATGTTGAAGTAGAACCAAGTGTGAAATTGTAGATAGGAAAAAGGGTATATTTTGGAAGCATAGATTTTTGCAAAGTAGTAGTTGGGAAAAATTGCCATTACAAGGAAGTATGAAGTCAGAAGCAGAATCTTGTACATAGTATGAAGAGAGTTGAGGATAGTTTACTAGGTCAAGGATGTAGTAGCTAGTTCATGATACGGAGAAAGATGAGGAAAGTGCAGAGATCCGAGTGTTGTGAATTACACAGAGAGAATAAAGTTGAGTTTTCTAAACAAAATGTGTAGCATTGAGTAAATAGAAATGAATTGTACATAAAAGAGTGCACTAAGCAAAGTTAGTAGAGAGTGCGCAATAAGGATGTAGAAAAGAGTGTGTACCTCGAGGGAAACTGTGGAGAGTGCACAGTTCAAATTATGCAGTAGAAAGTGCATAGTGAAAAGTATAAAGTAAGATTGAGAAAATAACAATCAGCAGAGAAAGCAGAGAAGAGTGGGTAGTGCACGGTTTATATTGAGCTCAATAGAAAGTGTATGAGGGGGTTGTAGCCTCTATCCTATCACAACAAGTATATGAGGGGGTGGTATCTCTTGTCCTATCATGGAAGAGGAAGTGTGTGTGGAGATTTGAAGCCTCCATTCTGTCACAGCAGAGGAAGTGTGTGAGGGGCTCATAGCCTCCTTCCAGTGATAGCTAGACTCTACCTGTCAGTTGGATCTGACTAAGACAAAGGGGTTGTAGCCTCCTTCCAGTTGAAGCTAGAGAAGCGGGGTGTTATAGCATCCCTTTAGTCGGATTTGAAGAAGCAAGGAGGTCAGACCCTCTCACCAATCGTAGCTAGTAATCATTGGAGATTTAAGTCTCCACAACATGATGTAAACATATTATTTTATAAATAAATAGATAAATGTATATATATATATATATATAAATATATATATATCATTCAATGTACTCTTTGGTTAATGATGGATTGATGCATTTACTATCTTGATGAATTGTAAGTGGAAAAGTAAAATTGCATGGGATACTGATTCACCCCCCTCTCAGTATCGCAATATGTTCTACACTACCGAACAACGATAATTAATGACCAAATAATAAAAATTAATGACCAAATAGTGACAATTAATGACCAAATAAATGACTAAATATATGACCAACTCATGAAACAATTCAAGCAATTTATGACTATGTGATAAATGATCAATTTGGTCGAGTGATAAGTGAGTACTAATTTGTCACCATTGGTCACTGGCTCAATTTTAGTAATATATCTCTGATTTTTAGTCACTTATCGCCCATTTTGTACCAATGACCGGAATCCCGTAAAAGTTATTTTAAATATCTAATTTTGGGTTGTTTAAATCATTGCTCTAAATGCATAAATAGATTCAACATTTTGGATTACTCAAAGTATCCATATTAAGTAAATTTAAACATTGCTCTTTGATATCTGAATTATTTTTACTAGATTCAGTCCAAATCGTGCCAAAAATGTTTTCAAGAATAGACGAAATCATTGAATGTTTAGGTTGTGCTGTATAAAATTGGAAATTAATAAGACCTAGATAGTTGGACTGCATGCAAGATTGCACAATGATAATTTTTTTGTTTTCATTTTGTTTACACCTCCATTTTTTGTATTTTTCCTTACACTTATGAACCCACACAAATTCACCACCAATGGTTATTTTACTTATCGACACTTTGAAATGAATTCGAACAACACTTAAAATAATTATAGCTACATCCTATCACAATTTTGATCAAAGTTCAAGCCATTCATCATATTTCCATTTATACATTTACAAATAGTTGCACCATTTCTTAAGGGTTTTTGGTTGTCTATAGATCCATAAGCTTAGAAAAATGTGAAAACCATCACAATTTTGATCGAAGTTCAAGCCATTCATCATATTTCCATTTATACATTTACAAATAGTTGCACCATGTATTAAGGGTATTTCGTTGTCTATAGATCCATAAGCTTAGAAAAATGTGAAAACCATCAAATCTATTAAAGCATTAATTCCATCTCATTAAGATCAAAGGAAAATAAGGGGAAAAAGTGTTTTTATGGTTTGATTTCTCGGTCTTTCTTTAACACTCCATAGCTCTATATCAATCATTAACATGTTTGAGCATCCTTGGTAATGGGTAATCTTGTATTATTAAAAAAATATTTCGAAATCGAACATGGCTTTTTTTTATTTTGTTCTGGCCAAAATTATATATAAGAAATGGGATGCAACAAAGAGTCTCAAGTATAAATCCAAGAGAATATTGGTTGGATATCATGTGATGGCACATGATTGGCAATGGATGAAGATGACATGGTCAATTATGATGAGAAAATTTTACAAAGGATCATATAAATCTATATAAAGGACATTAATATATATTTGAGGGAAGAAAACTTGGAGTAGGTCATTACTTATGAGCTTGGGATAACTTGAGGAAGAGCTTGATGTTATCAATTAGGATATCTAATAATGGGATAGCATGGGGATCATAGGTGGCACATGAAAATAGATCATAAATTTGAGATAAAGAGGTACATGAAGAAGTTGATAACATAACTGTGTGCTTTTATGTTGATGTATTAATTATTCCTTCACAATGGGTCTAGTCCTAATGTAAGGTTTGGGAATTGATTAAGTTGAGTTTGGTAATATATAGTTGTTCATCGTATTCTCTCATCTATTTTGTTATAAGAATGTGTGGTTGCAAACTAAATTTTCCAAGCCTATGAAATTTTTTTCTTATTGTTCTTGTAGACTATCCACAATTATATCATGTTGTCATTGGCATGGTTTTCTATGTGAGATAATGGTTTTTTATAATGAAATAAGATTATGTAGTAACATTTGATAGCTTATTAAATAATTTAAAATTATCATTATTAAATGGGTGCCATATTTTTGTCCATGCTTCAATTAATTTAGTTTGGTACTTTAAGATGCACCATATTGCTACACCCATTGGTACCACTGTAGGAAGAAACCCTAATAAGCACACCTCCAAACAAGATATTGATTTTTATAGTTATAAAGGGAGAGAGACAACTCCGACATTGGGATTATGTAGGCATTATCTACATTCACTAAAAAATTGTAGAGGATAGTGTGGTCTATATTATAATATGTCACAGAGAATAGGATGAGTTCCAATGGCATGGAGTTAAGGGAGACCATGTAGGATAGGAGATAATGAGGATATTACTAAATGTTGAGAGCCAAAACAAGAAGGTAGATGTTGTGGAAGCTTCAAAAAAAATGGAACGAGAACCACATTGTATTATCACTGTCATGACAAGAGACATGAAGTAGTAGAAGAAGTGACAATGGGAGAGATTGAAACCCTAAAAAAAAGATAATAAGAGTTATTGTATGTTTGTAAGGAGGGGATAAAATGGATACCTTAACATATTCTTGAAACCTAGCTAAATCTAGATGCATTCATTGATTAGATTGGTGAGATAAAGAAATAAGTTTGAGTTTGAAAGAATATAATACCAAAGAAGAGTAATATTTCCACTCACAAAGTTGAAGGGACATGCTTCACTATTGTGGAATAAGATACAATGAAATCGATAAGTGTAAGGAAAAGAGAATATTAAGGATTGGAGGAGAATGGTAGCCAAGTTGAAAAGTTTCTAGTTGTTATTTTGAATTGAATTGATAACATAGATTGTATAATTTTAAACGAATTGAGATGTTGATTAAAAAGTATAAAACTTAAATTTATAGATTGTCTACAAGGTCAAGGAAAATCCGATAAAATCCTGATTCAATTGAAATATATGTGAATTTATTGAGCTCTACCATTCAAGATAGGATTCATATGGTTAAGCTTTGACCAGTTATTGAGGCATATCAACATGCATTAAGGACTAAAGAAAAGTAGCAAGGATACAAAAACCTTAACAGGAAAGAAAATCCAAGTCACGAAAAGGAACCAACCAAATGAGACAAGGAATGAAGACGTGAATGGTGACATTTGTGTTGGACGAGGAAAAAATGGTGAAAGAGGAAGAGGATTTGGAAAGGGCCAAGGCAGATGTAACATCCCGAAAAATACCAAAATTTAAAACAATTTATAATAGCAATAAATATCAAAGTCATTTAATGTGGAACATATAATTTAATTTGAATTCTTAACTAAGATAATTAATGACTATGACACGTCATATATCTCAAATAAATAAGATATAATTGTATTTTCTACTTCATATTTAAGCGGATGTTAATCTCCTTAACAAAAGATCTTTTATGATTATACATACAAGTACAAATTACAGATTTGCTTAAGTTCTTGAATGTGATTTCATACTGTACTATTGTGATGTTCTTGATGAAGTGCTGATAGTTTGTTTGTATGATGATGAAGGGGTCCTACGAGGTACCCTGGAGTCTACTTAGCTACGTTTAGCTAAGGCATTTGAATCTTGTTTCCATGTGCAAACCGCAGGTAAGAAGTCCTATAGGACAACATGTGTTAAGAGTACTTGTGTCTTTCAATTAATCGTCAATGTAAAATTAGAATGCTAAGTGTTTCCTTGCGACACAAGTTACTGGAGGTATGGATACATGGTTCTAATACTAGTTTATGTACTGACATTTAAACTCTTCAGTGTTATCTTTTCACATTGTCCAAGTGTTCTATTATAATGCTACATATATATCATCATATGACTACTATCATTATCATGAATACAGTGATACTGATATCTATTGAAACTGCTATTAGGAAACTTGCAGAAGAAGTGCTTATACCTTTGAACTATCATTATGTTTAACATCTACAGTACTCAGACTATTCTAAGTCCTGAATTCATTATTTGATTATCATTACACAGTTAATGTATAAGAACGGTCTAGTGACTAGTGTTATGAACTCTGCAATAATGTCATCAATTAACTATGCCCTTAGTATCATGTTTAATAATTAAATTTTACTATACATGGCTTAGCCTATTAAATGTGTATTACTTAACTATACCTAGAGCATCACACTATTATTATGTATTGGAAAGTTATAGTTAATGTATGAAATCTATAATGCTTTTAGTATCTAATACTATTTGTGCATAGTTAGAAACCTAACCAAATCTATGGTATTCATTATCAATTGTTTAACAATATACATATATGTCTATACCTAAGCCTTAGTAATTGAATCGTTAACATTATAAGGTGATTATACAATCAAACTATACCTTAGCATATAATACCATATTACGATGCATAACGAAGGACTATGGAGATTGATATGAAATTTTATCAATGGTTATAACAATGCAATCATTTTGATATTGACAGGTGATAAAGCTCAGTTCTTAACATGCTTGAACTGGCGATGATAGGTCTTAGCTATTAATGTCAATCCACTCGATGGTGATGTGGAAACTCTACTGTAAGATCTTCACATGCTTGTGATTTCAATGATCGCCGTGATGAGGCTGAGCTGTGCAATGCACTAGCTCTTGGCCCGCTTACTTGGCAGTTGGTAGATGCAGCTATTAAATGGTATTGATCGTAATGCAGGTTCGAATATCAATGTGCCTTACCTCCATTTGATCCACCGTTGATTTTTCCTAAGATCTAAGGCTGTGAAACAAACCCTAAACCTTGTTGTATGTAATGGTAGTGAGTCTCTCGGTCTTCATTGTTACGTTAGAGTTGAGACCGACAGGCTGCCAAAATGTAGGGTTGGCGAGAGTTCCTCTCAAAGGTTTCGATCCTATGACCTGTAGGAGGTATTTTTTAATAGTTGAAGACTTACGCTTCGTGCCATAGAGCCACGATACAGTCATACGAAGTGTGGTTTTCCTGGCAGCTGTTGAGAGTGGTTTGTATTTGGTTTTCGATTCTTCAATAGATGGTATCGTCTTCTAAGTCTCTGCATGTATGAATGTTGCAACCGACCTCTGGATTCGTCGTTCTTGATTGGAGTGAATATTTTAAAGGGTAAGTAAGTTGATATTGAATTTAATAATGTGAATTTACTTCTTGTTTGAGTTTGCATGCTTTTAACCCTTCGAACTTGTAATTTGGCAGGTGCCCTCTTCGCTGGAAGGTTTCTATGTAAAGGGTTTGAGAATGGAAAGCTACTACTGCTTCCTGGTAAGCTCTGGTGGTTCCTGAAAAGCCTCGTAGGTGCCTTTGATGGTGTTTTTCTGTGTGCCAAGAGTTGTAAACTTTCGACTCGTATCAGTGATGGCCGAAAATGAAGTTTTAATTTTGTCTTGTTTTGATTCAGACTGTACAGAGGGTAACCTCTCAGTCTTTTACGTTGCCACTTGGCTATTTGATGCCTAGTTGTGTTTTTTATGAGAACTTGGTTCTTGTTTTCGTGTTATTAAAGTCCAGGGTAAAACCCTGTGTAGTTTTGTTGTTCCACGGTCTTGGCTTAATGTTTAAATATGTTGAGGTAACTCTGTGTACTGTTGGGAACCTTGTAAGGCTGTAATGTAATTCTCTGTTACATACTTTAATGAAAAATCAAGAACCGAGGGTTCTTTTGGATTTGTAAACAATGGCTTCTTTTCTTTGCAATGGAAAGTTATGTTTTGAAAATAATCGTTGAGAACACTGTGTAAAATGATTGTTGAGGTTTTCCAAGCCACGATTGTTGTCTTTGGCCAAGGGTTTATAGTTTGCATAAATGTATAAAAATGTATGCCTGTACTTCGTTCTCGTTGTTGATAATATTGTTTGGAAATAGATGAAATAGTTTGACTGTTAATATGTTTTTGAAATGGCTATTGCCTCCGAGTTCTAATTTGTTCAAAGGACGAAACCCTTACCTGGACTTTTCCTTGTCGACCTACTTGTGCAGAGAAATTCGAACCAAGATAAAGGCCTTAGCTCACATATGTGAAAATGTTAAATCTGTATATGTTTTAATGCTAGGGTTGTGAGCTAATGTTTAGACATAGATATGAAATCGTGCTTTTGGCTAACTGCTAAATAATGCTTTGATGGTAAACTCGCCATATATAAAAGATAGTATGGTTTAGAAAACAATAACTAGCGTTTAGTAAGTTATAATTGCTATTATTTCTGAAATGATGTCTACAGTTTGCCATGAATGGCTTGATGATAGGATTATGAACTATGTACTAAAAGAATGTTTAGATTCTAGGGTTTGTGGTAATAGGGTTTTGATACTATAGTGAAAAGATTTGTAATTAAATTACTGTAATGAATGGATGATGATTTTAATAGGTTTACATATAATAACTTTGTGCAGAGAATAGATTTTGCAAATGCTAAATTTCTAGACTATACTTTACTGGAAAACATTAGGGAAATAAATGTTGAATTGCATGATATTTCTATCTGAAAAAGATGTATTTGAAATGGAACATATAAACCTTGTGCAGAAATTAATTCTTACAACTGCTATTATTTCTTGAATTACATTTGCTTGAAAAACATGAAATGTATAATATTGATGCATTTGATTGTTGTCTGAAATGAATAGAGACAAGAGAAATATATAGAACTGTCAGAAGCATACTGTGTTTTTCTTTCAAGTATTATTTATATGAATTCTATGCTACAATTGATGCTATACTACAATTGATGCTATACTGTAATGTTTTACTGTGTTTAAACATAGGACATAATTTTAACCAGAATACTATTGAATTCATTCATTCAATCAATGGCATTCTTCCTATCTCTCATCTATCCTTAATTTGCTTCTCTATACTAGAGCACTATGCAGAGAACAACATGGGGAAAAATATAGAGATGGTTATCAAATCAAATATTTCTCAAATCTTTATCATGCAGAATCAAACATAGATCAGGAAATAAAATAAATTCTTTTACATGACAATTTAATAATTCTACTAAGCATAAACATTGAACTGTAAACAAAAGTAGGAATAGTAAAACCTGGTTAACTATAGGGAAACAAACAGCCCAAGGAACCTATTCCACCCAACCAATTCCTGAAGACAGCCAAGTTACTTTCCTTAGGACCCCCGACACTGTTCACTGAACTGCCAGGAGGAAGAAACTTAGAAGCTTGGGTCCTCAACTTGCAACAGCAAATAGTTTACCCAGTCTTAAAGACTTAGCAGGAAAAAGGACTTGCACCAGCACCTCTGGTTTTTCTTCTCAGAATAATTTGTAGACTTATAGTTGCACTCTCACATATCCTCCCTATTCGAATCTCTTAGTGATCACCTAATGCACTTGAGGAATATTTCTGCAGAAAATATTGTAAGAAATCTGCCTGCTCAATTCGAATTGCCTTATGTAAGCTGCCTAGGCCTTTTAGTGGTTAACTGGTCATTTAATGAGCTACCTGCTCACTCCCACCACCTGGAGGATAATGCCACATTTTTAGGGGTAGTTGTCCCATAACCAATAGCTAGTGGTGAAGTGCAATTGCTGCCATCTGTCCCATGCCTTCTAAAAGCTTCCATTCCTCCTAGTGGGTCAATAAACACTCATTTAACAGTTCCCTTGGGTGTTTGTCTCCTACTTTAATTTATTTAATAATAATAATCAATAATTACATTCATCCTTGACCAAACTTGGTCATAGTTACAAAACTTTGTAATTAAAATTTAACATAAAGTATTTTGCCAATAAAATAATATTTTCAGAATTTGGGTAGGTGACATACACCCCCCCTTAAGTCTCAAAATCATCCTCGATGTTGGTTAATCACTTTCTGAGTGTTCCTGAAACAGAGTTGGATATGCTGCCTGCATACTACTCTTCAACTCCCAGGTTCCTCTTCCAGGCTAAGTTGCTTCCATTGCACCTTCACTTTCCCAATGGTGTGATTCCGGAGCAGAGTTTCGCTCCTTTCAAGGATACAGTCCAATTCCACCTGAAAATCATTGTCTTGTCCCACATGTACATCATTCCAATTTACAACATGAGTAGCATCGTGTACATACTTCTCTAAAAATGATATATGAAAAACATTATGTATCTTTAAATTTGGTGGCAAAGCCAGTTGGTATGCCACTGGTCCAACCCTGGATAATATTTTGAAAGGACCACAATACCTGGGTGCCAGCTTGGCATAGCTTCCCAATTTCAATGAACTCTTTTTCGGTCTTACCTTGAGGAACACATGTTCACCAAACTGGAACTCTTTATGAGTCCTTTTAAGATCTGCTTGACTCTTTTGCCTATCTTGGGTAGCTTTTTGATTTCCTTGTACCTGTTTCACAATTAGTTCTAACTCCTGCAACAATTCAGGTCCTAAAACAACTCTATTTACTGGGTCATTCCAAGAAACAGGTGTATCACATTTCCTACCATAAATAATTTCAAAAGGGCTAAGTCTGGATGATGCATGATAATGGTTATTATATGCAAATTCTGCTAAATGAAAGTAGTCTTCCCACTTACCAGGCTGATCCTTAACATACATTCTCAATAAGTCTTCCAATACTTGATTCACCCTTTCTGTCTGTCCATCCATTTGTGGATGAAATGTTGTGCTGAAGTTTAAAGTTGTATTCAACCCTTTAAACAAAGACCTCCAAAAGTTTCCAATAAACTTAGAGTCACGATCTGAAATTATCACCTTCGGTATAGCATGTAGCCGAAAAATCTGCTTCATGAAGATTTCTGCAATGTATGGAGCCTTATGAGTAGTCTTCACAGGTATAAAGTGTGTTGCCTTGCTGAGTTTATCCACTACCACCATGATAGAGTCATTTTGTTTCTAATTTTTGGGTAGTCCAATAATAAAGTCTATGTTTATCATTTCCCATTTTCAGCTAGGTATAGGAAATGGCTGCAACAGTCCAGCCGGATGTTGATGTTCAACCTTCACTTTTTGACAGTCCAAACACTTATCTATGTACTCTGCTACTTCATCTTTCATTCTAGGCCAATAGCATTCCTTCTGTAGCATAGTAATGGTTTTCTGATAACCTGGATGACCAGAGTAATGGCTTTTGTGCATCTTGTTTAAAATCAGAATTTTTACTTTTGGTATGTTAGGTACACACAATCTGTTTTTGTATAACAATAATCCATTTTCCTTCAAACTGTAATCTGTCATAGAATTTTCAGAACTGTCATTAGCTGCCTTTTCTTGCAATTTTCTGTATTCTTCATCCGTTTCACTTCTTTCAAGGATCTGATTTTCTAAATTTGTTGAGTAAGTACTGATGGCTGAAATAAAATTTAGTTTTACTTTACGACTTAATGCATCAGCTACCTTGTTCTCTTTCCCTTTAATATGCTGAATTTCGAAATCATACTCACTTAGAAAAGTTAACCATCTAGCTTGTCTAGCATTCAGATTTGTCTGATCTAATAAATATTTCAGACCCATGTTATCTGTCAACAAGGTAAATTTTCTACCAATAATTTGATGATGCCACATTTCTAAAGCATGAATTACTGCTAATAACTCTAAATCATAAGTAGAGTAGTTCTTCTCATGTATTTTCAGCTTTCTAGATTTGTATGCCACAGCATGCCCTTCTTGTGTTAGGACTCCACCGAGTCTGTCATTACATGCATCTGTGCAAACTATAAAACCCTTATTAGGATTTGCTATCCTCAAAATAGGTGTTGTAGTCAATAACTCTTTTAACTTATTAAAACTATCTGAGCATTTATGATCCCACAAAAATTTCTTCCCTTTCTTCTGCAAGGAGGTTATGGCGTTTGCAATTTTTGAAAAACCCTTTATAAATTTTCTATAATATCCAATAATACCCATAAATGATCTTACATCTGACACATCCTTAAGAACCGGCCAATCATTAATGGATTTTATCTTATCGGGGTCAACCGATATACCTTCCTTGGAAATTATGTGTCCTAAATACTGAATTTTGTCCTTGTGAAAGTCACACTTACTAAACTTAGCGTATAGTTGATGATCTCTCAGAACTTGTAAGATAATCCGTAGATGTTCGTCATGCTCTTCTTTGCTTTTAGAATACACTAAAATGTCATCTATAAACACAACAGCAAACTTATCTAAGTATTTGTGCAGCATATTATTCATCAAACACATAAATACAGTCGGGGCATTAGTCAAGCCAAATGGCATGACTACGAACTCATAATGTCCATATCAAGTTCTAAAATTTGTTTTGAAAATATCCTCATCCTTAACCCATACTTGATGATATCCTGACCTTAGATCAATCTTTGAAAATATCGTTGCTCCACGTAGCTGATCAAATAGATCGTCTATGCGGGGCAACGGATATCGATTTTTGATTGTCATCTTATTCAGCTGGCGATAATCTATGCACAGTCTTAGGGTTCCATCTTTCTTCTTAACAAATATAACAGGTGCTCCCCAATGAGACACACTGGGTCTTATATAGCTTTTATCAATCAACTCCTTCAACTGTGACTTCAACTCATTTAATTCTAGTATATTCATCCTATATGGAGCTTTAGAATTTGGTACTGCTCCTGGTATTAACTCGATGGTAAAATCTAAATCTCTTTTAGGAGATAGTCCTAGAATCTCCTCAGGAAAAACATCTTTGAAATCTTTTAGGACAGGCATGTATTCTAGTTTCAGTTTGTCCTCTTTACAAATAAACTCATCGTTTACTACATTTACTGCAAATAATTGACACCCTTTTCTAACTTCCCTCTTCACTTGCATGGTTGAAATCTGTCTAAGGGTTGTCTTTCTTGGAATACCTCTTACTTCTACAGTTTCTCCTTCATCATTTAAACATGTAAAATTTTTCTCATAACAGTTCAGAATAACATGATGGGCTTCTAACCAGTCCATTCCGATTATAATATCTTAGGATCCTAAAGGTAAAACATTCAACTTGATTTGTGTTTTTAACTGACTCATGGATAAAGCACAACTTTCAATCAAATTTGATACTTTCCTCTTTGTTCCTATTAATAGTCTAACTAACCAAGATTTGCTGAACTTTTCTGTTTTCAATTTAAAACTTTTTACAATATATGGTGATATATAACTTAAGCTAGCACCTAGATCAATCAAAATAGTAACAGGATGATTTTGTAGCATACCTTCAATCTATACCATAGAGATTTGATAATCTGCTTGTCTGTTGTCGAGTGTTGCATTGATTCTGGGCATCTCCCTTGCCAAGTCTCCAACAGTAAGTTCAGTCTGAATGGAATGAATGTTGTTAGCTGTCTGCTTCCTCTTGGGGCATTCTGATGCATAATGAGGATCTTGACACTCAAAACATTTGATAGGTGCCTTTTGATCATTAGTCTTGGTAGCATTGGGAGTGTTTCTAGGAGCTGTAAAATTCTGTTGCTGACTGTTTCTGGAATTGTTTCCTTGAAAATTCCAATTCTGAAAATTTTTCTTTTGGAAACCCGAATTCCCACTAAATCTGAAATTTTTCTTTTTTAGCTCAAAATTTCTAGGTTTATGACTTTTCCAGTTTGATATTCCTTCTATTTTCCGATTAGTGTCATAACATAAATTTGCTTTCCTCATGGCCTCTTCTAAGGTCTTTGGATTGTCATACTCGATTCTATCCTTGATATTGAAAGGTAGACAACTCAAGTATCTTCGGATATTCAGTTTTTCTTCCACGAGGTATGGCACATATCTCAGTAAATTCAAAAATTTATTGTTCATTTCCTTCATGTTCATACTTCCCAGCTTTAAGTCATAGAACTCCTTTGATTTTTCTTCATAGTATTGTTCCGATGAGAACTTCTTTTTGAAGTACCATTTGAAAGTACTCCAGTTTACATACTTGTCCTTGATGCCCTTCACTCTTTTTGTGTCCTGCCACCAAATATTCGCCTTGCCGATTAAATTGTAGATTGTCATCTTTGCCTTCAATGATTCAGAATAATCATATATTTGGAAATACTTTTTCATGCCGGACAGCCAAGCTTCTGCTGTCTCTCCTTTTTCAGTTTCACCATTGAAGGTTGGGGGTTTGATTTTCTTAAAATCCCCAGAAATTTGCTCATACTATTTGTGACTTTTCCTTTTGGGTTTGTAGTCCCCTTTGCTGCTGTCACTTGAATAATTTCTTTTATTTTTCCATTTTTCATGGGCAGCTCCTGATGATGTCGAAATTTTGTTTGCATCATCAATTTTCATCTTTTTACTTCTGTCTGGATGAGGTAAATCTTCAATCTTGGAAGTATTCTCAATTTCTCTATTCTGTTCATCAGTTGGGCGTTGTTCGAATAGTACTTGATTTAATTCTTCTTGTGCCTTCAGAATTTTCTCATTGTCTTGTTTTACAGATATGATTTATGCCTTTAATTCTTGAAATGCTCGTAACAATTCTAATGAATTGTCGTTTAATTCGCCATGGACTTCTTCTTCATAATGGTGTCCCATGCTATGACTGTTGGGTCGAAATCTGTCTTCTAACTATTCAGTCGATCCTTCCATACCTGTAACTTAAAATAATTTCTGTGTAACACAAATAGTTTAAATTTTTGAATTAGTAAGATTTATGATGTAAATAAATTCTCTGTTGCGTGTTCTTGGACCTTTTTCAGGCCTAGAGTTTGAACATGAGCTCTGATACCACATGT
Source organism: Larix kaempferi (assembly GCA_027924585.1). NCBI lineage: Eukaryota > Viridiplantae > Streptophyta > Pinopsida > Pinales > Pinaceae > Larix > Larix kaempferi. Next base: position 12,732,579 of record BSBM01000502.1, on the reverse strand, counting down.
AACATCCCGAAAAATACCAAAATTTAAAAAAATTATAATAGCAATAATTATCAAAGTCATTTAATGCGGAACATATAATTTAATTCCGAATTCTTAACTAAGATAATTAGTGATGATGACACATCATATATCTCAAATAAATAAGATATAATTGTATTTGCTACTTCAGATTTAAGCGGATGTTAATCTCCTTAACGAAATATCTTTTATGATTATACATTCAAGTACAAATTACAGATTTGCTTAAGTTCTTGAATGTGATTACATACTGTACTATTGTGATGTTTCTGATGAAGTGCTGACAGTTTGTTTGTATGATGACGAAGGGGTCCTACGAGGTACCCTGGAGTTTACTTAGCTACATTTAGTGTTGAGCCCAGAATTGGCCCTTTTTAGTCATCATTATTCATCTTTCCTGTCCCTGTCCTACACTATTTATCATGGCAATCAAACCTATTGTTCTTACCTTATCCCCCAAATTACCAAGGTATGGCTGATTATTGTTTTATTTTATTAATGCTTATGATGGTGATAATTAAAGCTGTGCATCTCTCAAATTGTGCTAACATGTTGCGATTTATCAAGGTAGTTGAGACAAATGGATTGCAGGAAGATCGGGGTTGAACAAGTCATAAAGAAAGGGATGTTCGTTCCTTGTAGAAGGTTCCTTGGGGCTCGAATCATCAATCAAGGCACAGTCGTGACAGGGTAGCTGTAACAGAATTTGCTATCTTAAGTATGTTGCTGCTCGAGTCTAGCTGTGAGCTGGAAGGACCGCCACTCCTGGGGAAATTAATAACTCTTTCATATTTGGATATTTCTGTTCTGCCACACATTGTAACAGCTAGATTATTTAGGGCGCCTGAAGATCAGAGATCTTCATGGCTGCCCAATTATGGGATTAGATGTTACGATTTGTATGTATAAATAGGGTGAGTTGCCTCGACTCAGGGGTTGAACAACAAACAATTAATTCATTTTGTATTAGCAGCCAAGCAAAACTTTGTACTCCTTCTTCTGTTAATATAAGGGGTTACTTCTGAGTTAAAGAGGGTGTTGTTCAACCAGCGTCTCTGTGTGAAGACTGGGCCTGTCTTCCACAGAGATTGCTGAGTTAAAATAGGATTTTATCTTTCTTGTTGTGTGATGCTTTGTTCTTTCCTTTGTACGCGGCAACAATATTTATTGTGTGGGTTTCCCAGTAAAAGATTATATTTCTGTGAGATTGGTGAATGGTGTAGAATAACAGTCGACTGAGTCAGGGTTGCTTTATGCATTTCAATTTCTGTTCACACTGCCGTGTTCATCTTACAGCTGAGATGTGATCCCAGGAGCTCTTACAATTTAGATTTCCTGTTATGTGTTGATTGATTTCCCTTCTGCAATTCAATTTCTTAGAACAGTTGTTTCAATCTTTTTCATTTGAAATTCTAGATTAGTATTCAGTTTATGCTTTATGATTCCCAGATTGATTAGATCAGACAAGTGATTGTTTTAGAATGCGAATGAGATTTTCTTTTGCAATTGTTGATTAGATCTGATACCATTTCTTATTGATGCATAATAGAAAAGAATTGTAGTATAGCAGTTAGAAGGAAATTGGGATTGCATAGATTATTGGGATGAACATGGATGATAGAAGATAAAAGTATTCACTTCTAATGGTTTTTTTTTTAAGCATATATTGTGCACTTATCCTTTGAAATAAAAACACTTTCTCGGGTTGACAATAAATTTCATATGCTCTGTGTGTTTGGTAGTAATTTATCTGCATATAGAGTGCTTGACATTTTGGCGTCGTTGCCGGGGAAGGATAAAAATTAAACACTAGTCATTAGTCGCATCTGATAATCGCTTTTAGACAGTCTTTTTGTTTGTTTTTGAATGATCTGCTTCGCATGAATACGAGGAGGGTAAAACGCGATCACCTCCCAACCCCCAAAACCCCACAAATTACTAACAGTGCAGGTGGTTCAGGTCGTGGTCGAGGTCCACCGCTGGGTAGAAGAACATTCATCGATGACCTTGTTGACAAAACTGATTCAGCTGTCAGAGCTCGTCAACGGGAGACTCCTATCAGAAGAGGCCCTGCTGATCCTGGAGCGCCAGCATCAGGATCCACAGTGGAAGATACAGGAGCAGCTGTGATTCCTGCATATACCCCTACTAAAGAAGGAACGGCTGATTCAGCTGTTACAGTTGAAGAATACGCAGCTACTACACCTGAAGAATATGCAGCTGTTACAACTGAAGAATACGCAGTTGTTACAACTGAAGAATACGCAGCTGTTACAACTGAGGTAAGGAACGCAGGAACGAACGAAGAAGAGGATACAGAAGAAAAGATGAATAACTGACATGAGAATGAAGAGGAAGAAGCAGTGGTACAATACCATCATGAAAATGATTCCCTGCCAGAAGAAACTATGGCTACATTGCAATTCCCAATACAGCAGCTAGAAGGGACAGCTCCTACAAAAAACATCTCACCGTCGGTGTTGCCTCGCTTCCATGGCAGGGTGGCAGAAGATCCAGACGAATTCCTTTTTGAATTCGATATCCTCTGTCGCAGCTATGATTATGTCACAGATGCCCAAAAGTTGAAGCTTTTTCCTGCCACCCTGAAGGACAATGCATTACGATGGTTCATGAGCCTTGGGGGAGGAACTGTTGCTAATTGGAATAAGATGAAGCAAGTGTTCCTGGAAAAATATCAAGAATATTGCAACACCGGGGACAAAAGGGAGGAGTTATTCAAGATGGTACAGAAGGAGGATGAAAGTTTGGAGGATTTTGTAGAGAGGCTGCTGTACAATGTGCAGAGAGCTGGGCAGACGAACATGGGACTAGATGTGCTCAAGATAATCCTACTTCGAGGGATCGGGGACGATTGTTTAGACATGTTAAATTTGCTAGGAAAGGGAGATATCTCTAAAGAACCTTTTGAGACAATTGTGGAATTATGTAAGAGATACTCCAGGGGATCTTCTAGGCATAACAAGCAGAATAAACGAGATAAGCTGGAACGTGATATCTTCGACAGAACTCAGAAGTCATCCAATGGGGGAGCTACATGTGCCGAGATAGGCAATCTTCTTGAAAATTTTAAAACAGAAATGATGACCTCTATCTCTTCAGAGATTGATGTCTTGAAGGCCAAGCAAAGACAGGCAGTGGAGGATCTCACACTAGGCGTGTTCTATCCCCGATGTAGAAAGACTCATCCACTGAAAGAATGCCCTCTTGACAAAATACAAGTGTGTCAGCTGTGCGAGCTGAACCATGATATGAAAGAATGTCCCACATTGCCCCAAGTGAAGGCTATTCTGCAGGCATCAACTCCAGAAGTGGATTCAGCCTACTTCATTTCACAGAAGAAACCCTGGCATCCTCGAAATCAAGGTATGTCTCCCGATTCATTTCCATTTTTGAATAATTTGAATAATTGGAATACTAATATGCAAAATGTGAATACACAATTCCATTCAAATTATGCTCAGTGGAATTCTCCTCAACCTGCGATGCAAGGTTATAACTCATGGAGTCCTTGGACACAGCCACCACATCAACCTACGTCATGGTCTCCTGGATGGAGGAACTTCCATCCTGGGAACCAGTTTCCTCAACCACCTCCACCTCAACAGTTACCGTATTCTCCTCCATATCCTCAATTTCATCAATATCCTCAATACCCACCTCAGCAGTTGCAGCTGCAGCTGCAAAATAATCCTGTTCCTAATATACCAATACGGCCTCAGCTGCCTACCCAACCTAACCCTAACCCAAATAATAAAACAGTCCACCAATTGGAGGCTCTCAATATGCCGGCCTACTCTCTCTCCCGTGTACCTTGTAATGATATTCACCTACGGTCTCGGAAGATAATAGAACGTGTAATTTCAGAAAATATTCCACCGTCTGTGCATGACAAAGAAGAGAGTTCCCAGCATCCATTTGATCCGGTTCCTATCATTGAAGGTGCTGAGCATCCCTCAGATGGGACGGCTGAAACATTAAACGATAAATCAGATAATACGTAGCCTACCCAGCTGGTAAGGCAACCACCATACCCTGAGAGACTGATGCTGCCAAAAATAGGGGGGCAACCTCAGTTCAATCTCTTAGGAGAATTGAAGAACCTTTATGTTAAGATCCCCCTTTTGCAAGCTCTTCAAGATGTACCTATTTATGCTAGAACTGTTCCGGACCTGTGCACTAAAAGACCAGGAAGGAAGCCCAGAGATCCTCCTACTGTTCATGTCATAGGGAATTTATCTGCTTTAATGACCGGAAAAACCCCTATAACCAAGTATGATGACCCTGGCAATCCTACTGTCACTGTACACATAGGACAAACGCAGATACCCAACGTACTAGTAGATTTAGGAGCAGCGATCAATGTTATAACAATGGAGACTGTAAAAAAGCTCGGATTCACCAATATTAGACCAACCCTTAATATTTTAGAATTGGCAGACAGATCCACCATCAGACCCGAAGGGATTTTGGACGACCTTGTCATTTCAGTAGATTCATGGGAATACCCTGCCGACTTTCTGGTATTACAACCAAAATCATAGCTGGGGGGACACCCATTGATCTTGGGGAGGCCTTGGTTGGATACAGCTGATGCTTGCATCAGCTATCGATCGGGATCTATGACTATATCTGATGGTATGGAAACCAAAAACCTCACCTTGTATCCTCCAGCGCGGCCGAGTCTAGAAACTGAAACTTCCCTTTGGATAGAACAGGAAGAGGAGGAGGATGTTCAGCCATTACTAACAATAGGGAAGGCACTAACCTTCAAAAATGAAACAGAAGACGATGCCATTAATAATTTCATTAGCGAACCTGCTTCAGTAGATAAAGAAGTTTATCAACTCCTGAGCAGTACCCTTGGTAAGGAAGAACAAGAACAGCTTACGGAGGAAGCGCTAGTCAATGACACAAACATAATCCCAGTTTTGAAAAACTCGAGAAGCATTCCTATTGAGGTAGAGCCTGGAAGAACTTTGAACATCAACCTTGGTCTCTCCTTAGAAGAACAGATGCGCCTAACCAATCTCTTGAAGGAACGTAAGGGGGCATTCGCCTGGGAGTATACAGACATGAAGGGTATTCCTTCCAGTCTGTGCACTCATCATATTTATATTAAAAATGACTCCCGGCCTGTATGTCAACCCAAACGACGCATGAACCCCAATTTGAGGGATATAGTGAAGGAGGAAATCCAGAAACTTTTGGAAGCAGGATTTATCTATCCTATTTCAGATAGTGAGTGGGTTTCCCCACTTGTAATTGTGCCCAAGAAAAATGGTAAATGGAGAGTCTATGTCGATTATAGGGAGCTGAACAAAGCTACACAAAAGGATCATTTTCCTCTGCCCTTTATTGACCAAGTACTTGATACCCTATCAGGGAAGAAGTTCTTCTCCTTCTTGGATGGGCTCAGTGGGTACAATCAAATTCAGATTGCTCCGGAGGATCAGGATAAGACCACCTTCACTTGCCCCTGGGGAACGTTTGCCTACAGGGTGCTTCCCTTTGGCTTGTGCAATGCACCTGCAACGTTCCAAAGAGCTGTGATTGGCATATTTTCTGAATTGGTTAATGATAGTATGGAAGTCTTTATGGATGATTTTACTCCCTATGGCAAGGATTTTGAGGAAGCACTGGAAAATTTAAAGAAAGTTTTAATTCACTGTGAACAGGCTCTCCTCTCACTAAGCACTGAAAAATGCCATATGATGATGAGTGAGGGGGTGGTATTAGGACATTTCATCTCTACCGATGGTATTCAAGTGGATCCTTCAAAAATTAAGGTGATAAAAAATATACCAACTCCTTCAACTCAGAAAGAGGTGCGAAGTTTTCTGGGACATGCTGGATATTATAGGAGATTTATAGAAAACTTCTCCAAACTTGCTTCTCCTTTGTTTTCATTGTTAATGAAGGACGCACAGTTTGTGTGGAGTACAGCATGCCAGACAGCATTTGATAAGCTTAAAGAGAAGCTGTCCACAGCCCCTATTCTAAGGGGACCTAATTGGACCATACCTTTTCACATTTCTTCAGATGCTTCTGATACTGCCATTGGAGCAGTACTAGGACAGTAGGATGGTCAAGTACCTTATGCTATTTATTATGTTAGTAAAAACTTAGCCCCTGTTGAACTAAATTATACTGTTACTGAAAAAGAATTCCTTGCTATTGTTTATTCTATTAATAAGTTTCGGCATTACATTACTGGGTATCCTACATTTGTGCATACTGACCACTCTGCCATTAAGTATTTAATGAACAAACCTGTCACTAATGCCAGAGTAACCAGGTGGATTTTATTATTACAGGAATTTGATATTACTATTATAGATAAACCTGGAAAAGAAAATGTTGTTGCTGATTTTTTATCACGATTTACTAACAGTGATGACAGTTCACCTGTTGAGGATGCTTTCCCGGATGAACATTTATTCGCACTCTCAGCTCATTCACCCTGGTATGCAGACGTTGCTAATTATTTGGTTGCAGGAAAGCTTCCACCACATATGTCTAAACGAGAGAAAAGAAAAATTATTCAACAAAGTGCCAGGTATTGTTGGCTCAAGGGCCATCTCTTTTACACAGGACCTGATCTTTAGATTAGAAGATGTGTAAGGGAAGATGAGATCTTTCATATATTGAAGGCCTGTCATGATGAACCTTGCGGAGGACACTTTGCAAACAAAAGAACAGGGCATAAGGCGTTGCGGATGGGCTATTATTGGCCGACACTGTTCAGAGATGCTAAAAGATATGTTCAGTCCTGTGACAGCTGCCAAAGGATGGGCCAACCTAATAAGACAGATCAGATGCCTTTACAGCCCCAAGTGGTACTAGAACTGTTTGATAGATGGGCATTGGACTTTGTTGGTCCTATCAACCCTCCTTCCAGATAGAAGGTTTACATTTTGGTGTGTACAGATTACATGACCAAGTGGGTAGAAGTTGTAGCTTTGGCTAAGGCTAATGACCAGGCGGTGATTGATTTTCTGTACAGTGAAGTTTTTACCCGCTTTGGGGTACCAAAGGAAGTAGTTACCGATGGGGGACCGCAATTCATCTCACACCAAATTGAATCCTTGCTCCGGAGGTATCATGTGCAGCACAGGATAGCTTCACCTTATCATCCCCAAGCCAATGGTCAGGTGGAAAGTACTAATAAAGTTATTGAAGCAATTCTTACTAAAACAGTTAAAAGCCATCGAAGGGATTGGGCTGATAGGCTTCCAGAAGCACTATGGGCATATCGCACAACTTGGCGCAACACCACGGGGTTTTCTCCCTATGATCTGGTGTATGGAAAGAGTGCCATCTTTCCAATTGAATTTGAGATCAAGACCCTGAAAACAGCCATTGAAATGAATCTGGATGTAACAGAAGCCCAGAAAAGAAGATTGAATCAATTAAATGAATTGGATGAGAAACGGTTAGCTGCAGTAGACCAGACTGTGCTGCTTCAGCAACAGAGATCTAACTGGCATGACCGATTCATCAAAAAGAAAATCTTCCGTGAAGGAGACTAGGCACTATTATACGACTCCAGATTCAAGAAGGATTTTAAAGAAAAATTACGCACAAGATGGCTGGGTCCATATTTGGTCGATAGGGTATTTGACAATGGCACTGTTCGCCTGGTGACCATTGATGAAAACCGTATACCATTACTTGCTAACGGCCACAGACTGCGACTGTATCGTAAGCCCATTTCGAAAGATGCATTCATTTCACAGATTGTTGCCGATCCAGACTATCAATTGGCACCAGAGCAGGAACTTTTCTCTACCTTTGCCAAACCTTAAACTGAAAATTGTATTTGTTGTACATAAATAATTTCTTGCTGTAGCATATAGTTGTTGTTTTTTTTCTTTTTCTCTTTGCATTTGATCTCTTTGCTTGTTGTCGTCTTTCAAAAATTTTCAGGGAAGCGCCAGGAGAACGACCAGTTTGGGCCCGTTAGACTAAAATCTCCCTGTGTCGTCCTTGCTTTTAAAAAAAAAAAAATTCCGACAGCTGCAACATATTTTTCGGCAGCTGCGACATATTTTCTGGCAGCTGCAACATATTTTTCGACAGCTGTATATCCTTTTCCGGCAACCACATTATCCTTTTCCCTAGCAGCCGCAAAATCCCTTTTCCCGCTTACCGTCGATCTTTTCCGGCGGCTGCAACATCGGCGGCTGCAACATCGACGGCTGCAACGTCGGCAGCTGCAACATCGGCGGCTGCAACATCGGCGGCTGCAACATCGTCGGCGGCTGTAAGATCGGCAGCTGCAACCCCAGTCCCCGCGGCTGCCACCTCATCTTCCCCGTGGCTGCCACCTCATCTTCCCCACGGTTGCCACCTCATTCACCATCTATTGCCACTTCATTTCCCCGCGGCTACCATCTCATTTCCCAGCAACTTCCATCTCATTTCCTAGCAACTGCCACCTCATTTTCAGCAGCCGTAGTATCCTTTTTTTTTTCTCCCGTCGGTCGTCAATCCAGCGGCTCCAACATTTCGCCGTTATTGTTTTTCATCGACCTTAAAATCTTTTCTCCCGTCAGCTGTAAATCATCCCCGGTAGCCGCGACTTCAATCCAGTGGCTGCAACATCACGTCACAACACTGCAACAACTCTTCCCGACTAGCTGTAATCTTTCCCACCACCGTAAAACTTCTAAACTTTTTTTCCGGCTGCCGTGAATTCTTTTTCGGTGGCCACAACTTCTTTCCCGGTGGATGCAACATATTTTTTTTTACGACTGCAACATCTTTTTCGTCGGCCGTGCTATCATTCTTTTTGGCAACTTGCAGTGGTAACTCCCGTGTTAACAGAAGAATTGTTTCAAACATGCTAATCATGGTGCTGATTCACCTCAGTCGTGCCGGCGAATTCATCATTCCGACACTGAGGAAGCGACGGTTTGTGTTTCACCAGCGGAAGAACTTATTGCCTTATCCCAGTCATCATGATCACACATCCGACTGTGCACGAATTCGGCTCCGTGACGTCATCAACTGCATGCTCCACCATTTTCCGCAGCTTTCCGACGCACAGTTTTATGAGGTATGGCTTTCATTTATCACGTGATTAAGCATTCATATCATTTAAACGATATTGGTCATACCTTCACTCATACCACCATTATACCTGATTAAACCTTTCCCTCGTACGACGTAAATGCTAATAACTGCCACCTTCCCCAATTCGGCATGAAAATTTCAAACACTGTTCTGTGCTCAACTTTCCAAATTTGGTCATTCTCTCAACATCTCCGCTCAGCGATTTGTGCATCCTCTGTGCTGCAACTTCCATTCTGGGATCCGATAATCTGTGGAATAGCAGGTTCAGTTTGCAGCCAGGACCATGGGCATTCTAGTTCGCCATGAACCTTTCAATACCCGAGAACTCAGACGGAATCCGCAAGTTCTTGCCATTTTTCAAGCTGCTGGCTGGGTCGAGTTCTTTGAGCGATTGGACGGATTCGATCGGGATGCAGCCTTGCAATTTGCCTTGAATCTTACCAAAACTCACTCCACAGTGTGGGGGCTGTGTATAGACGTCTCTGAGGTCATTATATACGAGGTTACAGCCATCCCGATGGTGGGAAAACCTTGGTTTAACCGTCGAGTCCCTGCAATGGTTGCACGAGAACAATTTTTACTTCCAGGGGAGCAAGTTGAAGCATCCAGGAGAGGGATTGCACTGAACTCACTGCCGCGGCCATGGGACCAGGTTGCTGTCTTCCTCAAGAAATACATTACCTGCGAAGGTAGATACCAAACTGTGTATAACTCTGAACTTCCTTTGCTTTCTCATCTCCGCCATGGCATTTTGTTGAACATTCCATTTTATTTATTGCACAACTTGCGTCATATGGCAACATTTGTTCAGTCTGCGAAGCACCCACTATCCTCTCTCACCCACCATGGCCTTATCAAGTTAATTATTGTAAGAACCCTTGCCCAACATAATATAACTTGGGAACAATTTATAACCCGACCACAGCAACCTGTTCCCTTGAGGGTCATCCCATTGCAGCAATTACAGGTTCCACCACAACAGGAGGACCGGAGTTCCTCCAGTGAAGTTGGGGGGAGGGATGAAATGGGAGAAGAACAGCAATCAGGGGCACAGGCAGGACCATCTGGGGTGGGTAAAACCACAGAGGAAGAACAACCAGGGGCACAGTCAGAGCCATTCGAGGTAGATGAATCCCCAGCACAAGAAGAACCAGTGGGGGATGACACTGCATTTGAAGGAGAGCAAGGGGAAGCACAAACAGAGCCATCAGGTGACAATGTGGATGAAACCTTCATGGAAAACCTAGATAACAGGACAGCTCCGACAGCAGAAGGTGAAATTGGAGCAGCATCAAATGCTGCGACAATGGAACCTGAAGATGACGGAGCTAGGGCAATGGAAGAAGACATTGAGCTGGTTACAATTGAGTCTTCACCTGAGTGGGTAGGAGGAGGAGCTGTGATTGAAGAAGAACAGCATGAGGGGCAGGGAAATATTCCTTTGACTTCAGTTTTGCCCCCCTATATTCCAGCTCCACAAGAGGAAACACCACAAAAAGAAAAATCACAAAAGAAAATGCCACAGAAAAGGAAGAGAGCCACCAATGAATTTGATCTAATAGCACCAATCAGAAGGAAACGAACTCGATCAATCACAGCAACAGAGGCAGCTAGGAAAAGATGGGCAACCTCAGAGACACAGGTTGAGCCCCCAATCCTTACACCAAGACCGATGGATGCTCCACAAAGGCCAGTGGAGGAAGAACCTGGAATTGAAGGACTTTTGTATGAGAATGCAATGCTGAAAGAGGACCTCCAAGCACTTAGAAGGGAGCTGGAAACTTGGAAGGAAACCTGCAGAAAGCAGGGTGAAAGAAAAATGTACACACTAATAGAGGCTGCAGACCAAGTGGAGGAATCAGTTTCTGCTGGAGCTGGAGAAAAGGATGAGCGAATACTCTGCCCCACCTGTGGAGAAATCTTTGAGGAAGCAGGCCATAAAATTCTACTTAGCACTTATTCAGCACAACAGCCTGTAGCCACAGTAGGGAAAGCAGTGGAAAAAGAAGGTGCTGTCACACAAGAACCAGCACTTTTAAACATCCTTGCTACAGCTACCACTTCCCATGATGAAAAAATTGTGGAACAAGTAGAAGAAGAACATGGGATGGAGGACGCCCTGGAGATTAATAAGGAATGTATGGTAACCCCAGAATGTTTCCACGATACAGAGATTATAGAGCAGATGGGAGAAGAAATTGGAATGAAGGATGCGCTGGAGCTTCTAAAGGAATATGATGAAACCCCAGAATGCTCCCAGGACACAGAAATTTTAGAAGAAGAAATACAAAGGCAGGACAGTGATAAATTGGAACAGGAAGCTGCAACACAAGAACCAGCAAACCTGAATATACTTGTCCAATCTTCCAAACAGATGGGGGAAGAACCTGGAACAGAGGAGATTCTGGAGTTTAATGATGAACTCTGGGTTGTAACCCCAGAGGACTCCCATGACACAGAACTCATAGAAGAGGAGTTGCAGCAAAAGAAGGATGAAGAGGTAAGCCAGGATGTTGCTACACAAGAACCAACACCCTTGGAAGCTGCAACAAGAACTCCTGAATTGCAGTTGGAAGATAACCTGGGAGTGGATATCATTCCTGATATACAGTGGAGTGAAGATGAACAGGTACAGACACCATGCTCAGGTGACACCGAAATCTTGGAGGAAGGGTTGCACGAAGAGAAGGAGATCCTATCTCAGCAGCAGAAGGACAAAGAAGATGCTGTTACACAAGAACCAGTGTCTCCAAAATCAATAAAGGTAGCTGCTGAAGAAGGTTCAAAGGATGTTGCTGTTACACAAGAACCAGCAACTCTCCTGTTAAAATTAGATGCGCTGGAAGACACTGTCCCACAAGAACCAGTGCTTCCACCTCCTAGAGATGTCATTGAGTTGGATTCAGATTGAGGATTTCTTTTCAACTCCCCCAGGCATAGCATAATGAGACTGCAGGAAGATTCCCACTACACCAAGTGCATTCCCAGGTATCAGCAAGTAGCAGTGGAAGGGAAACAGTGAGGTTGGAAGATGCTAGGTCACTCACAGAAGCCTTTCAAAAGATAGATGAGATGCCTGAGTTTCCTACATTCCTTCCTCTCTTCTGGATAGAGCTCAGTTCACGATTCAGATGTAGGTTGTTGCATGAGGACATGCAACAGGATAGTTGGGGGGAGATGTTGAGCCCAGAATTGGCCCTTTTTAGTCATCATTATTCATCTTTCCTGTCCCTGTCCTACACTATTTATCATGGCAATCAAACCTATTGTTCTTACCTTATCCCCCAAATTACCAAGGTATGGCTGATTATTGTTTTATTTTATTAATGCTTATGATGGTGATAATTAAAGCTGTGCATCTCTCAAATTGTGCTAACATGTTGCGATTTATGAAGGTAGTTGAGACAAATGGATTGCAGGAAGATCGGGGCTGAACAAGTCATAAAGAAAGGGATGTTCGTTCCTTGTAGAAGGTTCCTTGGGGCTCGAATCATCAATCAAGGCACAGTCGTGACAGGGCAGCTGTAACAGAATTTGCTATCTTAAGTATGTTGCTGCTCGAGTCTAGCTGTGAGCTGGAAGGACCGCCACTCCTGGGGCAATTAATAACTCTCTCATATTTGGATATTTCTGTTCTGCCACGCATTGTAACAGCTAGATTATTTAGGGCGCCTGAAGATCAGAGATCTTCATGGCTTCCCAATTATGGGATTAGATGTTACGATTTGTATGTATAAATAGGGTGAGTTGCCTCGACTCAGGGGTTGAACAGCAAACAATTAATTCATTTTGTATTAGCAGCCAAGCCAAACTTTGTACTCATTCTTCTGTTAATATAAGGGGTTGCTTCTGAGTTAAAGAGAGTGTTGTTCAACCAGCGTCTCTGTGTGAAGACTGGGCCCGTCTTCCACATAGATTGCTGAGTTAAAATAGGATTTTATCTTTCTTGTTGTGTGATGCTTTGTTCTTTCCTTTGTACGCAGCAGCAATATTTATTGTGTGGGTTTCCCAGTAAAAGATTATATTTCTGTGAGATTGGTGAATGGTGTAGAATAATAGTCGACTAAGTCAGGGTTGCTTTATGCATTTCAATTTCTGTTCACACTGTCGTGTTCATCTTATAGCTGAGATGTGATCCCAGGAGCTCTTACAATTTAGCTTTCCTGTTATGTGTTGATTGATTTCCCTTCTGCAATTCAATTTCTTAGAACAGTTGTTTCAATCTTTTTCATTTGAAATTCTAGAGTAATATTCAGTTTATGCTTTATGATTCCCAGATTGATTAGATCAGACAAGTGATTGTTTTAGAATGCGAATGAGATTTCCTTTTGCAATTGTTGATTAGATTTGATACCATTTCTTATTGATGCATAATAGAAAAGAATTGTAGTATAGCAGTTAGAAGGCAATTGGGATTGCATAGATTCTTGGGATGAACATGGATGATAGAAGATAAAAGTATTCACTTCTAATGGTTTTGTGTTTAAGCATATATTGTGCACTTATCCTTTGAAATAAAAAGACTTTCTCGGGTTGACAATAAATTTCATATGCTCTGTGTGTTTGGTAGTAATTTATCTGCATATAGAGTGCTTGACATTTAGCTAAGGCATTTGAATCTTGTTTCCATGTGCAGACCGCAGGTAAGAAGTCCTATAGGACAACATGTGTTAAGAGTACTTGTGTCTTTCAATTAATCGTCAATGTAAAATTAGAATGCTAAGTACTTCCTTGTGACACAAGTTACTGGAGGTATGGATACATGGTTCTAATCCTAGTTTATGTACTGACATTTAAACTCTTCAATGTTATCTTTTCACATTGTCCAAGTGTTCTGTTATAATGCTACATATATATCATCATATGACTATTGTCATTATCATGAATACAGTGATACTGATATCTATTGAAATTGCTATTATAAAACTTGCAGAAGAAGTGTTTATACATTTGAACTATCATTATGTTTAACATCTACAGTACTCAGACGATTCTAAGTCCTGAATTCATTATTTGACTATCATTACACAGTTAATGTATAAGAACGGTCTAGTGACTAGTGTTATGAACTCTGCAATAATGTCATCAATTAACTATGCCCTTAGTATCATGTTTAATAATTAAAATTTTACTATACATGGCTTAGCCTATTAAATGTGTATTACTTAACTAAACCTAGAGCATCACACTATTATCATGCATTGGAAAGTTATAGTTAATGTATGAAATCTATAATGCTTTTAGTATCTAATACTATGTGTGCATAGTTAGAAACCTAACCAAATCTATGGTATCCATTATCAATTGTTTAACAATATACATATATGTATATACCTAAGCCTTAGTAATTGAATCGTTAACATTATAAGGTGACTATACAATCAAACTATACCTTAGCATATAATACCATATTATGATGCATAACAAAGGACTATGGAGATTGATATGAAATTTTATCAATGGTTATAACAATGCAATCATTTCGATATTGACAGGGGATAAAGATCAGTTCTTAACATGCTTGAACTGGCGATGACAGGTCTTAGCTATTAATGTCAATCCAGTCGATGGTGATGTGGAAACTCTACTGTAAGATCTTCACGTGCTTGTGATTTCAACGATTGCCATGATGAGGCTGAGTTGTGCCATGCACCAGCTCTCGGCCCGCTTACTTGGAAGTTGGTAGATGCAGCTATTAAATGGTATTGATTGTACTGCAGGTTCGAATATCAACGTGCATTATCGCCGGTTGATCCACCGTTGATTTTTCCTATGATCTAAGGCTTTGAAACAAACCCTAAACCTCATTGTATGTAATGGTAGCGAGTTTCCCGGTCTTCATTGTTACGTTAGAGTTGAGGCCGACAGGCTACCAAAATGTAGGGTTGGGGAGAGTTCCTCTCAGGGGTTTCGATCTTGTGGCTTGTAGGAGGTAGTTTTTAATAGTTGCAGGCTTAAGCTTCGTGCCATAGAGCCACGATACAGTCATACGAAGTGTGGTTTTCTTGGCATCTATTGAGAGTGGTTTGTATTTGGTTTTCGATTCTTCAATAGATGGTATTGTCTTCTGAGTCTCCGCGTGTATGAATGTTGCAACCGACCTCTGGCTTCGTCGTTCTTGCTTGGAGTGAAGCTTTTAAAGGGTAAGTAAGTTGATACTGAATTTAATACTATGAACTTACTTCTTGTTTGCGTTTGCATGCTTTTAACCCTTCGAACTTGTAATTTGGCAGGTGCCCTCTTCGCTGGAAGGTTTCTATGTAAAGGGTTTGAGAATGGAAAGCTACTACTGCTTCCTGGTAAGCTCCGATGGTTCCTGAAAATCCTCGTAGGTGCATTTGATGGTGTGTTTTCTGTGTGCCGAGAGTTGGAAACTTTTGACTCGTATCAGTGATGGCCGAAAACGAATTTTTAAGTTTATATTGTTTTGATTCAGACTATACAGAGGGTAAGCTCTCAGTCTTTTACATTGCCACTTGGCTATTTGATGCTTGGCTGTGTTGTTGATGAGAACTTGGTTCTTGTTTTTGTGTTGTTAAAGTCCAGGGTAAAACCCTCTCTAGTTTTTTTGTTCCACGGTCTCGGCTTAATGTTTAAAGATGTTGAGGTAACTCTGTGTACTATTGGGAACCTTGTAAGGCCGTAATGTAATTCTCTGTTACATACTTTAATGAAAAATCAAGCACTGAGGGTTCTTTTGGATTTGTAAACAATGGCCTCTTTTCTTTGCAATAGAAAGTTATGTTTTGAAAATAATCGTTGAGAACACTGTGTAAAATGATTGTTGAGGTTTGACGAGCCACAATGGTTGTCTTTGGCCAAGGGTTTATAGTTTGCATAACTATATAAAAATGTATGCTTGTACTTCATTCTCATTGTTGATAATCTTGTTTGGAAATAGATGAAATAGTTTGACTGTTAATATGTTTTTGAAATGGTTATTGCCTCCGGGTTCTAATTTGTTCAAAGGAAGAAATCCTTACCTAGACTTTTCCTTGTCGACCTACTTGCACACAGAAATTCGAACCAAGATAAAGGCCTTAGCTCGCATATGTGAAAATGTTAAATCTGTATATGTTTTAATGCTAGGGTTGTGAGCTAATGTTTAGACATAGATATGAAATCGTGCTTTCGGCTAACCACTAAATAATGATTTGATGGTAAACTCACCATATATAAAAGATAGTATGGTTTAGAAAACGATAACTAGGGTTTAGTAAGTTATAATTGCTATTATTTCTGAAATGATGTCTACAGTTTGCCATGAATGGCTTGATGATAGGATTATGAACTATGTACTAAAATAACGTTTAGATTCTAGGGTTTGTGGTAATAGGGTTTTGATACTACCATGAAAATATTTGTAATTAAATTACTGCAATGAATGGATGATGATTTTAATAGGTTTACATATAATAATTTTGTGCAGAGAATAGATTTTGCAGATGCTAAATTTCTAGACTATACTTTACTGGAAAACATTAGGGAAATAAATGTTGAATTGCATAATATTTCTATCTGAAAAAAGATGTATTTGAAATGGAACATATAAACCTTGTGCAGAAATTAATTCTTGCAACTGCTATTATTTCTTGAATTACGCTTGCTTGAAAAACATGAAATATATAATACGGATGCATTTGATTGCTATCTGAAATGAATAGAGACAAGAGAAATATATAGAACTGTCAGAAGCATACTGTGTTTTTCTTTCAAGTATTATGTATATGAATTCTATGCTACAATTGATGCTATACTGTAATGTTTTACTGTGTCTAAACATAGGACAGAATTTTAACCAGAATACTACTGAATTCATTCATTCAATCAATGGCATTCTGCCTATCTCTCATTTATCCTTAATTTGCTTCTCTATACTAAAGTACTATGCAGAGAACAGAATGGGGAAAAATATAGAGATGGTTATCAAATCAAATATTTCACAAAGCTTTATCATTTAGAATCAAACATAGATCAGGAAATAAAATAACTTCTTTTACATGACAGTTTAATAATTCTACTAAGCATAAACATTGAACTGTAAACAAAAGTAGGAACAGTAAAACATGGTTAACTGTAGCGAAACAAACAGCCCAAGGAACCTGTTCCACCCAACCAATTCCTGAAGAAAGCCAAGTTACTTGCCTTAGGAACCCCCGAGCCTGTTCACTGAACCACCGGGAGGAAGAAACTTAGAAGCTTGGGTCCTCAACTTGCAACAGCAAATAGTTTACCCAGTCTTAAAGACTTCATAGTCAAAAGGACCTGCACTAGCACCTCTGGTTTTCCTTCTCATAATAATTTGCAGACTTACAGTTGCACTCTCACATAGCCTCCCTATTCGAATCTCTCAGTGATCACCTGATGCACTTGAGGAATATTTCTGCAGAAAATATTGTAAGAGAGCTTCCTGCTCAATTTGAATTGCCTTATGTAGGCTTCCTAGGCCTTTAAGTGGTTAACTGGTCATTTAATGAGCTGCCTGCTCACTCCCACCACCTGGGGGATAATGCCACATTTTTAGGGGTAGTTGTCCCATAACCAACAGCTAGTGGTGAAGTACAATTGCTGCCATCTGTCCCATGCCTTCCAACAGCTTCCATTCCTCCTAGTGGGTCAATGAACACTCATTTAACAGTTCCCTTGGGTGTTTGTCTCCTACTTTAATTTATTAAATAATAATAATCAGTAATTACATTCATCCTTGACCAAACTTGGTCATAATTACAAAACTTTGTAATTAAAATTTAACATAAAGTATTTTGCCAATAAAATAATATTTTCAGAATTTGGGTAGGTGACAGTAGAGGTCCAAAATTAAATGGAACTTGTTTAAATGTAGATCACAAGGTCATCGAACTTAAAATTTATTGAATCCATTAAATGGTGGAAGAAATAAAGATGTAAAATATATATTGTATATGCAATAGAAGAATATTGTTGTAGTTGGAGAAACAACTTATAAAGGAGCTCGAGCAACAAAAAACTATCTTTAGAACCAAGTGCAAAATAAGAGGTTTGTTATAATTTGATTGTAGGTGCAATTAGCACAATAAAACTAGCATTTACAAGGGTTAGTGAATGGTTAGATTTGAAATGTACAAAACATTCCAATGTCTACCACATGTTATGGTTGCAACAGTGCTATACATTGATTGAATGCTCAATTTTTTTTTAATATTGGAGACTACTCTGAGAAATTTTTTCATGGTGTGATATTGAGGTATCCCTACCATATATTTTTGAGAAGGCCGTGACGTTTTAAGAGTGATGTGCTACATAATAGAAAAATGAACATTTACAAATTCGAGAAGGGTGACAATTCACATTGCTTCCTATGAAGGATGAGGGTACAAGGAAGTTAGCCATGTAATGTTGTGGTTTCAGAAAGAACCATTGAAAGAGGAAAAAAAATGCCGTGAAAACCTTATGAACAACGCTTGGAACCAACAAAGATGAGAAAAATGAAAGAGTTAGTGAAGAAAGGGAATAGAGACTAGATTGTCTTAAAAAAAAGTCACATGCAACCTTATATGAGTATAAGTTGAACAATAAAAAAGGAAGATAGCAACTTGTAAACTTTTGGAAAAGGTTCTCGATAATTTGGGTGAGTTGTGTAACTCTGTTTTCTAAAAATGATGACAAGTCAATTAAAATAAAAAATGTGCTAGTAGGGTTAAAATTAAAACGAAAGAACATAAGGTAGAGCAATTTAGTCCACATTGAATTCAAGAAGTTTAGGTTAATTAGAGAAAAAAGTGTTTGGAAGAAATATCCTAGTATTGTAAGAATTTGAAGGCTATCTTTCATTTTTTCTTTAAATCCTCACATCACCCAATTTTTATTATGTTCTAAAATTTTCATTTTATTGGTTGATTACGAACCAATATCTATTAGAATATTCCAAAATATATCATAAGGAAAGATATATTTCAAACACATACACTATTTATTATTATCTTGTTAGTTAGAGAGTGTGTTTTATTGAAGAGATAAAATTTTATTTTCATTTACTTATTTATAGTATAATAATTTATATGGTTTATTATTATCTTGTTAATTAGAGAGTGAAGACGGAGGATTTAGCGATTGATCATGAGCGTCTCTAGTAGATCCGAGAGGAGAGGAAAAATCTGGTCGAGCGCCTCTGCTCTCTGCCAAGGGCAGGTGGGTCTGCATCTGGTAGAAACGTCTTTGCTCCCGGAATTTGCTAGGGTCATGATTGGGCTACTCTCATCGCATCCTGGTTTAGGGACAATCATGTTTGGATGACTGTGTGTTAGGGTTCCCAGTATGGCCACGGATCCGAACCCAGAGGATCGCAGGAGGGTCCTTGATGACACCTTCAGAGCTCTTGTAGCCTCAACGCCTTCTCCTCCTCCCTCTTCGTAGTCCAGCGGTGATGGGTTTGTCAAACAAGCGGATATGCCTAAAATTTAGATCATGTCGGCGGCTTCAAAACTAAAATCCCTTGCTTTGATTAAAAAAGGGTTGATTGGACAATTTACAGGTATTTGGCCATCGCCAAAGACCATGGAGTTATGGTTCAAAAAAACCTGGATGCCATTGATTTTGGGGGGCTTACAACACTGATTCTGCGACAAAGGCTTCTTTACCTTATTATTTGAAAACAAAGAGGACAGAGACCTCATTTTCAAAAGTGGGACTTATTTCATGGGCCCTTGAGGGTTATACCTCAACCGATGGAGTTTATCCTTCAACCCTGAAAAGGACGTTCCCTCGGCAGTTCCTGTATGGGTTTGCCTACCACCTCTATCTTTACATTGTTGGAATGATGAAACCCTTCAGGAAATAGGCAACTTGCTTGGAAAATACATTGATAAGGCAAAGCCAAAAGGGCCTCTTTTATCTTGTGCAAGGATTTGCGAAGAAGTGGATCTAGAGAAGGGATTACCAGACATAGTAAGTATGTGTATGGATGGTTGGGAACACGCACAAAAAGTAGACTATGAGCAGCTACCCTTTAAATGCAAGAAATACCATGAGTATGGCCATTTCGTCAAAAACTGCCCTAAAGCAGTGTAAGAAAAAATAGAGAAAAAACAGGAAGAAGGCTGGCAACAAGTGAAAAAGGGAAGGAAAATTCCCACTCCAAACCCGGAACCAAAGGAACAACCATCAGAGAAAGGAAAAGAAAAAACATAAACAGGAAAGGAAGCTACAACCAGCAATTAGTTCAATGCCCTAAACGTTGTTGGGCCTAGCCCAAGTGGGGCAATTTTGAGCAAGAAGGAGTTTTGGAAATGCAGAGCTGAGCGCAGTTCAGCTGAAACAATTTTGTATAAGTTTTTG
The DNA here is from genome assembly GCA_027924585.1 of Larix kaempferi. Taxonomy (NCBI): domain Eukaryota; kingdom Viridiplantae; phylum Streptophyta; class Pinopsida; order Pinales; family Pinaceae; genus Larix; species Larix kaempferi. The sequence continues at coordinate 12,712,152 of BSBM01000502.1, read as the reverse complement.
GGATGCTGTGAAGGTGCGTACAGCGCAGCATCGAAAGAACTGCGAAGATCAGCGCTATGAGGATGCAATGCTGCAATGTTCCCAATCTATAGAGATCCAGCAAGGCGGAGTGTTGGAACGGAAGATGGCACGTGTTCCGGTTAGACCGTCGGCAGTCTATTTTTGGTAAATATGCTCCAGGAGTTCCAAGCGATGGGTAGGAGCAAATCAGGAAGAAATTGACTGGTCGCACATGCGAAAGATACCACTACCTGAACCAGTCGCACGACACCATTAGAGGAAGAATGGCTTGGTGAAAGCGACCTCTTGGCATGCGCACAACAGGAATGCCGATAGCAATGTGAAGCATACATGGAAGACCACCACAATGGAATATTCACTACCAAGAGCCCGTAGTCCGGCTTTGGGGAAACTATGACAGTTTTTTAAACCTACGGGTTTAGCCTTCGAATTGTAAAGACATGACCTACGGGCATGATCTATAAATGAGGCATTTTTGTATGGGAAAGGGTTACTCTTCATTTTTTAAGTCTTGAATATTGTTGAATCTAAAGCTTAGAAGATATTGTAAAGGCTCTATAGCTGAGTGTGCAGAGACCTATCTTGAGAGAGAAGAGTGTCTGCAGCTGAGTGCGCAGACAAAGAACTATTTTACCCTTCCCAAAGACGAATATAAAAATAGTTCTTGTGGACGTAACCTCCATCTGGGGGGTGAAGCACGTTAAATATTGTGTAGTGTGATTGTTTGTGTGCCTGCAGTTGCTTACTTGCTTACGAATGAATGTCTGGATTCTCATTTATTAACTGTAATGTTAGTGCTTTTATATGTATTCGCCATAAGAGAAAGATGGGAATAATATGTTAAGTCTTATGTGAATGGATGAATGATGAATGCGCGGTATTCTAAGTTTGTAAAGGTATCATCCCATTGAATAGTCATAAATACATATAGAATCTGGATTGTGTAACCCTTTTGACATGCAGCACTGGAAGCGTGCACTATCATGTGTTTTGTCTACTTGTTTCTGTTAGGAAGCTTAATAATCTAAGGCAGTAGATGAAGGACTAAGTGTTAATTAAAGTCTTTATTATTGATTAGGTGAGGAAGCATATAACTCTGTTGCGTTGTCCTATTAATTGTATCCTGCCCGAACCGCGCAACCCACGGGTGCGCTGGTTGCGCAGTGACTAGTTCTTGGAAGTGCGGACCGTGATTCCTTCTATCGTCGCACAGTCCTCAACTCACAGTGCGGGTCTGATAGCGCACTGCACAGTATCCTTGTCCGAACAACTCATCACTCCACTATGGAAATCTGATTCTGTAGTACCCCCATAGCTACACCTCGGGTGAGACCACAACCTATTCGCGGGTTGTTACCAAAAGGGACGGTGAGAAGGGGTTTTGTTGGTTCATTGAAACTACGAATAACCTAGGTCTACATCGGAAACCTCTAGATCATTACTTAATCCAAAAAATGGTTCCGTTACCGTGCTAAGAATCCGTGATGAGTTGTAGTCGTGATGTGCAAAGTAGAAGAAGTTGAGTTGGGCATCAACTTCTGGTATCCAGACAAGAAACAAAACTGGGCATGGTGTGACAAGATAGAGAGAGACTTCACAAGGAAAGAAAATAGAAACCCACATCTCTCTGACATCCAGTGGTTGAATAAATACCTATGGAAAGACATGCATGAAGTTTTCTAGGAATCTTTTGGATGCAAGCTACACGAGTGGTTGTCAAGACTCGTAGAGCATAGAAACTGTACCCCGCGAAGTGCACCGACCGAGTGGACACTGGAGGTTAGTAAACAACTCAAAGCACTAGACAGTCCATTCTTACGAAGCAGTCAATTTCTAGGTCGACAATACATTACAAATTTTTGTGATGCAGTTCACTGTGGACATGCTAAAGTCCTACAGTGCAGACGAAAGAGAGTTTTTCAAAGGAATCAAAGGTAAGTATCTGAACAACCTCAGTTTATATATTAAAATTCTTCTTGCTGAGAAAGATGTTTTTAGAATGCATTAAAATACTTGCATATGTCATGGTAGATAGTAAATATAGTGGTTCTTATGAAGAAATTCATATCTTGAGAAGTGGAAAGAGATACAAGTTCATCCCTGAGCAAACTACTAGTGGACCTGGACTCCGTGTAGACATACATTCAGAAGCTGACCCTGATACCCAAACCAAACCTCTATCTTCCACCTATCAGCCTAATACACCACAAAATTCGTCAGTTGCACATACCACGCCTCCCTTATCTTAGAACCCATCGGTTGTGAGCACCATGCAACCCACACTGCAGAACATTAGTACTGGTAACACCACAGGAGCGGGTGCCCAGGATATTCCAAATCAACCTAGTCAATCTTAGGTTGTACCACTTCAGAACATCCAACCTCAAAATATTATCCCTAACACCACTCATAGAACTGCGCCGCCCCGAAGGAGGATGGCTGATGATATCAAATCGTCGATATTCAAAGGAACGGGTCTAGAAGACCTTGATCAACATTGGTTTCTATGTGAAGCCATATGGAGTGTAAAACAAGTATAGGACAACGTTGTGAAGCAAGCGCAGCTTGTCACCACATTTAGAGACCGAGCCTTGCACTTGTTCATGAAATATTCGTAAGGACACCAAAGAACCCTACAAGACATCAAGGATGCACTCTTAGTAGAATTTAAGAAGCCAGAGTCAGAATCACAGTGTATCACAGAGTTGAAAGCGATCAAACAGAAACCTAATGAAACAGTCTGGGAGTTTGATCAGAAATTTAAAACACTAATGGACCAAGTAAGCTTTGATATTCCACTGCAGCAGCATAAGGAGTGGTTTATATCTGCGTTGTTGCCCCATATTAGACAGTTGTTGATGCAACAGAAAGTGGCTTCACAGCCAGAAGCGTTGGAAATCGTGATGAAGCTAGAAGCTTCACCTATGGGAGAATCTAGCACTGGGATGTCGCAAATTTAGAACCAATTGGCTACCCTAACACTACAATTGCAAGACATAAAGCAAGGAAAGCAAGAGAGAAAGGAAGTCTGGTGTACAAGCTGCAAGGGAGAAGGACACACTAAGGATAATTGTCCTTTATTCCAGGATTTCCTTAACATGGGTGGAACAAACCCATTAAAGCCACATCCAGGGCCATGGTGTGAAATTTACAGAACCAGAGGACACCGGCCAGAAGACTGCCATATGATACATAAATACGTGAGAACACCTAAAAACCTCTATTGTAATTTATGTAATTCAATAGGGCACGACGAATCCAATTGCCACACATATGAGCTCATGCTAGAAAGAAAGAAATATATTGAGCATATGTATAGAGGAATGTACAGAGTCCAAGGAGAGACTCCACAGAAACAAGAAAATGCACAGCAGGATCAGGGAGCATATAGAGGATACAAAGGATACCACGGGCGAGGAAGGAATAATGGCCTAGTGTAGAGACGAGGCCGAGGCCAGGTAATCTGTTATAATTGCGGCCAAGCAGGCCATGTGTCTCAGGATTCTACCAACCCTTGCACTACATGCAACTATTGTAGCTCTTTCGATCATGTTATATAAGACTGACCAGTGTTGGAGGTAGAAATGAAGAAAAGAAAATGGCCAGAGGCACCGGCCTCAAATATCTAGTTGATCGCAGCAGAAAGGAGACCTGCGGATCAAAATATTAATGTAGTAATGCGCAATGGTGCTGCGACCTGGCGCGATAGAGGAGTAGAAGCTTCGACTTCTGGGGGTTTTGATACCAAGCAGACACCCTTTGAGACAATATGGATACGGAAATCTGTTGGGAAAGCACCTCCTTTCGACTTGAATAAAAACAAGGAAACCTTTGAAGAACCACGGGATATCTTCAAAGAATCAACACCTTAATCGCCGAGAATCCTGTTGCGCAGTGAAATACCGCATACAGAGGATATGCTAGCTGCGTACGATAGAACGAGCACTACAGCAGAGACATGCACCTTTGTTGCGCAGTTCCTTGGGAGCTGCATGAAGTTGTTAAAGATTCCAAATGCTATAGCCGAATTGCATAAATTTGTAGACCAATATGAACCGCGCAGCAAGAACGAAACTATTGATAGCACGGTTCATCACATCAAGAAACACAAGAGAACCAGCAGAGAAATGAGACTCAGTGCACAGATAGGAGATTATGAAATGGATGAGATCATTCTTGATCTAGGATCAGAAGTAAATGTCTTAACCAAACAGACATGGCAGCAAATGGGGAGACCAAAGTTGTTATGGTCACCTATCCAATTGAGAATGGCTAATCAAGAGAAAGTCATACCCTTTGGACGGTTATCCAATGTGATTGTTGACATCGATGGAGTACAGAGTCACGTAGATTTTGAGGTTATTGAGACTGTCAATGATAGTCAGCCTTTCCCTATGCTGTTGGGAATTGACTAGGCTATCGATAACCTCGCCATCATCAACTTGAAAACAAAGAAGATGATCTTTGAAGGAAATCATCTCATGGTCATCGCACCATTGGACCCTGCGGATGGGGACAGATATAGCGAGCCGATTCAGGAGGAATCAAGAGCTCAATATTTGGACCGATTGTACCAGATGACTACAAACCAAGAAGATTACATTAATCCTATTGCGGATGGAACACTCAGTTGGAGATGTGATAGCTCTTGCATTTCAGACTTTGATGTAGGACTGGAGAATTGGCAAAGTCGCATGCACAAAGTATCTGCGAGGAGATACGTGCAGGTCACAAAGTCACTATGCTAGATTGGAAAGGAGGTAAGCCCAATCCCTACATATGATGGTTCATCTAATGTTTATTCATTTATCAATGATTATACTGTAGCAATTGCAGATGAACATCATTTACCAACATTAGATATGGCACTGCACGAGACACTTGCCAGATGGTGGGCTGCGCATAAGCAAACATTGACCACATGGGATCAATGCAGAATTAAGATGCAGATCATATTTGCTGACAAAGTTACCCTATCTTTTGAGAAATACAATGGACAGAAAGATCCAAGACAACATATTGAGGTTTTTTCACAAGCATGGCAGGAGAGACCGAAGACATAATGGGTGCATATGTTTGTGCACACACTGGAGGAAGAAATTCCAAAGAAATGGTACTTAGACATGGAGTTGCGCAGAGGAACCACAGATTGGGACATGCTGACTGCGAACTTCCAAAAGAGATTTAATTTTGAAGATGAGATCCCTACCATAAATGATGCGATGCAGATTATTAAAGAAAGAATATTCAGGCCAAAATGCCCACACAGAAATATGACCCTAGAGGAATTCTTTGGAAATAACAGCGTACCTGAATGCCTACAGACAGAATGGAAGGAACAGGTAGAGCATCCTATGGAATGTTACAACCTAGCTGAAGAGGTTGAAGAAAAAGAAGACAGTGATGAGGAGGACCCGCGCAACATTAACATACCTGATTCAGAAGGTGCGCGCGAGGTAGAGGGACCTCCACTGGAAATTCGAGATATGAGCGGACCTGTGAAAACAAAGAAAGTAAATATTGGTACCAGCGAAGAGCCAAAGTTTGCATCTATTGGGAACTCTTGGGATGATCAAACTGTGACAGAGATCGCAGATATATTGTAGGAATATCAGGAGTTATTCTCAACAAAATTTACAAAGATGAAGGGCATTTTGGGAGACCTAGGGGTTATGAAAATACCTCTTAATCCAGGTGCGAAGCCCATTAAGCTAAGACCATATCGCTTGAACCCGCGATACAAAGAAAGAGTGAGAGCAGAGCTAGATAAGATGCTCGATGCAGGGATCATTGAACCAGTTGAAGAGTCTTAGTGGATAAGCCATATGGTTGTCCAAGATAAGAAGACGAAAGGTGAGATCAGGATTTGTGTGGATCTTAGAAAGTTGAACGATGCTTCAATGCATGACCCATTTCCTACACCCTTCACGGATGAAGTGCTTGATAATGTTGGAGGAAATGAATCCTATTCCTTTACTGATGGTTTGTTGGGATATCATCAGATAAGGATTGATACCGTAGACAGACATAAGACCACTTTTTCCACAGAATGAGGGTCGTTCCAGTACACGGTGATGCCATTCATTCTGAAGAATGTGCCTGCCATGTTTTCCAAAGTTGTCGTCGCGGTGTTTAAATATTTTATGCGTAATTTTTTAGAATCATATTTTGATGATTGGACAGTATTCGGGGTGCTGAAGAACCATGGTGCAAACCTCAGACTCGTGCTAGAAAAGTGTAGATAGCACCAGATCTCTTTGAACTTAAAGAAGTGTGTTTTATATGTTCCTTATGGGATTCTATTGGGACACATTGTCTGTAAACATGGTCTGATGGTCGATCCTACGAAGATTGTGGTCATTGTAAACTTGCCCACACCAAATTCAGTCAAGTAGTTGTGCACTACATTGCGGCATACCGAGTATTACAGAAAGTTCATAAAGGGGTATGCGGAGATAACCGCAGCCATGGAGAAGCTGCTAAAGAAAGATGCGCCATTCATTTGGAATGCAAAGTGTGAGCAGGGTTTTGACACCCTGAAAGAAAAAATGGTCACTGCACCGATCCTAGTTTTTCCAGACTGGGGGAATCCATTTCACATACATGTGGATGCATCATGTATAGCATTGGGAGTTGTCTTAGCACAACCAGGAGAGGGAGGTATTGATCACCCCATTGCTTTTTCGAGCAGGAAACTCTCATCTACAGAAAATAATTACACCACTACTGAACGAGAAGGCCTCGCGATGGTCTATGCACTACAGAAGTTCGGGCACTATTTGCTTGTTGCGCACTTCTTGATGTTTACTGACCATTCTGCTTTGAAATACCTGGTCAATAAGCCAATGTTAGGGGGTTGAATCTGCAGATGGTTATTACTCTTTCGGGAGTATGACTTTGAGATCATGATCAAGCCAGGTAGATTAAACTTGGGACCTGATCATTTGTCAAGGATTGAGTCAGGAGAAGAGCCTACCAGCCTTGAAGACAATCTGCTAGATGCGCAGTTGTTCGGTATCTAGATAGCTGATGAATATTACAAAGACATCATAGATTTCTTGACCACTAGATTAGCACCTATAGAATTCACTGCGCAGCAAAAGAAGCAGCTGGTAGTGTGAGCAGCAAACTTCACCATAATCACAGGTCAGTTATACAAACTGGGACAGGATGAAGTACTGCGCATATGTGTATTAGAGCATGAAAAGTCATTCATATTGGCTGATGCACACTCAGGAGCAGCAAGAGTTCACTATGCAAGAAGGGGCACTATGCATAAGATATTGCGCGCACAGCTATGGTGGCCTACAATTCATAAGGACTCAAAGGAACATTACCAGAACTGCAATGTATCTCAGAGGATAGGAAGGCCATCGCGAAGAGATTAAATGCCATTGAATCCATAGCCGACATTACATGCATTTGAGAAGTGGGAAATTGATTTTGTGGGACCTACAAACCCACCAGGAAAAAGAACTAGTGCAAGGTACATTATTACTGCAACTGATTACCTCACCAGATGGGTGGAAGTGAAGCCAATGAAGGACTGTAGTGCAGGTACTGCCGCATAGTTCATATTTGAATACATCCTTACAAGGTTTGGATGCCCTAAGATTCTTATGAGTGACCAGGGCACTCACTTTTTGAATAGGACCATTCAGGCATTGACAAAGGAGTTCCATATCCTTCATCAGCACAGTACACCGTATCATCCGCAGGTGAATGGCACTGTTGAAGCATTTAATAAAGTACTGGAGAATGCGTTGACCGAGGTATGCAATCTGAATAGGGATGACTGGGACCTGCGCATTCCCGCTGTGTTATGGGCGTATAGAACCACATGCAAGAAACTGATAGGCCATACACCGTTTAGGCTGGCCTATGGACAGGAAGCAATAATGACGATGGAGTACATTGTTCCCAGCTTGAGAATAGTTGCGTTTACAGGAATGGAAGATCGAGAGGCATTAGAAGAAAGACTTCTACATTTGGTTGGTCTGGAGGAGGATCGCTTTATCGTAGGATTCCACCAACAGGTACAAAAGGAAAGGGAAAAAGCATGGCATGATCGCCCCATCAAGAACAAGTCTTTTCAGGTAGGTGATCTAGTCGTCCTGTATGATAGAAAGTTTATGAAATTTCCTAGAAAGTTTAAAATGCATTGACTTGGCCCATACACTATTGTACATGTTACTAATGGTGGCATAGCTCAGTTAGCCACATTAGCAGGATATAACTTCCCCGGCTTAGTTAATGGCAGTAGACTAAAACCCTATCGGGATAGTCCTGCTTCACAAAACCTGTAATGATCAGAAAGAAGAAATTTCTAAGTGCCAAGTACAGTTGAAATTGGGCACTAGAAAGCTAAAGGAATCTGTACGTGATGTATAATGAGGAAGATGTATATACCGCGCAGCACTGTTAGAATGTGCTGCTGCAAAAAAATAATAATAAATAAAAGAGGAACGATGCAGTTGTGAACTCCACAGGGCAATTATGAAGACCACGTTAAATGAGAAAAAGACTTAGTTCAAAAGCAAGAAATCAGGCACTGCGAAGAGACTGCGTAGGAGTAACAATGACCTATCCCGTAGTTCGACGAAACACTCAGAAAAATAGTCGTTACAATGTTGGTTGAGAATATAGTTATTATATAGCCATTGCCAGCAACCTCTTGGGCATTTAACGCACAGATAGCCATTCTGAACGAGGTTATGAAGAAAAGGACTGAAGGATCCGCTGGATTTGGCCAATGGATACCACAATTAATGCTTATCTATCTTTTGAGGGCGCGAAGGAGGGTCAGCTGTTCCCATAAGTAATGCCACATTCAGACTCATGGGCATTACCAAACACTTAGAATTTTCTGGCAAGCAATACTGTGTGAGTATTTTCTACAAGCTATCTGAAACCCTATGAAGTGTAGCCAGTGAATGTCTGAGTGGTCTTCCATAGAAGAAGAGTTCACCATCCAAGAGGCTGTGAAGGTATTTCACTACGGAGGGATTGAAGGGTTAATGAGAACCCCATCCAAGAAGGTAGTCTTAGAACCAAGTCAGGCATCCAGACGATCACCAAGACACGGTCCAACGATGCAAGATAAAGGTAAAACTCCAGTAGCACCAAGAACAAAGGTACCCAAGATGGCTTCAATAATGCAAAAGCCACCAGTAGCGGATAAGGAGATACCTTTGACATTGACCCCAGACTACATCTCACCATGTGCATGGGATGCATCGGTCTTCAGACTATCAAAGAATGCCAAATACGACATCCCGTTATCACCAATCTCAAAACATGTTGATGTCGATAAAAACTTGCTAGGTAAAATCCCAGAATGTAAATGGGAGGATTACGAACTGCTTGCACTGCATAAGGAGGATCCCAATGAACCAAGGTTCCCACAGTTCCAACATGACCAGTACATGTGCTGGAAGAAGGACGCAAAGGGTGAGCTTAACCTAGTCGACCAAAGTTGGTTATCTGAAGTAGTCAAGTTTGGGCTGCTCAATCTGCTCAAACTTCCGCATTTCAATAGGTCACCGGAGCTAAATGTAGTGGTGCGAACACTGATGGCACGCATTCACCAAGGTTATTTGTGGCTCGACTGCAACGCCAACCTAACTATTGACATCATCCACCGCATTACCGGGTTGAGTAAAATGGGTAAATATCCCAAGCAATTTTTCCAAGGGAAGAGCAAGGACAAAGAAGCTGTGGCAAAGATGAAGAAAACTCAAATGGTCGCCAAAGGAAAGAGGGGCTTTCAGACAGATGACATCGACTATAAAGCGATGAATTTTATCACACGGATACTAGCTGGCAAGATCTTAAGAAAATGCAGGCCTTTGGAGGTAAGTGCGGGTGCAGTACTGCTTGGCACCGCGGCCGCGGAAGGAGAACAATTTAACTGGTCTCAATATTTACTAAATGATTTCATGGAAGAACTCAATGACACGCAGCTCAATGGAGGAAATTTCCATTATACTTGGCTCATAGTGTTGATTTCCTTTGCCGGCTGGAAGGAGCCGAAAGATTACGTTAGCGTAATCACTGATACCAACGATTGTAGAGGACCCCATTATGCAAACCTCTAGGAAAATATGAACTCAAAGAGGAAGCACGCGACAGCTAAGGTTTTCTACCAATATTATAGCCAGCTGCGCGACGAAATCATAGCCACGCCCTAGATAACAAAGCAGGTAACAAGTAGATATATTCGCATTGTTAATTTTTATGCTAACATGCGTAGTATTCATATTTCAGCGAAAGCACATAAGAGGAAGGTGGAATGGTTCGCAGGAAACTACCATATGTACGAAGATGATATTGACACTATCATGAAGGAATGGCATGCCGAGTTTCGAGTGGAAATTGTAGATGTCGAAAGTGACTCCACTGAGGATGAACCCATTCCATGTCCTATCATTGAAGACAAGGAGGCAGGAAAAAGAAAGGAGCCTAAGAGCCCCGCGCAGAAAAAGGGAGTGTGGAAGAAGCATAAAGAGGATAAGAGCCATTCAGACGCAATCCTCAATGATGAGGATTATGAAACAATCGCCATGAAGGTCACTGAGTTTATGGAAGATCTGCTCACCGAGAAAAAGAAAAAGGATAAAGTAATTCAGGATGGCCTGCAGAAGAATCTGATCGCGCTGTAGGGAATTACAGAGAAAATTGAAGAATTCCATTAGAGATTACCCCTACCGTGGGACTCAGAGTCCGAAGGGAAGTCAGGAGGAATTTTGCAGTAGAGAACACCACAATTAACCATGACCGTTCCTGTGAAGTCCCGTATCGTCCATCTGGATCCGATAACAGTAAGCCTGCCACTGCCAGAGCAACTAATGTTGGACACAAAGGATGTAGAGTGTGTGGAGATGGATCTTGCAAAGATACCACTGCCTGGATTACATTATTTACATCTGTAGTGTGTCAAGGAAAGGCATGAGAGAACTATTGATGCGCTGAAGGGACAAGCTGAGCTGCAAGCAGCTAATAGGAATTTGGAGGAAGCTAGCTCGTGGAGAGATATGGAACTGCAAGATGAGCATGATTGTTGGCTAAGACTCGAATCCATGGTCAATGCAGTCACAGATAACATAGATGAATTTGAAGTACAAATAGAACCAACGGACACTATTGTTAAGATTGGCAAGTTGGTTACCAGTCTTAAGACAGAGATGCAAGACATGGAGATTCTCCATGAGGCTAACATTGTTTCCTTGAAGGAACAGATAAATCCACAGACCCCACCAAATGAGCAGTAGCTAAGAGCGGAAGAAGTGAAGGCCACAACAGAGAATATTGTTGCCGAAGTGGCTAAGTGCCATAGTCTGTTGGAAGCGACGTCGAAGGCATTCACTGCCCTCGAAGAAGACCCGGGATTGCTGCAAGTAAAGAATGCAGTAAAAGATAAGCAAGCCGCACTAGAGAAGTTGGATATAGAAGTAAAGGCCCTACTACCAAGAGATAGGCTTTAGAAGTACAGGGAAATAAACGCCCTCAAGAAGGAAGTGCAAGCCTTACGCAAAAAAGAGACTGAAATGGGCGACAAGTCACAACCATTACTGGAGGATGCCGACACGATCTCGCAGGAGATCGAGGAGAAGTTAAAGGAGCTGCGTGAGAATCAAGAACAGGTGGAAGGCCAGATCGAAGACGAGATAACACCTGATATGCTATATACAGTTAGGCAAGTCGAGCAAGATACGAAGAACACAGTAGAAAAGTTGATCGGCACATACAATGAGTTCGTTGCGAAGCTAGCTCCCCAGCTGGAGGAAGTTGCAGTTGGATCGGGGACGAGCCACATGTAAGTGTCAGGGTCCTGTTGAGCCTGGCCCAAGTGGGGAAATTTTGAGCTAGAAGGAGTTTTGGAACTTCGGAGCTGAGCGCAGTTCAGCTGAAACAATTTTGTATAAGTTTTTGGGATGTTGCGAAGGTGCGTGCAGTGCAGCATCGGAAGAACTGCGAAGATCAGCGCTGCGAGGAGGCAGTGCTGCGATGTGCCTAGTCTACGGAGATCCATCAAGTCAGAGTGTTGGATCGAAATATGGCACATGTTTCGGTTAGACTGTCAGTGGTCTATTTTTGGTAAAGATGCTCTAGGAGTGCCAAGCGACGGGTACGAGAAAATTGGGAAGAAAGTGACTGGTCGCACACGCGAAAGATACCACTACCTGAACCAGTCGCACAAGACCTTTAGAGGAAGAACGGATCGGTGAAAGAAACCTCTTGGAATGCGCACAACAGGAAGGTCGATAGCGACGTGAAGCATGCATGGAAGACTGCCACGATGGAATATTCCCTACCAGGAGCCAGCAGTCCGGTTTTTGGGAAACAGTGACAGTTTTGTAAACCTAAGGGTTTAGCCTTCAAATTGTAAAGACATGACCTATGGGCATGATCTATAAATGAGGCATTTTTGTATGGGAAAGGGTTACTCTTCATTTTGTAAATCTTGAATATTGTTGAATCTAAAGCTTAGAAGATATTGTAAAGGCTCTGCAGCTGAGTGCGCAGAGACCTATCTCGAGAGAGAAGAGAGTCTGCAGCTGAGTGCACAGACAAAGAACTATTGTACCCTTCCCAAAGACAAATATAACAACAGTTCTTGTGGATGTAGCCTCCATCTGGGGTGTGAACCATGTTAAATATTGTGTAGTGTGATTCTTTGTGTGCCTGCAGTTGCTTATTTGCTTACGAATGAATGTTTGGATTCTCATTTATCAACTGTTGTGTTAGTGCTTTTATATGTATTCGCTATAGGAGAAAGATGGGAATAATATGTTAAGTCATACATGAATGGATGAATGATGAATGCACAGTATTCTAAGTTTGTAAATGTATCGGCCCATTGAATAGTCATAAATACATATAGAATTTGGATTGTGTAACCCTTTTGACCCGCAGAACTGGAAGCGTGCAGTATCAGGTGTTTTGTCTACTTGTATCTGTTAGGAAGCTTAATAATCTAAGGCAGTAGATGAAGGACTAAGTGTTAAGTAAATTCTTTATTACTGGTTAGGTGAAAAAGTATATAACTCTATTGTGTTTTCCTATTAATTGTATCCTACCCGAACCGCGCAGCCCACGAGTGCGTTGGTTGCGCAGTGATTAGTTCTTGGAAGTGCAGACCGTGATGCCTTCTATCATCACACAGTCCTCAGCTCACAGTGCAGGTCTGATAGCACGCTGCGCAATAGCCCTATCCGAACAACTCATCACTCCACTGTGGAAACTTGATTCCGCAGTACCCCCATAGCTACACCTCGGGTGAGACCTCAGCATGTTCACAAGTTGTTGCCTAAAGGGCCGGTGAGAAGGGGTTTTGTTGGTTCATTGAAACCGCAAAGAACTTGGGTCTACATTGGAAACCTCTAGATCAGTACTTAAGCCAACAAATGTTGAAGAAGGGTATATCATCATGAATGATATACCAATAATAGAAGATAGTTCACAACCTAATAATCCATTATAGAACAACAATGACCAAATATATTCCCCCAGAGAAGAAAGACAGTCAGATGTGTTTGAGAACCCCTCTCTGATTAGAGGATCTTGGGCTGAAAGGGTTAAGCAAAGAAAACCCACTTCTTCTCCTGGATCCTCTTCAAATGGATCTCAGGACATCCTAGAACCAGGGCCTACCCCAAATAACTGGGGAATAAATTCAGAGAGATACCATAGGGAGCAGGAAGCAGAAAGAGAACTAGAACTTGGCAGGAAACGAAGCATAGAAGAAACAAGACTCCTCCTTAGCAACAAAAATCCCCAGAAACCAGATGGCAGGCCTCGAGGTGGGCCACAACCAACCAAGAAACAAGGAAAATGATCTCTTGGAATTGCAGAGGTCTGGGCGGGACAAACAAGGTGGAAGCAATAAAAGTCATCTTAAAATCTAAAAAACCAGACATCATGCTCATTCAAGAGACAAAATGAACGATGTGGAAGTCTTGGCAATTTCAAATCATTTATGGATTCGCATTCAAGGGAGTGTTATCATCTCCAGAGGATCTTCAAGAGGTATAGCAACCATTTTCTCAAGTAAGTATGAAATAAAAGAAGTTAAGGAAAATCAACATTGGCTACTTATCTAATTTTGGGAAAAAGATGAGCTCAATAGTTATTTTGTTTGCAATGTGTATGGTCCAACTCATTATAGAGACAAACAAATGTTTTGGGATAGACTTTCTGCCCTAAAAGATGAGCTGAAAGGAAAATATCTCATAATGGTTGGAGACTTAAATGTCACTAAATCCCAGGCAGAAAAAAGGGGAGGCTCTAGAGTCAGAGATCCCTATGGAGAATCCATGGAGGATTTGATTTCTGAATTAGATCTTTTGGATCCACCACTAAAAAATGGAAATTACACTTGGAGTAATAGAAGACTGGGTGTGGGATATATTGCAGCTAGGCTTGACCGCTTCTTGATCAGCTCTTCCTTCCTGCAAAAAGATCTTCTACCAAATACCTATGCCCTGCCATCTGCGACATCGATTCACAAACCGATTTCTCTTGTTCTCTCTACTCCTCCTAATCTTGGCCCTATACCCTTCTGTTTTAATCCATCTTGGCTCCTTGAGGGAAAAATCAATGGACCTTATTAAAACCACTTGGATTCACAACTACGTTGGATCCCCTAGCTACATTTGGGAATCCAAGCTGAGAAACATTTGATATGTATTGAAAAAATGGGCAAAAGCTGAGTATAAGAATCCCAACAACATGAAAACTCAATTTCAAACTAGACTTGCAGCTCTGCAATCCGATATGGAGAATAATGAAGTAACTAATAAGCTCATCTGCCAGGAAAAAGATCTAAATCAAAAAATTATAACAGCAGTTATACGAGAGGAAGAGGACTGGAGGATAAAATCTAGACAGTTATGGCTAAGAAGAGGAGATAGTAATACGAATTACTTTCATAAACAAGCAAAAGCAAGGCTTAGCTTCAATATGATAAAGGAACTTAAGGATTCAGATGGAAACTAGATGATGGACCAAGAAGAAATTAAGGAACATGCATTCCAACACTTCAAATATCTTTATACAAACAAAGAAGAAACTGACCCCCAGGTGCAGGCATAGTTACTATCCGGGATTCCCAATATCATTATGGAGTTGGAAAACATAGAGATAACAAATCCAATACTGGTCGAGTCTGAAATCAAAGATGCTATTTGTTCCTTACAAGATGATAAGGCTGGGCCTGATGGATCTACCATTAACTTCTATAGAGCTACCTGGAATATCATTAAGGATGACCTGAAAAGGATGTTAAATTGGACTAGAAATAAGGATAAGGTAGGAGGGTCTACAAACTCTTCCTTCCTTACCTTGATACCAAAAGAAAGAAAGAAAACATGAAAATAGACCATTCCAGGCCTATATCCCTGTGCAATACCTCGTACAAAATTCTCTCAAAAATGCTAGCCACCAGAATGAATAAAATCATGGGAAAGCTAATTTCAGACATGCAAGGAGGCTTTGTTGCCGGGTGGAAAATTCTTGATAATATCATAATTGTCTAGGAAGCAATACATTCCAGTTTGGAGCGAAAACAACAGGGCATGGCTATGAAGCTAGACATGGCCAATGCTTTTGACATAATAAACTATTTCTTTTTATTTGAAATTATGTCAAAATTCGGATTTTCCACAAGGTTTATCAAATGGATTAAGTCTTGCATCAATAGTCCATGGATTAACTCGTTAATAAATGGCATACCAACCCAGTTTTTTCAAGCTACTAGGGGAGTCCGACAAGGATTCCCTTTGTCTCCATACCTGTACCTCTTGGTAGCAAAGTCTATGAGTACAAAACTACAGAATCATCAAGAAAATGGGGAAATAAAAGGGTTGAAGATCACAGGAGGTGTCAAAGCTGCAAATCATGCACAATTTGTAGATGGTACAATACTTCTTGAGGGTGCGTCTACAATCATAGCAGATAGGTTCAAAGGAATTCTCTCAATATTCCTCAAGGTTTTGGATGGAAAGGTCAATGCTGCTCAATAAAAAATTTATGGGTGGAACTGTCTCCCTGGAACCATGGCAAGAATCTCAAGAATTCTTGGATTCGAAGGGATAACAACATGGAATTCCTTCAGCTATCTCGGAGTTCCCATCTTCAAAGGAAAAAAAAATTCAACAGATTGGAACAGCCTGATAGAAAAAATTAAAAAAAAAAAAAACTCATGGGGACCTCAATGGCTCAATCCCACAGGAAAACTAGTTCTTATTAAATCCATCTTGTCAGTCTATCCGATCTACTCCTGCTCAATATCCCTAGCTCCGAAATTTATAATACAGGAAATAAACAAAGAGCTCAGGAAGTTCCTCTGGCAAGGCAACAAGGCAGGCAACACCACAAAATTTCACTTGTTAGACTGGAACATGGTTTGCAGCCCAAAGCATTTCGGAGGAGGGGGGGTACATGACCCTATATCTATGAATCTATCCTTGGGCACAAAAATATTATGGAGAATCATATCAGGTAAAAATGCTTGGTGGAAAAGGGCTCTTCAAAAAAAGTATCTGACTAGCACTCAAAGAAGATGTGTCAAGGAAATGGATATGGACAGAAATGGGTCTCTCATATGGGAGCTTTATAAAAAGGCAGCCTATATCATTCAAGGAAACACTCATTGGATTACAGGTAATGGAAATAATATTAAGTTTTGGTATGACCAGCTTGGAGAAAATTCCCCAGCAGATTTTAGATAGGAGCTAACTGATCTTAAAAATTGGTTCGATCTCAACAACATAAGCACAATCTTCGATTTATCTACTTGGAAAAATAGTCGGAGATGGGCTGGGTGGAAAAACTTGGGAATTCCTAATCACTTACAACCAGAATACCAAGCTTTCCTAACCTTGCTGTATGGTCAAGCACCAATTCATAGGCACATGAAATACCAATGGGGTTGGGGAAAACAGGATCATAAACGGTGAAGGAAGGATATCGAATTGTCTACCAGAGCAAGAACAAGAATAAACAAGACACTAACTAGAATAAAATTTGGTGTAATGATGGTCGTCTTTAGGATCCTTTCCCATCGCAAGACTCTCACTGCCAAAAATCTGTGGAAGAGAAGGATTGTAGGACCGATTAGATGTATTCTTTGTAAAGTTTCAGAAGAAAATTTGGAACACAATTTCTTTGATTACAAAGTCTCACAGGAGGTTTGGAGATATGTTATCCAAAGACTAAACATTTCCATTACGTTGCCTACGAACTGGGATGACCTCTTCTTCTGTTGGAAGGATTATTACCAAGGCACTCTCTACAAGAAGCCAGACCTTGCTAGAGCTAGGGAAGCACTCCCACGGTTCATATGCTGGAAAATATGGATGGCCAGAAATAAAGAAATCTTCGAAGGAAAAACCCCTTGTCCACGAAGGACCTGTGCCTCGGCAAAGGCCCTATGGGTGGAGGCATTAATTTCAACAGGTATGGAGCACATAAAACAGGAACCATTAACTGTCGAGGAACAAAATTGGGCCTCTGGTTTCCTTTTGCTTCCTCCCTATTCAAGGAATAAACCTACAAAGACAAGTAACCCGAGCTGGAAACTCAGGAAGAGTAAAGAAGAGTTCCATGGCTAGTGGGCTCAGACAAGAAGTAGCACCCTCTTCTACGATGGGGCCTCGAAAGGTAATCCAGGGCTGGCAGGCGTGGGGGAGTCATCTATGACTAGTCCTAAGGGAAACAAGCAAAGATACTATGCATGGGGCATTGGGAGAAAAATAAATAATAGTGCGGAATGGCTTTCCTTAATTAAGGGACTGGAGCTTGCTAGAGACATGGGAATCGATGAACTGATCTCCATTGAAGACTCTCTAATTGTCACAAGGGAAGCTAGGAATATCAAAAAGAACTAGAAGAGTCCCTCCTCCAAAATGCACCACATTCTGTTAAATCTTGCCAAAGAATTCAAATCGATTAAAAGTTTCTTCATATCCTTAGAAGCCACAATCAGCAGGCCGATATCATGGCAAATAAAGGAGCAGAGCTAAGATGTGGTGTTCTTAAGAGAGACAATGCTATCAATGAAAACATTTGGATACCCTAGCCTCATTCCATCTCATGCACTTAATCCTAGCCTGGGAGGATTATACAGGCATTTTTATTTACATCCCACCAAATGCCAAAGGATCACCACCTCAAATAAAATAAAATTTGTGATTAACCAACACTCAATTTCCCATCATTCAATGGATTCAGTTCGAAATCTCACACATATTAAAATTTATTTCTTTGGTCCTGCCCCTCATCTCGGCCACATGGATCGCATGATCATGACAGAACCAATTTGTCATCCTCGAGCCTTGAATCTTATATCTGGAGGGAATGATGTCATTTGCACTCAAATCTTCCTGCTGCTCTTTGTCCCTGGGAACCCTATCAATCTTGTATCCATTGCAGGGGGCTGGAAACTCTTCAAGGAGATGAACATAACTGTCTTCCTCAATATGAATGACTTTGAGACTGCTAGGAATTGTGTGCGCTACAATATGTCGGTTAATAGATCCCAAAGTGGGAAGATGTCATGTCCCCCATTTTGACCCTTGTAATATTTTGGGCTATAATGTAAATAATGTATGCATATTCTGTATGATTCCTAGCATAGAGCTCAAGGCCAAGGCCCCGCTAGTGAACGCTCGATCTAGAAGAGGCAGGTATTTGAAATTATGCTACCATGTGCTAGTGAACCATGGGAATTGTAAATATGCATCTTAATATAAATGCCCACAACTAGCTATGCAATGCAACAAGAGATGGGGGCATGATGTTACAAGGAATTAGGAGGTAAATATTCAAACCCTTGACCCAATCAAGTCAAGCCAAGTTTCAATGACAGAACCCATGAACCCTCAACTACCCATGTTGACTTTTGTACCCAATCATTCATTTCTCACAAGAGTTCGTTGAGGTAGTTAATGCCTTGGGGAATGGGAGGTATGGCTGTCCAAATTCGAGTATGGGCAAGCCACCCTTCCTAGATTTTCGTGTTTGGCTTCTTGGGCAAGAAAAGGGCCACGAAATTGCTCCCCAAGCCATTATTCACCTATCAGTTTTTTCTCTCTCACGAGTTGGGACCTTCCTGGGCAGTTCCCTCCATGGTTTTTTTGTGTTTACCTTCATTTTCCTAGCTGGGAAGGGCATTTTTGTTGTGGCTAACAGTGGGGAAGAGAGGGGAAACGGTTTGGGGTTTAATTGAGGCTGTTTTGGCCCACTGAATGCTCATACATCTGTGGGAGAAATCGGTTTTCTTCCCTGGGGTTGATTCCCTCTTCCCACAATCCATTTTTTTTTGGGTTTGAGAGACCCAATTTCCTTGTAGATATCATGCCCAGCTCGGGGGTGGTCTCTGAGTGCTAAAATAATACAGGCTGGGCAGAGACCTATGGTGGGAGGAACGTTGCAGCGACATAGCTAGTTGTTGGGACAACATTACATCAAGATGAGTATTTTCTTATGTAATTACTTCTGCAAATGCATTAATTTGTTGGCTTTTTTAAATTGAATAACAGTCATGTAATATGTGTGTGGATGAGTTCATTTTGTTGTGCATGTTTGTTTGATTTCCATCTGCACACATCTCTGTTATGGCTGTGAATCTAATGAATGTGGCTGAGTTTATGAAAAGACCCATAGAATGGCATCAAGTTCCCTTCCTTGCGCTGGGTCCAAGGGTGGGTACGTGACAGATGGTATCAAAGCTACTGGTTGCAGCATTGGGCATTCATGGACTACCTATCACAGCTTGCAGAGGTAAGTATGCTTCCTTCCTAGCACAAACCGTTAAGAAAAGTTTCAAAATTTCAAAATTTTCCTAAGTGTTTTTCCTAACTGATTCGGCAAGTCTCATGGAGTTGAGCCGATGTGTTTCGGCGAATCTCGCTGAGTTGCGCCGAAGTTGCTGACAAAGCTTGACCAGTTGCTCCGCAAACGAAACGGTGGAAACGTTAAAAGTTTTGGGCCGAAACGGCGGAAAAGTTAAGAGTTTTGCTCCGCAACGGCGGTGAAACTCAACAACTTCGTTCGCAACGGCGGAAAAAGTTGGTGAGTTTCCGCCGCAATGTTGGAAGGAATTGGCCAGTTCCACCGCAATGGCAGAAGGAAAAGCTGATTTTTTGACCGGAAGAACTCAACAAGTTTGTCCGCAACGGCAGAAGAACTCAACGAGTTGGTCTACAACGACGGAAGGACTCGATGAGTTGGTTTGAAAAATTTCAAAATTTTTCGAAGTGTTACGGCAGAAAGAACTCATGAGTTTTTGCTGAAACGGTGGAAGAGATGGGCAAGTTCGTCTGCAATGGCAGAAAAGATAGGAAAGTTTCTCCGCAACAGCAGAAGAGATGGGCAAGTTCGTCTGCAACAGCAGAAGAGATGGGCGAGTTGCTCCGCAATGGCGGAAGGAAAAGCTGAGTTTTAGACCGCAAGAACTCAGCAACTTTGTCCGCAAAGGGGCGGAAGAGAATGACAAAGTCCATCTAAACAGAGAAAATACAGCAGTTTTTTCGTGAAATTTTCAGGTGCCCAAAAGAGAAAAATCGCTTTGAACTCACGTACCAGACCCCCGTCATCCCCCGGAGAGAGTCGTTGAAAGTGTGAAATGCATTCTTGGGATGAGAAGCAGGAATTGCATGGAAGGTTGTGGAAGCCTTATTAAAATTAATTGGTTGTAATATGAATTGCATAAGAGCAATGGGAGTAGCAAGGAAACATTGATAAGAGGGAAACTTCTCACCTTAACTAATTCTGTTATAGCATAGGAATTTCATGCTTGAAAAGTAGCAACTAAGAATGTTTTACATTTGTATTAAATTGCTACTTGGTGAGAAATGACAGCTAATGATTCCTTGCATGCTTGGTAGGGAAACCAAGAAAAGGATCAACTATGACGTGGAGAAGGGACTCCATGTCATGCCTGGAAAGGGATAATTCCTTAACTCCTCTCTTACTATTGTTTTTGTATTTTACAAGTTTTATATGCATAAAAGCTATGGCATAGGAATGCTGAAAATGCAAAGGATCATATAGATGAAGTAAACGTGCACTAGCTGGCACATTAATAGATATTGCATAGTGCAAAAAAAGGTGTTTATGCATGAGCATGATGCTGCAGATGGGTAAGAAGGTGGTAAAGTGAATATGTACTAGCTA
The DNA here is from genome assembly GCA_027924585.1 of Larix kaempferi. NCBI lineage: Eukaryota > Viridiplantae > Streptophyta > Pinopsida > Pinales > Pinaceae > Larix > Larix kaempferi. The sequence goes on along the minus strand of BSBM01000502.1, from coordinate 12,690,954 downwards.
GAATACTTACAGACATTGCATAGGGCATGTGACAACGTTTGTACATATATATGATACTGCCTATTGGTAAAATAGTGAGGTTTTACATATGCAATGAACCACTTAAGATCATTATGGTGGTTGCTAATAATTAGTTGTGTTAGCATTGGTTGTAGGACCAAAGACAACCGAATCATGACTAAGGATGTGGATGATGTTGTTGCATATGACCAACAACCTTATGAAGAAAGGATGGTGCAACAAATCTATGAGCATGAGGTTGGAAAAAGGACTATGAAGCCTTGGTAAGAGGACAACTGATCAGTTAACATCAAGCGATGTTAAAGACAACCATACAGGTAATAGTTATTGGTGCTTAATTGCGTAAATGTTGAAAGAGGATTGGGTAAGATCCCTTCAACTATGTTTAAACTATGCCTGAATGTGAATGTTAATCTACCGAGTATGATGAGGTGTGGGTAAGTGAGGGCAAGGATCCTTACACCCTATAATTGCTTAGAAACCTCAATGCATTCATATGAAATTATAACATGCCATTGTGTATGCTGGATTATAAGTTTAAATAACCAAACAAAGTAAAGACCTATAGTCATGTTGTGGTAGTAAATGCCATATGAATGGTTAGGCCATAATATGTTGGAATGCATAGTATATGCGGATTGATGCAAAGTTGTATTGAGAGATTATGCATTGAGTGAATGCACATTAAAATATTATGTAAATGTTGTGAACGTGCATGCATATGTGTAAGTGCACCTATTGAGATGCATTGCGAGAATGCACGGTTGTGATATGTATAGGTTTCAATGCATTTAGATAATAGACGAAATGGTGAACCATTGTTAATACTGAGAGAATTTCATGAGCTACTATGAATGCAAGAGAAAGATTGCATGAAGAAGGTAGACATGATGATGGGCTACTAGAGTGATCTATGGAAGGACAGAGATTGCATGGAATGTGAAGTAATGAGTACTTACAATTTATTTAAATTGCACGGATAGTGTACCCATGTCTTGCAATTTTATTTATGATAACGATGCGTATATAGATATATACATATATTTCATTGCACCTCAAATGCTAACAGCTGAAGGTGTTTGAATTATTGAGTGTTATAATTCTGAGATCACTTCAGTGACTGTTGTAGCAATGAAAGGATTATATACATAGATACTCACAACATGTTTGGATGATTGAAGTTTCAGATTTCAGGTAGATTGTTTTGGGCATGGCAAATGTGGGTAATTCCATGATGAAGATTGGAATATACCATAAGCAAGGGCCAAACGATATGAGAACAGACTCATGGCTACGCAAATCAATTTTTGTAGAGAACAGAATTGCAAATTCATACTTGAATTTAATTATTAATGCCATTGAATGATTACTGTTAAATGCTGTTGATTGTTTGGCTATTTGATAAATGTGCCAAGAAGACAGATTGCAGGAAGACCATGTGTGATGACCTGCAGAAGCCAAATTCCATGGGAAGGACCCCATGCTTTGGAAATGGGTTTCGGATGAAACACCATTTCATATTTTAAGAATGACATCTCAGTTGAGCTGTATGTTGGAAAACATGAGAATGAGATGGTAAAACTATGCTAAGAAGGCACGTATGGATTATGGAACGTGGAAAGATTGGGGTGGAAAACCAAAGAACCGTTGACTCAGAGAAGGGAGCCCCCATTCTTCGCAAATAAAGAAAAGATACATCCGCAAAAAGAATGAGTATTCTGTGACCCTAGATAAGAACATGCATGTCTAAATTATTAGGATTAATATGCAAAGCATGCTCTATTTTATTTTTACCATTTCAGACTGCTTGAGTATGATTAGAGCCTACATGGCTCACATTGGAAAGGGGGTGCACACCTTTTTTGGTGGCAGGTCATGATAGGGTTGTCAATATTGACTACACCCTAAGGGAATGGACGCATTCCTGGTGTTTCAATACTTGATAGTGAATGTTATGGAATGTGGTTGCGATTTTGAGAAGCAATACTGATAAGCCTGCTTATCCTTCTTATGTTGTCAGCCTACACAGATGCAAATTGGTACTGCACATTAAAGAGGCAAAGTGAAGAAGGGTACACAGAAGGACTATATAGGAATTGGACACCTTTCTATGCTCACACTAAATAATACTGGAAGGGATGGACAAACCCAGGGAGCTGTGTAGTGAAAAGGGGTATCATCCTTATGTGAGTGGGGCCATGTTAACCTGCAGTCAAGGAAGTCACCTATAAAGTTCCTAAAAGGAACCACCGATTTGCACAAGAGAAGGAGTGGCGTCCTTGTATGAATGAAGAATTGATGTGTGTGTGAAGGGTTATGGTGCAAAAAGGTGTGGTGACATTGGTGAAGGCATAAAATCTCTATTGGGTCAACAGTAGGAGGGCGGGCGCCAAGACTGACTGAAAACCTTGAGATTCCTATTGAGTCAGCAGTAGGAGGGCGGGCGCCAAGACTGACTGAAAACCCTGAGATGCATATGGCTCCATAGTAGAGCCTTGACCTATAATGGTAAAGTGGCACAGTTTCCTTCCATTGGTCGATGACCCAGACGAATGTGCTAGCTTGGCACTGGAGAGGGCCAACCAGGTATGGGACTGGTTGGGCACCACCAAATGCTTGGTAAATCCAGCCGATGGGGAGGTGTACTGGTTAAGAATTAACTACATCAAAGTCCATAGGTGATTCCAAGGCTTGCAAAGCGAAGCAGGACCCTGTGGACCAGAGGCGAAACGCACAATACAGATAAGTATTCGTTTTCATTAATGTCTTATTTTGAATGATGAAGATTTCAGGTATAAGTCTTCTAACAGCTAAGTTGATACACTATTGTTTCTTTGTTGGAAACCTTGGTCATTGCAGAAAAGCAAGACCCTAAAAAAACTATAAATTACTGGTAAATCCAGAGAGTAAATGAGTGGGCGATATAAATTGCTGGTAAATCCAGAGAGTAAATGAGTGGGCGATATAAATTATTGAGAAATCCAAGGAGTAGCTGGTTGAACGCTATAAAGTTCTTGATAAGTCCAGAGAGTGACTAGTTGGGCATTAACTACTTGATATGATAAAGCAGCGTGTACGCTGGCCCAACACCCCTTAAACAATTGATAAAACCAGTCGAAGCACTGGCCTAACATATTGCTAAAGGAAATGATTGATAAACCCAGTCGGCATACTGGCCTGGCATTGCCTATCCAAATGATTGTGGAGTATCCTACGTGCTAGCCCAACATTCATAATTGTGTTCACGGGAAATCCAAGGCTCGTAAAGCAAAGAAGGATCCCGTGGAATAAAGTGAAGACATCCAATACAGATAAGTATTCGGTTACCTTGCAGCTTCTTGCTTATGAATATACGTGTGTATCTGATTTGGTTATGATTTCCTAAACTCTTATTTAGAAATAAACCCTATGGAAATAAACTAAACATGTGAATTGATTCAATGTTTGAGTGTAGGTATTGTTGGAAGCAAGGACTATGAAGGCATCATAGGGATGCAGATGGACATGTGACCATTCTAAAGAGCTCAGTATGAGCAGTAATGAAAGATGGTGCTAGTGGACATGAGTGGGTCATAGCAGCCAAAGGTTCCATAGGCAACTATGGATGAGGGTTCCTAGTTGAAAATCCTTAGACAGACCTTAGACACTAAGTGCCATAGCCAAGAAAGGAAAGTCAAAGCATTCACAATGAAGTAAAAGAGACTAAGGAGCATGAAACCACAGCAATGGTGTAGCTCCATAATAGAACAAGACTAAGAGGGAAAAACTCCTACTCTTCTTTTTCCTTTCGATTGATGCATTTATAAAACAAAAGATTGTTGAGTGCATGTCATGGCTGAAAATAGATTTGTTTAATTGCTTGAGATGAATTGTGAATGCTGAAATAGTAAAATTCCTATGAAAGAATGAACATGAATGAGTTCATGTGTATGTTAGAAAGCATGAAAGTGTGGAAGTCCCATGAATAAAGCATGGACATTCCATGTCAATTGGGAAAATAATTGACTAATTTTAATGTTCATGTTATGCTTGTCCTAACAAAGAATTTCCATGATGAATTTCACAGGTAAGAAAGTGAAACAATTAGTTGCAGCCGGCACAAGAAAGTGTTGCTAGTAAGCAAAGTGTGTTCAGTTGTGCCCATTGACCATGGCAGCAGACCGGGGGCTATTAGAGTTGGTTGAAAGTCTTCTTCAAACAATTGCCAGGATCCAAGAAAATCTTGGAGAGATGCTCAAGCTACAGAGGCAATAGAATGAGATGAACCACAAGGTTTTGCAGGACTCTACTCGTCTGCAAAAAGAGGTAAAAAGCATTCTGGGAGCAATCAGTAAGGGAAAGGAAAGTGGATCCATGAAGAAGCATTCATCCAATCGTCCGATTAAGAAACATTCTAGGTGGGAAGACTCAAAGGAATTTGAGCAGGAAAGGGTAAAGCAACCAATGAAATGTTGGGGATGTGGAGGAAATCATTGCCTCCGTGACTTCCCAACAATGGAACATCAAGAGGGTAGCCTCCATAAAGTTTCCAGGCTTGTAGATCAACGGGAAGGTAAAGAAAGGGAAGGGATTGTTTTGGAACAATGCACTCATGCAGAGCTAGAAGGTCCCAGCCAGGGAGAGCAGTTTGTGAAGACCAAAGGACTTGGTCCTAAAAACCCAAGAAAATGGTGAAATGCAGGACAAACCTACCATATTTTGTGAATTTTGGACATGTATATAGCGTGTATGTATTCCTAGGTATTGAAACACCGAGGATGGTGATATTCCAAGGGGAGGGGAATGTCACATCCCCCATTTTAACCCTTGTAATATTTTGGGCTATAATGTAAATAATGTATGCATATTATGTATCATTCATAGCGTGGAGCTCAAGGCCAAGGCCCTACTAGTGAACGCTCAAACTAGAAGAGGCAAGTATTTGAAATTATGCTACCCATGTGCCAGTGAACCATGGGAATTATAAATATGCATCTTAATATAAATGCCCACTACTAGCTATGCAATGCAACAAGAGATGGGGGAATGATGTTACAAGGAATTGGGAGGGAAATATTCAAACCCTTCAGCCAATCAAGTCAAGCTAAGTGTCAATGAGAAAACCCATGAACCCTCAACTACCCATGTTGACTTTTGTACCCAATCATTGATTTCTCCCAAGAGTTGGTTGAGGTAGTTAATGCCTTGGGGTGGGAGGTATGGCTGTCCAAATTCGAGTATGGGCAAGCCACCCTTCCTAGATTTTCGTGTTTGGCTTCTTGGGCAAGAAAGGGGCCACGAAATTGCTCCCCAAGCCATTATTCACCTATCATTTTTTGCTCTCTCACGAGTTGGGACCTTCCTGGGCAGTTCCCTCCATGGTTTTGCTGTGTTTACCTTCATTTTCCTAGCTGGGAAGGTCATTTTTGTTGTGGCTAACAGTGGGGAAGAGAGGGGAAACGATTTGGGGTTTAATTGAGGCTGTTTTGGCCCACTGAATGCTCATACATCTGTGGGAGAAATCAGTTTTCTTCCCTGGGGTTGATTCCCTCTTCCCACAATCCGTTTTATTTTGGGTTTGAGAGACCCAAGTTCCTTGTAGATATCATGCCCAGCTCGGGGGTGGTCTCTGAGTGCTGAAATAATACAAGCTGGGCAGAGACCTACGGTTGGGAGGAACGTTGCAGCGACATAGCTAGTTGTTGGGACAACATTACATCAAGATGAGTATTTTCTTATGTAATTACTTCTGCAAATGCATTAATGTGTTGGTTGTGTTAAATTGAATAACAGCCATGTAATATGTGTGCGAATGAGTTCATTTCCACTGTGCATGTTTGTTTGATTTCCATTTGCACACATCTCTTTTATGGCTGTGAATCTAATGAATGTGGCTGAGTTTATGAAAAGCCCCATAGATTGGCATGAGGTTCCCTTCCTTGCATTGGGTCCAAGGGTGGGTACGTGACAAAAGAGAAGGGCGAATCCAAGTCAAGGTGGTACTAGGAAATAGAACATGGAAATATGCAAGACCAAAAACTGGGATATAGTCGCTTCCAGACTGAAATGGTTGGAGAAAACGAGGGCTATAGCAACATCTTGATGAGGCAAGAGACCACCATTTTGGGCGTTGGACAAGGACACGGTAAAAAGGTTGATATGGAAGCAGTTATGGAAAGAATAATGGACCTGGAAGGACAAATAAGGTAGGTAAGAAATGAAAATATGGAGCTAAAACGAACCCTTTCACGCCTATATCCTCTTGCTCAAGCGACCCATTCTGAAGTGAAAAGCTACAAAAGAAATATTGAAGACAGGATGAGCAAAATTGAAGACCACATGGAAGATATTACTCCTAAAAGTGGAACTATGGCAAGACATCTGGATGTGAAGAATGACAATGCCTTGGACGTGAGCTTGTCAACACAGGGAGACATTTTGTACCATGTTCAGCAAAGGATAAAAGCAATGTGCATGAAGAAAGCAGCTTTTGGGACGCCGACAAGTGACCCATGGGGACTGGTGACTACCTGTTTTTGCATAATTTGGAATCTTTATTTGAAGATTTTTTGAAATATGTTTTTCTGGAACTAAGGGAAAAAACTAGTTTAGATTAGGCTCATATCAGTCACTTATCTATAACTTGTTTGTTATGTTCTATTTATGTCTTTTATTGCTCGGTCAGTTTACTAGAAGTTACAGTTTCCATAGAATAAGGTTTGTTCATGACAGCTATAAGCTTGTAAAAGATAAACAAGGTGTATTGGATGTTATCCTGTTATGAGAACAATTCAACAAACATTCTCTGTACTCGTTCTTTTTTATATAATAAAAAAAAAACTCAACCGTTTTTGTTGGAAAAAAATTAGGGAGTGAAGAGATAAAATTATATTTTCATCTACTTATTTTTAATATAATAATTTATATAGTTTTTTTATAATGAATTAAACATCCTAAAACAATATTTTATAATCAAAATTTTCGTTTATAATTTTCTATAATTTTTAATTTAATTTAATTATATAATTTTTAAAATACATAATATTTGTTATTTTATCCAATTTAATTATGCAATTTTTGGAGTGCATAATATTTGGCAGGCCAAACATTGTAGTTATAAGAAAATTGAAATCTTTATTTTCCAATAGCATGTACTTTCAATATAAAAGGCTTAAACATATATTTTGGATTGGCAAAGCCACCTTTCTCCATATTCAAATAGTAGATTAACCAAAAACCATTATTAAACTTTGTTAATATAATGTACTTTTTAAAATAAACTCTTCATCTCTAGGGTTGTCTTCATCTTTAGAGTTGCCAATAATGTTCATTTTTGGTCTACATCTTTAGGGTTGCTAATAATACGTGATAGCGAAAGCATATGTGACAAAAACACAAAATTATAACCCGAAATGAAAATGAAAAGAGCATGAAAAGCACAACACAATATCTTCATGAGATTTCCATTACATGCGGATGGCATGGGATGTGACTGAGAGCAATGGAAAAAGTATCAACCAAAACCAGAGAACACCAAAAACTGTTGATCACTATGCAGCTTGGCGCGTATAATTATACTAAACTCCTACACAAATATTTTTTTTGAAGAACACGTAACTTGTCTTAAACTCTAGATCGAGCAACTATGTACTGTTTATATGCTGTGTTGGGGCTGTTGGCCGCTGGCTTCATCTGAAGAGTTCGGGTAGACGCTGCCGCTGTCAAAGATGAAGAGAGATGCTCGGCCCTGTCTCTCAGCAGATTCTTTTGTATTTTGCCAGTGGCCGTCTTCGGAAGCTCCGTCATGAAGATGACAGCTTTGGGAACCATGTAGTGCGGGAGCTTCTCTCTGCAAAAGGACACGATGTCTTCTTCTTTTACGACGCTATCGTTGTTGCCCATTGTCTTGATAAAGGCACACGGCGTCTCACCCCAGTGGGGATGGGGCATGGCAACCACAGCTGCCTCGGCAACCAGAGGGTGGCTGTACAGAATGGATTCCACTTCCACACTGCTGATGTTTTCTCCACCGGAGATTATCACGTCCTTTGAACGATCCTTTATCTCAACGTAGCCATCGGGATGGACGACACCAACGTCACCAGTGTGGAACCACCCACCTGAAAAGACCTCGGCGGTGCTCTCGGGATCGTGCAGATACCCTTTCATAATACTGCTTCCTCTCAGCATGATCTCGCCCATGCTCTGTCCGTCCATTGGCACGCTGAACATGGTGACCGGATTCTTCACGTCCACCTGGTCGAGGCTCAACACGCCCACTCCTTGACGTCCTTTGAGGAGGCCTCGTTGAGCTGGGGAGACCTGAGCATCATCCCATTCGTTCTTCCACTCGCAGGCGAGAGCAGGGCCTGTGGCTTCGGTCAGCCCATAAGCATGTGTTACGAGGAAGCCCAAGTTTTCCATCTTACTCAAAATCGAGGAGGGAGGAGGCGCCCCTCCGGTGAGAACATGAACTCTTCCGTGCAAGGGCTCAGACTGTGGGTGGTCGAGCAGAATGCGGAAGACAATAGGCGCACAGCACAAATGAGTGACACGATGCCAATTAATGCTTGCATATATCTCCTGAGCAGAGGTATTGCGAATGCAGACGTTGGTTCCGCCTCTAGCTGCGATGGCCCAAGTGCAGGTCCAGCCATTGCAGTGGAACATGGGAAGCGTCCAGAGGTAAACCGGCTCTCTCCCCATCTCCCACAACAGAAGAATAGACATGCTGCTCAGGTATGTTCCTCTGTGGCTGTACACCACTCCTTTCGGTGCCGATGTCGTTCCCGATGTATAGTTGAGGGCGATCGATTCCCATTCATCTGTTGGCTTTACTGGATTGAAGCACGGATCTCCGCCTCGAACCAGCTCCTCGTACGTGCCGCTGATTACCACACCAACTTCATTACATAGTCCAGCAATGTGAGCAGCGGCAAGGCCACCGTCATGATCATGTATGAGAATCAAACGAGGAATGATCAGAGACGATTCGAGGAGGGCGAGGGCGTCTTTGGCGAGAGAGAGGAATTGGTAGTCAACCAGCAACAGCTTGGCCTGGGAGTGAGCAAGAATGGTGGCCACGTTGCGAGCGTCGAGGCGAGTGTTGATGGTGTTGAGAACCGCTCCGGCCATTGGAACGGCGAAATGCGTCTCGTAAAGAGCAGGAACATTGGGCGCCAAAACTGAGACAACGTCTCCTTTCCGTACATTAAGAGAATTAACCAGAGATGAGGCCACACGTCTGCAACGATCCGAGGTCTGCGACCAGGTAAAGCGAAGGCCTCCGTGATCGTATATTACGGACGTCCGATTCGCATACACAGTAGCCGCTCTCTGGAGAAATGTCAAGGGTGAGAGAGCCACGTAATTCGCTCCGCATTTACCGAGATCCTCCATCCTCTCCCTTGTTTTAACAGTGCGCCTCAGAGAGCTTACTGAGATCAGCAACGTTGCAAATGCTATGCAGGCAAGGCAGAGTGATCGATCGCTTCGGTTCCATGCAAAAGCAGAGCCATATATTTATAGGAGAGACAGGCTTCGGTTTGGGCCTGAATGGTTTGAACTGTCAGCAATGTGGGGCCGTCAATCGTGAAACGCGAAAAAGGCGGAAGATTAGGGTATTAGGGCAAAAAGACCAAATTGTAGAAAATAGTTTACTGTCTAGAAGGATGTACATCACCACTTCTAGAAGGATGTACATCACCACTTCTGTGGCTGACGTTTCGTGGAATGGCAGAATTCAATGCTGAGTCTCATTCAGGACAACGGCGCACTATTTTTGCGTTAATGTGATTCCGTTCCCACTGCGAGTTTAGGTTGTGTTTTCACATTGGGCACTGCTATATTATCACTGGGCTAATAACAAGAGACTGCAGATGCACGCCGCCCACATTTCCTTTCGGTGGGCGGCGTGCATCATTTCCTTTAGGTGGGCCATATTTGTCGACCTGTCGTAACTTCAGATATTCTTTAGGTGGGCCATATTTGTTGTTCTGTCGTAATTTCAGATAAAAACTAATCATTGCCTTTTCAACGGAGACGAAATTTGATCATGTACATTAGAAACCCACGAATCCGTTAGGCGTGGTTCCCATGGAATTGATAGAACAACTATAAATGGCTCCCATCAAATTTCTCTGCACCGACTATTATTTGGTTTTCTTGTCACATTTCAGAAAGAAAATAGAGAATAGACCAACGTCACGCTGAATAAGCTTAACGAAACAAAACCAGCCTGCGAAAAACAAGACAACCGTTTTCAGTATAGTAGAGTTCATTTTTCTTTAATTATTTAAAAAATATTGTGGAATTTTATATGTACTTAATTACGTCGATAGGCGTATTCTTTCAACTTTTGGGGTGGGTAGGCGGTTGGTGATTTATTGTATTTTTAATATTCAATGGTTAGATTTTAATGATAGGAGAATATGCTTCGTCTGGTGCATTGATGAAGCACTTAGATTTGTTGTGTTAACTCAAGCGCAGCTTTAAATTCAAATGACGCAGAATTAAGGGTCAGTGCAAGCTAATGAGGGTCACTTTTGGCGCGTTAGATGCAATAGAAAACTGAAAAAGCAGGCATCCCTCAACTTACTTGGATTTTTTGAGCTACTTACGCAAAATATCTTGTATTGAGTAAAAAATATGAAATGTAGGAAATTGAATCACGTTTCTGAATATATAACTTTTATGTATTGAAAATTTGCATAGCTATGTCAAGTTTCATTTTTCCAAACAGACACTTTTTTTTTTCAGGCAAATGATAAGGTATATGTTTTTGTGGGTAGAGTCTTTGAGGGCCTAAATGATGGAATCAAGCTACAAAAATCGGCATGCATGTAAAGAACACATAGCACTTGTGCGCCATTATTTTTCGAAAATTAAATTAGTAATTTTATAATTTTTTTATAATTGTCTAAGTGATCAAATCTCGAAAATAGTACCTCTTTTGTGGGTAGAGCCTTTGAAGGTCTTAATGCAAAAATCTTGAAATGGGTTTTTCATAGAACGTAAAGGTTAGTGTCCTCTTGTGCACCATACAATTTTTTTTTGAAATGATTGAGAATTGAAAAAGTTATGGAAGAAACACTAACAGTGTGTTTCACGAGTTAAGGAGGTAGGACATAAAAGAAATTGAAAGAAAATAGGAAAAATTAATCTTTCAAAATAAAAGTTACATATTTGGAATCTGCAGAAAAAATGTTATTTGTGTCTAAGATTTCGTCAAAAATGACTCTGTGTAGCATATTGTAACAAGTGGCTAAGCACAGGCTTCTCCAGAAACTGGAAGAAATACCCAATTAGCTTTGGTTTTTCATTAACATAGCACAGGTTTGGAATTACCGAAACAAACTCCAAAGCATACACATAAGATTATTGTTGACATGTGAGCATGTGACTCGGTCTGTTTAAATTCAAAAATATTGCCGTGCTTTTAGATGTACATAACGCGTACGCGTTATATAACTACATAACCCGTACGCGTTATATAGTTAAAAAACACGCTCGCGTTATGCAAATCATAAAATACATGTTTAATACTTGAGAAAGAGGGGGTGTGGAAGACTCAAGGGAATTTTTGTTTAATATTTGAGAAGGGGTGGGGAAGGTTCAAGGGAATCTATGGTTAATATTTAATAAGGGTGGGGAAGGGTCAAGGGAATCTATGGTTAATATTTAATAGGGGTGAGAAAGGGTCAAGGGCTTAGAAGGATGTTGGAAGCTTGAGTGGGGAGAGATGAAGGGAATGAGAACATGATGGGCTACAGGGGGTAAAGGGAAGTGGAGCTTGAGATCACTATTAGGAGTAGAATAGGTTCTGAAGAGGTATAGGGTTAGAAGTTGAAAGTGAGACTTGAGTGACAAGGGGGAATGGATGGAGGCAAGGGGGATGTGAGAGAGAAATCAAGAATACAAGGGGGGGGAGACACAGAGCGAGGGAGGGAGAGGGACAATGGGAAGGAATGGATTTGGAGGGAGTGAGAGATAGATGGGGATAGAAAGAAATAAGAGATAGGAAGGGAGGGACAGAAAGTGTTGGTGGGAGACATGCAGGGAGTGGTGGTGATGGAGAGAGAGAGAGAGAGAGAGAGAGAATATGAGAGGAGGGAGAAGGGACATAAAGTGTGTGTGAGAGAGGGAGTGATGGAGAGATTGGGATAGGCTGAGGGAAAGATAACATAAGGGAGGGATAGAAGGTGAGAGACAGGCGATGAGAAAGGGAGGGAGAGAAGGTAGGGTGAGGGATGGAGGGAGAAAGGTGGAGATAGATATGGATGGAGGGGGGATGGGTTTGAGAATGGAAAGTGACATAATGTGTGTGTATGTGTGTGTGTTTGAGAGAGAGAGAGAGAGAGATTGATGGTTCGGGAGAGAGAGACTAAAGGGAGTTGTGAGCATCATATTCTCTATCAGCATCATATTCATCATCATCATCTTCTTCATGACCATCATCGTCATCATCAACATCTTCATCATCATCACCATCATCATCATCATCATCATATTCCTCATCAAATCAACATCTCCATCATCATTATCATCATCTAAACATCACCATCACCATCATCATCAACATCTTCATCATCATCACCATCACCATCATCATCAAAATCTTCATCGTCATCACCATCACCATATTCATCATCATTGTCATCTCTAGGTTCCCCATCAACATCAACATCTCCATCATCATCATCATCTTCATCACCATCATCATCATCATCAACATCTTCATCATCATCACCATCATCATCATCATCATCTTTCTTGAATCAGATCAACATCTCCATCATGTCACCATCATCTTCTTCATCATCATCATCATCATCTAAACATCACCATCACCATCACCATCATCATCAACATCTTCATCATCATTACCATCACCATCATCATCAACATCTTCATCATCATCACCATCATCATCATCATCATTGGCATTTGTAGGTTCCTCATCAACATCTTCATCATCATCATCTTCTCCATCATCATCATCTTCATCACCATCAGCATCAGCATCAGCATCAACATCTTCATCATCATCTTCATCGTCATCAGGTCAACATCTCCCATTAGAGAAATTTTGAGCTCAAAAAATGGCCTCAAAACAAAGAAAATGTACTATAAAAAACAACCAATCACATTCTAGTAGATGACATCATCCCCCTTGGTGAGGTGGCATTACATGAGTTAAGAATGCTTATTTGTCAAATTTTCTATGGTGGATGAAAACACATAGTTAACCAAGGTAGTGGTGTAAGTACTTTTAAGTCATAAAGTAAAGTACTCATAATGATAGTCTTTTCATAAAATAATATTATTGTTATTTTCAAGTAAAGTACTTATAATGAATGTCTTTTCACACTTTCTCATAAAATAATATTATTATCATTTTCAAGTGAAGTACTCTTAATTCATAAAGAAAGTCCTTTCACATTTTTTTATAAAATAATATATTATCATTTTTATGTTTTTAATTTTAAATTATATATTCACTCCATTCTATTTAATAACATAATGTCAAACTAATAAAGAATAATAATAGATTTAATAAATAATAATAATAATAATAATGCAATGTGGATTATAATAATATTATTAACATTTTACATGTAAATAAATTCTCAATTAAATTACATTAAATTAAATTCATGAGAAAAGGACTAAATATAAAAAGTCAACATAAAATTAAAAAAATAGTTCTTAAAAATATTTTTTATTATTTAATTTCATTTGCAAGTTCAAGACAAATAAATACTAAAGGACAATAAATTTTTGGGAATTTACAATGAATCTTAGTCACATCAATGTAGACTTATTTTATTAATTTTATTTCTAATGAATTTTGAAAAGCAACTCAACCATGGTTATTTATATTGTGCATAGAAAATAGTGTGGGAGGTGACTTGTCATATATACCTACCCCATAAAACCCCCAATTCATAATATTTTAATATATCTCATATTTTTGTAGTACATCTCTTAGGAGGCCATTTTTTGACCTCAAAATCTCTCTAATGATCATCATCATCTTCTTCATCATCTTCACCATCATCATCATCATCATCATCATCATCATCATCATCGCCATCTCCGTCATCTTCAACATCTCCATCATCATCACCATCACCATCATCATCATCTTCATGACCATAAACATCTTCATCATCATTGTCATCTCCCCCTTCCTCATCAACATCTCCATCATCATCATCATCATCATCACCATCTGAACATCACCATCACCAGCATCGTCAACATCTTCATCATCATCAGCAGCAGCAGCAGCAGGATTAGCATCATCAACAAAATCTTCATCGTCATCACCATCGCCATCTTCATCATCATTGTCATCTCTAGGTTCCCCATCAACACATCTCCATCATCATCATCATCTTCATCATCATCATCTTCATCACTATCATCATCATCATCAACATCTTCATCATCATCACCATCATCATCATCATCTTCCTCATCAGATCAACATCTCCATCATGTCACCATCATCTTCTTCATCATCATCATCATCATCATCATCATTACCAGCACCATCATCATCAACATCTTCATCGTCATCACTATCATCATTGGCATCTGTAGGTTCCTCATCAACATCTCCATCATCATCATCTTCATCACTATCATCATCATCATCATTAGCATCTGCAGGTTCCTCATCAACATATCCATCATCGTCATTTTCTCCATCATCATCACCATCATGATCTTCTGAACATCATCATGATCATCATCTAAACATCACCATCATCATCATCGTCAACATCTTCATCATCATCACCATTAGCATCATCATCAAAATCTTCATCGTCATCACCATCACCATCTTCATCATCATTGTCATCTCTAGGTTCCCCATCAACACAACATCTCCATCATCATCATCATCTTCATCACCATCATCATCGTCATCAACATCTTCACCATCATCATCATCACCTTCCTCATCAGATCAACATCTCCATCATGTCACCATCATCTTCATCATCATCATCCGAACATCACCATCACCATCATCATCAACATCTTCATCATCATCACCATCATCTTCATCAACATCATCATTTTTATCATCTTCATCTGCATCATGATCATCTTCATTGTCATCACCCTCCTCCTCATCATCATCTTTATCATCTTCATCTACATCATAATCATATTCATTGTCATCACCCTCCTCCTCCTCATCATCTTGTGCACTTATGCACTTAGGGATTAATGTTTAGAAGAGGGTCTAAAGGCCTTCATGGGGGAGGGGCTCTAGGAACAAGGTAAGACAGAGAGGGCAGGGGGGGAGGGATAAAGGCGTAGAGGGTTAGTGATTAAGGGAGAAGAAGGGAGAGAGTGCTATAGGGAGGGATAATGACGAAGATAAAGAGAAGGTGGAGAGATGGAGAGTGGGGTGGTAGAGACATGGCTGGAGTAAGGGAGAGAAAGAAACATGAAAGAAACATGTAGGGAGGGATGTAGGGAGAATGAGGGACAGATATTTAGAAAGAGATAGGGGGTATCTAGGGATTATTGGGAGAGAGCTAGGGGGTATTAAACCATACAAAACATTTGTCCCCACACTAAAAACATTTATTTTGTATGTAACCATATAAATTATTAGTTTTCTTTTGATTTTGTTCGTTGCCCTAGCCGTGCACCTAACCTATTTATTGTGCTTGACTATATCACGTTCGCGTTTTGTCACTACATATCACGACGCGCTTTTGCTTTATATAACGCGTGCGCGTTTTGTAACTCCACAAATAGTGGACTGTTCCTGTCCGAGAGCAACTTCACTCTGTCCAAGCCTAAACAACAGTCCCGCGATTTTTCGAACAGCACGAGCCCGCCATTGGAAATTCTCACATTCTACACCAACTCCATCATTTTTTTTTTATGCAGGTGCAGCATTGAGGACATCTTTCATGGTTTCTCAGTGTGGTGTTGGGTTATATGGCCATATTTGAAGAAAATAATCAGCAAGCTTGAAGAATCTCCAATTGAATAACACCAGAGATAAGGCCTTTGAAAGATTCATTTTGCCTATATTTGAGGAGCACACAAGATAAGATATCAAGCTTCAAGCCCAACAAGGAAGAACTTCCATTTGCTTATTATTGAAGAGCTTGTAATTGAGGAGCAACAAAAACAAACTATATTGAATTGATCATTGTGGTGATGGGGAATGCACGTAACCGAGTAAACAAATCAACAAGGAAGAAGAGACCTCAAGAAGTCATTGAAGAAGAGAAAGAAAAGAAAAAAATATACATGATGAATCGAAGGCTTTCTTTGGAAACTAATCCAAATCTAATTGTAGAGGATACCACGGTTCATCCTATTAATCCACGACAAGAGGGACCTTCAATTTCCACAATAGTTGTTGAACAAGCACCCCATGGATGTAATCAAGAAGCAAAACGTAGGTGCTCATTAGGGGATGTTTCAATTCCCACTTCAAGTCAAAGTGATAAGTTACCATCTCAAGATGAAGCTCATGAAGAAACACCCAATTTGCTATCCGAATGTGGTTATACAAGCGATGAAGTCAGAGAGGCGTTGGACATTTTGCCTACTGTTGAAGAAGAGAATGTTATCCACACCATCGATGAGGATGTTGGACTTCCACAAGGGGATGTTGGACTTCCACAGACCATCGATGAGGATGTTGGACTTCCACCATCCAACTACCAGGAAGAGAATGAAGGACACCAAGCTACTACTGAAATGCCAGAGCGTCTTGGTGATGCGCTACATGGTACAATTCCAACCCCCTTACCTCCATTATCAAGCACACGTCGAAGAACTCCGAAGCGTATACAAGTTGATGAAAGTCTTATGAATTCCATTAAAGGTACGCTATCTAAACGTAGTATTACTTATCAAACTCAACAAATACTTGATAAATATTTTGTTTCTAAATGTGATGGAGATAAATGTAGATTATTTTTATCATTGTTAAAATTTAGGAGCATGAATGTTGTTAGGAAAAAGTTAGGGATAAAGATGATAAAGAATTCTGAATCAAGTACTCATATAGTTAAAGGCCTAGTAGATGCATTTGGTAAAATTGGTAAGAACACACGTTCAAAGGACCGCAATGCTGCTCGTCATGTGTTGTCACAAGCAATTGCAAATAAGAACAGCAGGGCCCTTCGTATTCTCAGGCCTACATCCGAACTAGTTAATTTGAATGTAAAAACCCTCCGTAGGTATTCTATTAGAAGAGAACATCTTGACACAACCGATCAGACAGATTTTTGGGCCTTTGTTGGTCGGTTGCCACGTCGTGACATGAAGCTAGTTGATGCAGTAAAGGGACTAGTGCACAGTTTTTGGCATGATCACACAAGTCCTTCTTCAAACCGAAAGGATGTACTAAAACTAAGAAGGGGTTCAAAGGATCGTGAACCACATACTAAGCATCTTCTTGATATAACACAGACAGAGCTTTACGAGAAATTTAGGATTGAGCATAGACAATTGAACTTGGGGCAAAGATCTTTTGAGAAATGTAAGCCATGGTATGTTAGAATAAATACTCTTCGTAACACTTGTTGTTGTAGATACCATGTAGAATATGAATATTACTATGAAACATTTTTGTACATTCGCCGTGTGTTGCATACTAACATTGTGCAGGATTGCTCCATGACAATATCACCGACTTCATCAAGAGAAATCATTCATAGCATCATGTGCAATAGGCCCAAGGGGAAAACATACTATGCAAAATCTTGTTTGGATGGAACATGCTCCAACTGTGCTGGAATGGAATTATTGAGCCAATGTATGCACGAGAATGGAGACAGTGAATTTGGGAAAATGGTTACAGACATGAAAAGTTTCAAATATATCAACTATGAAATAGTCCCAGGGAAAGAAAGCAAAAAAATACAATTGGTGACATCTCAGGTATGCATTTATATCTATAAAATTATGTTGTAATGGTTACATTTCAATCCTTACTTACAACAAAAAACTGACATTGAGATCATTTTGTGTCACCAGGTACAAGTTAGTGAGTTCATCAAGGAATTTATTGAAAAGACACATCAATATGTTCAGCATGTCCACGTGGCACGATGGCAGGATGAGAAGTTTAGAATATGCAAAGATACATTTCCCCTCGGTACTATACTTTCAGTTGTTGATTTTGCCGAGAACTACACTCTGCAACCTCAAAATGAGATCCAAAGTCAGTATTATCACTCTGAGCAGGTTTCCTTAATGGTCCATATCACATATAGGCATGGCCCAAATAGCACTGAAGAGCAAAGAGAAATTCTGAAGGAATGTCACTTCTACATAAGTGATGATAGGTTCCATGACTTCCACTATGTACTTCATTGCTTCATCATGTTCTATGATCACTTGAAGGGAAGGAACATACAGATGGATTGACACTGGATTTGGTCTGATGGGTGTGCTGGTCAGTTCAAAGATGCACGCATGTTTCATTGGTTGTGTTCATTGCATAAAAACTACAAAGTGCCACATATGTGGAACTATTTTGAGACTGGGCATGGTAAAGGAGAGCATGATGGAGCCGGAGCATGTGTCAAAACATCCCTACGAAGAGGGGAATTGAAAGTATCTACAGAATCCACTATTCTAAATGCGCAATCTACAGTCAGGTGGTGCACGTCAGTAATGGGAGAGGAATCAACTATGCGAGTAGAATCCACAAGAAAGAGACATGTGGAGATATTTTTTTGGGAGGTGGTAGACATAGATCATTCACATGCATGGGAATGCAAGACTGTGCCTGGGACTCGTGGCTTTCATTCAGTTCGAAGCTCTGATAACCCAGTATTTGAAATTTGGACCAGAAAAATCGCTTGTTTTTGCCCGCCTTGTTGTGATGGTAACTTGGATGGGTGTGAATCATTGTATTGGGTTGATGGATGGGATCGCATATCACTTCCACTTGATCAGCGTGCACTTGTTGAGTTAACTCCATTGGAAGAAGACCAATCATCTATTTCTACAGATTTTGATCATGTCTCAGACCTTGTACAACCCGGTATGATGCATTTCCTTAACATTTTTTGTTTGTTTAAGTAGTCTTCAAATGCACATTAATGGCCTTGTATCGCACGAAAAATATTTTGATCATATACCTACAATCATATAATGCAGGGCACATATACGCAGTGGTTGCCTCAAAAGATATTGAATGGGGTGATGAATACTGGTTGGCACGCTGTATAGCTGGAAAGCAAACCCTCATTATGTCCATGACTGACGATGAAAACAACCACTTTCCAACTGGGTCTATGGTTGTTAAAGGTGAATACTTGACACAGGACAGCAATGGAAGAAAGAAGGGTGGATATGTTTACAGGGATTACAAACCAGGTGCAAGTGTGTATCACTTTACCAACTTAATCATTGGCACAAACCTTCAGGTACGAACAATGCCTAGTCGAAATACATCAAAGGTACGCTACTTCTTACCGGATACAGAGCACGAGAGACTAATGGAGACCATCAGTATAAGAGATGATCCGAAGGGCTTGGTTATATGATAATAGGTGGGATCTAGCATGATGAGGTACGTTACATACTTTTAATACTATACTATTTATACTATTTGTAATTGAATATTGATATATGCTCAATTTTCACATGTATGTTTCATATGAATATGTCAATTTTGCGTTCTTGATATGCCAAATTTACGTTTACGTTGTTTATAAATATGCCAAAAGTTCTCTTGTATGTCAAGTTTATGAATATGTCATTTTTTACATATGATCAGTAAACCCTAAAATTATATTATGTTCATCATGTTGGTTATTGGCTTAGCCCAACAAAATTAATTCAATTCATGCTCACTATATTAAACAATACACTTATATTAAATTTAATTCATGTCTTGTTAAATATTTCAGAATGAATTAGCTATTTGAGAGCACCACCTTAGACCAAGCCATCATCATCAACATCTTCATCATCATCACCATCATCATCATCATGGACCTGCAAAACCCTAGTTTCCAAAGTGTCTAGGCAGGTTCGGGCTGGGAACACTAGCCATACCCGCCCGGTCGATGATTTTCCAAAGTTGACCCCCGTGTGCAAAAATTGCACATTCCCACACTGAGCAAAACCCTAGTTTCCAATATGGACCTGCAAGGTGACACATGGGCCACCGAGTAGGAGGGGAGGGGCACCACTGGCACTATCCCGATGTGTTGAATCCAACGGAGTCGACGGTTCATCGATCCGAGACACGGTCTTCATTCTATGGCTCGTCCCGTCTCACTGCCAGAAGGCCTTCAGGGACACCTGTTGGATACCTACCGGGGGCATAGAACTCCAAATGTGCAACAAAATCGGGTTCCGGGGAGTCCGGAAGGTGTGTCTAGACAGGTTCGGGCTAGGAACACTAGCCATACTTTCCCGGTGGATGATTTTCCAAAGTTGACCCCCGTGTGCAAAAATTGCACACTCCCACACTGAGCAAAACCCTAGTTTATGAAATGAATGTACAATGAATCCACTGGGCCATGGGGAGACGAGGGAGAGGGCCCCCTAGAGGTAATCGCATGCTAGGAGACCAATGGAGTTGACGGTTCGTCGGTCCAACGTCCGGTTTTCGAGTTATGTTGAGTTGCAAGTCGCATGAAAATGCTGTTCAGGGACACTTGGTGAATTTCCATCCGGGAGCCAAAAAGAAAACAGAGCAGGAAGATTGCGTGCCGTTGGATCCTGCAAGTGTGTGTGGGCAATGCCGACGTGGGAACACTGCCAACACTGGCTCGGGGGAGGTTTTTGCAGAGTTGACCCACCAATGCGAGATTGCATGCAATTAAACTGAGCAAAACCCTAGTTTACGAAATGAATGCACAATGAAGCCGCTGGGCCATGGGGAGACGAGGGAGAGGGCCCCCTAGTGGTAATCGCATGCCAGGAGACCAACGGAGTCGACGATTCATCGGTCCGACGTCCGGTTTTCGAGTTATGTCGAGTTGCAAGTCGCATGAAAATGTCGTTCAGGGACACTTGGTGAATTTCCGTCCGGGAGCCAAAAAGAAAATGGAGTAGGAAGATTGCGTGCCGTTGGCTCCTACAAATGTGTGTGGGAAATGTCGACGTGGGAACACTGCCAACACTAGCTCGAGGGAGGTTTTTGCAGAGTTGACCCACCAATGCGAGATTGCATGCAATTAAACTGAGCAAAAGCCTAGTTTATGAAATGAATGCACAATGAAGCCACTAGGCCATGGGGAGACGAGGGAGAGGGCCCCCTAGTGGTAATCGCACTCCAGGAGACCAACGGAGTCGACGGTTCATCGGTCCGACGTCCGGTTTCCGAGTTATGTCGAGTTGCAAGTCGCATGAAAATGTCATTCAGGGACACTTGGTGAATTTCCGTCCGGGAGCCAAAAAGCAAACGGAGCAGGAAGATTGCATGCCGTTGGATCCTACAAGTGTGTGTGGGCAATGCCGACGTGGGAACACTGCCAACACTGGCTCAGGGGAGGTTTTTGCAGAATTGACCCACCAATGCGAGATTACATGCAATTAAACTGAGCAAAACCCTAGTTTACGAAATGAATGCACAATGAAGCCACTGGGCCATGGGGAGATGAGGGAGAGAGCCCCCTAGAGGTAATCGCATGCTAGGAGACCAACGGAGTCGACGGTTCGTCGGTTCGACGTCCAGTTTTTGAGTTATGTCGAGTTGCAAGTCGCATGAAAATGTCATTCAGGGACACTTGGTGAATTTCCGCCTGGGAGCCAAAAAGCAAACGGAGCAGGAAGATTGCGTGCCGTTGGCTCCTGCAAGTGTGTGTGGGAAATGCCGACGTGGGAAGATGTCCACCAAGAAGATTTATTGAAATGTAATCCATTTTATAATTTAAGCCACTTTTAAATATTTGAACTTCCATATTATTTTTGAAAGAGTAGAATATTTCAAGTGGTTAATATTTTGAAAAATGAAGAACTTCTTTTTATGGTTATTTCGGAGAAGAATTGTTGAAGAATATGCCACAATAAATTTGCATACCATTGCCTTTGACTTTTAGTGAAAATGAGTTACATTCAAATCATGAAAAACACCTTTTGTTTTAGTAGCGTCCACCAACTATTTCTTTTTAATAATTATATTATAATAAAATAATATAAAACACAATTTTTAAATACGATACAAGAAATAAAAAAGAGCTCCCATATCCTTTTTAGCAAAGTCTACTTTATATTACAAACTCTATTATCCTCTGAATCGCCCATGTTCTCTCGAGACTCAAACTACTTTATAAGTAGGTGGTATGCTCTCTTCCACAGACAACAACGACATATTAACTAGTAAATGCCCTAGAATGTGCAATGGGTGTGCATGAGTGAGTTCGCTGAAACCTTGAAAAACATTGTATTGCATTTAGTTTGATTAAATTACACGAGCAAAAACTTTGACATAACTTGTAATGATCATCCAAAATCACAAATTTTAATTAGATACCAATTAGTGCATGCATGTAGTGAGTTCGTTGAAACCTTTAAATATAATAGTTTGTTCTTTTGACATAGTGCATTCATGAGTAATAGATAATCCACACAAATCAACACATTAGATTGACACAAGAACATGTGGAAACCGAAGAACAAATACAAAGTGAAATGTATCATTCATTTATAAGTGAAATGTCAATGTGCATGTCTCCAAAAGTACATATATATCCAAAAGTATCCAAAAGTGCATGTCTCCAAAAGTACATGTATATCCAAAAGTATCCAAAAGTACATGTATCCAATGAAGTCAATGTACATGTCTCCAAAAGTGCATGCACAATAAATTCAATGTACATGTCTCCAAAACTGAATGTATCGAAAAGTACATATATATACAAAAGTATCCAAAAGCACATGTGTCCAAAACTATCCAAAACTATCAAAGCCACATGTACATGTATCCAAATGTACATATATCCCATAAGACACATCAAAACTCAAGCTTCCTCTTGTTCTTTCCCGACGTTGATCCTCTAGGCACATCTCTAGGATCAATGTGCGTCTCTGGGTCCTGCAAATTAAATATCAATTGTTAAATTCAACTAACTATGTACACTAATACATTAGCTCAACAATTATCAACTGGTGCATGGAAAGTGCATGAAACACTTGGTCACTGAAGGACAGCTCACCTCAACTGACAAAGGAGATTGCGTTGCTTGTGTAGCAGATGGAGCCGTTGGTTGAACATCCAGGATGGTCCAACTAGGGGGGCCAGGAACTGCTCCTGCTGGTGGGGGCTACAATGAAAAAATGTTGAAATAGTTAGAAATGCATGAATAAACAATAGACAACAATAATAAACTATGTAAAGATAATGTTGAAATAGTTACATACCTGTGTGTGATCAGTTGCCATTGCAGATGCGGCACTAACTGCTGCATCAACCATCGATGCGAGGTTTTCAGTAGACAACTCGGGTTCCTGATGCAGTAAACATGCAATTCAAACATTAACAAAAATGATTTATGCACTGGATTTCAAGTTAAACAACAAATATCATCGAAGGATATACATTACCATGGTGTGAGTAAGCCCATGGTCGTGGGCAGCTGGAGTCTTTCTAGGAGTAGAACGCCTCACATACACAAGACCCTTGTTCACGAATGGCCTGGAGGGAGATACAAATCCAGGAAATGGTCCAGATGTCTCGAATGGTGCCTACAGTCAGCAAGTGTTCATGTAGTTAGACATGCATGATTCAACAAACAAACATGTATTTAAAAAATGTCATTTTTAATTGTTTACCTGGAGCCCAGATGTTTCATGGGACGGTATGACCATGGGTGCTACATCCACATTACCTTGCCCCAGTGAAGGATCTTCCATCTGCAAGTTTAATAATTGTAAATATTAGACCGTAGATAGCATTAATGAACTAAAATGTAAAGTATGTGGAAATTAACAAATTAACAAGTATTAAAAAACTGAAATTTTAAAATGTTTACCTCGGTGTGAGATACAAGAATAGGTGCTATATAAGATGGGCCTACCAAATGGGTAGCATCATGCCCCCCTGTAGAGTCTGGAACATCCGGCTCTTGGGCATCGCTGCCAGCATAAAGCATCAACTGCAAGTTCACAAAATTAATATATTAGCTCAAACTATATATATGTGTACAAAGACAAAAATAAATGAAGAATT
This sequence comes from Larix kaempferi, assembly GCA_027924585.1. NCBI lineage: Eukaryota > Viridiplantae > Streptophyta > Pinopsida > Pinales > Pinaceae > Larix > Larix kaempferi. The sequence continues at coordinate 12,666,770 of BSBM01000502.1, read as the reverse complement.
TATTACAATTAACCATCAACATACCTCTCTCAAAAACCCACTGATGGCAACATCTGAGGCAAGACCATAGCAGGGACGACCACATGATGTGCACTCGTGAGGATCAGTACTAGGATGGGGATGTGTCGATGGTCCTGCACTAGTGGATGGTCTTGATGGTCCTGCACTAGTGGATGGTCCTGATGGTCCTGCACTAGTTGATGGTCCTGCATGGTGACGAGCTGGTGTATGTACCACACCAGGGACAGATGTCCCTTCCTCACCCATATGTTGAACCATAGTGCCATGGAGAACAACCGCCCATGCCAAACTCAAAAATGCATCCCGTGTCTGCAGAATAATACGATGTGCAGGTGGGACATCTGGCCCAGGCAACTGCCTGCGAGGTGCAGGGATAGGGCGATCCTGGTCTCGAAGCCTGGCATTGGGTCAGTTTTCGGGCATCCCCCCACCGATCCCCTGAAACTTCAAGATGTCAAAATAGTTAACGTGTTTATGCAACACGAACTCTGCGTACATCTTTCGAAGGAAATATAAGGGAATTTCCCTGTTGTTGTGTGGTGGCATATCAAAAACCATGTACCATTTGTCCATCCAGTTATCAACAAATGGTTGAAACGTGCACCACTCAATGGAGATATGCGGCCTGTTTGCATTTGGGATTTCCCCCGTCCGAGGGTCCCTAAACAATGCAAATATGAGCTCTTTGGATATTTAGAACTTTTTTATTGCATTGTAGTCTAGCCCATCAGCGTATTGTTGTCTTTTTCTTTCTCTATATGATGCAATATCATATAGTACATTGGTAGACTGTGAAATGGTGTCAACAATTGCATCCAAAGTTGATGCAAGTGAGCGGCGAATCCTGTCACCACCACTAAAAGCTGCACTTATGCCCCTCAAGTGGGCAAGCTCAATCAATATCTTGGCATTGGTGTCCATAGCTGCAACTGCAATAAAGACATTAATACGAAAATCATTAGAAACATATACATGGTATATAATGACGTCTCTTCAAAATTGAAAATGTATTAAATCAAACTCAAGTAAGAAATTTAATGGCATTCACTTACATACATTTAAAACTTAAAATTAAATATTTAACAATTAAAAAGTAAGTTAGTCAGATTGGCAGAGAGGAGGAGGAGGAGGAGGAGGAGGATCAAGGCAGTGATGAGTTTGTTGATTTAGGCATGGAGGAGGACTATTGAGTCATTGACAGATGGGATTCTTCCATCTTGATCCACTCCTTTTTTGTATTTACTATTAGACTATTAGACTATTAGTCTATTAGTCTATTTGGCATTTGCCAGTGCCCAGTGGCATTCCGACATCTATGTAATACATTTTGATTTTGATGAATTAATGAGAAATATGGTTCCGAGTCTCTGACATGCATCTATGTGTCTCAATGTCTCATTGTGATTTGTGATTGTGAATGACAAATGTGTTGTGATTTGTGAATGATCTAATTTCTATTGAATATTTCATATTTGTAATTGTAAATGTAATTTCTATTGAATATTTGTAATTGTAAATGTTAAATTTTATTGGATCTATATGTCTATATTTTTAAATTTTAATATATTTTAAAAATATATTAATTCCGGGGTCACCGTGTCTAGTGGGGACACTCGTGTCCCGTGTCTTCGTGTCGGGTAACTTAGATGGATACATTGTAGAAAGGGGGGAGTTCTATTTTTTTCAATTTTTGGTTGGATTAGGAATTTTTGAGTTTTTGAAAAGGGATTCATTTTAATTATTCACTCATCTTGGTTGAGGGAGATGTGAATTTAATTAGAGATTGGGTTATTCCCAATTTTATCAATATTACAAAACTAGGTTGTTTTAAACAATAAAAAAATAGTAATTTAGGTTAAGAAATGACAAAAGAATGGTATGGGTGAATGAATTACCTGATTAGATGACAATCCACCGGTGAATTTGTCTCCCCTCCAGCTAAATCGAGAAACACCGATACTTTAGGGCACACAAACTATCCTCGTCCAGGGTCTATTTCGCGTTTCTAATGCGTGAGTGCCACGGGTGGTCGAGAATCGTCGGGACTGTGTATTTAAATTGATTTTAGATTTCAATAACACATATGCGTTTTGTAACTACATAACGCGTACGCGTTTTGTAGTTATATAACACGTACCCGTTATGGCTACCTATCCTACATGTCCAATGACATGTCAGGCTCGGGTCTTACCATGGCAGGTGCTAAATATCATAAACGCATTATGTTTTATGTATCAGGAACGAGTTTTGAAAAAGTAACATTTCATCTAAAGTGACCCTCATCTTCTTGCACACACCCCTTAACTTTAAAATAATTTTAATTATTAAACGCACGCAGTCTTTGCTGGAACGTGGCTGGAACTGGAACTGTAACGTGGCTGGTAGGCTGAAATATCAGGAACTGGAACGTTACTCCACTGCAACCTAGCTGGAGCATGCATTACAAATACCACATAATGGTCGGAAGGTTTGTTGGTGTGAATGAAGCATTGCAGTAGCAACGGAAGAATCCATCTTCACAATGAAAATTTCCAGAAATTATTTTTGGTAACGCAGCTGAGAAGTTTGATCAGGTAGCTGCGCACAGGTCAAGGAGGACCTTTTGATTTGGATACGTTAAGAGTATTACCCCGGGGGGCTGCTGCGTTGAGAGATCCCTGGTGCAGTGCCTCATCCCCATCGCTTTTCTTGTTGATTCATTTTTTTTAATGCATTTTTTTTTTATCCACGCTGACTGGTTGATTGAAGGTGCATGCTGATGCCAATGCGCAGAGAGAAATAGTGGGAAGTCTCCCCATTAATGTCTGAATGCTGCATTTATATCCACGCTGTCTGGTTAATTGAAGGCGCATGTTTATGCCAATACGCAGAGAGAAATCATGGGCATTCTCCCCATGGATTTCTGTAGTATGCAAGCATGTGTTTAATTTCATCTTTTTAATTTCTGATATGCTTTCTGGAAGGGAAGGCTTGAAAGCCAGATCCCAAATCTTAGTTCTTTTTTTTAAAGTATAGATTTAAGGGTTTGTCTTTTGTTTCTAAAGTTGCTGCGTGGAATAGGAGGGGATGGCCCATCAAGAGCCTCGATCTCATTCTTCCGGATAGATCCAGTTTTAATTAATTTCGAATGTGCACAAAACCCTGGGGAAGGGGATTCTCATTTACATTTACGCTATCCTATAACTGGACTATGCATTTGGTTTTATTCCTGTTGATGCCAGAATGGTAGGCGTTAATAGTTATTTTGCTGAAAGTATATGGATCTGTGTCTTTTGTTGCTTGCACCCTTGATTGATTTCGCAGAGGGGATGCCATCGAATCCCTCTTCATATGTTGACACATATAATGTATTTATTGTTGTGTTCTAGCTTCTGCGTACCCGATGTTGGGGAAAGATCCCTATAAGTCCTCAGGTAGCTTTAATCATATTCATTTTGCATATTGGATGCATGTGCACCAATATACCTGTTCATTTCGGAGATTATTCATATTTAATCATATAGCAGTTGCATGTGCAGAGAGTTTTGCTTATGGTTTGCATGCAGAGTGATTATGCTCAAATATATATATTTAGATATTCCAGGTTAAATGCTTCTTTATGAAGATCACAGAGCTTGGGAAGTTTGACCCCGTATACCTCCCTTTCATATATTATGTGTTTATATGTGTATTCTCTAATGTGGCTATGCAAGTGCTAAGGAAGGGATGGCCGATGGGAGCCAATCCTTGTATACGTTTCTTTGATATATTATATTTATATGATTGCTTATGGTATGCACTGTATAGTTCACAAGATATATATTAAGGCTGGTCATATACCCATGCTCCTCTTTGTAAGATGGCCCAAAGATTTGGGAAATCTTCGTTGTTAAGTTTATGCTTCAGCTTGTTTAAGCTATATATATATATATATATATATATATATATATATATATATATATTTCATAGGCAATAGGATACATATTCATGCTCGAACCGCATGCATATGTTAGTGTCAGTATATTGTATTTGTTACGGCTCTGTATATAAATAAGGTTTCGAACCATATTGGACCTTTCATTTGGTATTTTTTTTCATTATTTAATTTTTATTTTTGATTGAAAACCATTTCAATTTTCTCAGTACCTTACCAAGTTGCACTATTTAGATTTCAATCCATAATTACATGATAAAGAATTCAAACCATCGAAATACATAATCGATAATTTGTAAAATGATAAATCGAAATACATGATCACTACTTTGTCAAAGAACAATCTGAATGAGTTGATCCTTGGGAAAATAGTTACGCAAAAGGCACCTTTTATTCACACATTTTCCTCCAGAGGATTGACATTCTAACTAGAAATTGCAATATCCATTCATTGCCTTGGAGTTCATCTCATGCGACCCAAATTGCTTGGGCAAATTCCAACAAGGGTTTTACAAAAAAGGACTTATTTTACATAAACTAAACAACCAATTTATAATGTAAAATATGTTCAATGTTTTTTAATATTAATGTTCAAACTTCAATATTCAATAACTATTTTAATAAAATACATGAAGTTGACATATAGATTAATATTAATGTTCAAACTTCAATATTCAATAACTATTTTTAATAAAATACATGAAGTTGATATATAGATTATTGTTTAAAGTGTCTCATAGATTATTGTTTAATAAATTTATCATAAAAATCATTTGTTTAAATATAATTTAAATAAACAACTTAATTTCTTTAAATTTATTTGATTAAATAAGTTTATGATATAATACCAACTTTACACTTCCAACTTAAAGAAATATAATTATTCATATGTCATTTAAGAGAAAAAGGTGAGCTTTCCTGATTTCTCAATTTAAATATGTATATACAAAACATCATATATAAACCTTTTGATTGAGTAGGTTAACCAGTGTAAAACGTGTAATCAGAAAACCATAGTGCTTTTATAAATTCATATCAAAATTATATTAGTTTAATATTTGTTTGACTTCTTTTCAAATATTCGGTAAATGTTTTATGAGTGCCTCTCCATGCAGGGAATATTAATATTATTATATATTATTTTAGTATTTGTTTAAAGTCTTTTTAAGTATTGTGTAAATTGTTTTATGAGTGCTTCTCTATGCACGGAATATTAATATTATCAAAGATTTGCAATAAACTCCCATCACTTTCTACTGTTTCTTAGAATATATGTAATTCAAATTTAGAAAATCGCAGCATAACCATTAGCCAATAACACAACGATAATACTTATTTTCAATTTTAAAAAAATCAATTTAAATAAAAAAATATTAATTACCAGAATTCACGATCTATAGTGGACTTAAGAATCGAACAGCTTCTATTGAATGTGCAACCTCATTTTAATGGACAGGTCCTCCCAATCGAATGGATCTTGCTGTAATGCTTAAAGCCTTGACGTTGCAGTCTGCAATGGGATACCTCTTGCTTTCTCTCTATGATTTTTCTTATTGTTGATGCTGCAAATCTTATTATTGTGATTTGTAATTCGATGGCTCTTTATTGTTCCAATGGAGAGTGACTGTGTTGTTGGAGACTTGAGTAAGGGTCAAGCAAACCAAATTTTCTAATTTGTCAATCGAGTAAAAAATATTAATTACCATAATTCACGATCCATAGTGGACTTAAGAATCGAACAGCTTCTATTGAATGTGCAACCTCATTTTAATGGACAGGTCCTCCCAATCGAATGGATCTTGCTGTGATGCTTAAAGCCTTGACGTTGCAGTCTGCAATGGGATACCTCTTGCTTTCTCTCTATGATTGTTCTTATTGTGATGCTGCAAATCTTATTATTGTGATCTGTAATTCGATGGCTCTTTATTGTTCCAATGGAGAGTGACTGTGTTGTTGGAGACTTGAGTAAGGGTCAAGCAAACCAAATTTTCTAATTTGTCAATCGAGTAAAAAATATTAATTACCATAATTCACGATCCATAGTGGACTTAAGAATCGAACAGCTTCTATTGAATGTGCAACCTCATTTTAATGGACAGGTCCTCCCAATCGAATGGATCTTGCTGTGATGCTTAAAGCCTTGACGTTGCAGTCTGCAATGGGATACCTCTTGCTTTCTCTCTATGATTGTTCTTATTGTGATGCTGCAAATCTTATTATTGTGATCTGTAATTCGATGGCTCTTTATTGTTCCAATGGAGAGTGACTGTGTTGTTGGAGACTTGAGTAAGGGTCAAGCAAACCAAATTTTCTAATTTGTCAATCGAGTAAACAATATCAATTACCAGAATTCACGATCCATAGTGGACTTAAGAATCGAACAGCTTCTATTGAATGTGCAACCTCATTTTAATGGACAGGTCCTCCCAATCGAATGGATCTTGCTGTGATGCTTAAAGACTTGACGTTGCAGTCTGCAATGGGATACCTCTTGCTTTCTCTCTATGATTGTTCTTATTGTTGATGCTGCAAATCTTATTATTGTGATTTGTAATTAGATGGCTCTTTATTGTTCCAATGGAGAGTGACTGTGTTGTTGGAGACCTGAGTAAGGGTCAAGCAAACCAAATTTTCTAATTTGTCAATCGAGTAAACAATTTTCTTCTTACTCGACACTGAATCATCCTCCTCAATAGTGAGGAATATAAAATTACTTTCAATTTATGTTTTATTTTATTTTAGATTAAAATAAAAATATTAATTATGAGTTACATTTCTATTTTGATATAAATATTTTAAAATATATTTTAATTTAAATAACATAACCTTCTCCTACAAGCAAATTAGCCTATTAATCTTTACACTCATGGTAAGAGTAGTTTGAAAAAATTCAATAAAAATACTCGATAAATATATTATATATGGAATTGTAAACATTAATATTAATATTAAGAGTAAAAATTAATAATATTAATGTTTATGTTTATAATATTAATAATATTAATATACGTGTAATTAATAATAAAAATTGATAATAACATTAAGATTATAACATTAATACTATGATGATTTATATATTAACATTATTTTTATTGATAATATTGATATTTAGATTAATAATATTAATAAAAGATACTATTCTCAATAAAATTGAAGAAAATAAAAATATTAAGAAACATTAATAAATTAATATTAACATTAACAATTATGTTACACTATTAATAATATTAAAATCTATAATATTAATAAAAAATGTTAACAAAATTATCATTTATTACTATTAATGATAACAATAATAATAAACTAGCAAGCCATATTAATATTAATAATATGGCTTATATACGCCGATCGGCGTATATCAACCACATTTAAATGTGTGGCCTATATTTAATTATAATAAAAATAATAATTATAAAAGATAATAATTTATAAGAGGATTGGTAATTATAATTATAATAATAATAATAAAAGATAATAATTTATAATGAGGATTGGTAATTATAATTAAAATAATAATAATAAAAGATAATAAGAAGAAAATATAATAATAAGATAATAATAATAGGTTAAGGATATGGTGGTCCGTTGGTGAGGTTAGATGGATTTCATTTCATCCACCCATGTTTAATTCAGTTGATTACCCATGGACGATAGGTAAAGAAGTTTGTAATAAAGATTGACAATAATAATGAAAATGTATAATAATAATAATTATTCTTTATAATAATAATAAGCCATATTATTCTTTATTAAATTATTCTTTATAAAAATAATAAGCCATATTATTTTTTATTAAATTATTCTTTATAATTATTGTTTATAATTATTATTATTATTATTTTATAAAATAATATTTTTTCAAATATTTTATAATATATATATATATATATACTTTAATTTTAATTACTTGAAATATATAAATATATATTATTGAAATACTTTATATATATATATCAAATTAAAGTAATCATTTATTTTTCTTCTTATTATATTTTAATCATTATATATAATTCTTCTATTAATATTATACAATTAAAATAATGTTAATAATAAATTTTTACATATAGAAGAATAATGTTATTATAAAAGAAAAGAATATAATAATATAAACTATTACTAATAACTATAATAATAATTATTATAATTATAATAATTTAATAAAATATTTTAATATTTTATATATTTATTTATTTATTTATTTAATATAATATCAAAGTCATTTTTTTCCCTTGTATTTAATTAAAAGAATAATAAATGTTTATATCAATAATAGCAATAACCATCTTTTAATCCATAGTTGACTTCTAAGCAAGGATAACCTCAATTCATAGTTGACTTTTAAGCAAGGATAACCTCAATTTATAGTTGACTTTTAAGCAAGAGTAACCTCAATTCATTTAATCATTATGTATAATTCTTCTATTAATATTATACAATTAAAATAACATTAATAATAAATTTTTATATATAGAAGAATAATGTTATTATAAAAGAAAATAATATAATAATATAAACTATTACTAATAACTATAATAATTATAATTATAATAATTTAATAAAATATTTTATATATTTATTTATTTAATATAATATCAAAGTCATTATTTTTTTCCCTTGTTTTTATTTTTATAAAAATATATTCATTCTATTTTTAAACCAAAAAAATATAATAACTCTAAAAAAAAATTAATATGATAATATACAATTACTAATAATTATAAAATACATAAATAAAAATATATAATAATAGTATTCAACTAAAAGAATAATAAATGTTTATATCAATAATAACAATAACCATCTTTTAATCCATAGTTGACTTCTAAGCAAGAGTAACCTCAATTCATAATTGACTTTTAAGCAAGGGTAACTTCAATTCATTTAATCATTATATATAATTCTTCTATTAATATTATACAATTAAATAATGTTAATAATAAATTTTTACATATAGAAGAATAATGTTATTGTAAAAGAAAAGAATATAATAATATAAACTATTACTAATAACTATAATAATTATAATTATAATAATTTAATAAAATATTTTAATATTTTATATATTTATTTATTTAATATAATATCAAAGTCATTTTTTTCCCTTGTTTTTATTTTTATAAAAATATATTCATTCTATTTTTAAACCAAAACAATATAATAACTCTAAAAAAAAATTAATATAATAATATACAATTACTAATAATTATAAAGTACATAAATAAAAATATATAATAATAGTATTCAACTAAAAGAATAATAAATGTTTATATCAATAATAACAATAACCATCTTTTTAATCCATAGTTGACTTCTAAGCAAGGGTAACCTCAATTCATAGTTGACTTTTAAACAAGGATAACCTCAATTCATTTAATCATTATATATAATTCTTCTATAATCTTATACAATTAAAATATTATTAATAATAAATTTTTACATATAGAAGAATAATATTATTATAAAAGAAAAGAATATAATAATATAAACTATTACTAATAACTATAATAATTATAATTATAATAATTTAATAAAATATTTTAATATTTTATATATTTATTTATTTAATATAGTATCAAAGTCATTTTTTTTCCATTGTTTTTATTTTTATAAAAATATATTCATTCTATTTTTAATACAACAAAAATATAATAACTCTAAAAAAAATTAATATAATAATATACAATTACTAATAATTATAAAATACATAAATAAAAATATATAATAATAGTATTCAACTAAAAGAATAATAAATGTTTATATCAATAATAACAATAACCATCTTTTAATCCATTGTTGACTTCTAAGCAAGGGTAACCTCAATTCATAGTTGACTTTTAAACAAGGGTAACCTCAATTCATTTAATCATTATATATAATTCTTCTATTAATATTATACAATTAAAATAATGTTAATAATAAATTTTTACATATAGAAGAATAATGTTATTATAAAAGAAAAGAATATAATAATATAAACTATTACTAATAATTATAATAATTATAATTATAATAATTTAATAAAATATTTTAATATTTTATATATTTATTTATTTAATATAATATCAAAGCCATTATTTTTTTCCCTTGTTTTTATTTTTATAAAAATATATTCATTCTATTTTTAAACCAAAAAAATATAATAATAAGCCATATTATTCTTTATTAAATTATTCTTTATAATTATTGTTTATAATAATAATTATTATTATTATTATTTTATAAATAATATTTTTTCATATATATATATATACACACACTTTAATTTTAATTAGTTGAAATATATGAATATATATCATTGAAATACTTTATATATATATCAAATTAAAGTAATCATTTATTTTTCTTCTTATTATATTTTAATCATTATATATAATTCTTCTATTAATATTACACAATTAAAATAATGTTAATAATAAATTTTTACATATAGAAGAATAATGTTATTATAAAAGAAAAGAATATAATAATATAAATTATTACTAAGAACTATAATAATTATAATTATAATAATTTAATAAAATATTTTAATATTTTATATATTTATTTATTTAATATAATATCAAAGTCATTATTTTTTTCCCTTGTTTTTATTTTTATAAAAATATATTCATTCTATTTTTAAACCAAAAAAATTTAATATAATAAATATATAATTACTAATAATTATAAAATACATAAATAAAAATATATAATAATAGTATTCAACTAAAAGAATAATAAATGTTTATATCAATAATAACAATAACGATCTTTTAATCCATAGTTGACTTCTAAACAAGGGTAACCTCAATTCATAGTTAACTTTTAAGCAAAGGTAACCTCAATTCATTTAATCATTATATATAATTCTTCTATTAATATTATACAATTAAAATAATGCTAATAATAAATTTTTACATATAGAAGAATAATGTTATTATAAAAGAAAAGAATATAATAATATAAACTATTACTAATAAGTATAATAATTATAATTATAATAATTTAATAAAATATTTTAATATTTTATATATTTATTTATTTAATATAATATCAAAGTCATTATTTTTTCCCTTGTTTTTTATTTTTATAAAAATATATTCATTCTATTTTTAAACCAAAAAAAATATAATAACTCTAAAAATTAATATTCATTTTATTTTATTATTGATATTTATATTTCCTTAGATCTTGATAGGACATTTGATTTTAACATTTTTGTTTTGTTATGAATGATGACACTAAATTCCGAAAGTTTTCTAGAAGAGAAACATAAAATCAATGATGACAAAATAGCCAGACTATTAAGAAAGAAACACATTGAAACTGCTTTCTCCCCTCCCAACTGTTTAGGAAATATGTTGGACAAAGTAAAAGATTCAGTTGATCCCATGCTCAAAAAAGGAGTATATTCATTTCCTTGTTCATGTGATGAAGAGTACATCGGAGAGACGGGAAGATCAATAAAAACAAGGTTAAAGGAACATTGCGTAGACATAAAATATGAAAGAATAAAAAATTCAGCACTAGGTGAACACTCCAAAAAAACTAATCACCATATTTGTATAAAGAAGGCGAAGGTCATAGCTGTGGAAGAACACTACAATAAGAGACGAATCCATGAGGCTCTGAAAATCGAAAAACGCCAAAAAAATTTTAATAGGGATGATGGATTAATTCTTAGCTAATCTTGGAAACCAATTCTAAACCTTCTAAAAAACAACAACAACAGTGGGCCAACATTAATCTCAATAATAAATATTAAAAATTAAAAACTAATATTAATAAAGGACATTAAGCACATATTTAATAATGAGCCAAACATTCTCCTAATGATGGACTCAACAGAGCAGTCTGAAACCTACTTAGAGTACAAAAACCATACACAGGTTCTCCATATGAACTCATCTCAAACATCTTCCTATGAAAACTTAAACAACAAAATCAAACATATTAAAAATATATATATTTTATATTTGAAAAATAAATTAAAATTCATATAAGCATAAGAGCATAGAAACATCTATAAACCTCAAGCAAATACGATAACACAATCATTGGGTTTTAATCTTTATGCATCTATTTCATTATAGAAAATCAAATAAAATTGATAAGCAAAATATATATATATAAAAGAATGATGGCATTTGCATGACATCGTAAAGCATCAAAAGTACCCACCAAAAGACTATTGTACAAAGAATAATGAAAACAAAAAACATTTAAATTATATAATATGATATTTATAAACGATTATTATATTATTTAAGATCATTTTTAATATAATTAATTTTAATATAATAAAATTTGATTATTATATGATGTTTTTTTTTTAAATTCCGTAATAAAAATCAAATTAAGTTAATATAATTAAATTTAAACTTTTAAAGTAAGTATATCAAATATGGAAAATTATCTGAGGTAATTTTATATAAAAAAAAAATTTATAAATGACTTTATTTATTTTTATAATTGATTTAAAAATATATTTTCAATTTTAATGAATTTAAGAAATATAAAATCAATTTATATTATTTAAATTAAAAGAAGTTAAGTACGTACAATCCAATTATTAATGAGTCTAGATATTAATAATTAGGTTTATATGGGGTATTAAGACATTAATAAGAATTTATGAGAAACATCTTTTAAACTAACATGTATTTCTAATTTTATTTCCTCACTATTTTTATTTAATTAAACATTTTTTTGAACTAATATATATTGGCAATTTTATTTCAATTCATGCATTTTTATTTTACTACTTTTATTTAATTTTACTTAGTATAGAATTGTAAGAATATGTTTTTTAATAGTGTACCATATTTTATATTTTATTTGTATTTATATTAAAAATATATTTTGAATTTATTTATTAAAATTAATTATTAATCTTTTGTTTTAAAAAATCATAATTTATATATTTTTGTGAAAGTAAAATTTACAAATTAATAAACCATGCGAGAACTAAATATCAAAATACAATTTTACTTTTAAAAATATATAATAACATCAATTAATTTATATAATTAAATAAAAATTATTTGTAACATAATGTAAAGATTCATCGGTTTCTTTCATTTCAATCTGTTTGATCTTGATAATGGCTTGAAGTACTTACTATTCTTGCTTAAACTTGTTTCTCATAGCAAAAACAATTGGAAGTGGCTAATTTCTAAATGTGAGAAAATAATTGCTAACTAGAGCTACAGGTGGCTAAGTGCTAAAATTTTGGGGTTTAGGGACGTAGAAGCTTAGTGGAAGGCTTATTTGAATCAACTAAATATTTGTCATGTTCGACCTCACTCAAGAGAAGATCAATTGGTTTGGATACATGATACGCATGGGGAATACACTCCAAAATAGGGATATGACTTTCTGATGGGGGTGGATCGCTCTATCAATCAAGTATGGTTGTGGCGTACCCTATGGAAACTCAATAGTCCCGCAAAGTCTAAAATTATCATGTGGCTCTTCATGTAGAACAAAGCTCTGACTTGGGACATACTGCAATGCAGATGCCGGGAGGGACCTGGAAGATCTGTGCCTTATGCAAAAATGCAGAAGAATTGAATTATCATCTAATTGTTGAGTGTAAGTACACTACTCAGGTATGGAAGGAACTTGAAGTCATAATGAAGTTCAAAGCTATTTGGGTTGGTTTAACAATTCAGGATTGCTTGAAATCTTGGATTTTAAACCCATATTATAATGATTTTATGAGTCTTCCTATTATTGTTGCTTGGCAAATTTGGAGTGCTAGAAAACAGTATATTTTTTAAGATAGGTATATTTCACCCTTAGGATGTGCAAATAGAACTTTGGCAATTTTCAACTACTTCCCTCAGTCTAGACCTGTAGTGATCCCTAGACAGGTAAAAGATGAAATTATAAATGAGGATCATTATGTGGCCTTACTTCAATGGTGCAATGAAAATGGAACCCAATGTAGCAAGTGCAGGTGGAGTGATTTATCTCTCAAATGATATTAAATTTTCTTTCAAGGATGGGCTTGGTCAGGGGACAAATAACTTTGATGAATTATGTGCTCTCAGTCTGCTCTTACTTTTAGCACATAAGCTAGGTATAAGAAAGATGCAAGTTTTGGAGACGTGAAAGTTATTATAGACTGGATAAATGAACAACATCTCTGTCACAGTAAATTCCTGAACCCAATCCTAGAGGAGATAAAGAATATCAAATCAAGTATGGAGCTTACTTTTACTCACATCTTCAGTGAAAGAAACACGGATGACGAACTATTATCTAAAATTGGTTTGATGTTGAAGCATCGAGAAAGGATCATAATGTAGAAGTCAAGCATGATGATAGAACAACAATAGTCCTATTTCTGGGACCCTCTTTGAGGAGTAAAGCTTTTTAAAGATTCTGTGTGTGTGTGTTTTTTTTTTCTTATTGAAAGCTACCTCTACCCATAACTATTATGAAGGTTGATTTGAAATTTATTTTTGGCCTTTTTTTGAATCATAATGAACCATATCAAAAATATGGAACTGATCTAGTGATGAGATAATTGCTATGAAAGACATCTAAGACTCTATGAGCTTTTACTCGAGTGATCTATCTAAAGTTGACATGATATGGATTGTAATGTGGTTTGATTACATATTGATCATAAATCTGTGATCATGTTTTTGTTTTGAATTGGAAGAATGTAACTTTCTTTATATAAAGTTATATAAAGATTCATCACGTTGGTCTCACTCAATCGAATACCAATGCAAGGGAATCATAATTCAAAATCACCAAGAATCAATAAATGATTTATTAAACGAAATTTAATTTATATGCTTAATGTTAAATGATGTAATATCTTCGTAAGGTATTTCTTTTCATAAAAACCATGGATACATAATCTCAATTGATATAAACTACGCAACCTACAAAGAAAAGGATAAACTTAATAATCTCTAGTGTATGACACATAAACCATGACTTATGATAGATGTCCCATTTTATATCCTATAAATTCGTGAGATGGGAGATGGCTTTTGAGAGAGATTTTGGATTTGATGTTACTTTCTTCCAGATGTCAAAGGAATAGAAAGGTAAGGATTTTTTTTAATGGCTTATGTTTAGTGATTAAAAAGGAAATTTTAATGTCTATTTCATGTTGTAATGTTGACGTTAGGTTGTTCATAGAAATTAAAAATATGATAATGATATTTTTAATAGGGGTTAAATAATATTTCTTTATAAATAAGATGTAAGGGTGTTAATAGTGTTTATTATTAATACACATGATTAGGGATGAGTTTTATTTTATAGAGAGAGAGAGAGTCAATTTGGTCTAGTTTAGGTGATTGGGAGGAATTGTTATCCTCTTCATCCATGTACAATTTCCACAGGTGACATGTTGAGATTTAATGATTATATTGTTGTAATGGCCTTGAGCTTTATGTTGACAAAGCTTCAAGCTTTTGTAGAGTAGAAATAATGCCACACAGACACAACTAGAGATGTGAGTGACATAACCTTCAACCCTTAATTTTTTTACTAGATGTGGCAATTGTAAGATTGTTTTCCAAAGAAATAAATTAAAAAAACACCAAAACCAAGTGTTGATTATTCCATCATAGGCATTAACAAATTATTCATGTTGAGTACTAGTACTATGAAGATAAATAGTAATTCCATACATATCTAGATTTCCAAAGAACAAAACAATATATTTAATTTTTGGGATAGAAATTGAGACATTACATTCTACAAAAAGGTGTTGGAAGCACCTTAAAAAAATTCATAAGATTTGAAAAGCTAATTTCTCTTAATGGCCCATGCTCATTGCTAAAAAAAACCTAGACAACTGATTAGAGAGAGACATTTTTGTAATAATACATTCTTGAAGGAAATAGAGGTAAAATGATCTCTCCAAGAGTGATATTAATCCATCAAGGCTTGAAACCCTAGATTTTAGAAGCATACAAAATCGCCCTAGAAGCAGGAAAAATCACATAACTAAAAGGTGAGATCACTTTCTTTAGCTAGGTAGAGGGTAATAATGAAAGTAAGATCAATAATTCTTGGTCTTACATGAGATAAGATAGAACATTTCATGATTTTTGTGGTAGCAATCACTCTATCTATTTTATCAAGCAAGTCACTACATACAATGCATGCTTGCACCTAGCTTTATGGTATATGCATTGTTTATGTTACAAAACCACAAATCAAATTAGCAATACCTTTTCAATATCCCATAACATGTAACATATATAATCCTTCATCTACAACAGGTAACATATAAAAACTAGGGAAATAAATCTAGCAAGTTGTTGCTTCCATGGTCTCAAACTAAGGGAAAATAGTAACCAAAAGGTAGAAATAAAATCCCCCCTACTCTACATCTACATGCATAATGGGAAACATGTAAGCGAATTGGTGCTATAAATATAACTACTATGTTAAAGTACTAAGTAGTTGATAAACAATTGTTGGCTGCAGTATGTCAGACTCAGGGTTCAACTTAAACTACCGACAAAAACCCCATAGGCATCGGCATTTTCATTACTCTACAAGCAGAGTAAGGTATCATCGGAGATGCGTAGAGGAAATTATACAGGAACCTAAATCAGGGTTGCGCATGGAGGATTGGGTTCTTTCCACTCAACATATTAACAACTATTTCTTAAGTATTCACCAGACTATTTAATATACAAGCATTCATTGGACTATTTAATACACAAGCATTCATCATCTAACTACTTATAATTATGTGGACATTCACTCATAAAGAAATTGCACAACATATATATGGGACAACAACTTCATTCTATTATAGGTAAAATTGTGCTATCATCATACACGACTACAAAAACTCAACTCAATAGCTTAAAGCTTCTTCATACATCAAGTCTTATTGTAAACAAAATTACAAATAGATGTGAAACTACTCAGAACAGAACTATTGGATAACCAAAAGAACAACAACAACAACAACAAACCCAACCCTTTACAAAATAAGCCTTACATAGGTTGAGGTACAAAACTACAAAACTATTGTAGGATTGCAATTCTAACTAAACTTGGTGCGTAGTGTAATTGATTTCGATTTGTGCACAGCTACTTCTAGCTGTATGGCTCGATGTGCAATGACAGTTCCAAAATTTGGGCACCAATAGCCCCCCAACACTAATATGTGGCTTGTCTTGAGCCACGTAGTTCATGGTTCCAAATATGCTATTGAGGGAAGCTGCGTACATAGATTGCTGACGAATTCCTAAAAGTTGATTTCGATTAACTCGAACTCACTAGTAATATCCTTGAGCTTCACATTGAATGAGTTGACATATTCCTTATTACTCTTCTTGGATTTCGATTTCGCTTTCACTTCCATGGGAAGAAATTTAGTAGACTTGACCTAGAGTTTGAATAGGTTGTCAAAATGTCGTTGTGCCTGTTCTTGGGCCTCAACAATAAGCCTCACAATGGCTTGCCGCTCTATTTTTCGTGTTGTGATTTTCTTGGTTAGCGCACTGATCTATGACATGACCTCTTCCTTGGAATAAATTGGCATATGTACCAAGCTCTGCTTCCTTGAACTAACTAGTATGTCCCAACTTCTTATGTGCCAATCCACTTGTTGTATCTCCAATACATCCTACAAGTGGTTCTAGATGTTGAATTTGTAGTCCACGACCCCTCCTAAGGTTGTGACTCCTTGTTTGACCTTTTCCAGGGCCTTTGCTACATCTTCAATTTTTTTTGCAAGCTCCAACTCCTTTGGGGATGGCTCTGAATTGATCTGCGCTTGGAGTTCAGTGGTTTCCTGCTGGAGCACAGCCACTATGTCTATAATATGGGTAATATTTTCCATGGGTTGTAGCTTACTCGTAGGTGGCTAACTAGGAGCTGGGAGTGCAGCATAGGCTTTGTCTACTTCAGCCTCCAATTGATCTCATGCACAAACCACTTCCTTATGCACTTATTTTAACCCATCATAGGAGTGTTCGAGTAGAGCATGTATGTCGCCAAGCTCGGTGAATGTCTCGGTCACATAGTACTACATATTATCCACATGCACCAAGTGTATATTTAACTCATTATATGGAAAGGGGTTCATATATCAGGTTACCTTTGGTTGGACCATAGTCATGGCCAACGGGTTCATCTTCATCTTCTTGTGGAAAGTGCCCTTTCTTGATTTTGTAGCTCCTATGCCCTGTTGGTGCCGACAACTTCATATGTATGTGCCACTGTTTTTCGTAGCACAATGTGCAGTACCATTCGCAGCTTATCGAGCTTCTCTCTGTAGTCTTTCTGGAGCAGTTCCACCACGTCAATGTTCGACAACAATTGTTGCACGATCTCACGGACTGTGCCAACATTGGTTCCCACCTCTTTTGTACATGGAGGAATTTTCTATCCTTCCTCTTGGTGTGTCTCCTCCAATTTCCCTTGCGTGTGCTTAGAAGCTTGTTTAGGTGCATTTTCTCGCACATCCCCAAACTGCTCAAAAATGTTCAGGCAAATAGACCTAGGTGGTCTAGTTCCTAGAACCTGAACTGAAGGAAATAGTTCTTCAACTTCTTTCTCCTCCTCCTCTTCTTGTTCTAGTGCTGGAGAAGGGGATGTCCTTTGCTTGTTTTACAGGTCCTCATCCTAATACACCTTAAGTGTCTCACGGTTTTGATTCTCCATTAAGTACATAGTGATTTTCGTAGTGGGTTCAAGTTGTACCTCCATTAGTTTATACTTCCTCTTCTTGCACATCTTCTTGATCCTTTTTTTCTCCCAGTCTAAGGGGTGTGACATTACTGTTCTCATCGGATCTCTCACTTTCTTCCATTCCACGCCTCTTGGGAGGTCTCTCATCCTCTGAGCACTCTCCTTTCCCAAGCTCTATGCACCCTTCTGGAATAGAGGAACCTTCTACACATTCTCATCATGCAGTCCCCTCTCTGGCATTCTTGTTTCCTCTCCGCTCCATTTTACCTTTCCTCGTCAGCTGCTTTTCTTGTTTCTTTCTTCTAATTGCTTGTCTTATCTCAACCCTTCTCACATGTATTTTATCCCTATGGAGTCTCTATTCTTCTGGATCCATTATTGCACCTAGTTTTTCTCCCACTTCTTCATACCCCACCCTACAGCACAAGTCTTATGCTGTCATGCTAGCAATATTAATTGACATTAGCCCCTTCTCAACAAACAACATTTTTATCCATAATGGAATTTGCTTCAAGAACCTCTTTCTTGTGCCTTCTTTGGATCTTTCTTCTATGTGGATATGATTCATTAGGTCCTATAGAAAATTCTATAATATATCCAACTTTAATGCGCAAGAACTAGAAATCAACAACTCTAGACCAAGTATTTTCTAATTTTCTCAGTTCTTGGATCTTTTCCTTAGTCCATAGTACTTTCCAAGGTGTGCTCCAACTAATATTTATCGCAGACTGCCTCTTTACCCAATCATACAACAAAATATGAAACTTACAGAAGAAAATTTCATGCAGATCAGAGTAAATGTACCTTTCTTTGTAGTTTTAAGGTGAGATCTGGAGTTCCCTAGTCTCTTTTTATGCAAATTCGTCCTCCTTGCTTTCCATCCATTGTTCAATCTCGTCTTTGGTGGGCTTCCACCTCATCACTTCCTCCTTCCAACACAATCCATGTTAGGTCCCGACAATGGAACCATTGTTGGATGCATTCTATCAAACCAAGGATTCAACTTATACGATCAACAAAAAATCTTTAAGCATCAAAATTGGCAATACTCTGCAAGCAGAGTAAGGTCTCACCCAACATGTGCATAGGAAAATATACAAGAACCTAAATCAAGGTTACCCACAAAGGACTGGATTCTTTCCACTCAACATATTAACAATTCTTCCTTAAGCATTCATCGAAATATTTAATACATAAGCATTCATCATCTAACTACTAAGACTTCCATTGAAATTCACTCATAAAGAAATTACGCAACATATATATGGAACAACAACTTCATTCTATCATAGGAAAAAATGTGCTATCATCATACAGGACTACAAAAACTCAACTCAACAGCTTAAAGCTTCTTCATACATCAAGTCTTATTGTAAACATAGTTACAAATATATGCAAAACTCCTCATAACAGAACTACTAGATAACTAGAACAACAACAACAAAAACCTCAACTCTTTACAAAACAAGCCTTATATAGGATGAGGTACAAAACTTCAAAACTCTTGCGAGCACGTAGTTCTAACTAAACTCGGTGCGCAATGTAACTTCTTTCGTTTTGCATACAATTGTGTCTAGTTGTATGGCTCTGTGTGCAGTGACAATTCCAAAACTTGGGCACCAACAACAACCAATTTTGTATCCATGTTTTACATATAGATTTTTCAAATAGGACATAATCACAAATTTTATGGGAATTTGTAAATTGTGATTTTATTTTTATAAAAAAATGTGCATTTCATATTTCAACCCAAACGATTAGCTCAACCAATTATTATAAGTGTCATCGATTTTAATGTAGTGAAGCATCTATTTGGTTTCCCAACAAGGATTTCCTTAAAAGATATAGATTATAAATTTTATGTGTTCAGATTGCATAATTCCAATGTCTAAAGTTTTTAATACTTATGAATTTATTTATATAATCATAAATAATAATTTTAATTGGTTTTTAGGTGTATTTAGATGAATTTCGGTCACAAAATTCCTAAAGGTGCCTTGATTAGCTATTCAACTCTTTATATCATGCATTGACATTAATATGCTTAGCTAAATTTTCATCGGTGTTATAATTTTTTCAGCACTAACAAACACTAACAAAAATATCGGTGCTAACATAGCTTCATAAAATTCACCATTGGTGTAGGTGTTCATCTTGACATATGT
Source organism: Larix kaempferi (assembly GCA_027924585.1). Classification (NCBI taxonomy): domain Eukaryota; kingdom Viridiplantae; phylum Streptophyta; class Pinopsida; order Pinales; family Pinaceae; genus Larix; species Larix kaempferi. Next base: position 12,646,004 of record BSBM01000502.1, on the reverse strand, counting down.
TTTAGTCCTTAAACCCTCCTACCATTAATAGTTGTCTCTTAATTTGTAAATTCGGTTAGAAAATCCATTCTTAGCTCAACCAATTATTATAAGTGTCATCCATTAATGTAGTGAAGCATCTAGCTCACACGGGTGTGGCTCATTGGTGATTTGCTTGATATGAAATCACATGTTGTAAACATAGGTCACAAGTTCAAATCACACCCGGGCTTACCTGTGTCCCATGCTTGCGGGCGGTTGTGGGGCACCTAGGGGTATAGTGGTAGCGGGATTGGATCCCTGGACCCTTTGTCATGTGATTACCAGCCCAGTCTCCAGTTGTCGATTCCCCTAGTTACAAAAAAATATGTAGTGAAGCATCTATTTGGTTTCCCAACAAGGTTTCCCTTAAAAGATATAGATTATAAATTTTATGTGTTGAGATTGCATAATTCCAATGTCTAAGGTTTTTAATACTTATGAATTTATCTATATAATCATAAATAGTAATTTTAATTGGTTTTTAGGTGTATTTAGATGAATTTCAGTCACAAAATTCCTAAAGGTGGCCTTGATTAGCTATTTAACTCTTTATATCATGCATTGACATTAATATGCCTGTAACTTAAATTTTCATTAGTGTTATAATTTTTTCAGCACTAACAAATACTAAGAAAAATATTGGTGCTAACATAGTTTCATATCACCATTGGTGTAGGTGTTCATCTTGACATATGTTTTAGTCCTTAAACCCTCTTACCATTAATAGTTGTCTCTTAATTTGTGAAGTCGGTTAGAAAATCCAGTCCACATTACATCATACAAATTATGTTGGAACTATTGAAACATTTATAAGTTGTGGAATTGTTTTATTAAGCAAGAAACTAACATGTTAAATCACAATCTTATAAAATAAAATTATATTTTTTATAAATAATTAGATTTAAACGATATGAAATTATAAACAAACTATCATTTTTCTCTAACTAGTGTGAAGAATAAAATCAACATAGCCAATATAAGAACAAACTCTCATGAGCTTCATAGTGAAACAAGACATTGTACAACTCCTAAAACTTCATGGGTAGAAAGGATTTGTCAAGTTTGTGAGGCTAGGAACATTGAGGATTAAGGTCACTTTCTTTTATAGTGCCATGTCTACACCCACACTAGATCGCAGTTTCATAATCTTTGCTAAAATACAAACCTCCCTAACCTTTTAACTTGTAAAAACTATACCAACCTAGGAACGTTTCCATTTAAGATCTTTAAGCATAAGAATAAAATTTTACAATCCAAATAATTCCTTTATTTTCTCTTAAGGTCTGAGAGTCCAATTTAGTCTCAGTAGATGTTAACCACCACCACCATCATCATCATCATTAAATAAAGATTAATATTATATAAGATGTATATAGATGTACAATGACTAACAACAACACACCAAAATATAAATTTCACTATAATAACTTCAAAAATTAATTTATATCGAAATTAAATCACATATTCATCCCATTTCCTTGATGTTATCAACCCATATTATGAAGAGACTTAAAACGAAAATGAATACACTAATAAATTGATAAATCATTTGATTGATATCATTCAATAGATTTATCAAACAAAATTTAGTTTATGCAAGATGTTAAATGATGTAACACCACTCTAAAATGTCGTTAGATTACTTGCATATTTCAATTGATATGAATTAAACTATCCAAGTTGCAAATTCAAATGATAACAAGGGAAGGCCACGAGGTGACCCTTGACTGGGTTTAGTTTTAATGTTTAGCTTGAAAAATGTATTTCAGTTTTTGACGGTTAGCTGCATGCAGCTTTGCTCAAGAGGTAGGTGTGGCATCATTATGTGCACTTAGAACAAATGCCAATGCATTTGCGTTCATATGATTTTAAGAAATGCAATAACAATGGTGTGAGAGGCTTGAGCCACGTGTCAGTTCCTCTTCATGCACGAATATTTCTTCATTTCTTCAGGAATTGAGGATCATTATGGCTTGAATATCATTAGAATCCTTGAAATTTAAATCGTTCATCGGTTATTATTTTGAGAAATTTTTTTCCTTGCAATAAGCAATAATCCTTTTTCATTTCTTTCCCCATAAATTTTAAGATACAGAATAATCAAATGCCAAGAATATTTAAAGTGTTGTGATTTTTGAAGAATGGTCCCAACAATTGTTGAACTAAAAATCATATCACCATAGAATAATATATATCACCGAAAGTTTTAAAAACAAAATCATGCTAAATGCTCAAACTATAGAAAGAACTAAAGAGGGCCAAATATAAATGGCTGGATGGATGAGGGTCAAATTGTTTAGTTTGAAAACCAATACATTCACATCACTTTAAGCATTCATAGTGAATTATTTTATCTGCACCTATGTAACATAGTGTTTTTTTGCGAAAACTTAGCATAGGTATCGAATTGCAGTACTATATATTCACTTAAGATCTCTTCGAGATTGATTGATGGATGAAATGACTTAAAGAAGGGATTCATCAACGTCGAGGAAAGCATGCTACTGATATCATTTTGGATGGGAGGGGTCATGCTCAACCCGGTCCTCGCTATGGGCTAACCACTGTGAATGTTTCTTTCTTTGTTCCAATCTCTAATCAAAACTAATTCGATTATTGAACCAATTCTATTAAATGATAGATGTTGTGGATCAACGGATTGACTGATCTCGGGCTCCACTAACCGATCTCACATTGTACGCAAAATTGTTTGGAGCCCGTTCATCACAACCAACACTTTGCTCAAATAGAGATTACTAGCCAAGAAAACACAAAATTGGACTGTTGGGGCATAAACACAATATGACTTTATGCCAACCTATTGAAACCGACTCACTGGGATTAATAAACAGTCGTGGAGTGATTTGGTTTTCTACTACCAACTCTCTCCCTCTGCACCACCACTTAAAATATGTAGCAGTAGTCCTCCTGAAGTTACCAAGGGCTCACAACTGAAGAAAGTGGAATTTCTCAGTTGTTAGCTTTGGGTGTTGTGTTTCTTTCATAGCTAACCCTTAATTGTGTGTTGTATAGGTCATGCCTAGGTGATACAATGTCATGAGGTAGTCGAATTCATAAGATTACATCTAGCCACATGGAGCTAATGGTTGATATCCCAATGAAACACATGTACATCATGCACATTGCCACCAACATCATAGTTAAATGCTCATTGTATGAAAATATTTCACCCAAACTTATGCAATGAAGCAGTAAATGCCATGAAACTATTGCTAAAGTCATCCTTGCTATGAATTATGTAACGTCCAGGGGCACACCTATTTGCTACAATGAAATCTTGAGACTTATATTATGTAATGAAGAATTGACCTAACAATTGAATTATAAACGCTAAAAATAGCAATATAGCATTGTTATCAATACGCTGCAATCACACTCTCAAAATTACCAAGTAAAAGGCCAGGTTCACAGTCTCAAATAATTCTCAGAAATAATGAAATCAAATAAATAAGAGGTCCAATAGTATACCCAACACAAACAATTGAAGAGCATAATAAATTACCAACATTGAGAGTGGCAAAATCATTGTAAACCATATTGTGAATATATGAGCGTTGTTAATAGCATTAAATTTACAAAACACACCCAGATTCCAACGCATAGAGATTTCATTGCAATTAGTTTCCATGGGTTTGCGTGGCTCACGAAGGAAGGCACTATTGTTCCTAGGCAATACGTGATGGTGCAAAGCATGAAAAATAAGGGTTTACAAGCATGCTACCATAAGACATGAAAGGGAATATATGTCATCGGTATATTTGGGATAAATGATCATTAAAAGGGATAAATATCAGATTTTTACTCTAATTTAGTTTGTACTCTATTTTAGAGGTTGGATTCGATTTTGGGTTTCTATTTTTAGAGGTTGGATTCGATTTTGGGTTTTTGATTTCCAATTCATGAATAAAACATTGTTGTACCATCGTAGGAATAACTGCATCATGTTCCCTCTCACCTCTGTAGTAAAGTAATTGGAAAACTTGTAGGATCAATTTGAGATCTGACCACAAATGAGAAAATTAGAGGATTAATATGAAGTTTTAACGACCAGCCATGCATCCAACATATATCATGGATGATTAGTCGAGCATGCACTTTCAACCTATTCCTCCCAATCCATTGACATATAAACCTTCGTTTTCATTCCAATTGTCTAGAGATACCTCCCTTGGAAACCCATTTTCCAAGAAAAGTTGTCCACCATTCTGAAAATTAAATTGTGACAAAATATCATTGTTCAAGCATACTCTATCTCAAACATACCTTGATAAAGGAAAACTCCTATATTGACTCACAAATATTATGGAAAGCCAAGGTCATGAAAGGATTGGAATACAAATGCCCATGCATTGATACATTTTAAATTAAAATACAAATACAACAATGTCATGCATGGATACATTTTTAATTAAAATACAAATACAACAATGTATTACCTTGACAACATCTTGGTTGCTTCATCTCTAGCATACAAGTGTTCCTCGTAGTTTAGTGATCTCGCACCAGTTGTTATAACTCTTTGTTTACATGATTGTTGGTTTTAATGCCAATGCTCAATCCATGATCGCTTTGTCATTCAATCACAATGCTCAACCCGTAGTTGTAGAATCAATGATAAGGGGGTGGAAAAAAATGGAACAACATTTACATGCAAGTGGGGCATGAATTGAAACCACTAGAGTGGGAAAATGTTGCTTTCATATGTGGTGAAGGGACATGGATCATGGTGTTTGAAATAGACAATAGACATGAGGTAGTCCCAATGGTCAATTGAGTAGTCTCATCCCTCTCCCCAGACCTATTCCATTTAGAAACCCCTAAAAACTCGAGATAAAGTAGTAAGATGCATAGCTTATAAGAAAGAAAGTTATGATGAGACAACCGATCAAGCAAAACAATCTAGTTTGATGAACAAGAAGATTGAACATGTTATTAAGGTGGATCATTTCCTTAATATGAGGCCAAATAAGTCCTTCAAGGTATTGATTGGTCAAAAGGAAAATTCATTCGAAAAACTTATGATAAAATGCGATGTGAAAAGTGAAAGCACTAATACATTCCTATGCAGCGACTTATAGAGTCCATGCTTGCACTTTTTCTAGATATGAGATGCATTGACAGTTGACTACATGCATATTTTCGCGAGGTAGACATGGCATCATTATGTGCACTTAAAAAGGTGCAATTTCATTTTCATTCATGTGATTTAAAGGAATATAATAACAATTGTGTGATAGGGTTGAGCCACTTGTCAGTTGTTTGAACAAGTAAATAAACAGTAGAAGAGAGCAGAGATTTCCAATAGTAGTGGTGGTGTCTAAATAAATTGTTGCATTGAAACACAATGATCCATGATTCAATGATAATAGATGGTCCAAAGGAGCATCTATAAATAGTTATAGGTAGGTACCCAACCAACAACGATGAGACCACATAAGTCACAATGGTCCATAAAATGTGGATCTAAAATCCCAAAGTAGACACAGAAAATGGAAGCCAACATGGTGAGGTTACCAAAGAAACTACATTTCCAACACCCCTCGCCCCCATAAACTCGCCTTGGAGGAAAAAAAACTGCAAATGATGATCAACCACAGTACAATAGTATTTTCCAAATAAAATATGAGCAATTGTCAACATCAAGATGATCAAAACTCAGGTACAGTAATACTCCTGGAAAAAGTATGAAAACATTGTCACCCTCAATTATCAAATTCATCAAATAATATTTCAAACTGTTGTCCAAAACATTCCCATCCAATCAATCAAATAAACAACAAGACAACATGATCACTCGTCAACAATAAGTAGTTTTTGTCTATCAACAACGAGCAAATTAGCCTCAAAACAACCCTATAAACAACTCATTCAATATCAACGATTGACTGGTAACTTAAGTTGGGTTTACATGTCATGAATTCATCCCCCCCTTAAACACAACTGAAGAAACAACAAATGGAAATAGTATCAAAATTTCAGTCGAAAACTCTAGTCAACTGACATCTCTGGTTGAACCTCATTCGACCACTCAAAAGAAATCGATAGCAAGAAAGATGAGCACTATACGATCATACAGACGATGATACATATCTATATGAGGTCCTCAAACATCTATTCAAATTATTCCACAACCATTCATCAATCTAACCACAATCTACTCGAGTAGTCGCCACTGGTCCACAATTCAGTTTTTCACATCTTTTCTACAAAGTTTTGAAAGCATAATTTCCATCTTCACGCATGAAAATTTCTTCAGGAATTGAGGATCATTATGGCTTCAATATCATTAGAATCCTTGAAATGTAAATCATTCATCAGTTATTACTTTGAGAATTTATTTTCCTTGCGATAATCACTAAGCCTTTTTCATTTCTTTCACCCATTAATTTTAACATATAGAATAATCAAATGCCAAGAATATAAAGTTCTATGATTTTGAAAAATGGTCCCAACAATTATTGAACTAAAAATCATATCACCATAAGATACTTTATATCACCGAAAGCTTTAAAAATAAAATCATGCTAAGTGCTCAAACTATAGAAAATACCAAACAGGGACAACTCTAAATGGTTTCAAGGAAGAGGGGCAAATTGTTTAGTTTAAAAACCAATACATTCACATCATTTTAGGTGCCTATAGCGAACTGTTTTATTTGCACCTGTGTAATGTAGTGTCTCTTTTTCCTAAGCCTTTTCATTTCTTTCGCCCATTAATTTTAACATGCAGAATTCATCCAAAGCAATCAAATGCCATGAATATAAATTCTTGTGATTTTGAAGAATGGTCCCAACAATTGTTGAATTAAAAATAATATGACCATAGGACAATATATATCACTAAAATATTTAAAAATAAAATCATGCTAAGCGCTCAAACTATAGAAAGAACCAAAGAGGGACAACTCTACATGGTTGAATGGAAGAGGGTCGAATTGTTTATTTTGAAAACCAATACATTCACATCATTTCAAGCGCCCATGGAAAATTATTTTATATGAACCTATGTAACATAGTGTCTCTTTTGCCAAAACTTAGCACATGTATTGAATTGCAGTACTATATTTTCACTGAAGTTCTCTTCGAGATTGATTGATGGATGCAAAGGCTTGAATAAGGGATGCATCAACATCGAGGAAATCATGCTACCAGTGTCGTTCTGGATGGGGGAGGGAATGCCTGACCTGAGCCTCTCTGTAGGGTAGCCACTGTGAGTTTTTCTTTTGTTTCTCCAAGATCTAATCTGATACTTCATTCGATTGTTGAACCAATTCTATCAAATTATAGATGCTCTGGATCATAAAATTGACTAGTCTTGGGCGTCACTAATCTATCTCGCACTATACATGAAATTGTTTAGATCTGATTCATCAAAACCAATACTTTATTCAAACAGATATTGTTGGCCAAGCAAACAAAGAACCAGAATTCTAGGGCATAAACACGACAGGAATTTACACCAACCCATTGAAACTTGGATTAATAAACAGTCGTGGGGCAATTCGGCTCTCTCCTACTATCTCTCTCCCCCACTCTCCCCCTCCACCACCACTTAAAATACGTAGCAGTAGTTCTCCTCAAGTTACCAGAGCTCACCACTAAACAAAAAGTGGAATCTCTCAGTTGTTATCTTTGGGTGTTGTGGTGCTTTCAAAACTAACCCATTGTATGTTGTACAGGTGATACAAGGTGATACAATTTCATGAGGCGGCTGAATTCACAAGATTATGTTTAGTCACGCAGACCTAAGGGACAACGACACGACGACACATATGTCCAACATGCACATTGCCACCACCATAGTTAAATGCTCATAATATGAAAGTATTTCACCCTAAATTATTGATATGTGTCTCCTAGGAGGCCGACAAGAGCACAACAGAGTCGAGTCAGCTACTATTATGGAGGACACTATAGTGCTAGTTTGATAAGAGAAACAAGTATAAAGACTAGCATACACTAAATAATAAACTACTGCAAAATTTAATAGACAATACGAATCACAAAAGAATGTGAGACAGTAATTGATAATGGAGAAACCCCATTGGTAAAAACTCCAGTTGTATTGAGCAGTCGTTGTAAGAGGTCGAATGTAGGAACCATCGGGAACCAATCGAGCCTTCTCTTTGGGAACTTGTCTCATGGCTGCCATGAAGAGTAGAGAACCAAAATCCCTTTGATCTTCGAGCTTACAAGTATTTATAAAATTATGAGGGACACTTGGGTAACTACCTACATCGTTTTAGTTACAAAAAGACAGTTAAAAAGAGATTACATCGTTTTAGTTACAAAAAGACAGTTAAAAAGAGATCATATGTCTTCTTCCCATTCGCCAACTAGAAGAATATGAAGATACATTGTTTCCAGGTCGATGGTGTTTCGGATTCCTTCCGAATGCTCAGAATGTCACCTGACATGTACTAGAATTATCAAGTACAGTCGGGTGTGTATGATGATCCGTCGAGTATGTGTTGTCGATCGTGTGCCATTGGTCATATGCCGTCGGTTGTGTACCGTCGGTCGTTGAGTCGCTGAATCGACTAATCCGTTGGGATGACGAGTCAAGGAACCGACCAAGGAGTCGGCTGGGACTAGGGACTAGGCAATAGTTGGTGGATCCAATCGAGTCTTGGGATGGATCAATTATGCAATAAAGCAGTAAATTCCATGAAACTAATTCTAAAATCATCAGTCATATAACATACAAGGGGTGTAATTATTTGCTACAATGAGAGCCCATGACTTGCGTTATGTAACGAAGCATTGCCCTAACGATTGAATTGAAGAGGCTAAAAATAACAGTAAAGTGTTGTTATCGATAGACCATGTTCGCACTCTCAAAATTACCAAGTACAAGGCCACGCTCGCACTCTCAAATAAATACTAGAAATAAATGATCTATTTGATAAAAATTGAGAGGTCCACTAGTATACCCAACACAGACAATTGGAGAACATAATAAAATACCAACACGGAGAACATAAAAATCATCGTAAACCATGTGAATATATGAGCATTGTTAATAGCATTAAATTTACAAAACACACCCATATTCCAGCACAGTGAGATTTCAATGCAATTAGGTTCCATGGGTTTGCGTGGCTCACGAAGGAAGACAATCTTCTTCCTAGGAAATATGTGATTATGTAAAGCATGATAAGATTTTACAAACATGCCACTATAAGACATGTAAGGGCATATATGTCACGGGTATCGTTACGATAAAGGATAATTAAGAAAGATAAAAATGAAATGATTTCAACTACCTTTGTACTCCAATTTAGTTTGTACTCAGTTTTCAGAGGTTGGATTCAGTTTTGGGTTTCTTATTACAATTCATGAATAAGTCAATATTGTACCATCATAAGAATAACTACATCTTGTTCCTTCTCACCTCTGGGTGATAGTGAAGTAATTGGAAAACTTGTAGGATCGAATTGAGATCTAACCACAATATGAGAAAATTGGAGGATTAATATGAAGTTTTGATGATCAACCATGCATCCAGCATATATCATGGGTGATTAGTCGATCATGCTCTCGACCTATTCCTCCCAAGCCAGTGGCATATAAACTATCTTTTTCATTCCAATTGTCTAGAGATAGCTTCCTTGGAAACCCATTTTCCAAAAAAAATTGTCCACCGTTCTAAAAAATAAATAGGGATTTTCAAAACTAGAGATCTCCGACAAAAATTCATTGTTCAAGCATACTTTGAGAAAGGAAAAATCCGATATCCACTCACAAATATCAATCCATGATCTCTATGTTATCCAATGCCAATGCTTAACCCTTAGTTGTAGAATCGATGATAAAGGGATGGACAGAGATGAAACAACGTTCATGTAGGTGGGGCATGAATTGAAACGACTAGAGTGGGAAAATGTTGCTTTCAGACGCGGTGAAGCGACATGGCTCATGGTCTTTGAAATAGTCAATAAACATGAGGTAGTCCTGATGGTCGATCGATCCGGCTCGTCCCTCGCCCCACACCTATTCCATTTAGAAAGCCTTGAAACCCCGAGATAAAGTAGTGAGATCCAGAGCTTATAAGAAATAAATCTATGACGAGACAACCGATAAAGTGAAACAACCCATTCTGACAAATGAGATGCATGAACGTGTTAGTAAGGTGTGTTATTACCTCGATATGATATCAAATAAGACATTCAAAATATTTATTGGTCTGAAGGAAAATATTGATTTATAGATTTATAAGGTCCCTTCTACTTGGGTAGGGACTAATAAAGATGACTGCAATAATCTCTAGTGAAATTAACAACATTATACATTGTTGTGTAACACATAAATCATGCATTATTTTGTAAGATGGGAGATCACTTGAATTGCATGCTTGTCTTCTTTCATTTGATGTATTTTTTGTTTTGTTTGAGAGGGATATTTGATTTGATGTAAATTACTTTATTATAGATTTTAAATTATTAGATAGGTAGCATAGAAATTAAGAAAGCTTAAATTAAAAATGAGTTAGAATAGTTGAAAATATAATCCGATATAAGAAATATAATTAATAAAATTATAATTATATAGATTTTTTTAAAATATAAATATATTCTCAAAACTAAGTGAAGGGTAGAAAGATTAAACATTTTTTGTGTTTTCGATTTTAATATAACTTATTTATTATAATATGTTCAATTTTGTATTTGGTTTATTTAAAATTTCTATTTATTAAATTATTTATTTGTGCTTTTCTGCCCAGTGTTGAAAGTAGTAGCCTAAAACAAATTGTTTAATTTCTGTTGGTTGGTCTTTCTGTTTTGTCAAGTCAACAATCCAACATGTTCGTAACCAAGAATATAAAAGACCATGAAAAGTGTCAGGGAAAGTTACCTCATCACCAAATCATACACACAACAAACTAGAACAACTTAATACATGTAGGCTATCAACATCTGCCCAGTGTTGAAAGTAGTAGCCTAAAACAAGGGTTAATACATGTAGGCTATAGAGAAAATGTATTTTTATTTAATTTTTTTTATAATTTTTTAATGTTTATGTAATTTTAATTTTATATTAAATTTATTTTTTTAAATATTTTATATTATTTTAATATATTTTTGTTAATATGATGATGAATATAGTTATTAATGTCCAATCATATCAAATTTTGTCTATTGAACTTTAAAAAGGTAAGAAGTCACTTGGTTTTCTTTAAAAATTTATTTCTATACTAGAAAAGATTTAAGAGAAGCATTCATAAATCACTATATTTATGATGAGTTAAAACATTATGAAGGTCAGTATTGGAACAAATATTTTCATTTTCAACTCTCTTGGTGTCACAAAAGATGACAAATTCTTTAATCCCATGACATTATATAAAAATTTTCCACTGTCCTCTTTCACAATAGAGTTTGATCTTATTTTGGCAATTTTGATTTTCTTCTTTATGCTAATTAAAATTGGAGAGATAATTTTGATATTGTATATTAAGGTTAATCATCCTCTTATAATATATTAATATATTGGGGAGGAGATATTAATATCTCCTCCCTTTCATTTTAATTTCTTTATTTTATTTTATATTCTATTTCTTTATATATTTTTATCTTCCCTTTTAATTTCTCTCTATTTCTTTATTTATATTTTATTTCTTAAAAATTTATTTAAATTTCCTATAATTTTCCTTCTTTAAATTTAATATTTTATTTATTTCCTTGTTAATTATAATTTTCTTTATTTTCACCACTTACTAATTATTTTCTAATTTAAATTTTATGAAATTGTCTAAAGATTTGACTATTTCCACCTAACCGGCAGAATTTGTGTTATAAAATTTTGCAAAATTTCTACTCGATTTTCTGAAATTTTGCCCCAAAAATCATCTAATTTCGGTGAAAATCATCGCAGTTTTAAACTACGACTATACAACTAAAAATTAATTTGATTTATATTTATATTTATATCTTTAATTATATTTTTAATTTTAATTTAATTTAGCCAATATGCTTTTTCCCTAATTGTTGTTAATGTTAATGTTTGTCTAGTCCTAAACTTCGATGTAAAAATCCTATTGCGAAGAATGCGGAAAATTTATCTAGATATATGTTTCTTTAGAATAGTTTTTTTTATTATTATCATTGATGTTTATAGAGCTAACACTTAATAATTTTTGGTCTTTTGATGGATTTACCGACATTCTTACTTGATATATGATAGGTAAATACCATAGGTACAGAACAATCTCTTTGCATTGATGTGGTAAAGAATATAAAGGCCTCTCAAAATCTCTAAACAATATATTTTATTTATATAATGAAATACAATATATATATTTTTTAACGAATAATTTTATATTACTAATTAACATCAAAATCACTTAATATATATTATCATTTTTTAGTGTATGACTTGTAATGATTGCCACAGCTAACATTTAAAACTATCTATAATCAAAAGAATTCGCTCATGTTTACCAAATCTTTTTCTAAAAGAAAGAAAATTATTTTTTGAATCCAATTGAGAAAGAGGAAGAATATATATATAAAAGTTCTTACAATATCGTTATGAATAAATGGACCATAGATAATTTTTTAATGTATCAAATTTATGAAACGATAAATTTACTTAGTCATTTTTTCCACAACCACGATTTATGGATTATGATTAATATTTATTATTTCAAAAGTATCTTCCATAGAAAAAACATTCTTTTAATTTTTGCAACCAGAAAAGAGTGCAAACTTCACTTTTAAATAATTAATTAAAGAAACAAGTGAACTGAAATTTGAAACTTTTCTAGCTAAAATAACCAAATTAGTAATTTGTCAAGGAACGAAAAAGGTTTATATTTTTAAATTAAAAGTTAAATTAAATCATTATTATTATAAATTCACATTTATAAACTAAATTTCGCTGGAAAAAACATTTATAAACTAAATAAATAAAACCAAACAATGAAAAAGAAACCATGAGATAACAAATTAATTTTCCCAACGACATTTTCAACCTAGAATCTCCCCCAAAAAATCAAGAGATATGAGATTTCGTACTGCTCAAGAGATAAAAAATTAAAATGTTATAACTTGCCATAAACTGTATGCAATAATTAAAAATGATATATTGCCAGCGCATGTGGGATGTATATTGCATAACCGAGTAGAGATGGGATGTTCTAAATATGGAAAGCATAAAAGATCAGACTCGACACTAATATGGAAAAGGAGGTAAAAGTATCTGAGAGTAATGATGAAAACATGGAAATTCATGCAAAAATATCGATCTGCAACCATCATTAGAGCATCTTACTTTCACCGTATTGTCACTATCGTTGTTGGCAATCTGCCTACTCCTCAATTACCAAAATAGTCTAACGCCCTTCACATTCTTATCGTAAATTTCGTCAATAACTCCAACTAAATACAAGTACCAAATTAAGTCCAAAGCCATATCTAAAAACAAGAAGAAGTAAGACGGCTTAATATGTTTAAAGATTGATATGTCTAACGTGAAATAAAATAAAATAAAGACAAGATCAAACCATTAGGGTAAGAGATTTATTAAATGTTATAACACAAATATTAGTATGATTTCTGTATAAGAAATTCAAAATGACAAATCAAGTAAAGGTGTGAAATCTGGAGCTACATGATTTATAATCCAGAACAAACTTTAGAAATCTAGAGCTTCAGAAACTTATGCAACGATAATGTCATATTGATAGATTTGGTGAAGTGGTCATGATGTTAGAGTAGGTTGAACCCATGTAAGTTGGTAACGCCAGTTTCCTGTTTGTTGGTAGGATAACGAATTTGTAATGACTGAGGTGTATATATCTTTTTTTTTCCGATTCAAAAAGAAAAGCATATATTCAATTCAAACTTGGAATCATTAAAATTTTTAATTGACGGAGATATATGTACAAATCTATAACACATATATTCAATTCAAACCAAGAAAACATTTTAAAGAATACATATTCAATTCAAACATATAATTTCCAAAATATATATATATATATATATTTAAAGACACATTCAATTCAAACCTCTAACTTTTAAAAAGAAAACACAAGCCGTGTAATTAACTATTAAATCCACAGAGTCTTGACTATGTCTGAAAAATCTTATAAATTTCCATCATGCAAAATATTAGCATCACCGATTTAATTATAACGAAATCATTGAATGTCTCCATTTCCACCATCCACTGGAAATCATGTCTCCGCTTTATGAGATCGCAAATTGATTAAGTCGCTTACCCCATCCACTGGGAATGAGACCGTTGAATGGGGTGCATCAATGCGAGAACCTCGGTGCTCTAGTATCTACCAAGTGGCCGTGGAAGCCTCTGGACAAACACGTTGGGGAAAACCGAAATAATAGGAAGGGCCATAGGTCAAACTCACAAGTGGCGTCAAGAATGGTGAAAGTACATGAGTTACGGCTACTTTTGTATTTTTGAAATTCTTCTTCAACTGCCAGCGACATGGGCGTCCTCTCACTTTCGTTGCCGACCTAATTTGGTGTTCCTCCGCATCTCACGAGATAGTTCGATCATTTTATTTAGTGTAGCCTGTAGGTAATGTTACATATTTGGCAAATTCTCGTGTCTTTCTGTCGAATACCTAGATGCCAAAGTTGATACATATTTCGCAAATTCTCGTGTCTTCTGTCGAATACCTAGATGCCAAAGTTGATCGTGCGACGTGAAGCCCTCACTTAGTTCTTTTCATGTTTCTATGATATAGTTTGCGAAAGGGATGGACCACTTTAATTATATCTATAACTGTTTATATTTTGACATGAATTAGTATTTATGCTTATTTAGGAATGAGATAAATATGTTGTAATTATGAAAACAATTATAAAAAATAATTGGTAACTATTTATGTAGTAGTAGCTATACATAAATAATTGATAATACATGAAGAATAATAATTATTTATACAACTATTTATATTAAACAAATAACTTATTTATAACACTTAACTTATGATCTATTCATATTCATTAACCATGTTTATTAACCATAAATTAAGTAACTATATTAATATTAAATTCAATAAATTCTTTTTTGTTTCCCTCATATAATATAGATTGCTATAATAATAAAATTAATAATCAAAAGTTATAAGTTATATAGTATCTTGGCTTAACAAATATCACTTGGAAACGTGGTTTTTCATGGTTTGTACACTTGTTTTATTGTGCCATATTGTATTGCTACAATGACATGTTTTTTGACACGATATATAGAGTCTACACGACACACATGTTTAATAGTGAGAGGCTTTGGTTTAGTCTTCCCCTCTTGTTTTTTTTGGTTTTCTTGTTTGTATATTTTGCAGGATGGACATGCCTAATACAAAAATGCGCTCTAGTTTATATTGAGATCGTTACTAATTGTCACATTGAAACCCTTTGTTAATATCTATTTACTTATGTTTTTTTGTTAGTATTAATGATAGATGTATTAAGAATGTGCGTATTATGTTCATGTGTTTATCATAATGTTATTAGTGTCCCATTTCTATACAAACTTTTTATTCAATTCATTCTATTTAATAAAAACACGAAGGCAAAAGAAATATCATTTGCATTTTTGTCCAATTATATTTAATTGGAATCAAGGATTAGTTAGTTACTTCTTTTTAGAAAGGTTAACCAATTCACTTTGGTTACTCATGATAAACCATAAAAAAGTTAGTTGACTCTTTTTTATCTACATGTCACATGCATAAGGGTTAGATGATAACCATTATCTAATTATAATTTTATTTTATTATCTCATTTGATACCTAAATATAATATTATTTGATACCTAAATATAATATTTTTTAAGAATTTAATGTAGAAGTGTCAACTACTCTACTAGATCAACAATAGTTGATAATTGTGGATCAACCTTTTTATCATATTTGCATCATCCATTTAGGTTAAGTAATGGCTGGTTGACCTTTTTCCATTAAAAATTAATATGGAGAATGGTTGGTCAATATTTTTATGTCAATATTTATTTTAATGAATAAATAATGTTATATGGTTTGAGTAATTTTTTGGAAGTTGAAAGTAGATGTTTTGGCCTATTTTTCTCCATTTACATAGGACAAAAATTGGGGAAGAATTAGAAGTACTTTTAAAAACTTCAAATATCACTAAATGGAGAAGGTTTTTTCAATAATGTTAAATTTTAGTTTCCATTTTCTTATTTATATCCAATATTATATTTATCAAGGAAAAATAATTTTTAGAAATAATGGAATATAAATTATTATTAAAAAATAGTTATTAGTTACTATATCATTATTATAATTTATATATATATAGGGGAGGCATACAAAGATGCTCCCAAAAGTGTTGCAATGGGGGCATGCTAGCGGGAAGAAAATGACCACATGAATGCGCCTAAGGCAACGTGCACATGCAACTAGGTTCAGTACCAAAACGGGGCACGTGCGCGTTGTTGGAGTGTGCGTGTTACTGGCGCGTGCACGCACGCGCTCCTGTTAAAAATTATAAAAAAAAAGAGGGCAGAATGTTTGTCATTCCACTGTTTGCAACCGAGTGCGACTTCTTCTCTGCGTGCGCGTTGCTACAAGCCACCCAAGTCACTCATTGCACTCCACAACCATCCAAATCCATCCACCAACTCATCAACAAGTGAATTGGTAGGTAATTTTCATTCTTTTTGTCATTTTATTCATTGTTTTTGTCATTTAATTCATTGCTTTTTGTTTTTTAAATTTGTAATAATTCCCAAATTATTAAAACAATAAAGAAATTTTCAATTGCAGAGTGTAAACCCACACAATGAATGAACAAAACATTAGCATGGAGTCTGGTGGAACACAAGAAAATACTAATCCTGGAACCAATGAAAACCCTCAACCAAATCCAAATGCCCAAGAAAATCAAAACCCTCAACCAAATGTTGACCAAGATGAATTGAACTATTATGTAAATGAAATGAGAGTGCACACTCAAGATCTAAGAAACACTGGGGAACCATCTCGAGTGTCCCTTGCCACCTCAATTGAGAGTTCAATTGACTCCCTCATCCATGCACATCACCAATTGACTAACATGATTGATTATAGAGATAGGATGTGGGAGTATTATTCCACGGGCATTTCCAAGGAGGAAATAAAAGATTTGAATATTACAAAGGCCCAATTGTACAGTATGCTCATCGATCCAAGAACACAACAACCACCCGAGATTAGAAATCCACGTGTCTGCATGGATTGGTGTCATTTCCAACCATGGAGGGACAATTGGATGCAGAGGTGGTTCATGGTTTACGATAAACCTCCCTGCAATAATAGGGAGGTTCCACAGTACTTCCTTCGACAATTGTGGGTTGAGTTTCAACTCGGTTTACATGTCAACTACTTTGACATAACCGAGTTCCAGGGTGTTGGGCGTGGCTCTACCCAAGATCGACCTGCTACTAGGAGAAAGCCACTGAGAGGGACACCACCTCCTAGGCGCTATCCCAACCCCTCTCCCCAACCGCCTCAGTTACCCCACAAAATTGATCAGATCAAGGGCACGATGAGGAGTGTTGCACGGGGACTGCTAGACATACTACCTTTGTAGTAGCTACTACAGTGGAGAAATGGTCTGACCCTGATAGAGACACAGGTGCAAGGCCTTCAGGTCAAATTCAGGGTAGACCTGTGACCGGTGGTAGCCATGTTGGGCATTCTAGTTCCATGGGGACAATGCCACATCTTTGTCCCCATTGCAGGCACACTTTCCCTGGCTCGATCAAGGGCTGCTATATGGAGCAGGTTAGCACTTTTTTTAATGTGTTTTCAATCATTACTTTGATCATTTGTAAAGTAACTTTAAAATATTTGTGCTTGACTTAAAATATTATTTCAATGTATAGCTATTTAGAGCCGAGACGTCATCATGGGAGAATGCAGCATCTCCCAACCTGGATGTAGCAATGGCAGTTGCAACTGAAATTGTGGCACCTCACACGGAGGTATTTTCATTATCCCACAAAATATTGTTATTAATTATGGCAATTTCTATTTTAATGTATTTATATTTATGACATACATGATGATAGTTCATACAATATTTTTTAATATTTTGATTGACTGAATAATTACTTGTTTAATATGTTTATAACGTACATACATTTTGGTGTCCACAGGTATGCACGCAGTACTCTAACTAGCCATCTACGCCAAGGGTCGACAGATCTCGATATACACAAGTACAATGTGTAGTTAAAAGCATGCTTTTAATTTGAAATGTTATGACATACTATGGTTTAATTTGATTTTTGTTTACTAAACTATGATATTACAAATTTGTATGCAAGGACCGCCAACAGCTGCAGGCCACCTTAGTCCCATGTTTCCACCCTCTCCCATGATTCGCCCCCCTCGCTTCCATCCAGACCCCTCCCTCCGTCCACCCCCTCCCTTCCTTCCACCCTCCCCTCTCCATCCATACTCCCCCCTCCGTCCATCCTCCCCCATTCATCCACGGACCCCCATCTATACATCCTCCCCCATTCATCCACTCCCCTTCATCTATCCATCCTCCCACATTCGTCCACGCCCCCCCTTCCATCCAGCTTCCCTTCTTCGTCCACAACCTCCCTTCTATCCATCCTCCTCCCTCCATCCAATACCGCCCCCCCCATTCATCACACATCAACATCCCCCCTAGCCATTTTGGGTCGATACCCCCTATCGTACAGCCACTAGGGGTTCATCGTCCATGACATCCTCCTCCACCCCATACCACCATATCATCTCCACTTCCCGCCACTATTGTGGCAACCACTATTCCATTATCTGCCCATGTGTCTACTGTGGTTGAACCCATAATTGATGCATCCACATCTGTTCCCCCCCCCATGACTGCATTGGAGCAGGTTGTCCAACCAACTGCTCCACCTGCTAGCCCGAAAGCCCAACCATGTCCATTGTCGGAGGTGTTCACGGTGAGAATCAAGTTAATTTATGAAAAAAAATTGATGCACTAACCAAAATTAATTTAAGCAATTATTATTTTTCAATG
Organism: Larix kaempferi; assembly: GCA_027924585.1. NCBI lineage: Eukaryota > Viridiplantae > Streptophyta > Pinopsida > Pinales > Pinaceae > Larix > Larix kaempferi. The sequence continues at coordinate 12,626,953 of BSBM01000502.1, read as the reverse complement.
AAATGATTGCCATAAATGTTGTAGGGTGGAATTGTTGAGAGGCTCAGCAAATCCAGGACACCTGCCTCTTGTCTCCCACTAGCATCAGGAGTGAGTTATTTAATATTTGGATTTTACATTCATTTTATAAATGTGGTAAATGTTACAAATGCTTGAAACTAATGGTACCTTATATCATTTTTTTCAGAGCGTGGAGATACGGTCTTTTCCTAGACGAAAGAATACTCGAGGTAGCAGTAGCTACAATAAGAGAAAGATCAATTTTAGAGATGCACCCGAGAGTGACCGAGGTGGTCACAATGCTTGACACGCCATGTTATCTACATTAGCCACGATGTGGCACCTTTGGGCACCAGTTACCGTGTACTTTGTATCTACGGCACGGGTTCCCATGTATTTTGGATCTACGTCACGAGTTGTCGGATTCTGTATAGGGCACTAGTTTCCATGTATTTTGGATCTACAACACAAGTCATCGGATTTTGTATAGGGTACGAGTTGCCATCGTATGTACATTAGGAACCATGTTCCACTATTTGCCTGAAAATTTATATATTTGTTCGAGTTTTGTTCCACTATGGTTTTATCTCATGGATTTATATATAGTTTTGTTCAATGTTTGTTCTATATATGCATATAATGATTTGGATTCAAATGTATGTCATGGTGATTTTGGATGAACCCTAGAGCACCATTTTAGGGATTTTATTGCAACGACAACAATTATTAAGGCCAATATTTCAAACAATATGTAATTTTGGATGTGTAATCAATGCACTCTAGTGTTTTTCACTCTATAACATCCCACAACACAATGTTCACAACTTATCTTAAGAGGAAAACATATAAAATTTGGGGTGTTGGATTCAATCACATAGAAAACCATGTAAAGACTAAATTATGGATCTCAACAATCCATGGGAATGTTGTGGATAAGTGATGCATGCTTTGATCTTGTGATCCTTGCATGCCTTCATTTAATGGTCATTTTGGTGTCCAATAATTCTAAATAAATTCACTTTAGATAAATTATAGTATAATTTGGTTTATTAATCCTTACATAACAAGGAACCTTGAGATCAAAAAGAAGCTCTAAACACTCTATATTGACTCCCTCACTTGCATGTTTAACAACCACCCACAACACAAGCAACATGAACGACAAAGTTATCAGAAAAAACAAACAGGGGCCCTTCCATGCACTGATTTAGAGGCAAGATCACAATGTGAACAACAATCGACAACCAAAACAACACAATGGCCATGGAACAAGTCCTCCAAAACCACCAATGTAATCCTTGAAAACACAAGTAACCCCACCATGTAAAGAACCAAAATCGAAAGGCAATGAGAAAAAAATTTGTGAGGATGCAACCACCAACAATTGATGCCTAATCCTCTTAAAATATAGGAAGAACTTCAAACACGGCGATCACTGAGCGAAAACCACCAAGGTGACCAAAGCACAACCACCGAAGGATAACATATTGCATTTATTGTAGCCAAGCACTTTGGAAGGCAATGTGAATAGAACCACTAGGGATACACCCAACAACCATTGATGCCTAGAGCTCTACACATAAGTTAAAGAAAAAACAAGAAAAACTCCTAACTTTGGGAACAAATAGCCAAAATCAACAATGCAACTAGAACACAATGACCAAGGGAACTTCAAAATGCAACACTACTCCATAAAAGAAGTTGCTTTAGACCTACCTCATTTGGTATAAGAGAAGTTCCTTTAGAGACCCAGAGACCTACCTACCACTTATCTCATTTGGTATGAGAGAAGTTGCTTTAGACCTACCTCACTCATTTCAATGCTTGATTTTTTGGAGGTCGACCTCCCACCCCACATGTCCTCTTCAACATTTTTTGTTCTCTTAGTTTTGTGCCCACCCAACCTATTTTCATGCTTTGGGTATCTTGAGGTATATCCCCAACCCAAAAAACTCTTATATTATGTTGATTATGTTGGTTATTGCCTTCACCCAGCAAAATTATATTTAACAATACACATTTTATATATTTGGTTCCCCATGCTCAATGCTCACCCAAATCTAGCTAGATTTTGGGTTTTTTCCCTTATCAAAGCATCGTGTCATCAACCTAGGGTTTCCACTAATATATTCTAACTAGATACTAGAATCTCCTTGACCAAATTTGGTGGACAAATGCATAGAGATCTTCTAGACTCTTAGATATGTATCCTAACAATTTATTTTAAAACATGCTCATTTATGGTTGAAGATTGATGCTTGATTCCTATAGATAACCACTTAGAGGGACTTGTCCAAGCCTATGCCAGTCCCACACTACAAATATCTACAACAAATTCAATGAGGAACAATCCACTAGTGATCTTCACCATGACACATTACATGGGATGCATTGTGTTAGGATTTGAAAAGACAATTTTTATCCTCTAGGTTATGAATCAAACTTAATAAATAGGTGGTTCCAATTGTGATAGGATTATAGACAAAGTATACAACAATACATAGAGGTTTTTACTAATCTCTAACTAAATTTAGGATTCTAAAGAAACACTTATATTAAATTTAATTCATGTCTTGTTAAATATTTCATAATCAAATAGTTATTTGAGAGCACCACCTTAGACCAAGCCATATCATTAATATAAAATGTACATTAGAGAAATGACCTAATTCAATTTCCTTTTATAACTCTAACTCTAACCCTAACCCTCACCCAAACCCTAGCACTAAACCCTCTGTATTCTTTAGATACTTCCTCCAATATGTCCTAATCTCCCTACAAGTAACACTACCTCTTCACCCTCTCCACAATGGTGCCACTATCATGAAACTCAAAATATTGATAAATTTACTGAGCAAAACCCTTCATCATCATTGTCATCTATAGGTTCCTCATCAACATCTCCATCATCATCATATTCTTCATCATCATCATCATCATCATCATCATCATCACCATCACCATCATCATCAACATCTTCATCATCATCATCACCATCATCACCATCATCACCATCATCATCATCATCATCATCATCATTGTCATCTCTAGGTTCCTCATCAACATCTAGCGATAAGTGCCCGGTTGACGATTTTCCAAATTTGACCCCAATGTGCAAAAATTGCACACTCCCTTACTGAGAAAAACCCTAGTTTCCAAAATGGACCTACAAGATGACACCTGGGCCATGGGACCAGAGGATATGGGCACCCCTAGCACTATCCCAACGTCATGAATCCAACGGAGTCGACGGTTTGTCGATCCGAGCCACGATCGTCATTCTATGGCTCATTCCGTCTCTCATCCAAAAGGCCTTCAAGGACACTTGCTGGATACCTACCGGGGGCATAAAATTCCAACCGTGTAACAAAACCAGGTTTCGAGGAGTCTTGCAAGTGTGTCTAGGAAGGTTCCGTATGGGAATGCTAGCCATAAGTTCCCAGTGGATGATTTTGCAAAGTTGCCCCCCGTGTGCAAAAATTGCACACTCCCTTACTAAGAAAAAACCTACTTTCCAAAATGGACCTACAAGATGACACCTGGTCCATGGGACCGGAGGAGAGGGGCACCCCTAGCACTATCCCGACGTCTTGAATCCAATGGATTCTATGGTTTTTTTTATCCGAGCCACGGTTGTCATTCTATGCCTCATTCCATATCGCATCCAAAAGGCCTTCAGGGACACCTGTTGGATACCTACCGAGGGCATAGAATTCCAACCGTGCAACAAAATCGAGTTTCGGGGAGTCCTGCAAGTGTGTCTAGGAAGGTTCCTGCTGGGAACGCTGTCCATAAGTTCCTGGTGGATGATTTTGCAAATTTGACCCCCATGTGAAAAAATTGCACACTCCCTTACTGAGCAAAACTCTAGTTTCCAAAATGGACCTACAAGATGACACCTGGGCCATGGGAGTGGAGGAGAGGAGCACCCCTAGCACTATCCCGACGTCCTGAATCCAACGGCTTCTACAGTTTGTTGATCCGAGCCACAGTATTCATTATATGGCTCATTCCATCTCGCATACAAAAGGCCTTCAGGGACACCTGTTGGATACCTACCGAGGGCATAGAATTCCAACTGTGCAACAAAACCGGGTTCTGGGGAGTCCTACAAGTGTGTCTAGGAAGGTTCCGGCTGGTAACGCTAGCCATAAGTGCCTGGTGGATGATTTTTCAAATTTTATTTTCATGTCCCAAATTTGCATTGGGTCACAATGGATTAAGCACATTGGACATATTCATTAGAGTTTGTCAAATTGATGCTAAGGGTCAAATAATTGCCAAGGAGGAAAATTACTAGTTTCCTAGGTTTGGGGTGGAAGCTTTGGGATTTGGAATGAGGAGAATAATCAATGATGTTTGAAAATTATAATGGAATAAATATTTAATAAAGGAGCTAAATAAATATATACAAGTGAAAATCAAAGTGGCATTTGATCATGAAGACACATGGAGGAAGGGGGACCCACATATGGCTAGATTTCCCCACTACACTTGGCATCATTCTCTCACCAATTCGAATTCAAGGTGAATGGTAACATACTTTGGGGAGTTCAAAAGGCATTATTCATTCCATGACTCATCCAAGGTCGAAATGTAGAGGAAGAGTAACTCCCATGGAAGAGGAAGAGGCAATTTGGAGCTAGTGAGACACTTGGGCTAGATTCCCTAACTCTATGACAACAATGATGAAGATGCTATGACACCTATGATACAAATCAGACTTGAAGGCTGACATATGACATATATGACATGTCATGGTTTAAAATAGCCTCCAAGAGGACGCTCAAGGGAGTTAGGGTAGCTAATATGCTTCCATATGTGATTTGGTGGAAGTGGGAGACTAGGAATTGTTGTACAAGTGGCTTTCTTTGGAATCTCTTACCAACTTGAGTTGGCATGAGTCTCTTTGAAGGAATTCGACCCATGGAGGAAATTATAAGTTTATAAATGTCAATAACAAATAATGAAACCATATTTTGATCATTTGAGAAATTTGCAATTGCATTTGTGAAGAGGGAGAGCTAGTGGATGACTAGTTTCTTGCCTTAGCCAATTTCGAGGGTGAAAGATTCCCATCCAAGTTGGTAATTGGAAAGGCCATTCAGACCTTTCATTTGGAGCTTTAATGGAGTGTTTATTTGTAGGTGTAATCTATAGGTCATCTCATGGTTTCTTCTAGTGCAGCACACTCTCTCAACCATTTCCAATTTTTATGGCATATTCTTGACCCTTGAGGGAGGGCATTTTTGGTGAGCTCTTGTACTCTTTGGGAGAGATTATCATGATCTATTTATGTTGTAATATGATTAATATACTCTTTTATTCATATCTAGAAAGTTTCATGTGGAAATACCAAGTGGTTATATGTAAAATGGATTATTAATGAGAAAACAGTGACCATTCCCCCACTAGATTGATGTATGCCAATGTATTGATGATGATTTCGAATGGAAGAATATTTCTCTAATATATTTATTATGTATGGAATTCCATTGATGATTATTAAAAGTTTCATGTTCATCACTTAAGCATTTGGAGCCATCTTGCTCAGTTTTATTTTATTTGAAGAAGATTTCATGTTATTTCCCCCAAGGTCGAACTAGTGATTTTTTATGTTGTTTGGGAAAAGGTTATAACAGAATTAATAATTGATTAATGTTTCAAATTAGACCTAAATAATGTCCCTCAGACATCCCCTACCTCTTTTCATAATTTCGAGTGAGTTTGGAGGCATTTGGAGAGTCATTTTCAATACTTACCCTGGGAGGATTTGAACCCCAAATTGCTAGTTAAATTCCATACTTTGTCCAGAATATTAAACAAGTTTGAAGAAGTGTTTTTATGGTCATAAATCATCCATTAACATCATAATCAAGTACAAATATCATTCATACACCTTCACTGAATATTTAGAGGCATTTGGAGCTAATTGGAGGCCTAGAGACCAATACTAGTCAAAGGGAAATTACTAGTAAAGTTCCCTACATTGGCCAGAATTGAAAGAGGATTTGCATAAGTATTTTAAAGGTCCAAAATCATCCATGAAACACATATTTATGTTCTAACATCATCCATATACCTTCTCAGAATATTTGGGAGCATTTGGGGCAAATTGGAGACCTAGGCATCAAAACTAGTCAAAGGTCGAATTTGGGGAAAAAGCAAAAATTGTCATTTTAATAAAATTCCTAAAATGGGACATTACATTGACCCCCGTGTACAAAAATTGCACACTCCCTTACTAAAAAAAACCCTATTTTCCAAAATGGACCTACAATATGTCACCTGGGCCATGGGACCAGAGGAGAGGGGCACCCTTAGCACTATCCTGATGTCATGAATCCAACGGAGTCGACGATTTGTCGATCTGAGCCACGGTCGTCAATCTATGGCTCATTATGTCTCGCATCCAAAAAGGCCTTCAGGGACACCTGCTCGATACCTACCGGGGGCATAGAATTCCAATCATGCAACAAAATCGGGTTCTGGGGAGTCCTACAAGTGTGTCTAGGAAGATTCCAGCTGGGAACGCTAGCCATAAGTTCCCAGTGGATGATTTTGAAAATTTGCCCCCCATGTGCAAAAATTGCGCACTCCCTTACTTAGCAAAACCCTAGTTTCCAAAATGGACCTACAAGATGACACCTAGGCCATGGGACCGGAGGAGAGGGGCACCCCTAGCATTATCCCAACCTCCTGAATCCAACAGAGTCGACCATTTGTCGATCCGATCCACAGTCGCCAATCTATGGCTCGTTCCATCTCGCATCCAAAAGGCCTTCAGGGACACCTACTGGATACCTTCCGGGGGCATAAAATTCTAACCGTGCAACAAAACCGGGTTTTGGGGAGCCCTGCAAGTGTGTCTAGGAAGGTTCCAGCTGGGAATGCTAGCCATAAGTGCCCGGTGGATGATTTTGCAAAGTTGACCCCCGTGTGCAAAAATTGCACACTCCCTTACTGAGAAAACCCTAGTTTCCAAAATGGACCTACAAGATGACACCTGGACCATGGGACCGAAGGATAGGGGCACCCCTAGCACTATCCCGACATCCTGAATCCAACGGAGTCAATGGTTTTTCAATCCGAGCCACGGTCGGCATTCTATGGCTCGTTCCATCTCGCATCCAAAAGACCTTCAGGGACACCTACTGGATACCTACCGTGGGCATAGAATTCCAACCGTGCAACAAAATCGGGTTCCGGGGAGTCCTGCAAGTGTGTCTATGAAGGTTCCAGCTGGGAACGTTATCCATAAGTGTCGGGTGGATGATTTTGCAAAGTTGACCCCCGTGTGCAAAAATTGCGCACTCCCTTACTAAGCAAAACCCTAGTTTCCAAAATGGACCTACAAGGTGACACCTGGGCCATGGGACTAGAGGAGAGGGGCACCATTAGCACTATCCCGATGTCCTGAATCCAATGGATTCGATGATTTTTCGATCCGAGCCATGGTCGTCAATATATATCATGTTCCATCTTGCATCCAAAAGTCCTTTAGGGACACCTGCTGGATACCTACTGGGGGCATAGAATGATGAACGTGCAACAAAACCGGGTTTCGAGGAGTCCTACAAGTGTGTATAGGAAGGTTCCGGCTAGGAATGCTATCCACAAGTGCCCGGTGGATGATTTTGCAAAGTTGACCCCCATGTGCAAAAATTGCACACTCCCTTACTGAGAAAAACTTTAGTTTGCAAAATGGACCTACAAGATGAAAAATGGGCCATGGGACCGGCGGAGAGGGGCACCCCTAGCATTATCCCAATGTCCTGAATCCAACAGAGTCGATGGTTTGTCGATCAAAGCCACGGTCGTCAATCTATGGCTCGTTTTATACCTTTTTCTCCAATATAACTACCTTCCTTGCTATTATTTTTGGTGGATCATCCCACGCTGCATATAGAATCAATATTTTGTTTCTGAAATCCCTTCTCATTGTTAAAATCTATCAAGATCGCAGGAGCACCTACACCACCGACATCTTCAGTTGTAATGACAAATTCCAATGAATTTTCTGCATGTGGTTCATAGTCATTGTCCTCCGCATTCTGCACCCAAAACAAAACACTAATCTTACCATGAAAACAGAGAAAAAATATAAGATTATAAAATGACTACTAAAATTGTAACTCAGTAATTACCTGAATCAGCTCCATCGGAAAATGCACATCCCTGGTGTATAATTCAGCAGATAATTGTTTAACTACTTGATGTAAATCTTATGTAAGTGGATTTTCTTTTTCCCCAACACATAAATTTTCTTTCCTAATCTTTTCAATATGTTCCTTGGGGGTCGCCATAAATGTCACCAAACACAATCCACAATAAAATCCTTTATCACCAAACACAATTCACAGTAGAATCCTGTCGGTAAAACATGTCATTAAAAAAATAAAAATAAAAACCCAATTCAGTATAAGCAGACATGAAAATAAAGAATAACGCCACATGGCCCGAGTCACTTGAATCATGACGAATTATTTTTCTTCAATCCTATGCCAATAAGATTCCTTGGATTTCTAGAACAATCAAACTCACGACCTAGAGAAATATCTTAGGCTTCTCCTCTGTTGTTACAGTTGGCCTCAAATTCGTGAAAGGCCTAAGGATAAGGCCATACTTATCACACTGCAAGATACTCTTGGTCACTTCCAAGATGCAAGAGCCTCTGAACCACTTTTGAAAAATGAATGCTTACAAGATCATTTTCGGCCTCAAATGCCTCGGCAATGAATGGAATAGCTCGGCTTGGAATGAAATGCTCTCCAAATCCTTTTGAGCATGGTCTCCTATCTTCTCTTCCCCAGTAGTATGGAGTAACTTCCCAAGAGATGCAAGCTACTGGTCGAGAGTCAAGTAATGGAATAGAGTCAAGATGCAAGAGCCTCTGAATCACTTTTGAAAAATGAATGCTTCCCAGATCCTTTTCAGCCTCAAACACCTCGGCAATGAATGGAATAGCTCGACCTGGAATGAAATGCTCGCCAAATGCTTACTAGTAGCTATTAACAATAAAAACCAATACTATTATTTTGGGGTGGCTATATGAACGTTGAGGAAAATCCATATATGAATGCGCATTTTCTTAATGTCTAATGTTAATAATTTGAAACCTTTGAGCCATTCACAATTGGCAATTCAAATGTGGGAAAGTCTTGTCAAAGAGGACTTGCCACTGTAATATTAGGTAAGCATGTAAGTTAATTGACTTACCATTCCAATCTTGCTCAAGGGGGTCATTTCTCGTTTGAAGACTCTCGGGCATGCCTGGACACCGTGGACACGTCCGCAATGGCCATACGCACCTGTGGGAGCTGAAGGAACCCAAGTCCGCTCGTCGGCTTGGGTTCTGTGCCCCCGAAGCAAATCCTCAAAGTTTCCCCGAATGCCCCCGGGGTGCCGGACCAAGAATATCGTAGCACCCAAATCGTGGCTCCAATCGTGAATCTGTCGATTCCAATGGATCCGGGACATCGGGTTTTAGCTAGGGGACCCCCCACAATGTGCTTCCAACCCCGAAAACAGTGCCAATGTGCCATCTACGAAGCTAGGGTTTTGATCAGTGAAGGCCATGCCAATTTCGCTCAAGAGGGTCATTTATCGTCCAAAGACTCTCGGGCATGCATGGCCACCATGGACACGTCCACAATGGCCACTTGCACCTATGGGAGCCAACAGAAACCAAGTCCGCTCACCGGTTTGGGTTTCGTGCCCCTGGAGCAAATCCTCTAAGTGTCCTTGAATGGCCCCGGGGTGCCGGACCAAGATTCCCGCAGCACCCAAACCGTGGCTCCAGTCATGAATCTGTCGATTCCGGTGGATCCCGGATGCTAGGTTTCAGCTAGGGGACCCCCCACAGCATACCTACAACCCCCAGAAACGGAGCCAATGTGCCATCTCTGAAGCTAGGGTTTTGCTCAGTGAAGGCCATGCAAATTTCACTCAAGAGGGTCATTTCTCGTCCAAAGACTCTCAGGCATGCGTGGCCACTGTGAACACATCCAAAATGGACACTTGCACCTTTGGGAACCAACGGAACTCAATTCTGTTCGCCATTTTGGGTTTCGTGCCCCCAGAGCAAATCCTCAAAGTGTCCCTGAGTGGCCCCGAGGTGCCCGACCAAGATGCCTGCATCACACAAACCGTGGCTCGAATTGTGAATCCATCAATTCCAGTGGATCTGGGACACCACGTTTCAGCTAGGGGCACCCCCACATCTTGCTTCCAACCCTCGGAAACGGTGGTATTGTGCCATCTCTGGAGCTAGGGTTTTGCTCAGTGAAGGCCATGCCAATTTCGCTCAAGGGGGGCATTTCTTGTCCGAAGTCTCCCAAGTGTATGTGGCTACCATGTACATGTCCGCAATGGCCATACGCACCTATGGGAGCTGACGGAACTCAAGTCTGCTTGCCAGTTTGGGTTTCATGCCCCCGAAGCAAATCCTCAAAGTGTCCTCGAATGGCCCCGGGGTGCCGAACCAAGATGCCCGCAGCACCCAAACCGTTGCTCGGATCACGAATCCGTCGATTCCGGTGGATCTAGGATGTTGGGTTTCATCTAGGGGACCCCCCACAGCATGTCTCCAACCCCTGGAAACGGTGCTATTGTGCCATCTCTGGAGCCAAGGTTTTGCTCAGTGAGCCCTAGCTCCTTCACTGAGCAAAACCCTAGCTCTGGAGATAGCATAATAGCACCATTTCTGGGAGTTGGAGGAACCCTATGGGGGAGGCCCTAGCTGAAACCCGACGTCCCGGATCCACCAGAATTGACGGATTCGCGATCCAATCCACGGTTTGGGTGCTGCAGGCATCTTGGTTCGGCACCCCGAGGCCATTTGGGGACACTTTGAGGATTTGTTCTGGGGGCACAGAACCCAAACTGGTGAGCGGCCTTGGTTTTCATTGGCTCCCACAAGTGCATATGGCCATTGTAGATGTGTCCATGGTGGCCACGCACACCATGGATCCTTCAGACGAGAAATGGCCCCCTTGAGCGAAATTTGCATGGCCTTCACTGAGCAAAACCCTAGCTTCGTAGATGGCACAATAGCACCATTTCCGGGGGTTGGAGGCATGATGTGGGGGGTCCCCTAGCTGGAACCTGGCGTCCCAAATCCACTGGAATCAACGGATTCACGATTTGAGCCACAGTTTGGGTGCTGCAGTCATCCTGGTCCGACACCCCGGGGCCATTCGGGGACACTTTGAGGATTTGCTCCGAGGGCACGGAACCCAAACTGGCGAGCGCACTTGGGTTCCTTCAGCTCCCACGGGTGCGTATGGCCATTGCAGATGTGTCCACAGTGGCCACGCATGCCCGGGGGCCTTCGAAAGAGAAATGGCCCCCTTGAGCGAAATTAGCATGGCCTTCACTGAGCAAAACCCTAGCTCTGGAGATGGCACAATAGCACCATTTATGGGGTTTGAAGCACGCTGTGGGGGGTCCCCTAGCGGAAAAATGGCGTCCCAGATCCACCGAAATCGATGGATTTGCGACCGGAGCCATGGTTTGGGTGCTGCGGGCATCTTGGTCCGGCACCTCGGGACCATTCGGGGACACTTTTAGGATTTGCTCCAAGGGAACGGAACCCAAACTAGCGACCGAACTTGGGTTCTGTCGATTCCGCTATTGTGGACGTGTCCACGGTGGCCATGCATTCTCGAGAGCCATGCAAATTCACGAAGGAACAAAATTGATTGTGACTAGGTGAAACTCCACTCTTTGATGTTTCAGAGGCTTTGGGTTTATGTGTTTCCTCCTACCATATTTAAGTATATAAAAGATTTTTTAAGAGCATGCTAAAATATTATAACATATACATTCATTGTGTGATATCCATCGATGGAGAGTAGAGTTTAGATTTTTTGTGTTCCCATGGTTGAGGGTCTAAGAGTATGTGAGATAATTGGGAGCCCAAAGTAAAAGGCCTCACAAAGGGAAATTCCAAGTAATTTTGAGAAAGTGACAAATAAGGTCAAAAGTTGAGCATCTTGTTCTAACTCTAAGGTCAATTCCCTAATAGAATACATGTAGAGTGGAGCTAATGCCTAACATGATTTTGGGTGCTATCAATAGCGTTGTCTTTCCATGCACTTGTGTAATGTGACATGGATACTATTTGTGAACCCTAAGAAAGAGAACCATGCTAGTGGTGAGAGCTTGATTGACATAAGCTTGTTATTGAATCCAACGAGGAATTCTTATCTATCATGGAGATTATAGGGTTAATGAGTAAACCCTAGGAGTTAGATTTTATCGATCATGAAGATATAACTAGTGGAGAAGATAAGAGAAAGATAGACATGTTGGATGTTCTTGTATAGATTTCTCTTGTGTGATGCTAGAGTACTTGTGTGATGTGACATTTCTAGGGTTTGCATGAGATATCTAATATTAACATGTCCATGTGCTCTTGCATGTACCCCAACGTTCCAAGAAAAATAAATATTTATATTTATATAATCACAAGCCATTGATGTCATTGAAATATGAGATCATGGTAGTGGAAGAAGTTACAGAGAGTGTTAGAGGCCTAAATATTGAAATAGCTCAATCCCAACATAAAGCATCTCATTCTTATCACCAACCAAATGCATATTAGGGTTTCTAGGACTAGATTAGGTTTATAGTATTCTAGCTTAGTTTTATAGTGTTAAATTAGTGTTTCTACGGTTAGTTTAGCTTTCTAGGATTTCTAGGGCTAGATTATGTTTGTAGGGTTATATTAGTTCTTCTAGGGTTAATCATGCATGAATAAACAATCACATGGCTATAAATCAAAACTCATACATCAAATAAACGATATAAGATAACGATATCAAATCAACTATCTAACATGAATAACATTAATCATTCATGAATAAACAATCACATGGCTATAAATCATAACTTAATCATAACTCAAACATCAAATAAATGATATAAGATAATGATATCAAATAAACTATCTAACATTAATAACATTAATCATGCACGAATAAACAATCATGTGGCTATACTATGTACCTCAATCAATTAGGCCTTCTGGATCCTCTCAGTTTTTTATTGTCTCGAACAACCTCTCGTGCTTTGTATGAGGCAGTAAGTAAGTAGCATACCTTGTTTGATGTCTTCATTGACATTGTTTGTAGTTGGATGTTTGTACCAACGATCAAGTGAGTAAAGTGATACACCCGTGAACCTGGTCTATAATCTGTGTATGTGTATCCATTGCTCTTTGGTCCCTTTCCAGCTATTGTAAGATATTCCCCCTAAACAACCATCGAGCCAGTCGAAAAGGTAATGCCTTCACTATCGGTTAATGATGCGAGGAGGGTTTGCTTCCACTAGATGCATCGTTCCAACCAATAATTCGTCCCAATTGCACTGTATGTCGAGGCGAAAACTACGTAGATGTGTCCTACAAAAATGCATTTTACGGTCATTATCCAACAAGTATTGGTTTGATAACTTGGATAATTACAAAAACAATGAGGGAACCAAGATATGCATGCATAAATGTTTACCTGGTTGTACAAGATCATATATATGATCATATTCATTCGAAATAGAGGATTGTCCTTCCTCTAACTAAATTGTTTCAACAAATACACGTGGTTCCACTGCAAGTGATACATGATCCCATTCATCAACCCAATTCAATGATTCACACACATCCCACTCACAACTGCTGCAGGACCCACAAAAGAAAGCAAGTTTTAGTGTCAATATTTCAAATAAGGGGTTGTTTGAGCTTCGAACCGAATGAAATCCATAAGTGCCTTGCACAGTACTACAACTATAAGAACACGATCGATCTATATCAACCGCATGCCATAAATTTATAACAACATGTCCTCTACATGTTGGTCTGTGTTGCTCTGTGATTCGATCTGACATTTTTGCAGAGCACCATCGAACTATGGATTTTGCATCCTGAATATGAGGGTACTTCATGCACCTCATATCCTCCCTTCGTAGGGAAGTTTTGAGACATGCTCCAACCCCATCATGCTCTCCCTTTCCATGCCTGGTCTCAAAATAGTTCCATATATGTTGCACATCATAAGTATTGTGCAAAATACTCAACCCACTGGAATACATGTGTATATTTGAACTGGCCTGCACAACCATCTAACCATATCCAATGCTGATCCATCTGTATACCTCTCTCCTTCAGCTGATCATAGAAAATTCTGAAGCAATGTTGCACATAATGCAGGTCGTTGCACCTGTCGTCACTGATGTAGAAGTTGGTCTCTTTTAATATTATCCTCATGTCATTGTTGCTTTCTAGCGCATGCCTATACATGATATGGACCATTATGCTAACTTGGTCTGAATGGTAGTATTGACTTTGAATCTCATTCTGTAGCTGCAGGGTGTAGTTTTCAGCAAAGTCCACAACCGACAATATTGTGCCATTGGGAAAGGTGTCTCTGCACTGTCTCTATTGTTCATCTTGCCATTGTGCTACATGGACATGTTGTACATACTACTCGGTCTTTTGGTAGAATTCCTTCATGAAATTGAAAATTTGTACCTGGTGCCACAAAACCAAGGGCATTAATACAACATGACATTTTCAATCTGAATATATATGTATAAATTAAACATGTACAGTATGAAAGTATGCAAACTTAGATTACCTGTGATTTCACCAATGCAATTTTTTTGCTTTCCTTCACACTATCTACTTAATATGTTATGTACTTGAAGTTCTGCATTTCTACTGACATCCTCCCAAATTCGTGCTCTTCGGTTTTATGGATGCATCAGCTCAATAATGCAAATCCACTGCAACTAGAACATGTCCCATATAAACATGATCTTTTATAATAAAAAATTCCTTCAAGTCTTGGACACATTATGCTATGTATAAATTCTCTGGATCCATTCAATGGTTGTAACGATGGGCATTCCTGCACAATGTTAGTATGCAAATCAAAAAATATATGTCTATATGTATCATAATAGTACTCAAATTCTACATGGTATCTACAGCAACATGTGGTGTGATCAATGCAAATTCTAACATACTAGGGTTGCATTTTTCAAAAAACCTTTGGCCCAAGTTCAATTGTGTATGCTCATTCTTGAACCTCTCGTAGAGTTTCGTTTATGTCGTGTCAAGGAAGTGCTTGACATGGGGTGCACACCCCTTAATGCCTTTTCTCAACTTTAACACATATCTTTGATTCGATAACGGTCTAGTGTTACCATGCCAAGAATTTTGTACTAGTTCTTTAACAGCATCAATAAGCTTCATGTCTGAACAAGGTAACCTACCAACAAAGGCCCAACAATATTTTTGGCCTAGGGTCTCAATGTTAGGAACCCATGTCAACCCTTCTATTTACTTTTTTAGTATATTGTTGTTCGACGCATATGCTTCGTAAGTCGTCCTGTCGTATTTGTTGATCCATAGTTTGCATTATTGTTGTTGGACGCATATGCTTTGTAAGTCGTCTCATAGTAATTGTTGATCCATAGTTTGTATTGGACCATGGTTTGTACTGGCACATGGTATTGACCCATGGTATTGGCGCCTAGAATTAGTATATAAGATTGTGCTGAGACCAATGAAGGTGTCGTGAATTTATTTGTATTGAGCTTGCTCAAAGGAGCTTGCCCCATCGAAGTGGCCTGCGATCAATAAAAGCGATTCTGAGTTATGTTATTTCTGCTATCTCATGTATTTTCATTAATTAATTGTTGCAGGTTCTTCACATCTGGTATCTGAACACTTTCTTGAGCTCATTGGGTGGAATTTCTGCCAATTTTTTTTTTCATCTGTTGCAATTTCAGATTTGGGAATAATCCCTATCCGCTTAACTGTGGGAAGTACTTGGGCATAAGCTCTAAAACTCATTGTGAGGAGTACCACAGGAACCCCAAAGTAGCTGGCCCATTGAGAGGACCTGCCAGCGAAAAGGGCAACAACCCTTACCTGATTGACTAGTTCCCACCTGTGAGGTAAACCAAGAGTTGTCGTTTGTGGCAAAGCAGTTATCAATTTTACATGCGCCGTGGAGTGAGGGGTACTACCCCAATACGCAAGTCGTCAGACAGTATTGGTGCTCGAGTGAAAACCCTGAATTGTTAGGAATCCAAACATACATGGGGTCCATATCTATTTTTAACAGAACTGTTGCCGATCACTTCCACGCCATTTCAGATCCATTCCGAGCCGTTTCAGATCCATCCTGAAATTCATTCCAGATCCAGTTGTTTCAAATCTATTCTGATAGTCGTTTCAGATCCATCTGTTGTCGATCCCTTTCGCGCCGCTTCAGATCCATCTGTTTCTGATCCCTTCTGCGTCGTTGCAGATCCATCTATTTCTGATCCCTTCTGTGCCATAGCAGATCCATTCTAAAAAAATAGAATAAAATAAAATAAAATTATGTATTTTCACCATACATCCCTTGTGTTCACTTCGTTTCCCTTGAAAATTCCCTGACACCCCTGTAATCCCATTCTGCATCTTTCATTTCTGAGGACCGTATCCCAAATTCCACTTCCCAAAGCCAGAAATCCCACATTTGCCTATTTTTAGGGTTTTCCATAACTTCTTTAATTTTCACCCAATCGCCTTCAAATTTTGCCCCCATGTACATTCCCTATTTCTGCTTCTTTGTCCCTCTCTGGCAAATTTTCCCATTCTTGCACCCCACTTCTGAAATCCTCATTTTCTGCTTTCTTGTCCATTCGACGGTGTCCAAAACCTAGTCAAACCCCAATTACCCATCATATTTTTTCCCAAATACAAATTTCCCTTTACTAAATAAGGTTATGTTTGTGTTTTTCTACCCATTCCCAAAAAAAAAACTCCTTGTTATGGTTGTCACCCATGCAGGAGCAAAAACTATGGAGGAAGCACTTGCAGCCATCCAAACCAAACTCCAGGATCTGGATGAAAAACTTATTGGCCACCATCTTGATCATTCAGCCATGAATAACAAACGAGTCTCAGTCTTCATCAGACAATGGGTTCTCTTCTTCCAACAATTTCCGTGGTCCAAAGCTTGATTTTCCTCACTTCAATGGTACTGATCCGACTGGATGGATCTATCGTGCAGAACAGTATTTCAGTCTGCATAATACTTTTGATGTCACCAAAGTTCCACTTGCATCATTTCATTTGGAATAGGAATCTCTTCAATGGTACAGTTGGTACATCAAGGCTCATGAAGAGCCAAAATAGCCAGATTTTTGTTAGCTCCTTTTGCAACAATTTGGTCCTAGTGCTTTTGATGACTACACAGGAGCCATCACTAAACTTCACCAAATTGGCACTCTGAGAGAGTATCAGACAGAATTTGAGAAACTAGCCAATCACACAGAAGGATTGTCTGATGACTTCTACAGTATTTGTTTAATCAGTGGTCTTAAGGATGAAATCTGCTCAGAGGTTAAAATGTTATGTCCCAACACAATGATGGAAGCCCTGGGGTTGGCTAAGTTGGCATAAGACAAGATTGCATCCCAACAACGCTCCAAACCCACTTATGTCCCCTTCCGAAATATGGGTTCTCAACAACCTCCCATCCTTCCAGCTCCTCGACCAACTCCTATCAAGCATTTGTCTGAAACAAAGATGCAGGCACGCAAAGAAAAAGGGCTTTGTTATAATTGTGATGAGAAATTCACTCGGGGACATAGATGTGTTCAGCAAAAGCTCTATCTCTTGGATATGGATTCTCCGCCTGCCTCTAAAATTGGTGAAGAAGCTCCAGATACAATGGATGATCAGGTCGACATTCAAGAGCCACTTATTGACCTCCCATCTCAGGACAACCAACCAGATATATCTCTCCATGATTTATCTGGCGTCACCACGCCCAAAATAATGCGGGTTAGGGGCTACTTCAAAACGCTTCCTCTTAAAATACTCATTGATTCTGGTAGCACTCATAACTTCATTGACCCCCAGATCGCTAAACAAGCTGATTGTTTTGTCCATCCTTGCTCCAACTTTGAAGTCATGGTTGCCAATGGGGGCACCTTAACTTGCAAGGAAAAGTGTCACAATGTGCGTATATCTCTGGAAGATTATAACCTACTCTCTGACATGTTTGCCTTGTCCTTTGGCGGATGTGATGTGGTTTTGGGCGTTCAATGGTTACACACACTTGGCCACATCTTATGGGATTTTGCTGAACTTTGGATGCATTTTTCAGTCAATGGGACACAACACAAATTTTTGGGCTTACAACCAGGGTCTCTCCGCATCATCAGTTCACATCGCTTGGAAAAGATCCTTAAGAATAATTCACATGGTGTCATCGCTCAGCTCCATTCCATTCAGATGCACCCATCAACGGTCTCCACTACTTCCTTGGATAGATATGCAGGTGTCTTTGTTGCACGAGTGCGCTTGTCTCCTTCAAGAGACCTTTCCAGTAAGAATTTAGCTGCATCTACATATTAGCAGGAAATGATGGCTATTTTGCATGCAGTACCGAAGTGGCAGCCATCCCTATTAGGGAATTATTTCTGCATCAAGAATGATCTCCAGAGTCTGGAAACTTTCCTGGAACAATGGGTCTCCTCCCCAGCACACCTGAAATGGGTTATCCAACTCATGGTTTATGACTATGCAATCACTTACAAGAAGGGTAAGGACAATATGGTGGCAGATGCTCCTTCTCGCACATTTGATGACCCAGTTTCTCTTACAGCTATTTCTCTGCTTGTTCCAAACTGGTTGCAATATGTTCAACAGGGCTATCTCTTCTATGAACTCCATGCTTCTTCATCGGCAAGGCACTTTGGGTTCCTCAAAAAGTATGACCGGGAACAATGTAACTTCTTTTGACAGGGACTGAAAATGACAATTCAATAGATGGTGGTTGGCTGTGATACTTTCCAGGTCAACAAGGGTGAAATGACACTCCTTTCGGGACTACTCGAACCCTTGCCCATCCCTACACAGATTTGGACAATTATTTCTATGGATTTCCTAGAAGCATTCCAGTGGTACAATACCACGTCTACAAGGACACCATATGAAGCAGTCTATGGACCGGCACCACCAGTTCTTCTTCCATACACCCTCAGCAGCTCCCCAGTTCAGGCAATTGACTCGGTTCTTTGAAACTGCGATTAGATTCTTCTCATTCTGCAGAACAATCTTCACATGGCAAGAATTCGACTGAAACAACAAGACGATTAGCACCGTTCAGAGCGCACTTTTCATGCAACTAATATGGTTCTTCTTCGTCTACATCCTTCCAAGCAATCCTCCTAAAACTCAAAAGGCGTCAGTGTGAGATTTTCAATTACTAGGAACTGGATTCATAAGACAATTTCACCATGGAATATTTTAGACAATGAGAGAAGAAGAATAGAGAGAATAAATTATGGAAAACACTATGTATGTTATTCATTGATATTGTAACAATATATAATACATCCTCCATGGAGAAAATCGAATTGCCTTGAGGCAATATGGAAAGAGCAAAAAGAAAAGGCTTAGAAAAGACAAAAAAAAAACCCTTGGTGGCAAAAGCAGTTTCCAAAACTGTCCTAGAGGCTCACGAATTTGGCAAGTATGGTATGGCAGCTCATGAGTGAAGTAAATGGAATGTAATGATGGATTTATAAGGTTAGATATGATGTGGAGGTCGAATTGGTCAAGTGGCAAAATATTCCAAGTAAACTAGCTTTATCTTTTCCACAAGAAAGCAGAAAAAACAGGACAAAGATAACTAAAACTGGATAGTGTCTTTCTAATTCAGGAATGGAATAAAATCAGACAGAATCCAAGGAAATCTTATCCAAAATCTATCCAAATTCGTTTTTGTGAATGAGAATAGCACGTGGTCCACTAAAAGACAAAACTGGCCTATTCTACTTAGTCAAAACTCAGGAAATTAATCATAAATGATTAGTTAATTTTATCCTAAGTCTAGAATGACATAGTGGGTTTTTTAAATGTTCCAACACCCCCCCTTAAGCCTGACTTTATGTGATGGGAATCAGAAATATAGGGCCCAAGCAACAAGGCTTATGGTCACCCCAATACAAAAATAACTAGTCCATGTAAACCGAGGAAACAGGGAAAACCTCATGGGAACAAAACCCTCCCTCAAAAATGGACATGCTTGATGTCTTCATACTGTCATGTTGCTCGTTTGAATGATCTAAATGAGTTGAATGAGCTGAATGGGCTGCTTCTGAGTAACTGACTTGATGAAGAGATTGTGGATATCATGATCATGCATCAGTGCATCGATGTTGTGTAGGCAAGAACCATGTGTTGAAGCTCTATGAATTTCATCTTCTGATGATGGAGGAGCATCAAATGTATTTTTCTTGCTGCTATAACATACATAATCAAATCTGAAAACATAATCAATGATGGAAATAAGATCTATGCATACTCCTTCCCAAGGAGAAACAATGAACTCAACAGGATCAATTTCTTCTGTAGCTGCAATGTGGTGTACTAGTTCTTGTACTTTCTTCTCAAACTGATGTAGAACCTTTCTGATATTTAAAATGAGATCATGCAGCTCTGAAATATCAGAATGTGAGTCATATGGAGCAGCAACGAGTAAAGATGTGGAGTCTCCATGATTGAGCATATTTTCAGTAGAAAACTTTTGAGAAACTAGATCACCCAGACAGTTGAGCGTTCCTGGAGAGTGTGAGGACTTGAATTTTGAACCATGAGTGATGGGGTCCCGTCCAGATGTGTGTAATATCAGTCCAAATAATTCCAAAACAATGGCTATCCAACCAATGAAATATATGCAAGACAAAATTGCAACAGAGGCAAGTGACACAGTGTAGGAAAACATATAATTGTGTAGTTTCTTAACTGGAGAACTTGGGGTTTGTAGGGTCTTTTGTGCATCCAAAGGTTGGTAATATGATGTGGTATATGTAATGACCTTCATATCAGACTATAAATCATCTTCTAAATCAGAATCTAAAATATTTGAATGATGGTGGAAAGACCTTTCAGAAGACAAGTCAGAAGCTAGTAAAAAATGACTAGTTTTGAGAATAGACTTGGATGAACTGACTGAATATTGTTCCAAGGAAGAGGTGGAGGTTTCTGATTCTAATATATCAGAATGTGAATCAATATCAAAGACATCAAAATTATATTTCACTCTAGCACTCAAAGCATAAACATTATTACCTTTGGGAGAGGCTTGGAGACAGAGTTCTTGTTCTACAGCAAGCTTGCCTTGTTCTTTCTTTGCAAAGTCAGGAACATCTATGTTATGCTCTTCAAGCGTCTTGGCCATGATGTCCAATATATTCTTGAAGCAAGATTTCTTAGGATGAGTTCCTTTGCAGCAATAAGAACACTTAGGCTTCTCCTTCTTCATCTTCTTGGATTTGGAATCTCCATCAAAATCCTCTTCATCTGACAATATCTTCTGTTTGGATTTGTCATTCTTGAAACTCTTTGCTCCATGAGCAACAAGTGCAAATTATTTGGAGGGTGATTGATCCCTCATTTGGACCAGCTTGTCATTTTCTTTAGTGAGCGAATCAATGAATGCATCCAAGGTTGGCATCTTCCACTTGGGAACTGCAAGTCTTGTAGAATGAAAAGTAGACACAAATACTGAGTATTTAGAGCTCAGTTTTGACAGCATGGTAAGGATTAATTGCTCATCCTTCTTCTTTATACCACATTGCTTGAGTTGAAGCACTAGGTTCTTGAATTTTGATATGAACTCCTCCATAGTATCAAAATTACTTGGACTAAGAGAGATCGGCTCAATCTCCAACAAATGACCTCTGAGCTTGTCCTGTTTTCCAAAGAGAGACTTTAGCTTTGTCCACACTTCATTTGGAGTTGATAGAGAATCGATATGGAATAGAAGATCTGGAGATACAGAGAGACAAAGTAACCCATAAGCTTCATCAAGCCTATTGAACCATTTGGATTTTAATACAACAGCTCCTGGCTCAGTTTCAAGCCCCATAGTGACTATACAATCCTTTACTCCGAAGCTGGATGATCATATGCGCCTTCCAGTCAAATAAATTGAAGGGAGTGAGAGTCACAGCTTTGGCTTGATTTTGCGCCATACTGATGCGCTCCTGGTGATGGTAATACCTGCAAAAAACACTCTTGGAAATTTTTTTGAATCAAGCTAGCTCTGATACCATGTGATATTTTGAATTACTAGGAACTAGATTCATAAGACAAATTTCACCATGGAATATTTTAGACAATGAGAGAAGAAGAATAGAGAGAATAAATTATGGAAAACACTATGTATGTTATTCATTGATATTGTAACAATATATAATACATCCTCCATGGAGAAAATTGAATTGCCTTGAGGCAATATGGAAAGAGCAAAAAGAAAAGGCTTAGAAAAGATAAAAAACCCCCTAGGTGGCAAAAGCAGTTTCCAAAACTGTCCAAAAGGCTCACAAATTTGGAAAGTATGGTATGGAAGCTCATGAGTGAGGTAAATGGAATGTAATGATGGATTTAGAAGGTTAGATATGATGTGGAGGTCGAATTGGTCAAGTGGAAAAATATTCCAAGTAAACTAACTTTATCTTTTCCACTAGAAAGCAGAAAAAACAGGACAAAGCTAACTAAAACTAGATAGTGTCTTTCTAATTTAGGAATGGAATAAAATCAGATAGAATCCAAGGAAATCTTATCCAGAATCTATCCAAATTCATTTTTGTGAATGAGGATAGCATGTGGTCCACTAAAAGACAAAACTGGCCTATTCTACCTAGTCAAAACTCAGGAAATTAATCATAAATGATTAGTTAATTTTATCATAAGTCTAGAATGACATAGTGGGTTTTTTAAATGTTCCAACAGTCAATGGCCCAGAATGCAACCCAAGGATGCTACAGGGGAACCACTCCTTCAAATTCTACATCAATTTCCACATCTAAAGCTTTGAGGACAAACCTTTTGTTAAGGGAGAGGGGATGTTAGGAACCCATGTCAACCCTTCTATTTACTTTGTTAGTATATTGTTGTTGGACACATATGCTTTGTAAGTCATCCCGTAGTATTTTTTGATCCATAGTTTGTATTATTTTTGTTGGATGCATATGCTTTGTAATTCATCCCGTAGTAATTGTTGATCCATAGTTTGTATTGTCCCATGGTTTGTATTGACACATGGTATTGACCCATGGTATTAGCACCTAGACTTAGTATATAAGTTTGTGTTGATACCAATGAAGGTACCGTGAAGTTATTTGTATTAAGCTTCCTCAAAGGAGGTTGCCCCCTCGAAGTGGCCTGCGATTAATAAAAGCGATTCTGAGTTATGTTATTTCTAATATCTCGTGTATTTTCATTAATTAATTGTTGCAGGTTCTTCACATTTTTCTCTAATAGAATAATACTTTTGAAGATTCTTTCTATCTACTTTAAATATTTTACATGTGTGTGATAGCAGGTGATGTTGACTTGTGGATTTTTCTACGATCAATTCCGACAGTACACGACGGGCCGCATTAAAATATTTTATACGAGAAGTTTTTCCAATCAAATTAAAAGCAGATTGTAGATTTCTAACAACATGATCGTTGGCCTATGAACTTCTAACTACCTTTATGCCCAAAATTCTCCTAACATGAGCTAGACAATGTGATTTTAACAAAGCCATAAACAATTGACATTTTGTTGCATCGGTTTTGGATTCAAAAAATTCTTTGATTATCCTGCTACAATGGAAATCAATAGTGCGTTTGGGCAACTTATCTTCAAGTCCTGAAAATGAACTTTCATCGACATGAATACGTCTGGGAGTTCTTCGTCATCCGCTTGATAGTCGAGGCAAGGGAGCTGGAAAGGAAGTACGAGTCTCGTCATTGGTTTGTTGTGGCCCTTCATTCACAAGTTGGTCCTGCAAGGGAGTGTGTTCGACATGTGTGTGCTCTTCTTGGGGAGGTTGCCAATTAACAACCTGTTCAACATCCATACCTTCATACTCGACATCAAGCAATATTTTATTGACTTCAACCACTTCGTCGTTGCTTGTTGATGGATGTAAGGCACTAACATCTTGATGTCTATGGTTTTCCATGTACAACCTGGCCTTTTCTCTTATCTCATGGGCCTTTTTAGGGGGAAGCTCCTTCCTTCTAGACTTTCTTTTATTATTACATATGTTTCCCATATTCAATAATTTTTTTAACAAAACAACAATATCACCCCTGCAAGAATGAACAACAAATAAGATATTAAAACTCGATGTGCATGATTATTAAAAATCGATGTAGCAATTGATTATGTACAACAATATCTAGTGAGAATGTTTTCATATAATCTTAAAAGCTAATGAGAATTCCCTAGATATAACAACAACATCACCTCTAGGAACTCAATTGGATGGTATTGGATGGTGGTATGGGATGCTAGTAGGAGCACATTTCCTACAAAAGGAGAAGCTCCTGCTCACTTCATTTTCATGTTTTGGATGAGGAAAAATAGCCCCAAAAGATTAAGAGTTT